>CP142462.1:51907500-53107500 GCA_038049695.1 Cinnamomum chago
TTAAGATTTGTAAAAGTATTGTTTTATGCATGTTTTGTTTCTAAACTTGGATGCATTGATTTTAGAATTCAAACTCTTTTGAAAACCTAATTCTTTGTGCATTACTTTTGTGAAATCATATTGAGAATTTAGGTATGTGCCTTGCATGCATTCATCTCTTTCAGAATCATCTTTGTATGCATTTTTATGTGAAAAGAGTTTTTAGAAATCAAGCTAGCCTTTGGATTTAAAGTTTCGAATCATTTTAGGCTCTTTGTGTTTCATGTTTTTAATCATCTTAGATTGATCTAAAACATGTTATTCAAGCTTGATTTAGTGGCCAAAAGTTCCCCCAAGAAATACTTTGAAAAGTTGCATTTTTGGGAAAACAAGACTTTTACCGGCGGACAAAACCACTTTTACCGGCAGTCTCTGTGTCCGCCGCTAAAAGCAGTTTTTCAAACGGTCATTTTTTTTACCGTTGTGTGTTCATGGTCGACCGAGGCCTCTTTGCAGGTCGACCGAGGACTAGCCGTTGGGCACTTTTTGGCTATAAAGTCCATTCATTTCCAACCTTTTTCAAGGCTTGATACATGAACTTTTGAGACCATTTTGGAGCCAAGGAAAGGGGAAGAAGTTGGAAAGGCTAGAGGGCTATTTGGAAATCAAATGCTTGAGTTTTAAAAGGTACATCTTACTTATCATTTTGATTTCCATTATAAGTAGAATCAATGCATGTTTAAATCTTTGTGTTTTCATTTATGCATGATTTCTAGCTTTTAAAGAGTTGTTTTGCAAACTCATTATCTTCATTGGTATATTAGAATGGTTTGCAATCACTCTTATCCTAATCACATGTGTTCTTAGACTTTAACATTCATACAACTTGTTTGTTTCATTTCTTCAAAGTTGTTTGAATCTTTTATGTAATTAGTTTTATCTTCAATCATCATTTTATAAGCTTTGATTTTAAAATGCATCATGCATTCATTTAAGAGCTTCATTGTTGAATTTGATTGAAGTAAAGCATTCATACACTTGTGCACACACTTTAGCTTGTTTTAGTGTATGTTTGTAAGTTGAATCTCATTTTCATTTAAGCCTATTTAGAGGCAAATTCATTGAGCTTTAAATTGTATCTCTTGGAGTGTTCTTTTGTGAAGACACCTTCTTAGAGAAATATTCATTTGTAAAGGTTATTGCTTAGCCTAAGAAAAGCATCTTGTAAGGTTATTGCTTAGCCTAAGAAAAGCATTTTGTAAAGGTTATTGCTTAGCCTAGAAAAGCACATTGAGAGGTTGTTGTTTAGCCTAGAAAAACAACATTGTAAGGGTTATTGCTTAGCCTAGTAAAAAGCATAAATAGTGGAAATCCGGTGGGGTGATTAGATCACAAGCCGGTAGTGGACGTAGGCGTTGAGGCCGAACCACTATAAACCTTTGTGTTGTGGTGCTTGCTTTTGTGGTGATTGTTTTATTAGCTTCCGCATTTTGATTGTTTATCATCACAGGTGACTAGTTTATGTTAAGAAGTTAAAATTGGTCTAAATTGGTCACAATTGTAGCTCACCCTATTCACCCCCCCCCCCTCTAGGGTTAGGATCCCAAGGACTTTCAATTGGTATCAGAGCCGCGTGCTCTATCTTTTAGGATCAAGTGTTTGGAACTCTTGATTAGGTGTAAAAAGCTAGAGTTAAAACCCTAGAGTTGTGTTTTTATGAAAATCATTAGAATGGACTCCACTATGCTAGACCTTGTAGATTCTTCTAGACCCCTCATTCTTCCATCTTATGGAGATTCAAACATTAAAATTAAAGAATCTCAACTTGAATTAAAAGAAGAAGAATTTGATGAATATGAAGCCTATGAGGAATTGTACACATGGTCCTTAGAGGTTTCCAAGAAAAATAAAAGATTAAAAGAAGAATCTAAAAGGCTAAACCAAGAGCTAGTCTATTCTAAAGATGAGCTTAGAGAGAAAGAAGAAGTTATAAATTGTTTAGAATCTAAGTTCATGATCTCTTTAAATAACCAATCTAACATTCAAGATGAACTAAGAGAATTAAAGATGGGTTATGATGATGTCAATAAGGAAAATTTAAAACTAAGAGATCAAATAAAAAGGCAAGACAAAGACTTTAGCAATTTAGAAGCCAAGTTGATTAAAAGTAAGTTAAAAACTCAAGAACTTGGATCTAATGTCATCAATGAACTTAAACTTGAATTAAAACTTGCCAATGAAGAGCTAAGCAAATATAAGGAAATTGAAAATGAACTTTCAAAAGTAAAAAATGAAAATTCAATCCTTATAACCAAAGTCACTCAACTTGAAGGATATAAACAAAAGTATAAGTGCAAGTTTACCCAAAGTGAAGAAAGACTTGAAAAATTATTTAAATTGGGTAAACCACATGGAGATAGGACGGGTCTTGGTTTTAATAAGCATACTTCACATGACCCTAAATTCACCAACACTTTTGTGAAAGGTGAGTCCTCTTTCTCTAGCACTCTTTCTCCCTTGCCCAAATCAAAATGTAATTATTGTGGCATTGAAGGGCATTTTACGTTTGAGTGCAAACTAAGAAAAAGAAGCCATGTGTCTAAACCCATCTTTGAACTCAAAAATGTAGAATCTAAATCTATGAAGGGTAAGACACTAAAAATCAAAGAAGACTCCAAAAAGACTAAACAAGGTAAATCATTTAAAATGGAGTCTCCTAAGATAGATTCTAAAAACTTTAAACAAGTTAAACCAAGCTTAAAAGAATCTATGAACAAAAAGCTTCTCAACCTATCTCCCTTATATCAACCCATGAAAGAACTTTTGAATAAAGTTGCTAAGTTAAATTTAAAATTCAAAAGTCAAGTAGAGGGAGAAAATAAGAAGAAAAGAAAAGTGAAACAATCCCCTAAGAAACAAACCCACCAACTTCAAAAGACTAATCACCAATCTAAGCTAAATTTAGTCAAATCTAAATATCATGGTGATAAGTTCAAATTGAAAATTTATCAAGTTAAATCTCCTTTAGTTGGTGAGACTTCCAAAATAGACCTCAAAGTTCAACACTCCCAAGACCTTAGGTGGATTCCAAAAGTTGTTTACTTAGACAAACCTTAAGGCCTTGAACCTCATTGACCAACCTATTCTTTTTAAGTTAAATCACTTTGTTGGTCATGTTGCTTTGCATTTTGTTCTTTCTAGTTACATTTATTAAAATGCAATGTTTATTTATGATCATTTGATTTTGTTTTCATGCACCATTCTTGTTACATATCATGGTTTTCAAAATCTTTTGATTATAATTACATCATGTTTGATTTTCTTTTTGCACACATATGTCTTGCATTGCATTTCTTTACATGATTAATTGATTGTGTTTTTAAAAGCTTTCATAGCTAATTTATTCATGATCAATTGTTGTTGGATCATTTGTGTAGATGTCATAGTAATATTATTTGAACAAATGATTTGAATCAACTTAAGTTTTCCATGGATTTCTAAGTTAGACTTTTATATGGAGAACATTGTTTTGAAAAATCAACTTGTATGTGTTTCAATTAAGTTATATCTTTTCAAATACATTGTTGAAAATTGATCTTCAAATTCATTCTTTTTATGCTTATTGTTGGATTTTGTTTATCAAAATGATTTGAAGATTGTTTGAATGGAAATGCTCTATAAATTCATTAGTCATATTCATCAAAGCATGTTCCATGTTCTCATTTCCTTTTCTTTTGGTTTCATTATCTTAGAAATGGAAATGTATGTTGTTTGCATCTTTGCTTTTTTAGTTATTCTTTTTATATGCAAATGACAATTGGTTCCATGTATGGTTGTGATCTTAGTAATATTTGTAGAAACCATACTAGAACCCAAATCCATCCTCTAAGCCTTATAGTCATTTCTTTTTGGATGGTTATGGTGTTGATTCATGTAGATTCTCTTGGTGTCATCCTTATACATGTTTCAACTTCATAAGTAGTGATCTTAATCATATGAAACTCTTTGAAATCCATTCCTTGCATTTATGATGGTTGATGGATATCTTAGTAGTTGAATTCATATGATTTAGTCACTTTGGAAATTGCATGCATTTCAAAGTTATATAATTTTGCATTGCAATTTACCTTGTCATCACTATGCTTATTAGTTATATCTTTAAAAGTGATGAATATGCATTTATGATGCTTGTTGGAATTTTGTGTTTGTCACATCCTTGCTCTTTAACATGTTGTCAAATTCAATTGGTTTCATTTGGTATAATTTAAGATTGATTTGATTTCTTGTGTATGTGATAGACCTTGTGTGCATTGGATTGAGCTTGATAGTTATATATTTGTTCCATGTCACATTCCATTAGCATCATAATGTTCATGTTGCCACCTCTTTTGCTCATATAGGTATATCTCATGACCACCATGTTTATGTGTTCATAATATGGGTTGGTTATTAGTTGAGGTTGGCTTCATGCTTGAATTTCATTTCACTCATCTTGCACATGATAAGTCATATTTATTGATTGAATGAAATGATTTTCAAAACCTTCATAGCATATGCTTTCCATAGTTAGATTATTTGATGCTATGATTAATAAACCCCATTGCTTCATGGATAGCTCTAATTTGGATTTTTCCTAATAGTCATACTTTTAAATCCATTTTAGAGTGATTGATTTAATAGTCATATCCTTAAATCTCAATTGGTATTCTTTGTTTTTCCAATTGGTATCCATGATTGCTTTTCCCATTAGACCTAGCTCTCTTTTGGTAATTTGATCATATTGAGCTTTATAGTTAAATGAATCTAATCCTTCTCTTGAAGTTGACCCTCAATTGGTTAAACCATCTTCTTCTTGCACCTAATAGTTAAATCTTTGTCAAAAGTTTGACAAAAGGAGATAATGGATTGAGGGGGAGTGTAAACCTTCATAGGAAGTATTAGTTTTGATCAAATTGACCCTTGGATTGCCTTTGAGCCCTTAGAGATAACTTCCATACATGTTAGCCTGTTATGATTATCATTTTCGATTTCTTTTGTTAACAGGTGCTACTAAAGGTATTTTCCTTATTTCATGTGTGTAGGTACCTTTGCAATTTAATGTCAAAGGGGGAGAGAGAGTTCAAGTACTCAAAGATCTCCTACTCTTCAAAGGGGGAGAAAGCATTCAAGTTCTCAAGAGGGGAAGAGAGAATGCATATCTTGCCAAAGGGTGAGAGAGGCATGGTCAAAGGGGAAGAGCTTATAGAAGAAAGAAAGCTTGGAGCTAAAGAAGATGCTTGGCCAAAGAAAGGAAGATGAATAGAAAGCTTGAAGATTGATCAAGCACCAAGCATCAAGAAGATTGAAGAAGAGAGCCCAAGAGCCCATGCTAAGAGGAGGAGCATCCAAGAAGAATTCAAGACTTGTCCAGCTTAGGGGGAGCTGAAGACTTGTTGTATTAATTCAATGATAAGTAAGTTGCCATCAAATTGCAAAGGGGGAGATTGTTAGGGATTTTGTATTTGCACTTTGATGGATGCATTAACATATTCACATCATTTGAATTTACACTCATGCATTGTTTTAGAAAACCTTGAAATCTGGTTTTATACATGCATTGCTTTTAAGATTTGTAAAAGTATTGTTTTATGCATGTTTTGTTTCTAAACTTGGATGCATTGATTTTAGAATTCAAACTCTTTTGAAAACCTAATTCTTTGTGCATTACTTTTGTGAAATCATATTGAGAATTTAGGTTTGTGCCATGCATGCATTCATCTCTTTCAGAATCATCTTTGTATGCATTTTTATGTGAAAAGAGTTTTTAGAAATCAAGCTAGCCTTTGGATTTAAAGTTTCGAATCATTTTAGGCTCTTTGTGTTTCATGTTTTTAATCATCTTAGATTGATCTAAAACATGTTATTCAAGCTTGATTTAGTGGCCAAAAGTTCCCCCAAGAAATACTTTGAAAAGTTGCATTTTTGGGAAAACAAGACTTTTACCGGCGGACAAAACCACTTTTACCGGCAGTCTCTGTGTCCGCCGCTAAAAGCAGTTTTTCAAACGGTCATTGTTTTTACCGTTGTGTGTTCATGGTCGACCGAGGCCTCTTTGCAGGTCGACCGAGGACTAGCCGTTGGGCACTTTTTGGCTATAAAGTCCATTCATTTCCAACCTTTTTCAAGGCTTGATACATGAACTTTTGAGACCATTTTGGAGCCAAGGAAAGGGGAAGAAGTTGGAAAGGCTAGAGGGCTATTTGGAAATCAAATGCTTGAGTTTTAAAAGGTACATCTTACTTATCATTTTGATTTCCATTATAAGTAGAATCAATGCATGTTTAAATCTTTGTGTTTTCATTTATGCATGATTTCTAGCTTTTAAAGAGTTGTTTTGCAAACTCATTATCTTCATTGGTATATTAGAATGGTTTGCAATCACTCTTATCCTAATCACATGTGTTCTTAGACTTTAACATTCATACAACTTGTTTGTTTCATTTCTTCAAAGTTGTTTGAATCTTTTATGTAATTAGTTTTATCTTCAATCATCATTTTATAAGCTTTGATTTTAAAATGCATCATGCATTCATTTAAGAGCTTCATTGTTGAATTTGATTGAAGTAAAGCATTCATACACTTGTGCACACACTTTAGCTTGTTTTAGTGTATGTTTGTAAGTTGAATCTCATTTTCATTTAAGCCTATTTAGAGGCAAATTCATTGAGCTTTAAATTGTATCTCTTGGAGTGTTCTTTTGTGAAGACACCTTCTTAGAGAAATATTCATTTGTAAAGGTTATTGCTTAGCCTAAGAAAAGCATCTTGTAAGGTTATTGCTTAGCCTAAGAAAAGCATTTTGTAAAGGTTATTGCTTAGCCTAGAAAAGCACATTGAGAGGTTGTTGTTTAGCCTAGAAAAACAACATTGTAAGGGTTATTGCTTAGCCTAGTAAAAAGCATAAATAGTGGAAATCCGGTGGGGTGATTAGATCACAAGCCGGTAGTGGACGTAGGCGTTGAGGCCGAACCACTATAAACCTTTGTGTTGTGGTGCTTGCTTTTGTGGTGATTGTTTTATTAGCTTCCGCATTTTGATTGTTTATCATCACATGTGACTAGTTTATGTTAAGAAGTTAAAATTGGTCTAAATTGGTCACAATTGTAGCTCACCCTATTCACCCCCTCCCCCCTCTAGGGTTAGGATCCCAAGGACTTTCAGCGTTCTTGTTGGATTGGACCTTTTGTTGTTACTAATGTTTTTTCACATGGTGCAGTTGAAATTCAAAGTTTAGCCACTTCCAAAGTGTTCAAGGTGAATGGCCATAGACTTAAGCCTTTCTATGAAGGTTTCTAAATAGAGAATGTGGAAAAATTAGACCTTGCAGATCCGATCTATCCTGATTGAGAAGGAAGCATTGAGTCGAGCCAACGGCAATTAACAAAAGCGCTGCTTGGGAGGCAACCCAAGGGGAGTTCGTTCCTTTTCTTTTTATTTTCGCATTTATATTTTGTTTATTGTTTTGCATTTTCTTTACATTTTACCTTACATTGGGGACAATGTAAGTTTTAAGTGTGGCGGAAGGGATTTAGGTTGTGTTTTAATTTTAAGTGTGCTAATTTAAAAAAAATTGAAAAAAAAAGGTTTTTTTTTGTGGTTTTCAGCGATTTTTGGTTGTATATGTCATGAGCAAGATGCAATTGAGCTTGAGAAATTCATAACATGATTGAATAAGTAATCTTTCAACTTGTGATTAATTAGTACAGTTCCTTGAGGATGTTAGTGACTAAATTTGGTAGACAAAAAGCCGGTGAGATTTTGAGCCTTTCGACTGACACATCCATATCAGTCTCACTATTTTCTTTCATGAGAGATATTCTTCCATAGATTTGTTTTTCTAGAACTTGCGTTGATTCTCTTCGAGGTCACATAGACACAAGCATGCATGAACATGATTAAGGCCATCGTTGTTATAAGCTACATAAGCCAAATAGCCTACCTTGCAATTAATTTTTCCATTGTTGAACCCCTTTGAGCTTTATATCTTTCGTTTATTGTAAACCCACGTTACAAGCTTTGAACCTGAAAAAAAATACATTTACCTAAGCCGTAGAGCTAGTGGAGCATTGTTCATCATTATGATAGGTGTGCAATAAATAAGTAAGGGGGTGTCGGAATTTGTGATATGGCTATGACTGGTGAAATGGGACATGTTTTCATTCTCAATTCGTGAGTTCCATTGTTGATATTTTCATTGTTCAAAAAAAAAAAAAAAAAAAAAAAGGAAAAAAAAAAGTTTACAAGAGTTGGAGGAAATTGCTGTCCATATTCATGAATCCTCCTAAAATTCCAAGAAAGGGTATGTTCATATGTGATACATACAAAGGTGGAAGTTGTTGCGAAGAATCTTTCCTTGCTGCAATTGAAAAGTGTTCCTTTTGAACGATTTTTTTTCCAATACAAGAGTTTTACATAGTTTAAATGCGTTGAAGCCAAATTGAAGAAGCTGCTGAATGGAGTGATTGGTTTTATATCTTCTATATTCAAGCTTGAAGTTGGTTCATTTTTGCTTCACTAGTTTTGATGGCTTTTGAGCTACATTCCCAAATATTTCCCACCTTGATCCTAAACCCCGTTACAACCCTTGAAAAGTCCTTATGATTCATGTTATGCATGTGATCTCAGTGGTGGAGAATGAGAAGATTTGCAAGCCTATGGCAGATCATGTCCATTGGAATGAATTTGAGTGAACTAGATACCCTTTAAATAGATGAGAGTCGAGTGTTTATTTCCGTGAGGGTCTACGTATTTAGTTTACTCCATCGTAAAGTGAAAATGCTTACTAAGAATATTTGCTCATGATATGTTATGAATTTTGAAGAGTTTTGTTGTTCTTTGTTGATGGCGTTGCAACCTTGGTATTCTTGAAAAAAAATTGAATTGAAGTGTTGCCCGAGGACGAGCAAAAAGTTAAGTGTGGGGGAATTTGATAAGAACGAAAAATGTTATATTTTTCTCCATTAATATTTAGTTCTTTGTACCTATTTGATATCTAATTGCACTCATTATTCTTATATTTTGATTTAGGATGCAATTGGAGGGCTAAGCGCAAAACGAAGTTAATTGGGCAATTTTAGATGAATTTTCGCATCGCCTCGCAAGTTGGGCATAACTGTCTCATTCGAGCTCCGGTGCAGACGATTCAAGATATTGTGGAATGTCAAAAGAAGGTGATCATATCTGATGCTGGATGGACGGAGCTGATTCAGAGGCAAGTCGAGTTTAGAGGAAATCAAGCAGAAGGGCATTATGGTAAAATTGAAGAAATCAGGAGTTCGTCGAAACATATCCAATATTGGGCTCATATTGTGCAGAACGAAAAATACTTTAATTCTTGGGTCGAGTCCAACAGAAGCCCGAACGAGAAGATATGGTCAAAAAGAAGATTTTGACTAAGTTAGAATTTAATTGATTATGTTATTAAATTCCATCTCCAATCCATAGTCACTTCAATTTCTCCCTCACGTCACTCTCCTTCCCTGATTCAGAGTTTCTAATGTTTCTTTTCACTTTCTAATCCTCATCCAACACCAACTGCCCATGCATATCTATTGTTCCAACCACTCTTTTCTCTCCACCTCACCCTTTCCCATTCAAACTCTCCCATCTCACGGCTGGGATGTCCATCAGAACATCTTTCTCAATCCCACTATCTTAGAAGCAATTCTATCAATATCATGCCTCTCATCCACGTGTCTGATTCCAGCCCTACCTCTCCACTTTATATGAAGCGATCCCCACACATCTTCTGCACCCACGATTTCTCTCCATATCTCTCTCTTTTTCTCTCTTCTTTCTCCCTTCTTTTTTCAATTTTAATTTATTTTGCAAGTTAGCAAGGCCCTGCGTGGCTAATTTTCTATAATTGGTTGAAGGAGACCGAAGCCTCGGAATAAATACTGTGAGATCTAATTTATTTTCATTGTTCAATTTATACTTTGAATATGGGTTGTTCTTCTATGCTTAATTTGTTATCATGATTGTTTCGTTTAATTGCTAGGATGCATACTAGTATATTTTTCGTTGCAATCTACAGCTAAATTAGAAATCAAATCCGTAATTGTTTGATCCCTCAAATTTGCGAAGCAACTGATATTTAATAATTTACTGCGTCAGTAATTATTAGATATTAGGAAGAACACTTGGCTAAATTAAATGCAACCGCTTGTGCTTGTGTTATTTGGGTTCATCGATCTCTCAGATTTTAATGCTTTTACTAAATTAAATCTAAAGCGCTTGTCTTAGGTTGTTTAGTAATTAGGGTTAATTAGAGCGCGTGTTTTCTAATTAACTAATTAAGGAGTTAGGAATTTAATTCCAACGATGAATATTCAAAGTGTTAATTGATTTATTTTTGCATCAATGATCAGTTTTGAATTTCCGATAGTGGATGTTAACTTTGACCAATGCTTGCTCAATTGATTTAACCCGTTACTTTGTTGCTATTTATTTGCTTTTATTTTATTTTTTTTCAGTATAATCAAAATCCCCATCTTTGATCACATAGCATAAAATTTGACTAAACACTCTCCGTGGGAACGATCCTTACTCGCACTACTACATTTATTATTTTTGAAGTAAAGGTTTTATTATTTTTGGGTGCCGGCGATAGCACGACCAGAAGCTTACAAATACAATCACCACAAAGCATGCACCATCACACAAGGATTTATAGTGGTTCAGCTTCAATGCCTACATCCACTACCGGCTTGTGATCCAACACCCCACCGGATTTCGATTATTTACGCTTCTCAATAGGCTAAGCAATAACCTTTACAATATGCTTTTCAAGGCTAAGCAATTACCTCTACATTATGCTTTTCTTAAGCTAAGCAATAACCTCTAAACCAAAAGGTTGGTTATCTCTCTAAGTAGTGTCTAGAGTACACTTGATGGAGATACAATTTATAGCTCAATACAATGCCTCTTAATTAGGGGGATATGAAAATGAAAATCTAATTCACACACACACACACTATGAATGCAAAGATGAATGCACAATGTGTATGTATGATGTCCTCAATCAATTTGAAAATGAAAGCTCATAAATGTATGCCAAACGCTTTTAAAAGTTTTAGCTCATAAAAACATTTATGATTGAGGAAAGAATGCTAATCACATGTTAAAAATAACTTATAAAAGATACACATATGTATTCTAGACAAGTTGTGAAATTCTAAGAACAAAACATGTGATGCATAGGGAAGTCAATCAAATTAACAATGTAGCTCAATATGTGTATGCTATAAGCATAAAACATAAAAATAGATTTGATTGAAATTAGGGGACAAATCATATGTAATTATAAATTCAACTTGAAAAGGATATACCTATCAATGCTAAATAAGTTGTGAAACTCAATGAAACCAAGCTTTAGCTTTCCAAATGATCCCTTTCATCCCTTAGCTCATTCCCCTTTGATTGGCCTTAAAACATTTGAAGGAGGGCCTCTTGATCCTCTAAATTTCTATAGGAATGAGCCACTATTTATAGCCAAACACTGCACAACGGCCAGTCCTCAGTCAACCCCATGACCCCCGGGTCGACCTAGGCTTCAACGGTCAAGAATCTGACCATTTGAAAAAGTAGCCAACGGCTCTTTCCCAGTCGATCGGGTCCCCTGGGCCAGTCGACCGGCCACACTGTGGGTCGACCTGGGCCTGGGGCCAAAATTCCCTAAAATAGCATTTTTCAAAGTATTTTCATGTGGGGACTTTTGGGCCATTAAATCAAGCTTGGAATCGTGATTTAAATCAAACTAATAGGGTTAAAATCATGAAACACAAAAAGCCTAAAGTGATTTAAAAGATTTGAAACATAGGCTAAATTGATTCATAAAACTCCTTTTCATTGCATCCAAGTTTTAAATAAAAAACATGCATAAATCAATATTTCTACAAGTCTAAAAACCAATGCATGTGTAAATCAAGCTTTCAAGTTTTTCTAAAACAATGCATGTGTGAAAATTCAAATGATGCTAAAATGTTAATGTATCCATCAAATTGCAATATACAAAATCCCTAACAATCTCCCCCTTTGCAATTTGATGGCAACTTACTTAACACCGAATTAAAACACTAAATCTTCAGCTCTTCCTAAGCTGGACAGGTCTTGAAATATCTTGGATGCTCCTTCTCTTAGCTTGGGCTCTAGGTCTTTTTCTTCAATCTTCTTGTTGCTTAGAGCTTGATCATTCTTCAAGCTTTCTTTTCATCTTTCTCTCTTTAGCCACGCATCTTCTTTAGCTCCCAAGCTTTCTTTCTTCTTTCAGCTCTCCCCCTTTGACCATGCCTCTCTCCCTTTGGTAAGATATGCATTCTCTCCCCCTATAAAAGATCATACAATATCTCCCCATAGGAAGCTTGGACAATTTCTTCCCCTTTAGATAACTTGAATGTTCTCTCCCCCTTTGACATTAAATTGCAAAGGTACCTACACACATGAAACAAGGAAAATACCTTTTAGAAGCACATGTTAACAAAAGATATCGAAAATTAAATTCATAACAGGTTATCATGTATGGTTAGCAAGCTTAAAAGGGTAAAGAGTTAATACAAGGGTGAATTTGATCAAAACTAATACTTCCTATGAAAGTTTACACTCCCCCTCAATCCATTCTCTCCTTTTGTCAACATGTTGACTAAGATTTAACTATTTGGTGCAAGAAGAAGATGGTTTAACCAATTGAGGGTCAACTTCAAGGAAAGGATTAGACACGTTTAACTATAGAGCACAATATGATCAAATTACCAAAAGAGAGCAAGGTCAAGGAGAAAAGCGATCATGGATACCAATTGGAAAAACAAAGCATACCAATTGAGATTCAAAGATGAGTCTATTAAAACAATCACTCTAAAATGGAGTTATAAAGGATATAACTATTAAGATAAATCCAAATTAGAGTTATCCATGATATTAAGGGGTTTACTAAACATAGCATCAATTAATTTAACTATGAAAATCGTATGCTATGATTGTTTTGAAATCATTTCGTTCAATCAATAAATATGACTATTAAGTGCAAGATGAGTGAAATGAAATTCAAACATGAAGCCAACCTCAACTAATAACCAACCAAGATTATGAATACAAAAACATGGTGGTCATGAGATTTACCTATATGAGCAAGAGAGGTGGCAAACCTGAAAATTATGATGCTAATGGAGTGTGACATGGAACAAATATATTACTTTCAAGTTCAATCCAATGTACACAAGGTCATCACATACTCAAGATAAGACATCAAATTAATCGATAATGATACTTGAAACCAATTGAATTTGACAACATGATTAATAGCAAGGATGTGACAAACATAAAATTCCATCAAACATCATAAATGAGTATTCATCACTTTTAATGATATAACTAATGAGCATAGTGATGAACAAGATAAATTGCAATGCAAAAAGATATAACTTGATAATGCATGCAATTTTCAAAGTGTCAAAATCATATGAATCAACATCTAAAAGAAATCCAACAAACAATAGATATAACTATGAAATACAATGAATGGATTTCAAAGAGTTTCATATGATCAAGATCACTACTATGATGTTGAAACATGTATAAGGATGACATCACTTAGAGAATATACATGAATCAACATCATAACCATCCAAAAAGAAATGACTAGAAGGCATAGAGGATGGATTTGAGTTCTAGTATGGTTTCTACAAATATAACTAAGATCACAACCATACATAGAATGAATTGACATTTGAATAGAGAGGATCAATCAACACTCAAGATCTAACTCATACCATATCATCAATAAAGAATATAACTATTCAAGCACAAGAAGATATGGAGTTAGAGGGACATCATGGATCGCATATAGATGAAGATGGATCTCATATATGGATATACCTATTAAGAACAATGGTTTAATTCCAATTCATCTAAAATGATCCATTAATCTATCACGCAACATCTCCACTCTTACCAAATGTACTAAGCTTACAATGCAATGGAAAATGGATATGATGATTATACCAAATGAGCTTAGCACACTAAATCACATATGTACTTATTAAACTCAAATAAAATATTTTACTATAAAGAACATAAACAATCATCAATTTGAATTAATGAAAATATATACCAAGTTAGGCACAAACATGCAAATTAATGACACCATATCCAACCACGCAAAGTAAGACATCAAAGTCAATTTGCATAAAAAGAATGTAACTAAATGAGCAAAGATGCAAATCAATCATGATAAAATTGCAATCAAAGGATTTTGAAAACCATGAGATATAACTTAAAAGTTCATGAAGACAGAATCAAATGATCACACAAAGAAACATTGCATTTTAAGAGATATGACTATAAAGAAACAAAATGCAAATGTAACGTGACCAACAATTAGATATAACTAAAACAAATAGGTTGGTCTAGAGGGGTTTAAGGCCTTAAGGTTAGTCTAATAGTCTACCTTTGAAGATTCACCTAAGGTCTTGATAAGGTTGTCCTTGAGAGTTCACTTAGAGGACCCACCAACTCTTGGAGATATAACTCGAAAAAGTCTTAGAGTGGTGAAAAGATACTACGGGGAAATTTCATTTTCAATCATAGTGGAAATCATTAAAAAAATATGCAATAAAACACAACACTAGGGTTCTAATTTAGAAAGGATCAACTCCGGGTTGTTAAGCCCTAAAATGGAGTCACCTCGCTCTGATACCAATTGAAAGTCCTGGATCCTAACCCTAGAGGGGCGGTGAATAGGGTGAGCTACAAATTAGTGACCAATTTAGACCAATTTTAACTTCTTTAAAATAAACTAGTCACAAGTGGTGAATAAGTAAATAAATGCGGAAGCTTACAAAAACAATCACCACAAAGCATTTATAGTGGTTCGGCCTCAATGCCTACTGTTAGAGTTTTTGTTTTGTTCCAATTTGATAGGATGCATTCACTTTCATAAGCTTGTCCTCTCATTCATTCATGGTTTTATTAATAGGATCATCATGCATATTTCTTCTTCTTGAATCTTTGTTTTAAACAATTGATTTGCATGGTTTTCTTTTTCAGATTGCCTTTTCAGTTCTTGGAGTCTTTGATTTCAAAAATCCTTCCAAGCTTTCCTAAGTTTCCAACTTTAAATTCATTATTGTGTTTTGGAGTTTTCATGGCTTTAAAATCTCAGTTTTCATCTTCTTTCAGTCATGATTTAATGCTTGGTAGATGTGTTTAAAAGTCCCTTGGAAGGTGCCCTCAAAAGATACAAGTTTCTCTCAATTGTCAAAAATCTGGGCTGTTTCTGGCAGTGTCGTCGGTCGACCGAGACCTGCTTCTCGGTCGACCGAGACCACTGTCGGGCGAGTGGTCTGTTTCTGAGCTGGAACAAGCCAACGGTCAGAAATATGACCGTTGTGCTTTCTCGGTCGACCGAGACCTCTTTGCCGGTCGACCGAGAACTAGCCGTTGGCAACTTTATCTTTATAAAAAGTGGCTTTTTGGTTGGAGAAAGGTGCTGAGATTTGAGAGACCTTTGAGGCCAAGGCTAAGCAACTTCTCAAGAGCATTTTCAAAGGGATTATGAAGCCATTCCACTAAACCAACCTTTGATCTTCTAATGGGTGTGCTTTCTTTAATCCTAGTCTTTTTAAAATCATGTTTTGTTTCAAATCTTTGATCTCCTTCAATACATGATTAAGAAGTTGCTTTTCTTTTTTAAAATGTTGTCTTTCATAACATGCCTAATATCTTAGTAATCTCATATGCTATGAATACAACATGTTGTCATTATTTCACATGAAGTTGTTTTCTTGTTTCAATATAAACATGTTAGACTTGAATTTGTTTTCTTTGAAATCAAGATAGTTCTCTTTGTTAAAACTCATGTGTTAGGCAACCCACTCTTTCTCAATCATTTGATTATCATCTTTGCATCATTCAAGTTTGTATCTTTTCAAAAGGAGAAAGAGTAATTTCTAGAAAATGCATTTTACATAAACTTTGTCATTCACATGCATTTTTCTAGAACTTGAGATTTTCACTTTCTATTGAGCCTATTTAGAGGCACTCTTTTGCACTCATATAGTTCTCTTAATCCATGCATTCTTAGGCATATTTCTTAAGAGAAAAATTGTATGTTGTAAAGGTTTATGCTTAGCCTTGAAAAGCATATGGTGTAAAGGTTCATGCTTAGCCTTGAAAAGCATAGTGTTGATTGTAAGGTTTGAGGTGATCCTAAACCTTATTTGAAGTTAGTGAATACCGGTAGGTGTACCGGGAGTGGATGTAGGCAATTTGGCCGAACCACTATAAATGAGCTTGTCATGGTGATTGATCTTTTTCTCTTTTTACATGGATGATTTACTTTTGGTTAAATGAAGATTGTAGTTGTGATTACTTGTGTATGATCATCTTAGAGATTTCTATCTATCACAAGATAATTAATCTTCACCAAACCTTAATTGACTTAAAAGTAAAAAGAATTCAAATTGGTCTAGGTTTTTAGAGCTCATCCTATTCACCCCCCCCCCCCCCTCTAGGATTCGGTCTTGGACTTTCAATTGGTATCAGAGCAAGGTTGCTCTTGTTTTGGTTTAACCACCTAGAGTTAGAATCCTAGTGAGGTTGTTTTTCTTTTGTTGCCACCATGCAATCTCAATTGGGTGAAGGAAATGCCACCAATAGACCTCCTCTATTTAATGGAACACACTACCGCTATTGGAAAATTAGAATGCAAGTGTTCTTAGAATCCCAAAACGTAGATGTGTGGAGCATCATTGAAGATGGCTATCATCCTCCCACTACCACTGAAAAAGACTCTGAGGGGAATGTTATATCCATAAAAATCAAACCCAAAAGTGCTTGGACTCAAGGAGAAAAGGATAGAGCAAACTTAAATGCTAAAGCTAAAAATTCTCTATATTGTGCTCTATCTCAAGAAGAATTTAATAGAGTAGTAAATTGCAACACTGCTAAGGAAATCTGGGATACCCTAGAGACCACCCATGAAGGCACAGATCAAGTCAAGATAGCCAAAATTCAAATGTTGACCTCCAAATTAGAAGACATTAAGATGCTTGAAGAAGAAACATTTGATGAATTTTATTCTAAGTTCATGGAAATTGTCAATTCTCTTATAGGTCTAGGAGAAAAGATGGAGGAATCTAAAGCGATTAGAAAAATTTTAAGATCTCTTCCTAAAAGATTCAAACCTAAGATTGTTGCCATAACAGAAAGCAAGGATGTTGATAAAATCAAAATTGAAGAACTAAGAGGAAATCTCCTAACGTATGAATTAGACTTTGAAGTTCAAGATAAAAAGAAAGGAGTAGCCTTTTCCTCTCATTCTAAAGAAAATAAAAGTGATGATGATAGTGATGAGGACAATGCTTTATTTGTTAAGAAATTCAAAAGTTTCTTTAAGAACAACAAGATAAATAGAAAGTTTGATGAAAGCAAAAGTCCTAGATTCCAAAGAAATCTCAAAGGATCATTTATTAAAAAGGATGTGCAATGTTACAATTGCAAGGGGTTTGGACACATTGCCCAAAATTGCTCCACCCCTAAAGAATTTGAAAAAGGAGACAAGAAAGGAAAGAAGGCTCTAAACATAACTTGGGATGAGGAAGATGAAGAGTGTGATCAAAATGAATCCTCTAATGATGAAGATGAAAATTACCCTAATTGGCTTCTACTCTCATCCATAGAAGATCCAAATGAGCATAATACTTTAATAGATGACACAATAGGGCAAGAAGAAACAAATGAAGAAGATGAAGATAATGAAATTCAACAAGCTTATAATGAACTCTATGAAAATTGTGAAATCTTAATAAAGAAAAATAAAATTTTAAAAGAAGATACCAAAAAGCTTGTGAATGAAGTGAGTATCATAAAAGATGAATTGAAATTAACTATCAATGAGAAAAACATCTTGGAACATCAAGTCACCACTCTTAATGAAGATTTAACTCATGCTCAAAAACAAATTCATAATTTACAATCCAAACTTGAATCTAGTCAACTTGAAACTAGCTCTCTCCAAATAAAACTTAAAAAAGGAAAATTCATTGTTGACAAATTCACCTTGGGAAATGACAAATTTTATCAAATGTTGGGCATGCATAAAACTTTTGGTGACAAGAAAGGAATAGGTTTTGAAAGTACCCCTAGTGTCATGAAGAATAGCTCCCAATTTTCTACTAAGAGTCCCTACAAACCTATAGTTGAGAGAAATTATACACCTAGATGGACTTGTCACTTTTGCAATCGTAGTGGACATTTGGTCCCTAATTGCCCATACAAAATTAGGTTGTCTCTCAAAAATCCCACTAGAATACCCTTCAAATTTGTACCCAATAACATTCCCTATAAATCTCCTTTATCCACTTGGATGGTAAAAGGAACAAACTTTGAGAGTCTCCTAGTTCAAACCGCTTTAAAAGCAAAGGAAAACCCTACTTGGTTCTTAGATAGTGGTTGTTCTAAACACATGACAGGAGACCGATCTAGATTCAGCTCTATAGTAGAGTATGATGGAGGAAATGTTTCTTTTGGAGATAATAGTAAAGCTCAAATCATTGGCAAGGGAAGTGTGAAAGGAGAACAAATACCAACCTTAAATGATGTTTTTCTTGTGGAAGGATTGAAACATAATCTCCTTAGCATTAGCCAACTATGTGACAAAGGAAACAAGGTAGTCTTTGACAGTCAATCATGCAAAGTGGTAAATGATAAAACCTATCAAGTTATTCTTACTGGATCAAGGACAAAAGGAAACATTTACATTATAGAAGAATGTGATGAGAATGAATCTAGGTGCTTGATAACTAAAGATCAAGAGAATTACTTATGGCACCAAAGGATGGGTCACATAAATTTCAAATTGATGAAAACGTTGTCAAAGAATGAGATTGTGAAAGGAATTCCCAAGTTAAGTGATGAAAAAGCTGAACTCTGCAAGGCTTGTCAATTGGGAAAACAAATCAAGAAAAGCTTTAAAGGTTTAAAGGACATATCATCTTCTCGTCCTCTTGAATTAATCCACATGGACTTAATTGGACCTGCACCAGTGCAAAGTATTGGAGGAAAGAAGTTTATTCTGGTTATGGTCGATGATTATTCTCGTTTTGGATGGGTTGCCTTTCTTCATGCCAAATCGGATGCTGTGGACAATATCATAAGGATTTGCAATAAGATTCAAGTTGAAAGGGACTGTAAAATTCGGAAGATCAGAAGTGATCATGGGGGAGAATTTGAAAATGAAAAGTTTGCTAGATTTTGTGAGAGCCATGGGATTAATCATCAATACTCAGCTCCTAAAACTCCTCAGCAGAATGGAGTAGCTGAAAGGAGAAATAGAGTTATTCAAGAAATGGCTAGGACCATGCTTAATGAAAAGAATCTCTCTCGTAATCTGTGGGCTGAAGCTGTGAATACTGCTTGTTATCTCATCAACAGAGTCTATCTCACTAAGAATACCAACAAAACCCCTTATGAACTTTATTTTGAAAGAAAACCTAATTTGGGGTAATTGAAAGTGTTTGGAAGCAAGTGTTACATTCTAAGAGATAGGGAGCAGTTAGAAAAATTTGAGCCTAAATTTGATGAAGGAATTCTCCTAGGCTATTCTGAAAGGAGCAAAGCTTATAGAGTTTTTAATAATAGAACTATGACTATAATGGAGTCAGCTCATGTTGTCATTGATGATGAAAATCAAGTTGAAAAAATCCTTCAAGATGATGATGAAATTGAAATGGATAGTGATCAATCAAATCCAAAAGATAGTGATGAGAGCATTCCTTCCAAAGCCATTGTCCCAACTAAATTAATGAAAAATCACACCTTGGATAATGTTATTGGAAATATCAGTAGTGGGGTTATGACCCGGAGACAAGTTCAAAATCTATGTGCTCACTACTCCTTTGTCTCTCAAATCGAGCCTAAGAACTTTACTGAAGCTGAATCAAAGTCTGAATGGATGGAAGCTATGCAGGAAGAATTGAGTCAATTTAAGAAAAATGATGTGTGGGATCTAGTCCCATTACCTGCAGAGAAAAATCCCATAGGCACTAAATGGATTTTCAAGAACAAGTCAGATGAATCTGGAAATGTTGTGAGAAACAAAGCTAGACTTGTAGCAAAAGGATATGCTCAAATAGAAGGAATTGACTTTGAAGAAACTTTTGCTCCTGTAGCCCGTTTGGAGTCCATAAGAATTCTATTGAGTTATGCTAGTAGCATGAGGATCAAACTTTTTCAGATGGATGTCAAAAGTGCCTTCTTGAATGGAGAAATTGAAGAAGATGTCTATGTTACTCAACCTGAAGGCTTTGAAGATCCTCATCATCCTGAGTATGTTTATAAGCTCAAGAAAGCTCTCTATGGATTAAAACAAGCACCTCGGGCTTGGTATGAAAAGCTTACGAATCATCTGATTGAAAATGATTTTGAATGTGGGAAAGTTGATAAGACCTTGTTTATCAAGAAGATTGATCAAAACATTCTTGTAGCTCAAATCTATGTTGATGATATCGTATTTGGATCTACTTCAGAGAAGTTAGCTCAAGGATTTTCTGAATTAATGAGCTCCACTTTTGAGATGAGTCTGGTCGGTCCCCTGCAATTCTTCCTAGGATTACAAGTTAGTCAAACTGACCATGGTATCTTCCTTAGTCAATCCAAGTTTGCCCTAGAAATAGTGAAAAAGTTTGGCTTAGGAGAATCTAAGACTAGTTGCAATCCTATGGGATCCACTACTAAAATCTCTAGTGACCTTAAGGGTAAGAAAGCTGACCAGAAACTATATAGGAGTATGATAGGAAGCCTTCTCTACCTCACTGCTAGCCGCCCTGATATCTCTTTTAGCGTTGGTATATGTGCTAGATATCAATCTGACCCCCGAGAGTCTCACATTAAAGCTGTTAAACGTATCATAAAATATATTAATGGGACTTCTCATTATGGTATCTGGTACCCTCATGACTCAACTCTGCAATTAATTGGATATAGTGATGCAGATTGGGTAGGATCAATAGATGATAGGAAAAGCACTAGTGGCTGCTGCTATTTCTTAGGAAACTGCTTAGTAGCCTGGCATAGCAAAAAGCAAAATTCTGTATCATTATCTACTGCAGAAGCTGAATATATTGCTACAGGTAGCTGCCGTGCCCAGCTGTTGTGGATGAAACAAACTTTATTAGATTATAATGTTCCACAACAATGCATGCCTATCATGTGTGATAACTCAAGTGCCATCAGTATCTCAAAAAATCCTGTTCAGCACTCTCGCACTAAGCACATTGACATTCGCTATCATTTCTTGCGTGATCATGCTGACCAAGGCACCATTGAGTTATTGTTTATCCCTACAGATACACAATTGGCTGACTTATTCACTAAACCTCTTGGAAATGATCGTTTCATTAAATTGAGACATCAATTGGGCATTGGCCCTTGCCCTGAATTCTAACTTCTTGTTGGCTTCTCACCTGTTCCTTATCTTATTTTTATATATCTCTTATAAACAGGTGCTACTAACAAGGTTATGTGTTTTATCTTTGATGGGCAGGCTCCTTTGCAATTAGATGTCAAAGGGGGAGAGAGTTCTCCATTTGAGGGGGAGAAGATTCTAGGGTTGCTTATGTTGAGGGGGAGTAGCTTTGGCTAGAGTGTTAGCTTCTAGGTTGGTCGTCTTTTGTCGTTGCTCCCGCAAGGAATATCCAAAGCGCCAAAAGATCCAAAAGCTCCCAAATATCCAAAGCTCCTTAAATATCCAAAGCTCCTTAATATCCAAAGTTGTTGCTGTTCAGTTTAAGAGGAGATTGAAAGAGAGTTCAAGCTTCAAGAGTTGCCATCAAATTGCAAAGGGGGAGATTGTTAGAGTTTTTGTTTTGTTGCAATTTGATAGGATGCATTCACTTTCATAAGCTTGTCCTCTCATTCATTCATGGTTTTATTAATAGGATCATCATGCATATTTCTTCTTCTTGAATCTTTGTTTTAAACAATTGATTTGCATGGTTTTCTTTTTCAGATTGCCTTTTCAGTTCTTGGAGTCTTTGATTTCAAAAATCCTTCCAAGCTTTCCTAAGTTTCCAACTTTAAATTCATTATTGTGTTTTGGAGTTTTCATGGCTTTAAAATCTCAGTTTTCATCTTCTTTCAGTCATGATTTAATGCTTGGTAGATGTGTTTAAAAGTCCCTTGGAAGGTGCCCTCAAAAGATACAAGTTTCTCTCAATTGTCAAAAATCTGGGCTGTTTCTGGCAGTGTCGTCGGTCGACCGAGACCTGCTTCTCGGTCGACCGAGACCACTGTCGGGCGAGTGGTCTGTTTCTGAGCTGGAACAAGCCAACGGTCAGAAATATGACCGTTGTGCTTTCTCGGTCGACCGAGACCTCTTTGCCGGTCGACCGAGAACTAGCCGTTGGCAACTTTATCTTTATAAAAAGTGGCTTTTTGGTTGGAGAAAGGTGCTGAGATTTGAGAGACCTTTGAGGCCAAGGCTAAGCAACTTCTCAAGAGCATTTTCAAAGGGATTATGAAGCCATTCCACTAAACCAACCTTTGATCTTCTAATGGGTGTGCTTTCTTTAATCCTAGTCTTTTTAAAATCATGTTTTGTTTCAAATCTTTGATCTCCTTCAATACATGATTAAGAAGTTGCTTTTCTTTTTTAAAATGTTGTCTTTCATAACATGCCTAATATCTTAGTAATCTCATATGCTATGAATACAACATGTTGTCATTATTTCACATGAAGTTGTTTTCTTGTTTCAATATAAACATGTTAGACTTGAATTTGTTTTCTTTGAAATCAAGATAGTTCTCTTTGTTAAAACTCATGTGTTAGGCAACCCACTCTTTCTCAATCATTTGATTATCATCTTTGCATCATTCAAGTTTGTATCTTTTCAAAAGGAGAAAGAGTAATTTCTAGAAAATGCATTTTACATAAACTTTGTCATTCACATGCATTTTTCTAGAACTTGAGATTTTCACTTTCTATTGAGCCTATTTAGAGGCACTCTTTTGCACTCATATAGTTCTCTTAATCCATGCATTCTTAGGCATATTTCTTAAGAGAAAAATTGTATGTTGTAAAGGTTTATGCTTAGCCTTGAAAAGCATATGGTGTAAAGGTTTATGCTTAGCCTTGAAAAGCATATGGTGTAAAGGTTCATGCTTAGCCTTGAAAAGCATAGTGTTGATTGTAAGGTTTGAGGTGATCCTAAACCTTATTTGAAGTTAGTGAATACCGGTAGGTGTACCGGGAGTGGATGTAGGCAATTTGGCCGAACCACTATAAATGAGCTTGTCATGGTGATTGATCTTTTTCTCTTTTTACATGGATGATTTACTTTTGGTTAAATGAAGATTGTAGTTGTGATTACTTGTGTATGATCATCTTAGAGATTTCTATCTATCACAAGATAATTAATCTTCACCAAACCTTAATTGACTTAAAAGTAAAAAGAATTCAAATTGGTCTAGGTTTTTAGAGCTCATCCTATTCACCCCCCCCCCCCCCTCTAGGATTCGGTCTTGGACTTTCACCTACATCCACTACCGGCTTGTGATCCAACACCCCACCGGATTTCAACTATTTATGCTTTTCAATAGGCTAAGCAATAACCTTTACAATATGCTTTTCAAGGCTAAGCAATTACCTCTATACTATGCTTTTCTTAGGCTAAGCAATAACCTCTACAACCAAAAGGTTGGTTATCTCTCTAAGTAGTGTCTAGAATACACTTGATGGAGATAAAATTTATAGCTCAATACAATGCCTCTTAATTAGGGGGATATAAAAATGAAAATCTAATTCACACACACACGCACACACACACACACACTATGGATGCAAAGAAAAATGCACAATGTGCATGTATGATGTCCTTAATCAATTTGAAAATGAAAGCTCAAAAATGTATGCCAAAGGCTTTTAAAAGTTTTAGCTCATAAAAACATTTATGATTGAGGAAAGAATGCTAATCACATGTTAAAAATAACTTGTAAAAGATACACATATGTATTCTAAACAAGTTGTGAAATTCTAAGAACAAAACATGTGATGCATAGGGATGTCAATCAAATTAACAATGTAGCTCAATATGTGTATGCTATAAGCATAAAACATAAAAATAGATTTGATTGAAATTAGGGGACAAATCATATGCAATTATAAATTCAACTTGAAAATGATATACCTATCTGAAAGTCCTTGGGATCCTAACCCTAGAGGGGGGGGGGGGGGTGAATAGGTGTGCTACAAATATGACCAATTTAGACAAATTTTAATTTCTTAACAAAAACTAGTCACATGTGATGATTAAACATACAATATGCGGAAGCTCAAAAAAATAATCACCACAAAAGCATGCACCACAACACCAATGTTTATAGTGGTTCGGCCTCAATGCCTACATCCACTACCGGCTTGTGAATCCATCACCCCACCGGATGTCCACTATTTATGCTTTTTACTAGGCTAAGCAATAACCCTTACAATGTTGTTTTTCTAGGCTAAACAACAACCTCTCAATGTGCTTTTTTTAGGCTAAGCAATAACCTTTACAAAATGCTTTTCTTAGGCTAAGCAATAACCTTACAAGATGCTTTTCTTAGGCTAAGCAATAACCTTACACAATAAAGATTTCTCTAAGAAAGTGTCTTAACAAAAGATCACTCTAAGAGATTACAATTTAAGCTCAAATAAATTTGCCTCTAAATAGGCGGATATGAAAGTTTAAAACAAACTCACACAAACACTCTATGAATGCAAAAGTGTATGCTCATGATGTGTGTGTGTGATGACTTCAACCAAGTTTAAAAAGAAGGCTTATTCAAATGTATGCTCAAAGCATTTCAAAGTTTAAGACATATAAAAGACTTGATTGAAGTTTAATGCAAATCACATGTATGATTAATAACTTGTTAATGATATGAAAATCAAAGAATCACAAGTTGTATGAAAATGACTAACTTAGAACATGTGATGCATGTGCAATGTTGTTTTCAAAAACAAATAGGTTTAACTAAAGTTCAAATGAAAGAAAACAACAAATTAGGTTTCAACCAAGACAAAGAATCATGCATTAAAGGAAATCAAAGACTTTGGCTAAGCATGATTAAGTAAGGTTTAAAAACAATTTGGATTGAAACCAAGGTGAAGAATCCAATCTTAATTAGATCAAAGATTAGGAGAAGAATGGATTCAACACATCATAGTTATCATGTACAAAACCATTTACCAATAGCTTAAACAAAACATGAAAACCATGATTAACAAAGGTAGAGCTTACTTGGTGGTTTAACTCATTGATCCAAGCTTTAGCTCTCCTAATGACCTTCTAGCCTTTCCGACTTCATCCCCTTTCAATGGCTCCAAAAATGGTCTCAAAGGTTCATGTGTCAAGCCTTTAAAAAGGTTGGAAAAGAATGGATTTTATAGCCAAAAAGTGTCCAACGGCTAGTCCTCGGTCGACCGGCAAAGGGGTCTCGGTCGACCGAGAAAGCACAACGGTCATATTTCTGACCGTTGGCATGTTACAGTTCAGGTTCTGGAAAAATGACTTCCAGTTGTCTCGGTCGACCGAGACCTGTATCTCGGTCGACCGGCGACACTGCCGGGACACCCTCCCTTTTACAAAAAATGCAACTTTTGCATATTTGAAGCTTTTTCTTTGGGGGACTTTTGGGCCACTAAACCAAGCTAGAATACATGTTTTAAGACATTCTAAGATGTTTAAAAACATGAACACACAAAGCCTAAGATGATTCAAAAGTTTAAAACCAAAGGCTAGCTTGATTGGATAAAACTCTTTTCAAATGAAAATGCATACAAAAATGATTCTGAAAGTGATGAAAGTATGCAAAGCTCAAACCTAAATTCTCAAGATGATTTTCCAAATATAATGCAGAAGGAAATAGGTTTTCAAAAGAGTTTGTATTCTAAAACCAATGCATCCAAGTTTAGTACCAAAACATGCATAAAACAAATACTTTTCCAAATCTTAAAAGCTATGCATGTATAAAACCAGATTTCAAGAAATTCTAAAACAATGCAAGTGTGTGTAAATCAAATGATGCTAAAGTGCAAATGCATCCATCAAATTGCAAATACAAAATTCCTAACAATCTCCCCCTTTGCAATTTGATGGCAACTTACTCATCATAGAAATTACACACTTAGTCTTCAGCTCCCCCTAAGCTGGACAAGTCTTGAAATCTTCTTGGATGCTCCTCCTCTTAGCTTGGGCTCTTGGGCTCTCTTCTTCAATCTTCTTGATGCTTGGTGCTTGATCAATCTTCAAGCTTTCTATTCATCTTCCTCTTGATGACCAAGCATTTTCTTTAGCTCCAAGCTTTCTTTCTTCTATTTGCTCTCCCCCTTTGACCATGCCTCTTTCTCCCTTTGGTACTCTCCCCCTTTGAAGAATAGGAGATCTTTGAGTACTCGAACTCTCTCCCCCTTTGACATTAAATTGCAAAGGTACCTACACACATGAAATGAGGAAAATACCTTTAGTAGCACCTGTTAACAAATGAAATCGAAAATGAAATACATAACAGGCTATCATGTATGGAAGTTATCTCTAAGGGCTCAATGGCAATCCAAGGGTCAATTTGATCAAAACTAATACTTCCTATGAAGGTTTACACTCCCCCTCAATCCATTCTCTTCTTTTGTCAAACATTTGACAAGATATAACTATTTGGTTCAAGAAGTAGATGGTTCAACCAAATGAGGGTCAACTTCAAGAAAATGATTAGATTCATTTAACTAGAGAGCACATTATGATCAAATTACCAAAAGAAAGCAAGGTCTAATGGGAAAAGCAATCATGGATATCAATTGGAAAAACAAAGAATACCAATTGAGATTTAAGGATAAGACTATTAAACACAATCACTCTAAAAGGGATTTAAAAATATAACTATTAGGAAACATCCAAATTAGAGCTATCCATGATGAAATGGGGTTTACTAAACATAGCATTAATCAATATAACTATGAAAATCATATGCTATGTAAGTTTTGAAATCATTTCATTCAAACAATAAATATGACTATTAATGTGCAAGAATGAGTGAAATGAAATTCAACCATGAAGCCAACCTCAACTAATAACCAACCAATATTATTAATACATAAACATGGTGGTCATGAGATATACCTATAAGAGCAAGAGAGGTGACAATCAAGAACATTATGATGCTAATGGTGTGTGACATGGAACAATCATATTACTATCAAGTTCAATCCAAAGCACACAAGGTCTATCACATACACAAGATAAGTCATCAATTGGATATGAAATCAATGGAAAATTATACCAAATGAAACCAATTGAATATGATAACATGATTAAAAGCAAGGATGTGACAAACTCAAAATTCCATCAAGCATCATAAATGCATATTCATCACTTTTAAAGATATAACTAATAAGCATAGTGATGAACAAGGTAAATTGCAATGCAAAATGATATAACTTGGTAAAGCATGCAATTTCCAAAGTGTCAAAATCATATGAATTCAACATCTAAGATATCCATCAACCAACATCAATGCAAGGAATGGACTTCAAAGAGTTTCATAAGATTAAGATCACTACTTATGAAGTTGAAACAGGTATAAGGATGATACCAAGAGAATCTACATGAATCAACATCATAACCATCCAAAAAGAAATGACTAGAAGGAATAGAGGATGGATTTGGGTTCTAGTATGGTTTCTACAAATGTAACTAAGATCACAACCATACATGGAACCAAATGTCATTTGTATATAGAAAGAAAGTAAACACATAAGCAAATATGCAAACAATATTCATTTCCATTTCTAAGATAATGAAACCAAAAGAAAAGGAAATGAGAACATGGAACATGCTTAGATGAATATAACTAATGAGGTTAAAGAGCATTTCCATTCAACCAATCTTCAAATCAATTCAATAAACAAAATCCAACAATAAGAATAAAAAGAAAGATTTTGAAGATCAATTTTCAACATTGTATTTTAAAAGATATAACTTAATTGAAACACATACAAGTTGATTTTTGAAAACAATGTTCTCCATATAAAAGTATAACTTAGGAATCCATGGAAAAACTTGAATTGATTCAAATCATTTGTTCAAATAATCTTACTATGACATAACACAAATGATTCAACAACAATTGATCATGAATAAATTAGCTATGAAAGCTTTTAAAAACACAATCAATTAATCATGTAAAGACATGCAATGCAAGACATATGTGTGCAAAAAGCAAATCAAACATGATGAAATTATAATCAAATGATTTTGAAAACCATGTTATGTAACAAGAATGGTTCTTGAAAACAAAATCAAATGATCATAAAGAAACAATGCATTTTAATAGATGTAACTATATAGAAACAAAATGCAAAGCAACATGACCAACAAAGAGATTTAACTATTAAAGAATAGGTTGGTCAAGAAGGTTCAAGGCCCTAAGGTTTGTCTAGGTAAATAACTTTTGGAATCCACCTAAGGTCTTGAGTGGGTTGAACCTTGAGGTCTAGTTTGGACTTCTCACCAACTAAAGGAGATTTTACTTGATAAATTTTCAACTTAAACATATCACCAAGATATTTAGATTTGACTAAATTTAGCTTAGATTGGTGATTAGTCTTTTGAGGTTGGTGAGTTTTCTTCTTAGGGGATTGATTCATTTTTCTTGTCTTCTTATTTTCTCCCTTTCTTTGACTTTTGAAATTTAGATTTAACTTTGTAATTTTCTTCAAAAGTTCTTTCATGTTTTGACTTAAGGGAGGTAGGTTGAGAGGCTTTTTGTTAATAGATTCTTTTAAACTTGGTTTGACTTGTTTAACCTTTTTAGAATCTATCTTTGGAGACTCCATTTTAAGAGATTTAACTTGTTTAGTCATTTTGGAGTCTTTCTTGATTTTTAGTGTCTTACCCTTCATATGTTTTGATTCTCCATTTTTTTGGCTCAAAGATGGGTTTAGACACATGGCTTCTTTTTCTTAGTTTGCACTCAAATGTAAAATGCCCTTCAATGCCACAATAATTACATTTTGTTTTGGGCAAAGGAGAAAGAGTGCTAGAGAATGAGGACTCACCTTTCACAAAAGTGTTGGTGAATTTAGGGTCATATGACAAATTCCTATTAAATCCAAGACCCGTCCTATCTCCATGAGATTTACCCAATTTAAATAATTTTTCAAGTCTTTCTTCACTTTGGGTAAACTTGCACTCATACTTTTGTTTATATCCTTCAAGTTGAGTGACTTTGGTTATAAGGATTGAATTTTCATGTTTAACTTTTGAAAGTTCATTTTCAATTTCCTTATATTTGCTTAGCTCTTCATTGGCAAGATTTAATTCAAGTTTTAGTTCACTAACAACATTAGATCCAAGTTCTAAAGTTTTTAAATTACTTTGAGCATTAGACAAATTTTCATTGGAAATTGTCAACTTGGATTTTAAATAGTTAATGTTTTCATCTTGTCTTTTAATTGTATCTCTTAGGTTCAAATTTTCATTTTTAAGCTCATCACAATTTATCTTAATCTCATTTAATTCATCTTGAGCATTAGATAAATTTTCCTTAGAGATAGTCAATTTAGATTCAAGATTGTTAAAGTCTTTATCTTGCCTTTGTAATTGATCTCTTAGTTTTAGATTTTCCTTATTGACATCATCATAACCCATCTTTAATTCTCTTAGTTCATCTTGACTGTTAGATTGGTTATTTAAAGAGATCATGAACTTAGATTCTAAACAATTAACAACTTCTTCTTTCTCTCTAAGTTCATCTTTAGAAGAGACTAGCTCTTTGTTTAGTTTTATAGATTCTTCTCTTAAACTTTTATTTCTCTTATCAAGCTTTGAAGATAATGTATATAATTCATTATAGGCTTGTTGAAGATCATCATAATCATAATCATTTTCTTCCTCTTTTATGTCACATTGAGATTCATTAGATTGAAAGTTTGAATCTCCAATAGAAGGAAGAATGAGGGGTCTAGAAGAATCTACAAAGTCTATCATAGTGGAGTCCATTCTAATGATTTTCATGCAAAGGACAACTCTAGGGTTTTAACTCTAGGTTTTTACACCTAATCAAGAGTTCCAAACACTTGATCCTATAAGATAGAGCACGAATCTCTGATACCAATTGAAAGTCCTTGGGATCCTAACCCTAGAGGGGGGGGGGGGGTGAATAGGGTGTGCTACAAATATGACCAATTTAGACAAATTTTAATTTCTTAACAACAACTAGTCACATGTGATGATTAAACATACAATATGCGGAAGCTCAAAAAAATAATCACCACAAAAGCATGCACCACAACACCAATGTTTATAGTGGTTCGGCCTCAATGCCTACATCCACTACCGGCTTGTGAATCCATCACCCCACCGGATTTCCACTATTTATGCTTTTTACTAGGCTAAGCAATAACCCTTACAATGTTGTTTTTCTAGGCTAAACAACAACCTCTCAATGTGCTTTTTTTAGGCTAAGCAATAACCTTTACAAAATGCTTTTCTTAGGCTAAGCAATAACCTTACAAGATGCTTTTCTTAGGCTAAGCAATAACCTTACACAATAAAGATTTCTCTAAGAAAGTGTCTTCACAAAAGATCACTCTAAGAGATTACAATTTAAGCTCAAATAAATTTGCCTCTAAATAGGCGGATATGAAAGTTTAAAACAAACTCACACAAACACTCTATGAATGCAAAAGTGTATGCTCATGATGTGTGTGTGTGATGACTTCAATCAAGTTTAAAAAGAAGGCTTATTCAAATGTATGCTCAAAGCATTTCAAAGTTTAAGACATATAAAAGACTTGATTGAAGTTTAATGCAAATCACATGTATGATTAATAACTTGTTAATGATATGAAAATCAAAGAATCACAAGTTGTATGAAAATGACTAACTTAGAACATGTGATGCATGTGCAATGTTGTTTTCAAAAACAAATAGGTTTAACTAAAGTTCAAATGAAAGAAAACAACAAATTAGGTTTCAACCAAGACAAAGAATCATGCATTAAAGGAAATCAAAGACTTTGGCTAAGCATGATTAAGTAAGGTTTAAAAACAACTTGGATTGAAACCAAGGTGAAGAATCCAATCTTAATTAGATCAAGGATTAGGAGAAGAATGGATTCAACACATCATAGTTATCATGTACAAAACCATTTACCAATAGCTTAAACAAAACATGAAAACCATGATTAACAAAGGTAGAGCTTACTTGGTGGTTTAACTCATTGATCCAAGCTTTAGCTCTCCTAATGACCTTCTAGCCTTTCCGACTTCATCCCCTTTCAATGGCTCCAAAAATGGTCTCAAAGGTTCATGTGTCAAGCCTTTAAAAAGGTTGGAAAAGAATGGATTTTATAGCCAAAAAGTGTCCAACGGCTAGTCCTCGGTCGACCGGCAAAGGGGTCTCGGTCGACCGAGAAAGCACAACGGTCATATTTCTGACCGTTGGCATGTTACAGTTCAGGTTCTGGAAAAATGACTTCCAGTTGTCTCCGTCGACCGAGACCTGTATCTCGGTCGACCTGCGACACTGCCGGGACACCCTCCCTTTTACAAAAAATGCAACTTTTGCATATTTGAAGCTTTTTCTTTGGGGGACTTTTGGGCCACTAAACCAAGCTAGAATACATGTTTTAAGACATTCTAAGATGTTTAAAAACATGAACACACAAAGCCTAAGATGATTCAAAAGTTTAAAACCAAAGGCTAGCTTGATTGGATAAAACTCTTTTCAAATGAAAATGCATACAAAAATGATTCTGAAAGTGATGAAAGTATGCAAAGCTCAAACCTAAATTCTCAAGATGATTTTCCAAATATAATGCAGAAGGAAATAGGTTTTCAAAAGAGTTTGTATTCTAAAACCAATGCATCCAAGTTTAGTACCAAAACATGCATAAAACAAATACTTTTCCAAATCTTAAAAGCTATGCATGTATAAAACCAGATTTCAAGAAATTCTAAAACAATGCAAGTGTGTGTAAATCAAATGATGCTAAAGTGCAAATGCATCCATCAAATTGCAAATACAAAATTCCTAACACTATCAATGCTAAACAAGTTGCGAAACTTTAAAACAAAAGTACATATGATTTGTGAAGATGTTGAATCCAAAACATAAGATAGATTTGAAATTGATTTTCTTATGATGAAAATCAACAACCAAAGATTCAACCAAGTATAGGAATCATGTTAATAAAATTTCAAAGATGTTTTCATTAACATGATTTACTTAGATATACCAATTTAAGTACTACTTGGATTGAATCAAGGTGATGCATCCAAAACAATAAATCAATTCAAAACATATACATGTTAAGGACACAACAAATCTTAGTTTATCATGCTAGAAAAGATTTACCAATAATTAAGCAAAGCATGAAAGCATATGGTTAAGAAAAGTAAAGCTTACTTAGTGATTTAACTCAATGAAACCAAGCTTTAGCTTTCCAAATGATCCCTTTCATCCCTTAGCTCATTCCCCTTTGATTGGCCTCAAAACATCTCAAGGAGGGCCTCTTGATCCTCTAAATTTCTATAGGAATGAGCCACTATTTATAGCCAAAAACTGCATAACGGCTAGTCCTCGGTCGACCCCATGACCCCCGGGTCGACTTGGCATTCAACGGTAAAAAATCTGACCGTTTGAAAAAGTAGCCAACGACTCTTTCCCGGTCGACTGTGCAGTGTGGCCAGTTGAGTTGGTCCCCTGGGCCGGTCGACCGGCCACACTGCCGGTCGACTCGGGCCTGGGACCAAAATTCCCTAAATTAGCATTTTTCAAAGTATTTTCATGTGGGGACTTTTGGGCCATTAAATCAAACTTGGAATCATGATTTAAATCAAACTAAGAGGGTTAAAATCATGAAACACAAAAAGCCTAAAATGATTTAAAACATTTAAAACATAGGCTAAGGCTAAATTGATTCATAAAACTCCTTTTCAAAATAAATTGCATCCAAGTTTAAAATAAAAAAACATGCGTAAATCAATATTTCTACAAGTCTAAAAACCAATGCATGTGTAAATCAAGATTTCAAGTTTTTCTAAAACAATGCATGTATGAAAATTCAAATGATGCAAAAATGTTAATGCATCCATCAAATTACAATATACAAAATCCCTAACACGTACAGCCAAAAAAGGAAAAAAAGAGAAAAAGAAAAAGAAAGAAAAAAAACTGTGAGAAAAAAAAAAGGTAGGGCACGTGTAAAAAAAAAAAAAGAAAAACGCATGGAAAAGAAAATTAAAAAAAAGAAAAAGAAAAAAAGAAAAAGAAAAGAAGAGAAAGAAACTTTTTCTACTTCTACATGGAGTTTCTTGTGAAGGAAGAGAACTTACTTGAAGCCATGGATGGAGAAGAAGAAAGAACTTGAAAATTCTTGAATAAGAAGAGAAGTTCTTGATCTCGGAGCACTCGTGAATACTCTTGCAAAAAGAAAGCAATGAACCAAAAATCCATCCTCACCTTGCTTTTATAGAGGAGAGCAAACCAAAAGATGAAACAAGGAGAAAACTAAGGAGGTAAGTGCTAAAAACTAGCAACTGTCTCAAAAGAAAAGAGATTTGAGATATTCTCTCCTAAAGAGAAGATTCTTTGAGAAATTCTCTCCAAAAAGAGAGGGAATGAAAAATATTCTCTCCCAAAGAAAGATACTTTGAGAAAATAACTCCCAAAAACAAGGATTCTCTCCAAGTAAGGATTTTTTTAGATATTCTCTACCAAAAAGGAGATATTTTTAGATATTCTTTGCAAAATGACATCATATGAGATCTAAGCCATCTCTAAAGCTTATGATCACATGGGTTAGCCCACAAGAGCCAAGTTTGACCACCTAGGCACTAAAAGGGGCTTCCTCTCAAAACCCTCCTTTACCAAGAGCATACAAAATGGTTCCACGCCTCTTTTGAATTGATTGAACCATTCAAAAAAAAGAAAGCCTCATAGTTTCCAAAAATCCAAACCATCCAACCTCATGAACCAAATTAAGCAAAAATCTTGAAATTGACATTCCACAAAAAAAAAAAAAAAAAATTGGTCCCCTAACTCACCACATACAACTTGTTAGGTCACAAGGCTGAAAAAAAAAATCTTTACCACCTAGCTCGCCACATACAGCTTGTTAGGTCACAAGGTCAAAACCAAATTTGGCCCCCCAATTTGCCACATACAACTTGTTGGGTCACAAAGTCAAAATAAAAAATCAAACCCCGACCCCCTAACCTGCCACATACAGCTTGTTAAGTGACAATGTCAAAAACAAAAAACCAAAAAACCCTCTTGACCGCCTAATGCGCCACATACAACCCTTAGGTTCACAAGGTCAAAAGGAAAACCCAAAATCCGACCCCCTCGTGTCATTTTCAAAACTTTTCCTTGAAATGGTAGATGATCCCTCTCACTACCATAAAATCCCCTTGGAAACTCAAAAGGCTATTTAAAAAAAAAAATGCTCATAGACTCTTGGTCAAGACAGAAGCTCTCCTTCAAGTTTCTCTTCGAGGCACATCGACTGTAAAAGCTACTTGTCGCTGTACCCCGAGAGGGCATTTGTTGACACCAAAAAAGTCACCTTGCCTCCTTAACATCAAGAAGCCACATGAAGCCGCATCCTACTACAAACAAGCAATGCTACTTCAAGCATTAGATCTTGTCAGAATGAAACAAAAACTGCAAGATCCTTCAAAACAGCCAAAAAAGGGGTACACATGAAGTTTCGGGCAATTCCAACGACATTTGACCCAACTTCACTCCTCCAATAGCTGAGTAGGCACTCCCAGCGGTGGTGAAGCCAGAGACCCTGACACACAAAACAGAGCACACAGTTGGCCTCAAGATGCCACTAGGAGGCTCTACATCAAGTTTTAGGCCATTCCGAGATCATTTGACCTAACTTCACTCCTCCGGCAGCTAAACAAGTGCTCCCGGTGGCGACGGTGTCGAAGACATCAAAACTTCGATCAAAGCCTAGCATGGCCTCAAAATACCTCCAAAGGGCACTTTGTCAAATTTCAAGTCAAACCGACAACGTCTGACCCTCCATCAACCCTCGAGCAATAAAATCAAGCCTCTCGGTGGCGAGAACTATCGAGGCCATCACTCATCAAACAAAGCACATAGGTGGCTTCAACATGCTTCTAAAGGGTCGCACAACAAATTTCTGGTAATTCCGACAATGTTTGACCCGACTTTGACGCTCCGAAATAAAATCAAGGCTAATGGCGTCAGAGCACCCCAGGACCATGACATCCAAATCGTAGCTAATGGATCATCTCAAAATGACTCCAATAGGCTCCCTATTAAATTTCAAGTCAATTAGACATCGGTTGACCGTACATCAAAGCGCGGCATCTTCCTCGCGGCAAAATCAAGTCTACTGGCGACGGGACCCTACACGGCTTCAAAACTCAAATAAAAGCTCATGGTTGGTCCTATATACTACTCAAGAGGCTTCATCTTAAATTTCAGGTCATTCCGACATCGTTTGACCTAGTTTTGACTCTTGACGGAAAATCGATTACAAAGTCATCGACTTTTCCAAAAATATGAAACTTTGTGCTTCTATTTGCGCGGCTTCTCGTCAGGTTTTCTTCAAGAGGATCAAGCCAATGAATGAGGAGAAATGACAAGAAAAATACAGGAGAAAAAAGGATCGAAAAACGGCCGAGAAACAGCTACCGAAAGGGGAAAATCCCTCGGCGACCCCAGCCAGCGACCATGAGTGCGTGGTCACCGGCGACCCTGGAAGTTCGGGTCGCCAAATTTTCTACCGGGCGGGCCGTTTTCCGACCCTTTCGCGTTTTGGGAATTCCAGATTTTCCGCCGGGCAGGCCGTTTTCCGACCCTATGGTTTTCCGAAAATCTGATTCTTGATGCTTGAAATCGACTGATCTTCATCAACATTTCGGGTCCGCCATCAAGAGCTTGAAATCATCATTGATCGCTCCAAGATCGCCAACCGGCTGACCAAGAAAGTACATTTTCTGTCTGACCAATCGAGAAATCGACAAGACAGATGTTTCTGGCCCACTGGCACCAATCAATGCCTAAAGTTGCATCGCCATCCGACATTAAATAACATGTGGATTCATCGGCGATCATCACAAGAAGAATTCCAAAAGACGCGGCACGGCCCGCGACTCTTCAAATGCCCTGACGACCACTTAACGCTGTTCATTGACCCGTTTTATGACAACTTAATGCAGTCATTAACCCATTATTTTGGACGGCCCATTTAGATTCAAGGATAAAGGCGATTATGAGTTACAAAATAAAACTCCCCTCATCATGGAGATTAAAGGCGATTAAATGCCCATCATTCTCCATCGTTCAATCACAAGCCAAGAAAAATGAGTTACAAAATAAAAGAATTAAAACTTGTAACTCCACTCATCATGGTGCATCAATGCCATCAATGCTCATAAACACACCTTATGGTCACCAAAAGCCTATAAAAGGCGGGTCATTCCAAGAAGAAAGGGTCCAGAAAAAAATCAAAGAAAAATCCCGAAGAATTCTCGAAGAAATCTTTGCACAAACATGCTCTCCTTCCTTGAAGAAACTCTATTGTAAAAGAAACAGCACAAGGTGATCGAAGTCCCTTGGGGGGCCACCCCCCCAAGATCCCCTCTCCTCCTGTCTAACATGGCTTAAACACGGCTTTTCAGCTCGTTTACTCGGTTTTTTATTGGATATAGGACCTCCCCTTGGTCTTTATCCTCTAAAAATTTGAGGTTAGAGCGAAGCCAAAGAATCAAAGCATCATGTGTTCTCATCTGAAGGACGATGGCGAAGTCCATACATGACTTGTGACCGTCGATCTAAACGCGTCCCCGCATTCTCTTGAGAAGTCAGATTCATTTTCTCACTTTTCTATTGTATCTTGTATTCTTTGTAAAGAGACAAAAAATCACATTTCTTGTCTTTCATTATTGATGAGATTTGTAAATCGCCTTCTACGGTAAAACCACCTTTCACGGCATAAAAATCGCCTTTCAAGGAACAAATCGCCTTTCACAGCATACAAATCGCCTTTCACGGCAAACAAAGAAAAATCGCCTCTCACGGCATTTAAAAAAATTGTGTCTCTTTCTTAAAGTATATGTGCATTGGAAAGTCAGAAAGAAGAGTTGATTTCCTTTCTACTTGTGAAGGTGAATCTCCGGATCACCACTTCAAATTCCAATTAGAATAGAAAATCTGGCATACCCGTACAAAAAAATGTTGATGACTTGTTTTTTCTTCCCCTGCCAGACCCCGGCAGGCCCCGGGGTGGAAGGAGAGGACGAAAGGCCGGGCATATCATGATCAAATATCCATAAGGCTAAGAAACCAAGCCCAAGATCTAAAACCCTAATCTCATGCATTAAGATCAAGCATCCATCAAGAAGATAGATCAAGAAACAACAAGCACAACTAGATCTACTAATTCAAATAGATAATAGATCTATACCTTTGGAGTTTGGTTGTGCTCAAATCGAGAATTAGATGTCTACGAAAACTCTTTTTGCAAACTTTGATCTCCTTGCTTTTGTGTTCTTCCTTGCTATGACCCTCTTAGAGAACTTCTAAAGGAGAATGGTGGGATCTCGAAGTAGATGTTGACACAAAAAATGTCACTTTGCCTCTTCATACACTTTCAACATCAAATAAGCTACGTGAAGCAGCATCCGACTACAATAGGCAATGCTACTTCAGGCATCAAATTCAATCAGAATCAAACAAAAACTGTAAGCTTCTTTAAAACAGCCATAAGAAGAGTACCCGTGAAGTTTCGGGTCATTTTGACATTATTTCGCCTGACTTCACTCTTCCAGCAGCTGAACAGGAGCACTCGGCGGTGGTGAAGCGGAAGACCCTGATTTATAAAACAGAGCACACAGTTGGCCTCAAAATACCAAAAAAAGACTACATCAAGTTCCAGGCCATTCCGACACCGTTTGGTCCAAAAAGAAAAAAAACCGTAGAAGAGTCAACTCTGCCGGCGGCGACAGTATCAAAGACATCAAATCTTCAATCAGAGCCTATGGATGAACTCAAAATACTTCCAAAAGGCTCTATGTCAAGTTTCAAGTCAAACCGACAATGTTTGGCCCTACATCAACCCTCAAGCAGTAAAATCAACCCTCTCGACTGAGGGAACCGCTGAGGCCATCGCTCATCAAACAAAGCACATGAGCGATTTCAAGATACTTCAAAGGGGCTACATGTCAAGTTTCAGGTCATTTCGACAACATTTGACCAGACTTTGATCTCCTGAAAGATAAATCAAGCCTCCCGGTGGCGGAGCACCTCGGGACCATGATTTCCGAAACGGAGCTAGTAGATAATCTTAAACTGACTCCAATAGGCTCCCTGTCAAATTAAGGTCAATTGGTCACCGTTTGACTGTGCATCAAAACTCAAATGAAAGCCTGTCTTTGGTCTTATTTATTGCCCAAGAGGCTTTAGCTCAAGTTTCAGCTCATTCTGACATCGTTTTGGCTTATGATGGCAAATCAGTAACTCTGTGCGACAAAGTCTTTGACTTTCCCCGGAAATCAGAAACTTTACCCTCTGATATGCATGGCATCTCATCAAGTTTTCTTCAGGGAAATCATGCCAAAACATGTGCAAAAATGCTAAGAAAAATGTCAAAGAAGAAAGAAGCGGAAAAAACTAGAAGATGGCTGAAAATCGGCGACCGAAAGGGGCAAAAAGCCTCACGGTCACTGGCGACCCTGGAAATCCAAATCGCTAGATTTTCGCCGAAAACCTATTTTTGGGGTACCTCTTCGTGTTTCAAGATGTTTTGCCTCTATGATTTTCCAAAAATCTGATTTTCGGGGCATGAAATCCGTCGATCTTTGTCAACATTACGAATTTGCCATCAAAATCATGGACTGGTCATCGAACGCTTCTAAATTGCCAACCGGCCGACCAAGAAAGCATATTTTCTGCTTGATCGATCGAGAAATCGAGAGGACAGACGGTACTGGCTCTCTGGTAGCAATTAATGTTTGAAATTACTTGATCATCCGAGGCAGGAAGATCTATTGACGATCAAGGCTTCCCACATCGCGGGTAGAATTCCAAAAGACGCGATGCGGCCTGTGACTCTTTAAATGCAATGGCGGCCACTTAATGTTGTTATTGACTCATTTTTTGACAAATTAATGTGGTCAATTACTCATTATTTTGGACGACCCAATCAGAAGCCAAGAAATGGGAGTTACAAGTCAAGTACAATCATGGCATTAAACAATGTAACTCCTCCCATCATGGAGCTTAAAGGCAATTAAAAGCCTTTTCTTCTCCAAAGGCCAATCAAAAGCGAAAAAAAAGGAGTTACAAAGATATAAATTTAAAAACTTGTAACTCCTTCCATTATGGAGAATTAATGTAATTAATACATTTAAAGCCCATAAACTCCCCTCATAGCCACCAAAAGCCTATAAAAGGAGGCCATTTCCACCATTTGGAGGGATATATACACATACAGACATAAAGACACACACAGACAAGACACGGAAAAAATGACGGAAATTTTTTGCAAAGTTGCTATGACGACCTCTCCTTCGTTGAAGAAGTTCTACAACAACCACTACTACAAGTGAAACAAAGTCCCTTAGGGGGGCACCCCTAAGGCCTTCTCCTTCTGCCTCCATGGCTTAGACATGGCTTTTTATCCCGTCTACTCATATTTTTATTGGATATAGGACCTCCTCTTGGTCCTTATTCTCTAAAAATCCGAGGTTCAAGCCGAGCCAAAAGAGTCGAAGGCATCATCTGTTATCATCTGAAGGATGACGACGAAGTCCAAACATGACTTGCGACCGTCAATCTAAATGAATCCCCGCAATCTCTTGAGAAGTTAGATTCCCCCTTTCTTACTTTTCATTGTATTTTGTAAGTTTTAAAGAGACATAAAAAAAATCACAACTCTTGTTTTTCCTTTTTTATAAGAATTTTAAATCACCTTTCATAGCAAACAAATGAAAATCACCTTTCATGGCATTCAAATAAAATCATGTCTCTTTTCTTAACACATGTGCAATGAAAGTTAGAAAAAATTTAATTTTCGTCTCTACTTGTGAAGATGGATCTACGGACCACCACTTGTTAATTCCATGTAGAGTAGAAAATTTGGCAAACCCATACAAAAAAGTTGTTGTTCGCTTTGTTGCCGGTCACGAAAGGGTTGGACACCACGGACTCTCACATCCGCTGATCCCGGTAGTCCCGCAAACAAACATGCGAGCCGATTAGTAGAAGAAAACCCTAACACTCTAGTAGGAAACAAGAGGAGAGAGAGGAGGAAGAGAGAGGAACTTGAGAGATTATTGTGTGTAGAGATCTCTAACCCTCACGTCTTATTTATAGTTTATGGTACACCTCCTCTTAGACCAAGATTAGAAGTCTCACTTCTATTCTTAGTAAGTTTCCTCCTCCTTTCCTTAAGAGCTCTAATGAGATTAGTAACATTATCTTATTAGGGCTAGCATGGGGACCGCTAGGGATTCCTTAGAATCTAGCTCCAACTAGGAATCTGGACCCTATATCTCATGTGAACTCCGGACCCACAATTAATTACAAATAAGTCCACTAATTAAATGCAATTGCATTCCAGTCTTAGGAATAATTACAAGAAGACTCTAAACTTTTCAATTACTACAAGTAAGCCCCTCCATCAATTATATCCATGGATCTATTGGAATAAATCTATCCAACCAAGTTCGATTCATCTCTAATCATCCTTGTGACCTAATTAATCACAGTAATCATCAGTATCATCCAATTAACTCTTATTTGAGATGGGTGTGCACTCGCTAATGATAAAACTCATTAATTGGCACAAAGAGATATATAAGAGGATATATTCTATCTTGAGAATTATATGTTCCCACAGCCCTACTACCACGTACCCATTGCATGACAACTGTTGCGAGTAACGCCTCCTTGGGGAGTCCACCCCCACCCCATCTCATCAATTATATCCTAAAGAGATCCATATCTAGCAACCAATAAAAACAAATGCTCTCCAAGGGGAAACAACCATTCTCTGATGGCGTGAAGCACCTGCATATCTTACAATGGACCTACGGTGGAAAACCATGGGGATCTCTAAAATAAACGACCCTCTCCTACTTCATATTTTAGAATTAAGGATTTTCTTTTAGGTCTAAGGGCTCACATGATATAATCATACATCAAATCATCTCATGATAAGAATATTAATTGGATCCAAGTCAAGATTAGAATTATGGAAAGTCTAGTTAACAAGATTAGTATTTCTAGCAGGTCCATCTCATGGGTCCTCCAATACTAATTCCTTATTAAGAACCCTTTCCAAAATATTAAATTGATTTGACCAATTACTATAATTGTTGTGTTTGGATCAAATCTTGGTAAGAAATAAAACAAGCAACCATGCAAACATAGAAAGTCTAAATAAAGCAAGTATCCTTGCAAAATTAGAAATTCTAATTTTAGTAAGTTCTCTCCTCCACATGACCCAATGCGGAAAGACGTCTTGGACTTCTTTCTTGATCTATCAAACTCTTTGGGAATCTTCAAACTCTTTGAGTGGTTAAGAGTCCAACATCATCATCTATCTTGTATTGAAAACCACACAGAATTTACAAAAATACTAAAACTAAAATTGCATATATTCCTATATCTCAACAAATTCCTATATCTTAACAATGAGATTTACATGTATATCTATTAATGGAAATAAAAGGGGCTTAGGGAAATCATCATGCCTTGCCCTTTCACGGGAAACCAAGGAAACTATAATGCCATTTACAAGTTTCCCAAAATAACCAATAATGGAAAAAAATAGAAACTAGTGGGGCCACATGGAGAGGATAACAACCTGCAAGGTTAGTATCATACACAACCATACACACGGCATGGACTAGGGCTAAGTGTTGACACCAAAAATGTCACATTGCCTCTCCAACATCAAGAAGTCACATGAAGTCGCATCCTACTACAAGCAGGCAATGCTACTTCAAGCATCAGATCTTGTCAGAATAAAAAAAAAACTGCAAGATCCTTCAAGACAGCCAAAAGAGGGGTACATCTGAAGTTTCGGGCCATTCCAACATCATTTGACCCAACTTCACTCCTCCAACAGCCAAACAAGCGCTACCGGCGGTGGTGAAGCCAGGGACCCTCACACATAAAGTAGAGCACACAGCTGCCCCAAGATGCAACTAGGAGGCTCTACATCAAATTTCAGGTCATTCCGACATCATTTGGCCTAACTTCACTCCTTCGGTAGCTGAACAGGTGCTCCCGGCGGCGACAGTGTCAAAGACATCAAAACTTCGATCAGAGCCTACGGATGATCTCAAAATACCTCCAAAAGGCTCCATGTCAAATTTCAAGTCAAACTGACAACATTTGACCCTCCATCAACCCTCGAGTAGTAAAATCAAGCCTTTCAGCGACGAGAATCACCGAGGCCATCACTCATCAAACAGAGCACATAGGTGGCTTCAACATGTTTCCAAAGGGCTGCACGCCAAATTTCAGGTCATTCCGGCGGCGGAGCACCCCGGGACCATGACATCCAAGTCGGAGCTAATGGATCATCTCAAAATGACTCCAATAGGCTCCTTGTCAAATTTCAAGTCGATCGAACACCAGTTGACCGTACATCAAAGCGCGGCATCTTCCCCGCGGCAAAATCAAGTCTACTGGCGATAGGACTTCACACGGCTTCAAAACTAAAATAAATGCCCATGGCTGGTCCTATCTACTACTCAAGAGGCTTCATCTCAAATTTCAAGTCATTCTGACATCGTTTGACCTAGTTTTAACTCTTGGCGGAAAATTGACTACAAAGTCTTCAGCTTTTCCAAAAAATATGAAACTTTGTGCTCCGATTTGCACGGCTTCTCGTCAAGTTTTCTTCAGGAGAATCAAGTCAATAAATGAGGAGAAATGTTAAGAAAAATTCAGGAGAAATTAATAGTCAAAAAGATCGAAAAACGACCGAGAAACGGCGACCGAAAGAGGAAAAACCCCGCCGGCGACCCCCAGCCCATGGTCGCTACGACCTTGGAAATCTGGGTAGCCGGATTTTTCACCGGGTGGCCCGTTTTCCGACCCTTTTCGCGTTTCGGGAGTTCCAGCCTCTGTGGTTTTTCAAAAATCTGATTTTTTCTTCTCTAAATCGACTGATCTTCATCAACATTTTGGATCCATCATCAAGAGCATGAAACCATCATTGATCGCTCCAAGATCGCCAACCGGCTGACCAAGAAAGTACACTTTCTGTCTGACCGATCGAGAAATCAACAAGATAAATGTCACCAACCCACTGATATCAACCAATGTCTAAAGTTGCATCGCCGTCCGACATCAAATAGCATGTGGATCTATCAGCGATCATCACAAGAAGAATTCCAAAAGACACGGCACAGCCCGCGACTCTTCAAATGCCCTGGCAACCACTTAATGCAGTTAATTTACCCATTTTATGACAACTTAATGCGAACATTGACCCATTATTTTGGACGGCCCAATCAAAATCAAGCAAATGGGAGTTACAAATTCAAGTAATCATGATATTAAAATCATGAAACTCCCCTCATCATGGAGATTAAGGGCGATTAAATGCCCATCATTCTCCATCGGCCAATCATATTCAAGGAAAAAGGAGTTACAACATCAAAGAATTAAAACTTATAACTCCTCTCATCATGGAGTATCAATGCCATCAATGCTCATAAACCCACCTTATGGCCACCAAAAGCCTATTAAAGTGGGGTCATTCCAAGAAGAAAGCATCCAGAAAAATTCAAGAAAAATCCCAAAGAATTACCGAAGAAACCCTGCTACTCTGCTGCAAAAGGAACACCACAAGGTGATCGAAGTCCCTTGGGGGGCCATCCCCCTCCAAGGTCCCCTCTCTCCTTCTATCCAACGTGGCCTAAACACTGCTCTTCAACCCGTTTACTCTTTTTTTTATTGGATATTGGACCTCCCCTCGGTCTTTATCCTCTAAAAAACTGAGGTCCAAGCGAAGCCAAAGAATCAAAGCTTCAAGTAATCTCATCTGAAGGACGATGGCGAAGTCCATACATGACTTGCGACCGTCGATCTGAACGAGTCCCCGCAGTCTCCTGAGAAGTCAGATCCCTTTTCTCACTTTTCTATTGTATTTTGTATTCTTTGTAAAGAGACAAAAAAATTACATTTCTTGTCTTTCATTTTTATGAGATTTGTAAATCGCCTTTCGTGGCACAAATCGCCTTTCACGGCAAATAAAAATTGCCTTTCACGGCAAACAAAATGAAATCGCCTCTTACGACATTTAAAAAATTGTGTCTCTTTCTTAAAATATATGTGCAATGGAAAGTTAGAAAGAAGAATTGATTTTCTTTCTACTTGTGAAGTTGAATCACCGGATCACCACTTCAAATTCTAAGTTGAATAGAAAATCTAGCATACCCGTACAAAAAAATGTTGATGACTTGTTTTTCCTCCTCCGCCGTACCCCGGCAGCCCCAGGGGCGCAAGTAGAGGATGAAAGGCCGGGCGGGCCCCCATCAAGTTGGCATACCCGGTGGGACTCGTTCATTTGAGAACACGATACTTAATTCTTAGGCTCCTTTCTAGTTGGTGGCCTATGTTGGATCTTGCATCCAAAAAAGAAAAACATGAGATGGGGTTTTTGGAAATTTCTACCTTTGAATTCATTTCCACTCTTTCTCATTTCAAAAAAAAAAAAGAAATCTGATTTCTCTTTCTTTTTTGTATTCAATTTTGAGAAACTTTGATCCTCTCCTCTTCGAATTTGATAGTTCACAAAAATGTTTGCAGCTATTGTTCGTATCGGGGAATGTGCCATCTTTTCTTTTTGATGAGTCCAATAGGGATTTTCAAAAAAAAATCTCATTTCAAACTCTTTAAAAAAAATCAGTTCCGTTCTCTTTTGGATTTAAATTTGAAAAACTTTGTTTCTTCCTTTTCGGACAATGGCTCGTAGAAATCGATTGTAGCCAGCGTTTGAATTTGAAAGGACCATTCGCTCTCTTTGATAAATCCATTAGAAATCTCAAAAAAAAAAAAAAAGTTCAAAGCCCACTTAGGTTACACCAATTGCGTTCTTTAACCAAAGTAAATCTAAGAATAGCCTTGTCCAGAATGTGGAGGCAACTAGACCGTTCGAGGCAAGGGTCCTCCAAACGGGTTCATTAAGTAATTCTACCATTACCGGGGGGTTGATCTAACTACTAAGGTTTCATAAGACCGAATTGAAAACCTATGTGTACTCTTCAAAACAAAAAACTTCAATAAAAATCTCTTCAAAACATAGAAAAAAACTTTCGTCACTTGAGAAATCTCGGTTCTCTCCTTTTCGGTGCTTGCAGAAATGTTTGAGCCTTTATTTGGATCGGAACACCATTTGCTCTCTTTGATGAATTCAATCTTGACATTAAAAAAAAAAAAAAACCTCCGTCATTTTTTAATTCACATTTGAGAAATCTTGGCTCTCTCCGTTTTGGATTTAGCACTCGCAGAAATGTTTGAGCCTGTGTTCGGATTGGAACACCATTTGCTTTCTTTATTGAATTCAATCTTGACCTTTCAAAAAAAAAAAAATTTCGTCACTTTTGGGTTCAGATTTGAGAAACTCTGGTTCCCTCCCTTTCGGACTTATTGCTCGCAGAAATGTTTGAGCCTTGTTTTGATTGGAATACCATTTGCTCTCCTTTATGAATCCAGTCTTAACCTTTAAAAAAAATCCCAACTCGTGTCCTTTCTGAGGATACGATTTACAACATTTGTGCCTAGCAGTGCTAGTACGCTCTTTCGGGTCTACTGTATTCGCGACCGACTCATTTGTATCTCCAACCTTATATCATCTTACCTTGAGTGAGCCTTGCTTCTCTGTAATTTGAATTAAGGTTTACAATTGCTTTTAGCAGTCACTGGAATGCTCGCCCTAAGCCTACCATACTTGCATTTAGAATAATTGTACCCTTTATGGCTTTTTGCCTTCTTCATCTTGCTTGGGCTGGGTCATGTCCCCTCCAGCGATTTGAAAAGACAAAACCATAGTTATTTTCCATTTGTGATCACCATATTCTCGTGATTACTAATGGATCTGGTCTTCTTTCAGAAGTTTTCCAAACTAACAATGGCAGCTTCATTGATCATCACTTTCGATGAGAACAAGTGCCAATTCATGCTTCAAGAAAAGTAAAACATGCGCACTCACAAGCGCCCTAGAAGCTGCCGAGGCGTTATCTCCCTTGGCAACTCTCAAACCGGGTCGGTCTCTACTCCCCGGACCATTATCTTTGGGTCATTGGGACCATTCTCACTCCCCGTAGAAGAACTTGTACTTGCCAAAAACCATAAAACCGCCCCTGAACATGTCGCTGCTCCAACACCAAGGGCAACAATCAAAAAGTTTGAAGCCCATGGCAACCCCACGAAGCCTCAACCTGCAAGAAACCAGGTTTGCTTCAAGACCTGGTCCCCAAGACCTTCCCCAAAGCAAAGGAGGTCCCGAACATCTCCAAAGCCAGTGTACCTGGCCCCTCTCAGGGAGAACCGGTTCTACCCTCTCTCTCACATGAAAAAGGAGAAACCTACCCTCCACCAAACAAACAAATCAACCCAGCATGAGCCGGCTTGCTCTTACAAGCCCAAAATCAAGTCATGCATCACTAGGCCACTGCAAGTACCCGCTAAGGCCTACACTCTTGCTAGTCGACCCTTCATCTCAATAGGGGCTGAACTCGCGAAATTCAAAGCCTCACTGCGACAGGCAAAGGACCATGTCCAGATCCTGTCCATGCCTAACTTTAAAGAAGACAAGCTCGGCTGTTGCGCACGGGGGACTACCTCCTTCATTGCCAAAGCACAGCCAGAGCTGACTGAAACTCAAATTGCTTGTCGTATGCGTCGTCGTGCGACATATTGACAACAAAGACAAGAGTAGCAAAGAACCAAGCATTCTACCCTTCAGGCCTCTAAAAAATGGGTCGAAAAAGAAAGTCCAGACTAAGTTGTTGCTATCTATATGGTTGGCAAAACCAGAAGACGCCAGAAATCAGCAACAAAAATTCATGTCAGACGACCGGTGACTCGCAGTTTCTCCCGGATGTGAAGACATCAGGAGGATTCTCCCGCTCCTTCAAGCCAATGACATCGGAGTAACCACTCCTCTGACTCTTCATCCAACAGGATGAGCTCCAGCTCAGTCACCAAGACGATATCCTCGTTCGAGCAGCCTCCACCGCATGATGACGTAACAGCACGCATCCAGCAGTTGGAGCAAGGGTTGCAGAGAATTGAGGCTCTGATGGAAAACCTCCTCCTCACTTTCCAGCGTCCATCGAACAATGAAGCTCCTCCGAGTCATCAAGATGATGAGGAAAACAATGAGTCACGCGCCCTTACCAAAAAGGACGTTGACGATATCCTCGCTAAAGCAAAAGAAGAGGATACACTAAAGGAACATGGGACCAAGTCACCATATCCCTTATGGATGGACTTGGTTCCGTTCCTTGGAAAATTCAAACAACCTACTATCCAAACATATACGGGGAAAAGTTCAGCCAGACAACATGTCATCCACTTCAAGATCTTGACGGGAGCTATTCTGGATCAAGACGCCCTCAAGATCCGTCTCTTTGCAAGTACCCTAAAAGGTATGACATTTGATTGGTACTCCACTTTGCCGGAAGACTCCATCCAAAACAAGGCCATGTTGGAGACACGCTTCCTGACCCACTTCAAAGGTGAAGATCACCCTGTTACTATGGCACAACTCTGCAGCCTAAAACAGGGAGACAATGAGTCAACATACGACTTCATTCACAAGTGAAAGGCAATGGCGTATAAGTGCTCAAAATGTGCTGCCACAAGCGTCGCTGGTCGACATCTGCCGTAACAACATGAGAGCAAGAATCTTTTCTATGATTATCAACAACAAATCAAGAAACCTGGGAGAACTCCTAGAAGCAGCTATGGAAGCTGAAACGGTGATCAAAGACCTCAACAGTTAGAAATCATCAAAGAAAGAGCCGACCACTATTATGACCTTGTTGACAACAAAAAAGTCACTTTGCCTGTTCAACATGAAGAAGCCAGATGAAGCCGCATCCTACTAAAAACGGGCAATGCTACTTCAAGCATAAGATCTTGTAATAATCAAACAAAAACTGCAAGATCATTCAAGACAGCCAAAAGAGGAGTTCACATGAAGTTTCGGGTCATTTCGACATCATTTGACCCAACTTCACTCCTCCAACAACCAAACAGGTGCTCCTGGCGACGACGGCATCGAAGACATGAAAACTTTGATTAAAGCCTATGGATGGTCTTAAAATACCTCCAAAAGTCTCCACGTCAAATTTCTAGTCATTCCGGCGACGTTTGACCCGACTTTGATGCTTCGAAAGAAAATCAAGCCCCTCCGCAGCGAGAACCACCAGGGCCATTACTCATCAAACAGAGTAAATGGGCGGCTTCAACATACTTCAAAAGGGTTGCACGTCAAATTTCAGGTCATTCCAACAACGTTTAATCCGACTTTGACGCTCAGAAAGAAAATCAAGGCTACCGGCGGCGGAGCACCTTGGGACCACGACATTCAAATTGAAGCTAATGGATCATCTCAAAATGACTCCAATAGGCTCCTTGTCAAATTTCAGGTCAATCGGACATCGGTTGACCGCACATTAAAGCGCGACATCTTCCTCGCGACGAAATCAAGCCTAGCCGCGACAGGACCCCAAACGGCTTCAAAACTCAAACCAAAGCCCATGGTCGGTCCTATCTACTACTCAGGAGGCTTCACCTCAAATTTCAGGTAATTCTGGCATCGTTTGACCTAGTTTTGACTCGTGACGGAAAATCAGCTACAAAGTCTTCGACTTTTCTAAGAAATAGGAAACTTTGTGCTCCGGTTTTGCAAGACTTCTCGTACGGTTTTCTTCAGGAGAATCAAGCCAAAAAATGAGGAAAATGTCAAGAAAAATACAGGAGAAAAAGGGACTGAAAAGCTCGAAAAACGGCCGAAGAAAAGGCAACCAAAGGGGACCAAACCCCATGGTCGCAGGCGACCCTGGAAGTCCGGGTCGTCGGATTACCGTCGGAAGGATCGTTTTCCGATCCTTTTCGCGTTTCGGGAATTCCAGTCCCTGTGATTTCCTGAAAATCTGATTTTAGATGATCGGAAACGACTGATCTCCGCCTACAATTCGGATTCGCAGTCAAGAGCATAAAATCGTCATTGATCGCTCCAAGATCACCAACGAGCTGACCAAGAAAGTACACTTTCTGTCCGGCCGATCGAGAAATCGACAAGACAAATGGTACTGGCCCGCTGTTAGCAATCTATGTCTGAAGTTGTATGATCATCTGACATCGATCAACATGAAGATCCACCGTCGATCATCACAAGAAGAATTCCAAAAGACGCGGCAATGCCCGTAACTCTTCAAATCCCCGACGACCACTTAACGCTATTAATTGACCCAACTAAATGCGGTCATTAACTCATTATTTAGGACGACCCAATCATATTCAAAGAATGGGAGTTACAAGTCAAAGCCATCATGGCATTAAAGCCTCGAGTTACAAATCAAGAAATAAAAACTTGTAACTCCTCCCATCATGAAGCTTTAAAGCCATCAAAGCTCATAAACCCTCCTAAATGGCTACCAAAAGCCTATAAATAGGAAAGCATTCCAAGAAGAACGAATCAGAAAAATCCCGAAGAATTCTCGAAGAAATCTCTGCACAAACAAGCTCTCCTACTTTGAAGAAATTCTGCTGCAACAAACACCACAAGGTGATTGAAGCCCCTTGGGGGGCACTACCCCCAAGGCATAGCCCTCTCTTCTCCTATTCAACATGGCCTAGATGTGGCATTTCAGCCGTCTCTTTGTTTTTTTTTATTGGATATAGGACCTTCCCTTGGTCTGTATCCTCTAAAAAAACTGAAGTCCAAGCCAAGCCAAAAGAATCAAAGCATCGCATGTTCTCATCTGAAGGACGATGGCGAAGTCCATACATGAGTTGTGACCGTCGATCTGAACGTGTTCCCGCAATTTCCTGGGAAGTCAGATTCCCTTTCTCACTTTTCTATTGTATTTTGTATTTTCTTTAAGAGACAAAAAAATCACAATTCTTGTCTTTCATTTTGATGAGATTTGTAAATCGCCTTTCACGGCAAAAACATCGCCTTTCACGGCAAAATCGCCTTTTACGGAAAAATCGCCTCTCACAGCATTCAAAAAACCTTGTCTCTTTTCTTAAAATATATGTGCAATGGAAAGTTAGAAAAAAAGATTGATTTCCTTTCTACTTATGAAGGTGGATCTCCGGATCACCATTTCTAAATTTCAAGTAGAATAGAAAATCTGGCATATCCGTACAAAAAAGTGTTGGTACCCGCCTTTCTCCCCTCCTTCCCTCCATTCGGCCTTCTCAGTGACCCCGGGGACGGATGGGGGAGGAACGGAAGAAACGGGTCCATCAAGTTGGCATACCCAGTGGGACCCGTTCATTTGAGAGCGTCATGCTTGGATTCTTTGGCCCCTCTTTAGTTGGTCGCTTATGTTGAATCTTACATCTAAAAAAAAACATGTGATGGGATTTTTTGGAAATTTCTATCTTGAATCTATTTCCACTCTTTCTCATTTTAAAAAAACAAAAATCTGATTTCTCTTTTCTTGGATTCATCTTTGAAAACTTTGATCCTTTCCCCTTTGAACTTAATAGCTCGCAGGAATGTTTGTAGTTGTTGTTCATAAAGAGGAATCGGTCACCTTTTTTCTTTGATGAAGTCCCATAAGGATTTTAAAAAAATCAGTTTTCCCCACTTTTGGATTCGAATTAGGGAAACTTTGGTTTCTTCCTTTTCGGACAATGGCTCGTCGAAATCGTTTGTAGCCAATGTTTGGATTGGGAGAGGCCATTCGCTCTCTTTGATAGGTCCATTAGAGATCTTTCAAGAAAAGCTTTCAATGAGAAAGAGTCTGATCTCAAACTCTTCAAAAAAAATATCAGTTTTCTCTCTTTTGGATTTAAATTAGGGAAACTTTAGTTTCATCCTTTTTGGACAATGGCTCGCGGAAATTGTTTGTAGCCAAAGTTTGGACTGGGAGAAGTTATTCGCTCTCTTTGATAGGTCCATTAGAGATCTTTCACGAAAAGTTAAAAAAAAAAAAAACAACACTAAGGTTACACCAGTTGCGTTCTTTGACCAAAGTGGATCTAAGAAAAGCCTTGTCCAGAGTGTGGAGACAACAAGACTGTTTGAGGCAAGGGTCCTCCAAACGGGTTCATTAAGTAATCCTACCCTTACCTGGGGGCTGATCTATCTACTAAGGTTTCATAAGACCGAATTGAAAACATATGTGTTCCTTTCAAAAAACAAAAAAAAAATTCAAAAAAAAAACTTTAAAAAAATCGTCATTTTTGGGAAATCTTGATTCCTTCCCTTTCGGATAAAAACTCGCAGAAATCACTTGTAGCTAGCGTTCGGATTGAAACACCATTTCCTCTCTTTTAGGGATCCGATTTTGACCTTTCAAAAAATCCCATCTCGTGTCTATTCCAAGGATGCAATTCGCAACATTTGTGCCTAGCGGTGCTAGTATGCCCTTCCGGGTGTATTCGCGACCGACACATTTGTATCTCCAACCTTATATCATCTTACCTCGAGTGAGCCTCGCTTCTAGGTAATTTGAATTAAGGTCTACAATTGCTTCTAGCAGTCACTGGAATGCTCGCTCTGAGCCTCCTGTACTTGCATTCAGAACAATTGTATCCTCTATGGCTTTTTGCCTTCTTCACCTCACTTGGATTCGGCCATGCTCCCTTGAGCGATTTGAAAAGACAAAACCATAGTTGTTTCCGATTTATGATCACTGTATTCTTGTGATTACTAATGGATGTGGTCTTGTTTCAGAAGTTTTCCAAAACTAACAATAGCAGCTTCATTAACCATCACTTTTGACGAAAACAAGTACCAACTCATGCTCCAAGAGAAGCAGAACAAGCACACTCATAAGCGCCCGCTAGCTGCCGAAGCGTCACCTCCCTCAGCAAATCTCAAAACACCTAGTCGACCTCTACTCCCCGGACTATCATCTTCGAGTCGCTGGGACCGTTCCCACTTCCCATAGAAGAAACTGCACCTGCTAAGAAGCAAAAGATCGCCCCGCAACTTGTCACAGCCATGACACCAAGGGCGAACATGAAGAAGCCTGAAGCCCGTGGCAACCCCACGAAGCCTCAACCTGCAGAGAACCAGGTCTACCCTAAGACTTGGTCCCCAAGACCTTCACCAAAACAAAAAAGGTCCCGAACAGCTACAAGGCCAGCATACCTGGCCCCTTTCAAAGAAAACCGGTTCTATCCTCTTACATACATGAAGGAGGAGAATCCAGTCTCTTGCCGGACAAAGAAGTCAACCCATCATGAGCCAGCTTGCTCCTACAAGCCAAAAATCAAGTCATACATCACCAGGCCTCTGCAAGAACCTACCAAGACCTGCACTCCTGCAGTTTGACCCTTTATGTCAACAGGGGCTGAACTCGCAAAATTCAAAGCTTCGCTACGACAGTCGAAGGACCGGGTCCAAATATTGTCTATGCCCAGCTTCAAAGAAGATAGGCTCAGCTACTGCGCTCGAGGGAGTACATCCATCATTGCTAAAGCCCAACCAGCAAGAGAAGAGGATACACTAAAGGAGCATGGGATCAAGCCACCATATCCCTTATGGATGGACTCGGTCCCGTTTCTTACAAAATTCAAGCATCCTACTCTCTAAACATATACGGGGAAAGGTTTAGCCAGACAACACGTCATTCACTTCAAGATCCTGACGGGAGCTATCGCGGATCAAGGTGCCTTTAAGATCCGTCTCTTTGCAAGTACCCTAAAAGGTACGGCCTTCGATTGGTACTCCACTTTGCTAGAGGACTTGATCCAAAATTAGGCCATGCTAGAGACATGCTTCCTGACTCACTTCAAAGGTGAGGATCATCCTATTATTATGGCACAGCTCTGCAGCATAAAACAGGGAGAGAATGAGTCAACGTATGACTTCATTCACAAGTGGAAGGCAATGGCGTACAAGTGTTCAGATGTATTGCTGATGGACCCATTTCTTCCGTTCCTCCCCCATCCGTCCTTGGGGTCACCAAAAAGGCCGAATGGAGGGAAGGAGGGGAGAAAGGTGGGTATCAACATTTTTTTGTACGGGTATGCCAGATTTTCTATTCTACTAGGAATTTAGAAATGGTGATCCGGAGATCCACCTTCACAAGTAGAAAGGAAATCAATCTTTTTTCTAACTTTCCATTGCACATATATTTTAAGAAAAGAGATTAGGCTTTTTGAATGTCATGAGAGGCGATTTTGCCGTGAAAAATGATTTTTTGCCGTGAAAGGCGATTTACAAATCTCATCAAAATAAAAGACAAGAATTGTGATTTTTTTTGTCTCTTAAAGAAAATACAAAATACAATAAAAAAGTGAGAAAGGGAATCTGACTTCTCAGGAAATTGCGGGGACACGTTCAGATCGACTTTCGCAAGTCATGTATGGACTTTGCCATCGTCCTTCAGATGAGAACATGCGATGCTTTGATTCTTTTGGCTTGGGTTGGACTTCAGTTTTTTTTAGAGGATAAAGACCAAGGGAAGGTCATATATCCAATAAAAAAACAAAGAGACGGGCTGAAAAGCCACGTCTAGGTCATGTTGAATAGGAGAAGAGAGGGCTATGCCATGGGGGTAGTGCCCCCCCAAGGGGCTTCAATCACCTTGTGGTGTTTGTTGCAGTAGAATTTCTTCAAAGTAGGAGAGCTTGTTTGTGCAGAGATTTCTTCGAGAATTCTTCGGTATTTTTCTTGGATATTTCTGATCCATTCTTCTTGGAATGTTGTCCTATTTATAGGCCTTTGGTAGCCATTTAGGAGGGTTTATGAGTTTTGATGGCTTTAAAGCTTCATGATGGGAGGAGTTACAAGTTTTTATTTTTTTATTTTGTAACTCCTTTTTCCTTAATTCTGATTGGCCGATGGAGAATAATGAGCATTTAATCGCCTTTAATCTCCATGATGAGAGGAGATTCATGGCTTTAATGCCGTGATGGCTTTGACTTGTAACTTCCATTCTCTTGAATCTGATTGGGTTGTCCAAAGTTAATGACTGCATTTAGTTGGGTCAATTAACAACATTAAGTGGTCGCCAGGGATTTGAAGAGTTGCGGGTTGTGCCGCGTCTTTTGGAATTCTTCTTGTGATGATCGACGATGGATCTTCATGTTGATCGATGTCGGATGATCATGCAACTTCAGACATAGATTGCTAACGGCGGGCCAGTACCATTTGTCTTGTCGATTACTCGATCGGTTGGACAGAAAGTGTACTTTCTTGGTCACCCGGTTGGTGATCTTGGAGTGATCAATGACGATTTCATGCTCTAGACAGCGGATCCGAATTGTAGGCAAAGATCAGTCGTTTCTGAGCATCAAAAATCAAATTTTCAAGAAATCATAGGGACTGGAATTCTCGAAACGCGAAAAGGATCGAAAAACAGGCCTTCCGGCGGAAATCCGGTGACCCTGACTTCCAGGGTCGCCGGCGACCATAGGGTTTGGTCCCCTTTGGTCGCCTTTTCTTCGCCCATTTTTTGAGATTTTTCAGTCCTTTTTTCTCCTATATTTTTCGAGAAGTCATGCAAAACCGGAGCACAAAGTTTCCTATTTTTTGGAAAAGCCGAATACCTTGCCGCGCAGAGTTACCGATTTTTGGTCAAGAGTCGAAACTAGGTCAAACGATGTCGGAATGACCCGAAATTTGAGGTGAAGCCTCCTGAGCAGTAGATAGGACCAACCATGGGCTTTGGCTCGAGTTTTGAAACCGTTTGAGGTTCCGTCGCTGCTAGGCTTGATTTCACCGCGAGGAAGATGTCGCGCTTTGATGTGCGGTCAACCGATGTCCGATTGACCTGAAATTTGACAGGGAGCCTATTGGAGTCATTTTGAGATGATTCATTAGCTCCGATTTGGATGTCATGGTCCCGGGGTGGTCCGCCACCGGTAGCCTTGATTTTGTTTCGGAGCATCAAAGTCGGGTCAAATGTTGTCGGAATGACCTGAAATTTGACGTGCAACCCTTTTGAAGCATGTTGAAGCCGCCCATGTGCCCTGTTTGGTGAGTGATGGCCCCGATGGTTCTCGCCGTCGAGAGGCTTGATTTTCTTTCGGAGCGTCAAAGTCGGGTCAAACGTCGCCGGAATGACCTGAAATTTGATGTGGAGCCTTTTGGAGGTATTTTGAGACCATCCGTAGGCTCTAATCGAAGTTTTGATGTCTTCGACGCCGTCGCCGCCAGGAGCGCCTGTTTGGTTGCCGGAGGAGTGAAGTTAGCCCAAATGATGTCGGAATGGCCTGAAACTTGATGTAGAGCCTCCTGATGGCATCTTGGGGCCAGCTTTGTACTTTGTTTTATGTGTCAGGGTCTTTGGCTTCACCACCGCAGGTAGCGCCTGCTCAGCTGTTGGAGGAGTGAAGTTGGGTCAAATGGTGTCGAAATGGCCCGAAACTTCATGTGAACTCCTCTCTTGGCTGTCTTGAAGGATCTTGCAGTTTTTGTTTGATTCTGACAAGATTTGATGCTTGAAGTAGCATTGCCCGTTTATAGTAGGATGCGGCTTCATGTGGCTTCCTGATGTTGAAGAGGCAAAGTGACATTTTTGGTGTCAACAAATGCCCCCTCGTGGTACAGCGACGAGTAGCTTTTGGAGTCGATGTGCCTCGAAGAGAATCTTGAAGGAGAGCTTCTGACTTGACCAAGAGTCATTAAGCAATTTTTTTTTTGAATAACCTTTTGAGTTTCCAATGGGATTTTATAGTAGTGGGAGAGATCACGTACCATCTCAAGGCAAAATTTTGAAAATGACATGAGGCAGTTGGATTTGGGTTTTTGATTTTGGGTTTTCCTTTTGACCTTGTGAACCTAAGGGCTTTATGTGGCGCATCAGGCGATCAAGAAGGATTTTTTGGTTTTTGACCTTGTGATCTAACAAGCTGTATGTGGCAGGTTAGGGGGTCGGGGTTTGATTTTTTTTTTTTTGGATTTTGACCTTGTGACCCAACAAGCTGTATGTGGCAAGCTAGGGGGTCAGGTTTGGATTTTGTGGAGTGTCAATTTCAAGATTTTGGCTCAATTTGGTATATGAGGTGGGATGTTTTGAAATTTTGGAAGCTCATGAGGCTTGGATTTTCTTTCGTGTGGTTCAATCAACTCAAAAGAGGCATGGAACCATTTTGTATATTTCTTTACAATATACTTTTACCGACGAAAAAAAAACGTCAGTAAAAGTATATTTAAAAAGTAAAAATAAATAATATACTTTTGCCGACGAAAAAAAACGTCAGTAAAAGTATTTAAAAAAAATAAAAATAACTAATATACTTTTACCGACGAAAAAAAACCTCAGTAAAAGTATTTTATTTTTAAAAAAAATATATTTTTTTTCAATATAATTTTCTTGGAAACCTGTTTATGTACTTGTGTCAAAAGATAAACATGTTCATGTACCTATATTCAATATAAAAATTCACTATAAAAACTAAATGCAAACAACCATCGCCATTTTTCATCAAATCATTCATCTCATTAAACAAATATTACAATCAATAATGATACAGTCCCATATAAATGTCCAATATACATATACAAATAAACTAAAAAGAATAAAACACATTTAGCTAGTCTGTAACCGACCCCAAAGCCTCCATCAATCTGCAATGACAAAACAACATTAGAATCTTTTCAATGAATTAAATTATAAATAAAAGAAAAACATATATATATAAATATTTTCCTAAGTTTTTCCGCGGCCAGTTTTCCAGCCTTAAGTGTTGAGATTCAGGCGGTTTTTGCGTTTAATTCGTTAACCGAAAGTCCGATTCGCTAACCGTCAATTCCTACAAGTTACTTTGGCCTTAAACGAGGTACCCATGCAGGTTTCTGGGCTGTCCGATGACCGTTTCCCGTTTTCGACCTCCGACGGCCTATTTTCAAGACTAAGTGTTAAGAATCCAATGTTTTTAGGTCTAATTCGTTAACCGGGAGTCCGATTTACAAGCCGTCAATTCCTACAAGTTAATTTCGCCTCAAGCGAGGTGCTCGTGCCAGTTTCCGATTTTTCCAGGGGCCATTTCCCTTTCCGGACCCCCGACGGGCCGTTCTCGAGCCGAAGTGTTGGAAAATCCTATGTTTTCGCTTCTAATTCTCTAACTGGGAGTCTTATTTGCGAACCATCAGTTCTGACAAGCTACTCTACCCACGAGCGAGGCGCTCATGCCGATTTTTTATTTTCCGAGGGCCGTTTCCCGTTCTGGACCCTCGGCGGGCCGTTTTCGAGCTTAAGTGTTGGAAAATCCGATGTTTTCGCTTCTAATTCTCTAACCGAGAGTCCTATTCACGAACCGTCAGATCCTACAAGTTAATCTACCCTCAAACGAAGTGCTAGTACCGGTTTCCAATTTTTTCGGGGGCCGTTTCCCATTCCGGACTCTCGGCTGGCCGTTTTCGAGTCTAAGTGTTGGAAAATCCGATGTTTTCGCTTCTAATTCTCTAATCGAGAGTCCTATTTGCTAACCGTCAGTTCCTACAAGTGACTCTACCCTCGAACGAAGTGCTCGTGCCGGTTTTTTATTTTTTCGAGAGCCGTTTCCCATTCTGGCCCCTGATGGGCCGTTTTCGAGCCTAAGTGTTGGAAAATCCTATGTTTTTGCTCCTAATTCTCTAACCAGGACTTCTATTTGTGAACCGTCAGTTCATACAAGTTACTTTACCCTCGAGCGAAGTGTTCATCACCGTTTTTGATTTTTCCGGGGACCGTTTGGCGTTCTGAAACCCCGGCGGGCCGTTTTCGAGCTTAAGTGTTGGAAAATTCGATGTTTTCGCTTCTAAATTACTAACCGGGAGTCTTATTTGCGAACTGTCAGTCCCTACAAGTCACTCTACCCTCGAGCCAAGTGCTCGTGCCGATTTTCGATTTTTCGGGGGGTCGTTTCGCGTTCCGGACGCCCGACGGGCCGTTTTTTAGCCTAAGTGTTGGAAAATCTGATGTTTTCGCTTCTAAATCACTAACCGGGAGTCCTATTTGCGAACCGTCAGTTCCTACAAGTGACTTTACCCTCGAGCCTGGTGCTCGTGCCAGTTTTCGATTTTTCTAAGGGCCGGTTCCCATTCCGAACCCCCGACGGGCCATTTTCTAGCCTAAGTGTTGGAAAACCCGATGTGTTTCGCTTCTAATTCACTAACCGGGAGTCCTATTTGTGAGCCCTCAGTTCGTACAAGTCACTCTACCCTCGAGCCAGGTGTTCGTGCCAGTTTTTTATTTTTCCGAGGGTTGGTTCTTTTTCGGACATTAAAAATATCAAGGAGAACATTAAAAATACAATCTAGAATATCAAGGAGACCAAGGAACATTAAAAATACAAGTAAATATAACACGAAAAGAGAAACTAAAAGTATAAGTATGATCTCTCTCTTTACCCTTAATGGGGTAACAGAGTCAACCTCCTCTGGTTCACAGTGCCATGGACCTGGTAGATAGCTGAGCTCTAACAATAGGCTGTAAGTGTTGACTAATGACTCAAACAATGACTCAAAGAAAAATCCCAAACTAAAAGAAAAACCCCACTATTGGATCCTTTGCTGTAAGTGTTGACTGATACATGGCTGCTATGTTCACAGAGAAGCATTATTGGATCCTTTCTTGTCCAAGTACTCTGTCATCATTGTTGATGAAGCTCATGAGAGAACAATTCATACGGATGTTTTATTAGGCATGTTGAAAAATGTACAAAAAGCAATATCCCGATCAACGAAGCAAAATAATGTGGAAAAGATGAATGGTATCAATGACAAAGTGTTCGATAAAACTACTAGTGCTTGGGGCTTTAGTCATCTGAAAGCATGTCGAGCAAAAATTCCATCTTTGAAGTTAATTATAATGTCTGCCAGTTTGGATGCAAGGGGCTTTTCTGAGTATTTTGGTGGTGCAAGAGCAAATGAAAGTTTTCATGCCTGCCCCATCTGGGTTTCGTAAGGTTTTTTGTTACTCATGACTGTAACATAATTTGCTTTTTCAATTTTGCAGTTAACAAAGTTACATAGATTAAACTCTGTTTAAACAATTACAATCCAAAAAAGAAAGAAAAAGAAGTCGATTTAGAAATGTGGCAACAGTAACTATAGTAGATTTCATATTTGACTTCACTGATTTTTGGAGTGTGATGGATGACCCACTACAAGAAATTTAGGCTGTTGTGACGAAATCTGAAGAAATTTTTTTTTTTTGTCTTAAAAGAACACCCAAAGGGGACGAAATATAAATTTTGTCGTCTATTTTCATTTTTTTCAAAAGTATTGGAGACGAAAACAAAATTTCGTCTACAAAAATATGGCGCCAACTTGTTTTGTGTTGGCGCCAATTATTTTAGCTCATTAGAGATGAAAATTGTTGTCACAATTTTTTTTTTTTTTTGCGACGAACATAATTCGTCACCAATAAGGATAAGTTATGGAAGACGAACATATTTCGTCACCAAAATAAGGCGCCAATTTCATTTGCTTTTGGCGCGGATTATTTTAGCTCATTGGAGACGAACATTTTTGTCACAAAATATAATTTTTTTTGTGACGAACTTAATTCGTCACTAATAAGGATAAGTTATGGAAGACGAAAATATTTCGTCACTAGAATAAGGTGCCAAATTATTTTAGCTCATTGGAGACGAAAATTTTTGTCACAAAATATAATTTTTTTTGCGACGAACGTAATTCGTCACCAATAAGGATAAGTTATAGACAACGAACATATTTCGTCACCAAAATAAGACGCCAATTTCATTTGCTTTGGCGCGAATTATTTTAGCTCATTGGAGACGAAAATTTTTGTCACAAAATATAATTTTTTTTGCGACGAACGTAATTCGTCACCAATAAGGATAAGTTATAGACAACGAACATATTTCGTCACCAAAATAAGACGCCAATTTCATTTGCTTTGGCGCGAATTATTTTAGCTCATTGGAGACGAAAATTTTTGTCACAAAATAAAATTTGTTTTTGTGACGAACATAATTCGTCACTATTAAGGATAAGTTATGGAAGACGAAAATACTTGGTCACCAAAATAAGGCGCCAATTTCATTTGCGGTGGCACCAATTTCGTTCGCACTTGAGCCTATTCCTCTCTTACAAGTATTGCTTTGGAAAAGCCTTTAAAATGACTAAAATGGGCCCCCAAGGCCCTAACGTCCATCCCCCTCCCCCACCCCACCCCAATCCAACGCCCCTTTTCCAAAACCCATTTCCCCCTTTTCCAAAACCCTTTTCCAGAATAGGAGAGAAGAACCCTTTTCCCCATTTTCCAAAATCCTTTTCCAACATCTCCCACCCATCGTCTCAAGCAACAGCCCCATGGCTCATTGACCCCCATCAATCATCATCACCCTCCATCAACACACGCAGTGCAGACCCATCCCTGATCAGTGATCCCTCTCATCTCTACTTCTCTCAGTCTCTCTCGCCTAGAATTCCCAGACGCAGCCACCATCACCAATCACCATCATTTGTGCCCATCCTCCTCCATCCAGGAGTCCGCCACCGCCAGGTACACCTACCTCTCTGAGTCTCTGCTACTGTGAGAACTTGGTCCGGGCGGTACCCTTAACCACGGGGCGTAGCGTGTCAACCACGGGCTTCAAACAGTGAGTCTCCGTTAGCCCACATCAGAAATATCCAAGTCCTGACCTTGGGCTTATAAGTCAAACCCCATATTAACTTAGCGTGAGGCTTTTTAAAACCATGCGTCCTCAGAAATCGTAAGAACTCCAAAGTTAAGCGTGCTCGGGCGAGAGCAGTATTAGGATGAGTGACCTCCTGGGAAGTCCTCGCGCGTGCACGTGGGCCAAAGCGGACAATTTCATGCTGAGTTGGGTGGGGCTGTGACAGTTGGTATCAGAGCCGAGGACGACTCTATTTCTAGTGGGGGAGAATGTGAGATCTTGGTCTGGGCGGTACCCTTAACAACTGGGCGTAGCGTGTCAATCACGGGCTTCAAACGGTGAGTCTACGATAGCCTACATCGGAAATATCCAAGTCCTGACAATGGGCTTATAAGTTAAACCCCGTATTAACTTAGCATGAGGCTTTTTAAAACCATGCGGCCCCGGAAATCGTAAGAACTCCGAAGTTAAGCGTGCTCAGGCGGGAGCAGTACTAGGATGGTTGACCTCCTGGGAAGTCCTCGCACGTACACGTGGGCCAAAGCGGACAATTTCATGCTGAGTTGGGCGGGGCTGTAACAATTGGTATCAGAGCCAAGGACGGCTCTATTTCTAGTGGGGGAGAATGTGAGATCTTAGTTTGGGCGGTACCCTTAACAACTGGGCGTAGCGTGTCAATCACGGGCTTCAAACGGCGAGTCTACGATAGCCTGCATCGGAAATATCCAAGTCCTGACCATGGGCTTATAAGTTAAACCCCGTATTAACTTAGCATGAGGCTTTTTAAAACCATGCGGCCTCAGAAATCGTAAGAACTCCGAAGTTAAGCGTGCTCGGGCGGGAGCAATACTAGGATGGTTGACCTCTTCGGAAGTCCTCGGACGTACACGTGGGCCAAAGCGGACAATTTCATGCTAAGTTGGGCGGGGCTGTGACAGTTGGTATCAAAGCCGAGGACGGCTCTATTTCTAGTGGGGGAGAATGTGAGATCCTGGTCCGGGCAGTACTCTTAACCACGGGGCGTAGCGTGTCAACCACGGGCTTCAAACGATGAGTCTCCGTTAGCCCGCATCGGAAATATCCAAGTCTTAACCATGGCTTATAAGTCAAACCCCGTATTAACTTAGCATGAAGTCTTCTACAATCGTGCGGCTTCAAAAATCGTAAGAACTCTAAAGTTAAGCGTGCTCAGGCAGGAGCAGTACTAGGATGAGTGACCTCTTGGGAAGTCCTTGAGTTGGGCGGGGTAAATGCGACAAAATTTTTTCGTCTCTATTTCTTATATTTGTGACAAAATATTTTTGTCTCTAATTTCTTCCTTTAATGACAAAATATTTTTTCACTAATTACTTACAAGTATGTTTCCAACATAGTGTATTGGAGACGAAAAAAAATTACTTGTTTCCAACCGTGTATTGGAGACAAAAAAAAAATCGTCACCAATTTATCTTTTTCAGCGACGAATTTTTTTTCCGTCTCCAATACCTTTTAGCGACAAGGCTTTGGCGACGAAACGGGTGACGAAAAGTTTTCGTCTCAATTATTTTTGGTGACGAAATATGTACATTTTGGGACAAATTTGTGTCGTCCTTAAACCCCAAATTTCTTGTAGTGACCTTTATGTTGTTTTAAGTGAAATAGCTATATTTTTTAAAGGAAATAGATCTACCTTGGCATTTGTCTCCTTGTAGTTGAGTGTAATCCAGACCATAGTGTCTATTGGCAGAGATGCGTAAGGTTGATGAAGTGACAAACATCATACACCCAAAAAGGTGTACTCTTTTGGTCTTACGAGTGCCAATGTGTGAGCTCGGCAAGAGAGAGAAAATAAAAAAAATCCAAAAATTTGCAAGCAAACTATCTTCTAATCTCGGTAAGATTGAATTTTTAGAATCAAAAGGTGTTCATACAAACACAAATACCTATCTATCTATCTTTCCATCATTCTCCATTACCGAATCACACAAATCTGCTGACAATATTGAATTTTTAGAATCGAAAGGCGTTCAAACAAACATGAAAACTTTGCCGCAAAACACAAAATTGCAAGAAAATCACCTTCCATTGCCTCGCCTCTTCGAGCTCGATAATGTTAGCAATCTCCGGATCGACCTCTTCCAAGGCGCGTTGAGTTGCTTTGGCCACTGAAATCGAAACCCACTGTTAAATCTCCCAAACACTAAAACCAACGGCCTCGATTTCAAAATCGACTAATCCAACTTTGCCGAAAGACACAAGAGGAATTGCCGTAAATGGGTGTTAATCAACCAATAAAAAACATCCCATAAAAAAACAACTCACTCTAAATCATCCTTAAGCAAGGAACTGCAATCAAACGAATCAAGTGCAAGAAAAATAAATAAATCAAGTACAAGAAATTTCTTACTTATGAAAGAATAGTTTGCCGAATCGAGCCACAAAAGAAGGTTTTACTTGTTCAAACCCTTGAGATTCCTTTACATTCATCACGCTCTGAAAAGAAGTTTCCAAGTCCAGGCGAATCTTTTCTGGTATAGATAGCCATGGCCTATCTGAAGAGCTTTCTGTCACTTCACTTGACTCTAGAAACCAAGACAATGCTTACATTCAGATTGCATACTTTTCAATATAGAAGTAAAAGAAACAAACCATAAATTAGTAATTGTCTAGTGAAAATAGACTAGAAACCTCCGGATGGACACTCATGCACTAAAGTGAGTGGTTTTTCACCCCTTCTGCGCTCAATGGGTTCACAAGAAATCGGCTCCAGCCTCATTGAAGTTGAAAAATGACCGCCGTCTGTCAAACCAACTGCCCACCATCTTGAAATGGAATTCTTAGCATAAGCGATTTCCCACCATCTTGAAATGGAATTCTTAGCATAAGCGATCTTTCCACCTTGTGAAGCATGTTGGTCTTTCCTTCTCGTCGAATTCGATGTGGACCCGGGGTTTAAATTTCTTTCAAATCGAGGAAGCAATGAAGAAGGAGCGGGCATCGGCCTCTTCCCATCCTCAAAATGCCGCTTATGTGGAGGGATGTATGCCATAAGGATATATCACTGACACTAAACTACTCAAATCTTTACCCTAAAAGAAGTTAGAACTAAACATCTCAAATCACTGATAATGAAGTTAAGTATAATAAAATCCATGCATTTAATCAGCATCAACAAGGAAAAAACAATGAGCTTTCAATACAAAAATCAAACTAGAGTGAATAATGCAAAAACAGAGATTACTTGAAAACTCAAAGAATCTGACAAGAGCCTTCCAAAGATGTAAAAATCAATTGACTACCCAAATCAGTCTAGTACAAATTCTGACATCAGTTCGTCTACCCAAAACCCCCCAATTGATTCTATTAGAGATCATTTGAATGCAAGAGAATCTAAGCAAAAAAAAAATCTCTCTTATGTATGGAGTGGCAATGACCTAAGAAAAAGGTACTTGGGAATGTTAGATAGACTGCAAGAGTTTCTGACAAAAACTTGGGCAGTTGGGAATTCCAAATACCAGTCAGAATTTGTCCACTGCAACCCATCTTTGATTAGTGAGGATCACACACAAATTCCAGAATTCCAGAATTCTCTTGTGAAATTAGAATTTTCAAAATCCCATTCAGAGAAATTAGGGGGTGTACGATTTCTACAAATTATTGCAATCAAGGTCAAGAAGGCGCTTCTAAAGTCATTTCCTGACCTTCTAAGGAAAATTAGATCCCTCGGCACGGGTATAAAACTTCTCCTAAGAGAACCCAATCGAGAAAAGACTGAATTTTTTCAAAGGAAATTCACACAGCCAAAAACACCCACTAGGTTTATTACCGTAACCCGAGATTTCTCCTTGTCGTAGATTTCTTCATTGGGTAGAGACAGAGAGAGCGCAGAGAGAGAGGGCAGAGATGGGCTTCTGGAGGCAGGAGAGAAAGAAATGAGTGAGGAGAGAGAATGAAATGAGTCAGGAGAGGGAAAAGAGGGCTATAGGACGCGGGAGAGGAAAATTAGATCTTTACCAACGTTTAGATTAAACGTTGGTAAAAATTATTTTATTTTTATTATTAAAAGTGAACAACCTTTACCGACGTTTTATATAAAACGTCGGTAATAAATTTAACCGACGCTAATTTTCGTTGGTAAAAATGAAATATCGTCGGCAAATGTATATGATTTTTAATTTTCCTAAAAATAAAATTAAAATTTACCGACGTTTAATACGAAACGTCGCTAAAAGTGCATTTTAATATTTATTTTTTTGAAAATGAAATAAATAATAAAATTGACCTTTGCCGACGATGTTTTTTCGTCGGCAAAATATAAATGAAAAATAAATAAAAAATAAAATACTTTTACCGACGTTTATTTTTTCTCTGTAAAATAAAAAGACAAAAATAAATAAAAAATAAAAGACTTTTACCGACGAAATAAAAAGGTCGGTAAAATCCAACAAAACGTCGCTAAAAGTCGTTTTTACTTTTCTTTTTATTTCCAAGATTGAACTTTCAACGGCATTTTTAATGAAAACATCGGTAAAAATTAACTTTTACCAACGTTTTATAAAAAATGTCGGTAAAAGTCCAGATTTTACCAACGTTTTATAGGAACGTCGGTAAAAATTAATTTTTACCGACGAATTTATAAAAGCGTCGCTAAAAAACATGGGTAAAAGTGCAAGTTGTTGTAGTGTAGGAATCATGGACTGATCACACCCTGCCAGTTGGTGGAGCCATTTTGAGGGAGGCCGGGATATTCGACGCGGTTCGCGCTTTTCGGAAGACCATGGTTTTCTCTTATGAGGCCTTCATGGCCATGCTAGAGTCAATCCTACCACAAACCAACACCTTCATTGTGACAAACGGTGAGATTGATTTTACTTTGAAGGAATTAAACGTCATCACCGGGCTGTCTATCGTTGGCAAACTCAATGAGGAGTTTATGCTTGTCGAGACCCCGGACCGGGCCCGAAGGACTAATCCGGGATCGGGACTAATGATGTACCACATCGGTTTAATGTCATACATTTATTTAATTTCCCATAGGTGTCCGCGGTGAGGATATCACAACCATATAAGAACATTTCTATTAAGTGCGGAAGCGTGTAGCAAATCAAATTGATAATTCAAGTCATGCCACAAGATAATAATGCATGTAGAACCAAGTATCAGAATGAGCAATGATCATTAGAGTTTCCCAAAAGTAAGGTTAGAGTTTAAACAAAAGATCATTTAATTACATTCCCCAAAAATAGAGGCCAACAAAGGCCAATACATCTCAAAGTATAATCCCCAAAAGAATGAGTTATCCACAAACTCCCAAAATGAATCGCATCTCGAGACAACTGAATGCCTAAATGACATCATCGGCGTGCCACTCAACTAAGTGTTGTGGTACTCAGACTGCCTCCTCAAGCTCCGCCTCGGGAAACACGACGTCTGGACTTGAATAACAAAAAGTGGGTCAAACACGACGGTTTGGCAAATGGGTAAAATACAATGACAATATGATAATAAATGAATTTACCTTCAAAAGCGTTTAAACCTGTTTAAATAAAAATTTCTATGAACGAGATAAAACATTTATTCAAATACAAGTATGCATTATAAAACATGTAAAGGTGACCAAGGAAACGGGGAAACAAGCAAGATGGCAACCACACGAAGCTAAGTCCTCTATCACTAAAGTGACAGAGCAATAGCTAGGCACTGATCTCAGTCACTCGAGGTGAGGAGAAACAATGTATCTTATAAATACATATACATATACTATACATGACCACGGTAGCGAGCCGGGCATCGGGAACTACAGTAGCAATCTGCGGTATCGGGACAAGACCACGGTAATAACCGGGTAGCGGGATCCAAACTGCAGCTAGCATGACAAGAGGGGGATCTCCAAGTCAGTGGATCAGACTGACAATGTTATCCAAAATTAGTGGTGCCGACTCATGGGTCAAATGACAAGATTAAAACATGTATGAAATACATCAAGTGCAAGTACATAAATAAACGGGATGGGGTGCTCAAAGGCACAACTGTCATATCAATTCGGGCATGCTTATCGGGCTAGCAAGATGCTACAATTGCAATTTCAACATTTTCGAGAATCATGGGAAGTTCGAGAAATAGAAAAATACAAATGAATCTTTCAAAATCTCAAGACAAGTACCGAGGTTCAAGATTTGTTTAAAGTGAATAGGGATCCCGTATGTCAATCTAATAACAACTTGGTACTCTTTGAGTTTGGGGACATCCCGGGCTCCTTATATACTTTGAATTTTCAAAACTTCAAGTGAAATCTTCGTGATGTGGTTTCTTTCTCGAATGGCCTCATACGTTGCCTAGTAAGTCTCCCTGATATAAAGGGGTTTTCAATGAATAACCCCAAAACGTTTAAACAATTCGTCATTGTCCCAAACATAGCCTTTGACCGACAAAGCTCATCGCTCGAGCGAACCGGAGAGTTTGCTCGAGCGAGGAGCTCTCTGGAATGGTTGTCTGGGTGATTTCGGTTACCTAGCGGTCAGATGGCGGTTAGCCGCTGGTTGACCGCGCGGCTGATCGCGGTTGGCCTGACAGAAAAACAGGTTACTGGAAATGTAGCCAAAATGGTTCGGCTGGTTGGCGGTTAGCTGCCGATGGGTTAGGCGGTTAGCCGCTTACTAACCGTGAGGCTGACCGTGCCTTCAGGAGGAAAATGTTGCTCTCTAGAAAAGTAACCGTGACTGTTCAGCTAGCTGGCGGTTAGCAGCCAGTCACCAGACGGCTAGCCGACAGGTGACCGCTGGCTGACCGCCAGGTGTGGGAAACACCAACTGTGTTCAGATTTGAACCCTTTTTCCTCCTCAAAATCTTTCTCCTCACTTCCATTTAATCCCTGCAATAAAATTAGGCTAAGAGCTCCTCCAATACATCAATCTACACTTCTCCAAAACTCCTATATGTGTTCATTCCATCACCTCCTTCTTAACCACAACAACCACAAGAGGAAAGAGAAACCAAATCACAAACATTCATTTAAGATATATCCAAAAGACAACAAGTACTTTAACCAACATGTTTCCAAAGCATTAAATGATTTAGCAAGGTTCATTCAAAGAATTTATTTCAAAAATCAATTCAAGGCAATAAATATGAATGAAAATGACAAATCAACCACATTCCTCATGAAAACCATTGAAAGCTCATAATATTAACTCATCCACTTGCCTTGGGTCTTCTAATCATGGAAATCAAGCTATTAAACAAAGCTCTCTCAAGAATCCTACAAGCACAAACAAAACCCCCAAAACAAACCCTAAAATGGGTCAAACAATGAATGAAGAAGATAAAACTCACAATAATGGAGATGAAGCTTCTCTAGGACTAGAAGAATACAAATCTAGAAGATGGAGAAGATTGCTTACTTGGATGACCTTTAAATGGCAAGAGCTAGCTCAAAGAAGATCTTGGAATGGGAGGTTTTCTTCACAAATGGTATCAAAAGGTAGCCTTCAAGATGAGGAAGAGAATGGTGAAGTCCATTTTGATGTTGGTGCAAGTTTGGTGGGAGATTGAGATAGAGAGAGCAAGAAGAAGAAGGAAAAAGTTGCAAGAAACCCTAGGTTAAAGCTTGTGCTGGAAAAAAGGGAAATGAGGAAGATTGGTTCTCCTTATATAAGCAAATGAGAATGGGTCCCACTACTTAAGACACCCTTTGGGCTGACATCATGTCTTTCGGGATCTCGGATGAATTCGACGAAGAAGGAAGAAATGATCACCGAAATATCTAATTTCCAAAAAGTATATGTTACGCGGGTTTCGGGGATATCAAGTTTTGGCTACAGATTTAGTGTACAATGATTGTTTTGCCCTTAATGCTAAGGAATCGGGTTTCGGGATCTCGAACAGGGACGGGATCGACATGAAAGTTGTAAGGGTTAACAATACAAATAAAATAAGATTAAAACAATGAATGCAAGAATCTCCGATAAGTCCTCAAGCGCATGCAAGGTCATAAAGAAGGAACCCCCAAAGGTGTTAGATCCCGACCCAGACCAATTCGATTAGTGTGCGATTAGTATGTGTTTAGTCCTAAGTGGATTTAGCTATTGTTGGGTTAGAAGTGATTAGTTTTAGTCTTGGACATAGCTTTGGGATTTCTGAGAACGTTTAGTATTAGTTAGACACACTCAGGAAGGCCTGAGTGCACGTGTGAGCTTGGGAAGGTCGTATTGATTTCCGTGTGATTGTGATTTTGATTTCATTCGAATGATTTTTCGATGAGTTACAACTTTCGTTTTAAGGCCATTCATGTTTGAAGCCCAAAAACCCATGTTTTGGCCCAAAGAGGGTAAAATTGTCTTTTATGCACAAATTTGGACATAACTTTCGAGATCTCAAAACCATGTCAAAAGTATACTTTTTGGAAACTAGATATTTCGACGATTGTTTTATCCTTCTTCGTCGAAGTCATCTGAGGCCCACAAGATCGCGTTTTGACCACTTCAAGGTTCAGCTAGTTGGGGCCCATTGTCTTCACTTAAGTCTCTTCTCCCTCTCATTCCATTCATTTCCCCCAAATCTCTGCAATCTCTTAACCTAGGGCAAGGAAAACTCTCCTTCTCTTCCATCTCCTTTACCTTGCATGACCTAGCTAGAAGACTCCAAAGAAAATTCTAAGGATACCCACTTCTTCCTCTCCTTGCAAGCTCTCTATTGGTGTAAACTTCTTGGAACTTCTTGTGAGACAAGCTCTCCATTTCTCCCCTCTCTCTTGTTTGGCCATTTCTAGGTAAGAGCTTCAACTCATATCTTTCATGGAGTTATTTTGGTTCCTTAAGATCATGTTTTTCATGTTTACAAACCATTTTTGCTAAAATGGGTTCTTTGTTTCCATTTTTGAGTGAGTTGTGTGGTTTTTCTTGGGTTTCTCTTTTTGACCTTTGCATCGTTACTCAAATCTTGTTTAAATCTAGCAAACTTAGTTAACAATTTTCATGACTCAATTGCTTAAGTCATCTCAAAAAATAAATAACCTTTGCTTTAAAACATATTGAGTAAAGGTCTTGGGACCTGAGGGTCATGGCCACCACTAGGTTCTTAAAATTGGCATCTTTCTATATTGGATTGTTTTTGTTTGGCAAATTGTTTTAAACGGATCTTAGACTAGCACCTTCTATTTGTCTAAGGTTTAAAATTGGATAGGGTTTAGTTTATCTTGGTACCCTAAGTTTCCAAGAGAGGCCAAACTAAAATCTAATATGTTGCTATCCTAGTGGGCCCATAACCCTCAGGTCCCAAGACCTTTACTCAATATGTTTTAAAGCAAAGGTTATTTATTTTTTGAGATGACTTAAGCAATTGAGTCATGAAAATTGTTAACTAAGTTTGCTAGATTTAAACAAGATTTGAGTAACGATGCAAAGGTCAAAAAGAGTTTTTTCAAAACCCTAGTGTTAAATAATCAAGTGGGAGAGGGGTTTGGAAAAACCCCACGGCCTTCCATTTTAGGTTCATGCTATCTCATTAGAGTGTTAGTGGGAGCAGCCATCCCTTCGGTGGAGTTCTTTACTAAAGATCGCTTCGATGGGTTAGTGGGTGAACTAATGTGAATATTCGTAATGAGGTGTTAGTGGGAGCGGCCATCCTTTCGGTGGAGTTCTTTACTAAAGATCACTTCTATAGAATGTCAATGAAGTGTTGGTGGGAGCGGCCATCCCTTCGGTGGAGCTCTTTACTAAGGTTCACTTCAAGGGTTGATTGGAGTCACTTCCCTTCGGAGGACTTAAGTCATAGACATTCTGGGAACATTCATAAAAGATGGTAATACACTTGACATAAGACGGTAATGACCTCTCCCTAGGAGTTAGAGTTGTTTGTCATATGAGGCCAAACAAATCAGTGATTGGACTATCACTGGATATGCGTATCCAGACAGTGATGATCCAAATAAGCAGACCTTAACTCAACGTGACTGTAGGCTCGGCCATCCCTTCGATGGAGGGTCTATGAGGAGGTTGAGACACTGATACATTATTATTAGGGTTAAATAATGTAAAAAGTCTTGTGCATGTTTTTCCTTTTATTACAAGCACAATATACATGTTACATATATACTGCCTGTCTAATTATAACCTGTTATATATATCCAGAGAGATGGGGAAGGATTCCTTTAGCCCGTTGATGAGTATTCTGCGTGAGAACAAATTGACTGGCCCAAATTACGTAGACTGGAAAAGAAACCTTAACATAGTACTCACCGCTGAGGAGTACAAGTATGTTTTGTCGGAACCCTGTCCTACCATTGATGATTATTCTACAGATGACCAGCTAGAGGCTGAAAAGAAATGGAAAAAGGCGAATAGCATGGCCAAATGCTACATGCTTGCTTCCATGTCCAACGTGTTGCAAACGCAGCATGAGCAAATGGACACAGCTTCAAATATCATGTTGTCCTTGTCTGAGATGTTCGCAGACAGAAGCAGGCCAGCTAGGCAAGCTGCTTTAAGGACAATCATGAATTCTAGGATGGCTGAGGGAACACCTGTCAGAGAGCACATGCTCAAAATGATTGATTGTTTCAATGAAGCTGAGATCCTAGGGGCTGAGATTGATGCAGGGAGTCAGACTGATATGATTCTCGAAACTCTGTCGGGGCCTTTCAACCAGTTCAAGCTCAACTTCAACATGAACAAGATGGACATGACTCTCTCTGAGTTAATGAAAGAACTCCAGGCGGCAGAGGCCATCATGAAGCCTAAAGGCCAACTTCACTTTTCCCAGTTTTCCTCTAAACTCAACCCGAAAGGGAAAAAGTTCAAGAAGAAGCAGGGTAAGGGAAAAGGATAGAAAAAGGGCAATGCTGGGAAGAAGGACAAAGGCACAGGTGAAAAGCCCAAAGGGAAATGCTTTAAGTGCGGCCTCAAAGGTCACTGGAAGAAAGATTGTCCCAAGCTCCTAGGCTCAGATAAGAAAGGTATATCTCTTTCCTACTACATTGAAACCTGTCATGTGGTTGATTCTACTGATTCCTGGATAGTAGACTCTGGAGCCACTAATCATATCTGCAATTCATTGCAGGGGTTTCAGATAATGAAAAAGCTTGAGAAAGGGGAGTTTGACCTTAGAGTTGGAAATGGAGCAAAGATATGGGCTGTTGCAGTTGGAGCTGTTACCTTACATTTTCCGCATGATAGGATATTAGTTTTAAACATTGTTATCTATGTTCCGGACATAAGGAAGAATTTAATTTCAGTTTCCAGACTCATTGAATTTAATTATTCAGTTTCTTTCCATTCTGGTGTTGATATCAGTAGAGATGGAAATATTATATGTTCCGGTAGAATGCATGATAACTTATTTTATATATATCCTATTGCTCCCTCAATGCATAATGTACAACTAGAAAGCTCATCTTCCCTTAAGAGGAAGGTATCTTCGACCAATGACACTTATCTTTGGCACTTACGTTTGGGTCATATTAACCTAAAACGGATTCAGAGGTTGGTAGAGGATGGGCTTCTGAGTTCATTAGATCTCGAACCTTTTCCTCAGTGTAAATCTTGTCTCATGGGAAAGATGACAAAAATGTCATTCTCTGGAAAGGGACTGAGGTCAAAGGAGTTGTTAGAATTGGTTCACACTGATGTGTGTGGTCCTATGAACAAACTAGCTAGAGGAGGTTATGAGTATTTCATCACCTTCACTGATGATTACTCTAGGTATGGATATGTGTACCTAATGCGACGCAAGTCTGAAGCGTTTGATAAGTTCAAACAATTCAAGGCTGAGGCTGAGCTACAACTAGGGAAACATATCAAAGCTCTTCGATCTGATCGAGGTGGCAAATACCTCCTGGGTGAGTTCAAGGAGTACCTCACACAACATGGGATTGTGTCTCAGTTGTCTGCACCGGGTACACCCCAGTAAAATGGTGTAGCAGAGAGAAGAAACCGGACCCTTCTTGATATGGTAAGGTCCATGATGAGTCATGCAACCCTACCCATATTTTTTTGGGGATATGCCCTAGAAGCAGCAGCATACATTTTGAATCTGGTACCTTCTAAATCAGTACCTAGGACACCTCAAGAAATGTGGACAGGTCGAAAACCCAGTTTAAAACATATCCACATTTGGGGTTGTCCAGCTTATGTACTGAATGATAAAGCTACCAAGCTAGAACCCAGATAGGAAATGTGTTACTTCATTGGGTATCCTAAGGGAACGAGAGGAGGCATCTTTTATCATCCAAAGGAGCAAAAGGTGCTTGTCAGCACTCATGCTAGATACTTGGAGGATGATTGCATGATGCACCATGAGCTTGGTTGTAAAGAAACACTTGAGGAGATTCTTTCAGAAACTCCTGCAACATCTGTGCCAGATCCTGAGATTGTAGAAAATCAAGACATTCCTTTTAACACTCCGGAGCCTCGTCGTAGTGGGAGAATTTCTAGACCACCAGATAGATACCTGGGAGTGTCTTTCATGACAGACTCCGAGGATCTGGTTGAGGATCCTACTAGTTACGATGAAGCAGTAACGGACATAGATGCTGACATGTGGCAGCAAGCAATGAAATCTGAATTGGATTCTCTGTATTCCAATCAAGTCTGGGAACTTGTGGATGCACCTGAAGGGATCAAACCCATAGGGTGCAAGTGGATCTACAAGAGAAAGAGAGGAGTGGATGGGAAGGTTGAAACCTTCAAAGCAAGACTGGTGGCGAAAGGATATACTCAGAAAGAGGGTATCGATTATGAGGAAACTTTTTCGCCAGTAGCCATGCTCAAGTCCATAAGGATTCTCTTAGCCATCGCATGTCATTATGACTACGAGATATGGCAAATGGATGTCAAGACAGCTTTTCTAAATGGAAGTCTTGACGAATGCATCTATATGATGCAACCAGAGGGATTCATTGCTGGTGGCCAAGAGAACATGCTCTGATACCATTGAAAGAAAATGCATTACTGATCTGAACTCATACTCAAGAGGACGTCCATGGCTGATTTTGATTTTCAAGTTTTAAAAAACTAGAATTCAGATCTGATTCCAGCCATGAAAACATGCATATAACTCCATGAAATCATTATCAACATGTGATCATGATTTCACATGGAGTGGCTCTGATCCCATGTTGTGTGGTTTTCAATCCTAGATTAATTAAGGGCATGGTGGCGCCCTTTAGATTGTTGTTTACTACATATATAGTGTGCAGAAATTATTCCAGGCTGCTGGAATTTGCCCAGAACACAGCTGATTGCATGTTAGGGGTGCAGAAATTTTTTCCATGCTGCTGGAACAATTTCAGATTGGTATCAGAGCCACTCCATGTGAAATCATGATCACATGTTGATAATGATTTCATGGAGTTATATGCATGTTTTCATGGCTGGAATCAGATCTGAATTCTAGTTTTTTAAAACTTGAAAATCAAAATCAGCCATGGACGTCCTCTTGAGTATGAGTTCAGATCAGTAATGCATTTTCTTTCAATTTTGGTTCCTTAAGATCATGTTTTTCATGTTTACAAACCATTTTTTCTAAAATGGGTTCTTTGTTTCCATTTTTGAGTGAGTTGTGTGGTTTTTCTTGGGTTTCTTGTAGTGTTGGAATAGCTTGAGTGAAGTGCTTGAAGAGGAGTATTTTTAGCATTGGTCAAGGCAAGTAATGTCGTTAGGAAATGATGCATGTGTATTTTGATTTCATTGTATTTTAGAAATTGTGCGTTTGATTTGTTCACAAGCTTCATGATTATGTTTTCATTTGATTTGGATGGTTGGAATGATGGAATGAACCCTTGGTGAGCATGTAGGCTCAAGGGATTTTGTGTGATTGATGAAGAAGAAGAAGAAGAAGAATGTAGTGAAATATGTGTAAAAGAAAGGCAGTTTCTGCACTCTGCGAGTTCAGGCAGAAGGTGATTCGCTCGAGCGACCCTTGGGTCCACTCGAGCGACGAAGCCTCTGTTTGGTCCGAGCGTAGACAGAGAGCTGTCTGCTCGAGCGACCCTATTGTCCGCTCTAGCGAACTGTCCTCTGTATAATCTGGAACGAGATAGAGAATTGTCCGTTCGAACGCACTTATTATCCGCTCGAACGAACTGTCATCACCTCATAACATTCGCTCGAGCGAACCTGCCAGATTCAGGAGGAGAATTAATTAGTTGTGTATTTTCTTGAAGATTAAAAAACTAGACTATGTTGAGGGTCTTGACTTGACATTGTGTAAATGGAACTTCGAAATGCAACCCAACTTCGGGGACACCAATTCTTGCATATTCCGACATTTGGAGTCTCAATTACACAAAGGTCAATTAGCAGCCTTAACACATGCTTGTCAGATTTTGTGTTTGAATTCCGTTTTGGTACGACGAGTGCCATCGTGTACTAGTTTTGGCTTTCAAGTATAAGCTTGTTTTGAAGAAGTGTTTCAAGGGAAAAAGGGGATTACTTCCTAAGCGTGTTATGCATATTAATTATGCCCTTGCTAGTCGTGTTCATCGTGTTTGATAAGTGATTTCCCCCTTTTTACCTCGACGTGTTTCGATCGTGTTCCGCGTGTTTTGTGCATTCATGAATTAAGTAAATACCACTAAGCTTAGACTGCCCTTCCAGTTTGATCCACTGCATGGGGGTCTTTAAACATGTGGACTGTCTGCAAACTGGTCGTGTATTTATTACACATCGTGCGTGTCCGGTTCCGCGGCCGGAATCCACGTCTTTGTGGGAAATCGTGTCGTGCTTATATTATGTATATCGTGCTTGTCGTGCGTGCTTGCTCTTTTCATTATATAAATGATAGAGAAAGGATGGGCTCTTTGTGGATGTTAACTACTCATGATATATTATGTATTCATGCTACTTTGTTTTTAGTATCTCAGTTTTATTCGTATTCTCGAAAATGTATCTCAGTCATCGTAGTATTTCAAATTAGAGATTTGCTTACATGTTTTCTAAAAATGTTTTTTTTTCATGTTTATGCCTAAATCGATTACCTGCCAAACCGTTGCGTTTGACCCTTGTCTGTTGGTGCCCAGGTGCAGGAGACGCTGCCTTTGAGGAGGAGCGTCAGGCGGAGGCTTGCAAGCCAACCCATGTGAGAGAGTGGCAGCCCGATGATGTCATCTAGATGTCGGGCGGGTTCTTGAGTTTCGCAACATTTTGTCTTGCGGTTTCTTTTGTTATTTTGAGAATTGTATTGGCCTCTGTTGGCCTCTTATGGGTTGTAACAAAACTTAATTTACTTTCGTGTTAGTCTTACAACTTGAACTATGTTGGGAGTGCCATGTTAACTTCTTCCTTTGATACATATGTCTTGTATTATTTGTTAGGGCACTTAAATATTTTATTGGTGCTCATCGTGATGTGTTTTGCTACACGCTTCCGCAAACTTGATCGTGTGAGTCAGATTCCACGTGTCTTTGGGAATCCTCACCGCGGGAACCTGTGGGAAAACAATAAACATAAACTATCTTAAATTCAACACGTCGCGGGCCCGGGATCCGTTCCGGGGTCGCGACAGGACTGGTATCAGAGCGAGACATGTTTCAGGCACTTAAAAGAAACTAGAAAGGTCTTAGGAACGTGGCGAGGATTCGTGAGTTCGATAGATTCGTTGGTATAGGACCTTAGAAACCCTTGTACCATGATTATTGTGTACTAACTCTTTGTTTTACAGCAATATGCCTCCAAGAAAAGCTCCAAATCATCATGCTTCAGGCAGTCATCAGAATGAGTCAGATGCCTCTGAGACACCAACAGCCACACAGTTTCAGGAATTATGCAAGCAATGATAGCACAGCAAAGCAGGCTAATGAGAACCAAGCAAGATTCCAAGAACAGTTGGCAAAGAAAGATGATGAAATGGCACAAGTTCAGAGGCAACTGTTAGAAGTCCTCCAGAACAGGAATGTAGCACCACCCGCAGGTCCACATATTGTAATTCAAAATAGGGATCCTGACCCTAATGCACTGTTTGAGAAGTTTAGGAAGAGAGCACCCAAGGAATTTTCGGGCAATGAGGACCCGTTGGTGGCAGATGACTGGCTAGTCAATACGGAAAAGATCTTCGATGTCTTCATGTGCACGGGAATACAGAAAGTGAACCGCACAACATCACTATTTTACGGGCTTGCAGATAGGTGGTGGCAAACAGTCAAGGATCCTTATGCAGTGATGGCTGACGATGAGGCATGGGCAGCATTCAAGATACAGTTTCAAGACAAATACATCCCCTCTCATGTCAAGAGGCAGAAGGCTATTGAGTTTCAGCAACTCAAGCAAGGTAGCATTACGGTGCTAGATTATGTCACCAAGTTTGAAAGATTGGCTAGATATGCCACCGAGCTTATTGACACTGAAAGAAAGAAGATAACCAAGTTCTTGGAAGGGTTGAATCCGATCATCATGAGAGATGTTATAGGAGTAGTTCCTCCAGCTACATATGATGAGGCGGTCAAGCGGGCTTATACATTTGAAGATATTAACAACATGATTGTTCAGGATAGGAAGCAGCAGTATCAGCAGCAGAATCAGAGGCAACAGCAGGGCAAGAAGCCAAGGCAAGAACAAGGTCATGTGAGGCAGGGTTGTGGCCATTGTGGAAAGAATCTGAGACACACGAATGTCGTAAGGCCATGGGTGCCTGTTTCAAGTGTAGGGCTATGAACCATGCAATCAAGGATTGCCCACTACTTCAAAACCCAGGGAACATAAACAAGCAGCAGAGACAAGTAGCTCCTCAGAACCAAGCACCACCTCAGAATCAAGTTAGACCTCCTCAGCAGCAGCAGCAGGCTAGGCAACCAGCACAGACTCAGAATGCTCGTGCTCCACAGCAGAATAGGCATGGCCAAGGAAGGCAGAACCAAGTACCAAATAGACTACAGATGCATGGACGTTTGTATTATCTTAACCGTGCAGATGTTGAAGCTGCAGGAGACGTGGTAGAAGGTAAACTTCTTGTCTGTGGGATAGAAGCCCAGATTTTATTTGATCCTAGATCCACACATTCCTTTGCATCTCCTAGTTTTGCTAAGTTGATTGATGCACCATGTAGTGAGTTGGATTACATTCTAGTAGTGACCACTCCAGTAGGGAAACAAGTTGTGTGTAGAACCCATTACCCTAGCTGTACAGTTTTGTTAGGAGATGTTAATCTACCGGCCAACCTCATAGTTTTGGACATGCATGATTTTGATGTCATTTTAGGCATGGATTGCTTAGAAGCATATCATGCCACCATGGATTGTTTTAGTAAGACTATCACATTCAGATTCCAAGGACCACAAGCAGAATTGATATTTCAGGGGAACAGGAGAAAATCTCAGGCAGGGTTTATTTCAGTTTTGAAGGCAAGCAGATTAGTTCAGAGTGGGTGCCAAGCATTTATTGCGTTTATCACGGAGGATAAACAGTCCCAAGGGGTGGAGAATATCCCCATTGTGTGTGAATTTCCGGATGTTTTTCCAAAAGAAATCTCGGGTTTACCACCAATTAGAGAAGTTGAGTTCACAATTGAGCTCCTTCCAGGGACAGCTCTGATCTCGATTGCACCATATAGGATGGCTCCAGCAGAGATGGGTGAACTAAAGCTCCAATTGCAGGATTTGTTGAGCAAAGGTTTTATTAGGCCAAGTGTTTCACCGTGGGGAGCACCGGTGTTGTTTATGAAGAAGAAGGATGGAAGTTTGAGAATGTGCATTGACTACAGGAAGTTGAATCATGTGACTGTGAAGAACAAGTACCCTTTGCCAAGGATAGACAAATTATTTGACCAATTGCAAGGAGCAGCCTATTTTTCCAAGATAGACTTGAGGTCAGGGTACCATCAGTTGAGAGTTAGAGACTCAGATGTTCAGAAGACAACTTTTAGAACAAGATATGGGCACTATGAGTTCTTAGTGATGCCCTTTGGTTTGACAAATGCACCCGCAGTCTTTATGGCTTTGATGAACAAGGTCTTTGCACCTTATTTGGATCACTCCACAGTAGTGTTTATTGATGATGTCCTCGTGTATTCCAAGAGTAAGATGGAGCATGAAGAACATTTGAGGACAGCGTTGCAGCTCTTGAGGGACAACCAGTTATATGCAAAACTCAGTAAGTGCGAATTCTGGTTAGAACAAGTGGCGTTTCTAGGCCACATCATCTCCAGAGAAGGTTTAGCAGTTGATCCAGCCATGATAGAGGCAGTTGTTAGTTGGGCAAGGCCAAGCAATGTGACAGAAATTAGAAGCTTTTTGGGGTTAGCAGCTACTACAGAAGATTCGTCCAAGGTTTTTCGTCCATTGTTGCCCCGTTGACAAAATTGACTAGGAAGAATGTCCCATTTGTTTGGACCGATCAGTGTGAAATCAGTTTTCAAGAGTTGAAAGGAAGGTTAACCACCGCCCCAATCCTTACATTACCTTCGGGCAACGGTGGATTTATTGTTTATACAGATGCTTCGAATGTGGGACTGGGTTGTGTATTGATGTAAGATGGCAAGGTGATTGCTTATGGCTCGAGACAGTTGAAGGACCATGAGAAGAATTATGCGACTCACGACTTGGAGTTGGCAGCAGTTGTTTTCGCTTTGAAGATGTGGAGACACTATCTCTATGGAGAGAAGTTTGAAGTTCATTCCGACCACCGAAGTTTGCAATATTTTTTTCCCCAGAAGGATTTGAATATGAGACAGAGAAGGTGGATGGAGTATATCAAAGATTATGACTTCCCAATCAAGTATCATCCAGGAAAAGTGAATGTTGTAGCTGATGCATTGAGTAGAAAATCAGCGGTCACGGCCAATTTGAGAGGAATGGGTGTCTTACAGCAGTTTGAAGAGTTGGGGGTAGAGGTGCAAACCCTGAGATTGGGTACGATGTTAGCGAATATGACAGTATCGGAACCTACCTTCATCCAGAAGATTAAGGAAAATCAGTTGCAAGACCCAGACTTGGCCAAGATAATAGAAGTTATTGCAGAACGCCCCGATTTCAAGATGGCGAATGGAATATTGTATTTCCGTGACCGGTTGTGTGTGCCAAATGTGGATGACTTGAAGAGTGAAATTATGAATGAAGCTCACAGCACGAGATATTCTATGCATCCGGGTAGCACGAAGATGTACCACAACTTTAAGAATAGATTTTGGTGGAACAACATGAAGAGAGAGATAGCAGCTTTTGTGTCTCGCTGTCTGACTTGTCAGTTGATCAAGGCAGAGCATCAGAAGCCTCCAGGTTTGTTACAGCCTTTGGAGATTCCGGAGTGGAAATGGGAGCACATCACCATGGATTTCGTCTCCGGTTTGCCTAATACTAAGAAGGGAAATAATGCAATTTGGATCATTGTGGATCGTCTGACAAAGTCTGCTCACTTCATTCCGATGAAGACCGGGAACATGATGCACATGGCACCACTGGCGAAGTTATTTGTTGATGAGATTGTTAGTAAGCATGGTCAACCCGTCTCCATTACTTCAGACAGAGACAGTAGGTTTGTTTCAAAGTTTTGGAAAACTCTTCATGAATCGATGGGTACCAAACTTCAGTTCAGCACAGTTTATCATCCTCTGACAGATGGTCAGTCAGAAAGGACGATACAGACTCTCGAAGACATGTTGCGTGCTTGTGTATTGGATTTCAAGATTCAGTGGGATGAGTGCTTACCTCTTTGTGAATTTGCTTATAACAATAGTTACCATTCGAGCATTGGTATGGCACCTTTCGAGGCACTCTATGGTAGAAGATGCAGAACTCCGGTTTGATGGGAAGAAGTCGGTGAACGTAGTTTCCATGGACCGACGATAGTTGGAGAGACAAGTGACATGGTCAAATTGATTCAGGAAAGGTTGAAGATCGCCCGAAGTAGGCAGAAGAGTTACGCAGACACTCGCAGAAGAGAATTGCAGTTTCAGGTGGGTGACAAAGTGTTCTTGAAAATCTCACCAGTTAGAGGGACTCTGAGATTCGGACAGAAGGGCAAATTGTCTAGAAGATTTATTGGTCCGTATGAGATTTTGAGCAAGATTGGAGATGTTACTTATAGACTTGCGTTACCGCCGGAATTCTCCGGGGTGCACAATGTTTTTCATGTTTCGATGCTCAAGAAATATGTCTCTAGTCCTGCACACATTCTACAGGATGAGCCTTTGGAGATTCGGGAAGATGCTTCATAAGTGGAAAGGTCGATCAAGATAATTGACACCAAAGAGCAAGAATTGAGAAACCGGACTATTCATTGGGTCAAAGTACTTTGGAAAAATCATGAGCCAGAGGAAGCCACATGGGAATTGAGAGACCAAGTGCAGAGGAAGTATCCACAGCTTTTACCAGAGGTAATTGTTTGATTTATTTGGTGGACCAAATATCCTAAGGGGTGGAGGATGTTAGATCCCGACCCAGACCAATTCGATTAGTGTACGATTAGTATGTGTTTAGTCCTAAGTGGGTTTAGTTATTGTTGGGTTAGAAGTGATTAGTTTTAGTCTTGGACATAGCTTTGGGATTTCTGAGAATGTTTAGTATTAGTTAGACACACTCAGGAAGGCCTGAGTGCACGTGTGAGCTTGGGAAGGTCGTATTGATTTCCGTGTGATTGTGATTATGATTTCATTCGAATGATTTTTCGATGAGTTACAACTTTCGTTTTAAGGCCATTCATGTTTGAAGCCCAAAAACCCATGTTTTGGCCCAAAGAGGGTAAAATTGTCTTTTATGCACAAATTTGGACATAATTTTCGAGATCTCAAAACCATGTCAAAAGTATACTTTTTGGAAACTACATATTTCGACGATCGTTTTATCCTTCTTTGTCGAAGTCATCTGAGGCCCACAAGATCGCGTTTTGACCACTTCAAGGTTCAGCTAGTTGGGGCCCATTGTCTTCACTTAAGTCTCTTCTCCCTCTCATTCCATTCATTTCCCCCAAATCTCTGCAATCTCTTAACCTAGGGCAAGGAAAACTCTCCTTCTCTTCCATCTCCTTTACCTTGCATGACCTAGCTAGAAGACTCCAAAGAAAATTCTAAGGATACCCTCTTCTTCCTCTCCTTGCAAGCTCTCTATTGGTGTAAACTTCTTGGAACTTCTTGTGAGACAAGCTCTCCATTTCTCCCCTCTCTCTTGTTTGGCCATTTCTAGGTAAGAGCTTCAACTCATATCTTTCATGGAGTTATTTTGGTTCCTTAAGATCATGTTTTTCATGTTTACAAACCCTTTTTGCTAAAATGGGTTCTTTGTTTCCATTTTTGAGTGAGTTGTGTGGTTTTTCTTGGGTTTCTTGTAGTGTTGGAATAGCTTGAGTGAAGTGCTTGAAGAGGAGTATTTTTAGCATTGGTCAAGGCAAGTAATCTCGTTAGGAAATGATGCATGTGTATTTTGATTTCATTGTATTTTAGAAATTGTGCGTTTGATTTGTTCACAAGCTTCATGATTATGTTTTCATTTGATTTGGATGGTTGGAATGATGGAATGAACCCTTGGTGAGCATGTAGGCTCAAGGGATTTTGTGTGATTGATGAAGAAGAAGAAGAAGAAGAATGTAGTGAAAAATGTGTAAAAGAAAGGCAGTTTCTGCACTTTGTGAGTTCAGGCAGAAGCTGATTCGCTCGAGTGACCCTTGGGTCCTCTCGAACGACCAAGCCTCTGTTTGGTCCGAGCGCAGACAGAGAGCTGTCAGCTCGAGCGACCCTATTGTCCGATCTAGCGAACTGCCCTCTGTATAATCTGGAACGAGACAGAGAATTGTCCGTTCGAACGCACTTATTATCCGCTCGAACGAACTGTCTCGCTCGAGCGAAGTGTCATCACCTCATAACATTCGCTCGAGCGAACCTGCCAGATTCAGGAGGAGAATTAATTCGTTGTGTATTTTCTTGAAGATTAAAAAACTAGACTATGTTGAGGGTCTTGACTTGACATTGTGTAAATGGGACTTCGAAATGCAACCCAACTTCGGGGACACCAATTCTTGCATATTCCGACATTTGGAGTCTCAATTACACAAAGGTCAATTAGCAGCCTTAACACATGCTTGTCAGATTTTGTGTTTGAATTCCGTTTTGGTACGACGAGTGCCATCCTGTACTAGTTTTGGATTTCAAGTATAAGCTTGTTTTGAAGAAGTGTTTCAAGGGAAAAAGGGGATTACTTCCTAAGCGTGTTATGCATATTAATTATGCCCTTGCTAGTCGTGTTCATCGTGTTTGATAAGTGATTTCCCCCTTTTTACCTCGACGTGTTTCGATCGTGTTCCGCGTGTTTTGTGCATTCATGAATTAAGTAAACACCACTAAGCTTAGACTGCCCTTCCAGTTTGATCCACTGCATGGGGGTCTTTAAACATGTGGACTGTCTGCAAACTGGTCGTGTATTTATTACACATCGTGCGTGTCCGGTTCCGCGGCCGGAATCCACGTCTTTGTGGGAAATCGTGTCGTGCTTATATTATGTATATCGTGCTTGTCGTGCGTGCTTGCTCTTTTCATTATATAAATGATAGAGAAAGGATGGGCTCTTTGTGGATGTTAACTACTCATGATATATTATGTATTCATGCTACTTTGTTTTTAGTATCTCAGTTTTATTCGTATTCTCGAAAATGTATCTCAGTCATCGTAGTATTTCAAATTAGAGATTTGCTTACATGTTTTCTAAAAATGTTTTTTTTTCATGTTTATGCCTAAATCGATTACCTGCCAAACCGTTGTGTTTGACCCTTGTCTGTTGGTGCCCAGGTGCAAGAGACGCTGCCTTTGAGGAGGAGCGTCAGGAGGAGGCTTGCGAGCCAACCCCTGTGAGAGAATGGCAGCCCGACGATGTCATCTAGATGTCGGGCGGGTTCTTGAGTTTCGCAACATTTTGTCTTGGGGTTTCTTTTGTTATTTTGAGAATTGTATTGGCCTCTGTTGGCCTCTTATGGGTTGTAACAAAACTTAATTTACTTTCGTGTTAGTCTTATAACTTGAACTATGTTGGGAATGCCATGTTAACTTCTTCCTTTGATACATATGTCTTGTATTATTTGTTAGGGCACTTAAATATTTTATTGGTGCTCATCGTGATGTGTTTTGCTACACGCTTCCGCAAACTTGATCGTGTGAGTCAGATTCCGCTTGTCTTTGGGAATCCTCACCGCGGGAACTTGTGGGAAAACAATAAACATAAACTATCTTAAATTCAACACGTCGCGGGCCCGGGATCCGTTCCGGGGTCGCTACAAAAGGGCCCCACTAATCACAATGCAAATCAAAATTTCCAAAGCTATATCAAAATCTATTATATTCCCAACGTAATCAAAATTCACTAGACACGCTTAAAATTAAAACACAACTTAATTAATGCTAATCGAGGTCACTCGGGACGTGGTCTTACATCCTCCACCCTTTAGGACATTTGGTCCTCCAAATGAAATATAAAACTCACCTCAGGTAGTAGATGTGGGTACTTCTTCTATACTTGGTCTCGTAATTCCCACGTTGCCTTTTTCGATCCATGATTCTCCCAAAGTACTTTCACCCATTGAATAGTCAAAGTCCTCAACTATTGTTCCTTCGTATCGATGATCTGAACGGGCTTCTCAACATAGGTGGCATCTTCTCTGATCTCCAATGGCTCATGCTGGAGTACATGTAAAGGGTAAGGAACGTACTTCTTTAACATAGACACATGGAAGACATCATGTACGCTGGATAGCTCAGGTGGTAAGGCTAATCTATAAGCCACATCACCGATCTTGCTCACAATGTCGTATGGTCCAATGTACCACCGTGATAACTTGGCCTTCTGTCCAAATCTCAATGTTCCTCTCGTAGGTGACACTTTCAAGAAAACCTTATCTCCTTCTTTGAATTGTAAGTCTCTGCGGTGGGAGTCTGCATAGCTCTTCTGCCTACTCCGGGACACTTTCAGGCGTTCTTGGATCAACTTCACTTTGTCGCTGGTTTCACTTACTATAGTCGGTCCATGGAAACTGCGAATTCCGACCTCTTCCCAACAAACATGTGTCCTACACCTTTTGCCATACAAAGCCTCAAAAGGTGCCATCCCAATGCTCGAGTGGTAAATATTGTTGTAAGCAAACTCACACAACGGTAGAGTCTCATCCCATTGAGTCTTGAAGTCTAACACACAAGCACGGAGCATATTGTCAAGAGTTTGAATAGTCTTCTCTGATTGGCCGTCTGTCTGCGGGTGATAAGCCGTGCTAAACTGTAGTTTCGTACCCATAGACTCATGTAACGTCTTCCTGAACCTTGAGACGAATCTGCTGTCTCTGTCAGATATGATAGAAACTGGCTGTCCATGTCGACTGACAATCTCGTTGACAAACAACTCTGCTAAATGTAGCATGTGCAACTTCTTCCCTGTCCTCATAGGAATGAAATGAGCTAACTTGGTGAGACGGTCCACAATGACCCATATCGCATCGTTGCCTTGCTAGTCCTCGGTAGTCCCGAAATAAAGTCCCTGGTAATGTGCTCCCACTTCCATTCCGGGATCTCTAACGGTTGTAATAATCCTGGAGGCCTTTGATGTTCTACCTTTATCAACTGACAAGTCATACAATGGGAGACAAACACTGCAATCTCTCTCTTCATGTTATTCCACCAAAATCTTCCCTTCAAGTTCTGATACATCTTCATGCTGTCTGGACGCATAGAGTACTTCGTACTATGAGCTTCGATCATGATATCATTCCTCAAATCTTCAATGTTAGGCACACATAGATGGTCACGGTAGTGCAAAACTCCATCAACAATACGGAAGTCAGGACATTCTGTTATCTGCTTTGAAATCTTGGCCAACTCTGGATCTTGCAACTGACTATCCTTGATCTTCTAAATAAAAGAAGGCTCTGACACTGTCATGTTAGCTAACAAAACACCCTTCCTCAGTGGCTGCAGGTCTATACTCAATTCTTCAAATTGCTCAAAGATACAAGTGCCACTTAGATTTGCCAAGCCTACTGATTTTCTGCTTAAGGCATCGCAACTACATTTGCTTTCCCCGGGTGATACTTGATTGGAAAATCATAGTCCTTGATATATTCCATCCATCTTCTCTGCCTCATGTTCAATTCCTTCTGAGAAAATAAATATTGTAAGCTGCGGTGGTCGGAGTGGACTTCGAACTTCTCTCCATAGAGGTAATGTCTCCACATTTTTAACTCGAAAACAACCGCTGCTAACTCAAGATCATGGGCGGCATAGTTCTTCTTGTGATCTTTCAACTGTCGGGATCCATATGCAATCACTTTTCCATCTTGCATCAACACACAACCATGTCCAACATTCGAAGCATCGGTAAAAATGGTAAAACCGCCGCTTCTGGATGGTAAAGTAAGGACTGGTGCTGTAGTCAATCTCTTCTTTAACTCTTGAAAACTATCTTCACACTAATTTGTCCACACATGTGGCACATTCTTCCTTGTCAACTTCGTCAAAGGTGACGTAATCGACAAGAATCCCTGCACAAACCTCCTGTAATAACCTGTTAAACCCAGAAAACTTCTGATTTCTGACGCATTATTCGGTCTTTCCCAACTCATAACTACTTCGATCTTGGACGGATCCACTAATAATCCTTCTTTGGAGATGATGTGCCCCAAAAATGCTACTTGCTCCAACCAAAATTCACACTTGTTGAGCTTCGCATACAGCTAATTCTCTCTCAAGGCGTTGTTGGAGTGGCTTCGAGCATGGTGAAGCGTTCCGGAGGGTTGCAGGACGGGAGGAATGCATGGGCCTTTTACAGTGCGGAGGACACTACCTCCATGATTTCCTATCCTGAGTTACCCACTTTCCGGACTGCTGGCTTCACGAAATGGTTTGTGGAAAGCTTTTTAGTGTACCGGGGGCTTTCCAAGAAGTAGCTTGATGTCAAGCAATCTCCTGGGAAGGGTCTTGGCAGATCGGATGGAGTCTGTCGAGAGGAAGTTTTGGCTTTCCTTTCCGGAGAGAAGCACAAGATCAGCTTTCTCAGTGAGCAGGACATCATCAGATCAGGATCTGTACAAGAGATACCTAGTGAAGTCTTGGAACAACTAGAAGAGGAGGAAGCCGAGATCGACACTTGGATGCAAGCAGAACTGACGAAGACTTCCATGGAGTCCACTGGGAAGAGCAGACCATCCGGTGAGGAATCAAGCGGAGATTCTGACTTTGACAATTGGGCTGGTACTTCAAGTAAACCAACCCATAGAAGCAAGAGGAAGAGAGGGCGGCGCCATAATAAGAGACGACACGATGACTCTCCTGATCTAGAAGCCCCTTCCACGAGTGTTGAAGAGACGTCAGAGGATGCTGATGAGCCTCCGAAAAAGAGGAGTCGAGAGGAAGAAACCATTGATGAAGGCATGATTCCTCCTCTTTCTCTTTCCGCTTCTTTCATTGAAGTTTCTTTTGTTTTTTATTTTCTTTCTCTCCCTTTTTTAGTGGAAGATGATGATTTGGTGATGCCTGAGGTTCCGGCTGATGAAGCAGTGACGGGTCCGATTGCGGCATCTGAAGAAGAATCGAGGGACTCTGGAGTGATTCCAGAATCTTCACCTGGTATGACTTCTTTGTATTTTTTTTTGTCTGTGCTGTCATTTGCTAACATGTTGCTTATTTTCTTGTCAGCTGACTTGTCACAGGATTCCGACGATTTCGAACCATCCATGGATGCTGCCTTTGACGACGCTTCAGATGAACTCATGGAGGCAAAAAGTATTCCATCGATCGTCGAAGAAGGTATTTGTAGTAATAACCCTAATGATAATGATTTTTTTAATAGGATCATATTCATACCTCTTTTGTTTTGTTTTGCTGGCGGATTGTGAGGTAGCAGAAGAAGTTCCTCCGTCTTTCTCAGTGCCAGAGCAGGGGATGCCTGCAGTTGAACAAGAAGTAGGGACTTCTTCTTCCAGTTTTAATGCAGCAGAGATGAAATCTTCTGAGCAGATTCCTTCGCCAGTGTCTCCGATTAGAAAGAGCTTAATGATCACTCCTCCAACAGGACATGACACGGGCAGTCGACCAATGGAGAGGGGCGAGCCTTCATCCGGGCCATCTCTTGAATATGCGAAGAAAGTGTTGAAGAGCTTCTGAGCTCATGGGTTAAAACTCTTTCTTCTGGCCATTTAGAAGCTGGTTTTGGCATGATCAAGTATGTACAAGACATCCTTGTTGATAGTGAAGAAGTGGGTCTGGACATTGCAGGTGCGAAGGCTTTCGTTGATGAATTCATAGCTCTAGGGAAGAAGTGGAATGAAACCAAGAGCTTCCCAAGTGGTGACTTCTTCAAGGAGATGTTTTTGAAGCCTTCTGGCGAGGTCAAGTCTGAGCTGAACGAGATCTCGCGGACTCAGAAGCAATTCGTTTGGGAGAGGAACGTTACCGAGTTGGCTATCATTGGGCTGACCGAAGATCTGCACCGTGTTGATAGAGAGGTCGTTGAGAGCAGGCAGCGTCTTGAGCTATTGGAGGAACAAGCAGCTGCAAAGTGGGCCGCCATTGTGGAAGCTCGTGCCAGAGAAGGAACTATGATTCGCCAAGTCGAGGAGGCTGAGAGTAATCTTCAGAAGAAGACTCAAGAGCACGAGCAATGGCAGATTCTTTGAGAAGAGCTTCCCCGTGCTACAGATGGATAGCAACGTTCTACCACATTTTATGGGAAGATTTTGAAGAAGCATGGCCTGGAAGCTTTAGAGGCTAAGGCCAAGAGTCTGCTTGAGGAGTTGAGTCTTTGGTTGAAGACCATGTGAGACTGAGCTCCTGATTCTTGTAACAAACCTTTTTCTTCTTTTTTTGGTACCCATGTATGCACACACATTTTTTGGTACTCTTTCTCTTGTAGTGCTTGTGGACAGTTTTTTTAGCACTTCTCCTTTTTGTATTCCCTCCTTTCACTCGAATTCTTTTATGATAAATTTAAGCAATAGTTAAATGGGAATGTTTGGTTGGAAATTTGATCAAAAGTTTGTCATTTTGTGAAAAACTTTTTATTAAATGGTTGTTTTGGCGTGAAAGCCGAATTTGGGTCGGCATGGAAGCCGGAATTTTGTGGCATGGGAGCAAAAAAAATTTTGTTTGTGGCATTGATAGCCGAGATTTGTTTTTGGCATGGAAGCCGAAATTTTTTTTGTGGCATTGATAGCCGGGTTTGTGGCATTGATAGCCGATTTTGTGGCGTTTATAGCCGATTTTTATGGTGTTTATAGCCGATTGTTGGCATGAGAGCCGATTTTTTGAAAATCAAGTTTTGTTTTATTGGCATGAAGGCCAAATTTTGAATTGGCATGAGAGCCAGGTTTTATGGCATTTATAGCCGATTTTGTGGTGTTGGTAGTCGATTTTTGGCATGAGAGCCAGGTTTTTGGCATTTATAGCCGATTTTGGCATGAGAGTCGGGTTTTGGTTTTAAAAAATGCAAGTATTGACAAAAAGTCGCCTCCCTGCTGAATGGTCTTGCAGGTATCTATGGAAGTCGCCTCCTCGCGAATTTGGGTGCAAGTATCGACTAAGCATCGCTTCCTTGCTTTTTTTCAAAAAATTTGGTTTTGTGGGTATCGATTGAATGTCGCTTCCCAATGATTTTTGAAATTTGAGGTCTTTTTTTTTTTACCTAGGTTTTTGTTTTAATTTTGGGTTTGTGAATATCAACTGGAATGTTGTGTCGACACAATTTTTGAAATTTTGCAAGTATCGACAAAGTGTCACTTCCTTGCAATTTTGAAATTTTGGAAGTATCAAATGGGGTTCGCATCCTTCCAATTTTTGGGTTTTGCGAGTATCAACTGAGCGTCGCTTGCCTGTGGTTTCTAAAAAACCTTCTTTTGTTTAAAGACATGAGGGTCGTAAATTTTGACTTAAAATTGTTTTTTTGTTGTAAAAGTCAGGGTGGACCAGGGTGGAAATTCCTGAGTCCTGATTTTGTTTCAAATCATGAATTTTGGGTTCAAGGATTGAAAATTTGGTCAAGTCTGGGAAGAGGCTCCTAAACTTGAATTTTTGGAATTTTTTTTTTAAAATGAAACTATGAAAGTAAGCATTGTTTTGAAATTTTAGAAATCTCAACATAAGGATGAAAAATCTAAAAGAGGCGGGTTTGACGAGCGAGTACCCGAGAATAGGCTTTTGGCCAAGCAAGCATTGCTCTGTCCCAGTGGCGTAAGTCCTCAAGGGTAGTATCGCTTCTGGAACTTGCCATTGATGGGTAGCATACATCTGTCGCCCTCCATGTTTAGAAGTGCGTATGCGCCGTTGGAGAAGACTTTGTCAATGACGAAGGGTCCCTCCCATTTTGGTTTGAATTTGCCTTTGGATTTGTGGGCGAAAACCATTGGCCTTTTTACTGCAAGAACTAAGTCTTCCTTTTTGTAGGCGCGTTGCCGGACCCTTTTGTTGAAAGATCTTGCCATGCTGCTTGGTACAGCTCAATGCTTTGTAGAGCTTCTAGCCGTCTTTCATCAAGATTGTCCAGTTCTTGGAGTCTCAATTTGACATTGCTTTCTTGCGTCATGTCATTTTGCAGAGATACCCTTAAAGAAGGGATTTGTACTTCCAAAGGGACAACGGCTTCACACCCATTGACCAAAGAGAATGGTGTGCTATGGGTTGGCCCTCGAACGGTGGGTCGAGAAGCTCACAAAGCTCCAGGTAATTTGTCGCCCCAGTCTCTTTTGTGACTAAAGACTATTTTCTTGAGGATTTTGCAAAGTGTCTTGTTGAAGGCTTCTGCTAGTCTGTTCGCTGCCGGATTGTATGGAGTCGAAGGACAACTTTGGATTTTGTACTTGTTGCAGAACCTGTAGAATCGGTGATCTCGGAATTGCGGTCCGCTGTCATGGACGAATCTTTTAGGTATGTCGAAGCAACAAATAATGTTGATGTGCAAGAACTGAAGGATTGATGAGTTCTTCATTTCGCTGAGCGCAAATGCTTCTGACCACTTGAAGAAATAATCCGTAGCGGCGAAGATGAAGCGATGACCTTTACTTGACGGGGGAGAGATAGTGATGGACCCGATTTTTTTTCTCTCCTCTCCTCTCCCATCCGTCCCTGGGGTCGCCGAGAGAAAATCGAATGGAGGGAAGAAAGGGGGAGAAAAAATAGGGGCATCTACATTTTTGTATGGGTATGCCAGGTTTTTTATTCTACTTGAAATTTAGAAAAGGTGATTCGGAGATCCACCTTCGCAAGTAGAAAGGAAATCAACCTCTTTTCTAACTTTCCATTGCACACATATTTAAGAAAAGAGACAGTTTTTTAATGCCGTGAGAGGCGATTTTGTTTGCCGTGAAAGGCGATTTTTTTGCCATTGGAGGCAATTTTGTGCCGTGAAAGGAGATTTTGCCGTGAAAGGCGTTTTACAAATCTCATCAATAAAGAAAGACAAGAAATGTGATTTTTTTGTCTCTTAAAGAAAATACAAAGTGTTGGAATATAGGTGGGCCTTACAGATAGGTTTCAAAAACTTTTGACCCACTTAATGTAGGGATCAATTGTCTAGAATGCAACAAACCCAATCCAGGATGCAATTTCCTCAATCTCATAGCCATGTACAGCAACAACTACTATCTAGAAGATAGAAAACAGAACATAAACGTGCTCCCACGAAATACACAACATACAAGGATGTAGATATACCTTTGGAGCTTTGTTGTGCTCTAATGGAGGATTTGATTTCTTTACTTTGGTGATGAACAACTTCACAATCCAAATCAGAATCTTCAACTCCTTTTGATCTTCCAACGCTATGTCCCGTATTAGATCTCTTTTCTCAAGAAGATGGTGGAATCCTCAAGAGAAAACCCTACTAATAACTCTAAGGAACCAAAGGTGAAAGAGAGGGGAACTTTGAGAGGAAGAAGACTTGTACAACTCTTGCACAAGGGGCTGAAAAGTGCTCTATTAATTATGCACGAATTTGAGAGGAGTATTCCTCTATTTATAGCCCTCCATAAATCCTCTTTTCCTATTTGAAATAGAAGTTTAACTCCCATTACAAATTAGTAAACATCTCCCTTACTAATTGCCATAGAAGTCTTACTTCCACAACTGTTACTAACTTTCTCCTTTCTAATTAAAATAGAAGTCCTACTTCCATTATTAATTAGTAGCTTACCATTACCACTATTAGAAGTCTCACTTCAAATAGAAATAGTAACCTTCCTTTTAGAGTTTAAGTAGAATTAGTATCTTTCTAATATATTGGGCTAGCGTGGGGACCACTAGGGATTCCTTAGAAAGCTGGCTCCAACTGGGACACGCAACCCCACATCTCATGTGCAATCCGGGCCCACAGTTAACTGCAAATAACTCCACTATATAAATGCAATTACACTCCAGTCTTAGGAATATATTTCAATGAAGACCCTAAACTTCCATAGTACCACAAGTAGGCCCCACCATCTATATCCATGGATCAAATGGATCTGTCCACCAAATTAGATCCATATCTTATTATCCTTGAGCCTCAATTAATTATAGTGATCATATGGTACCGATCCAATTAACTCTTAATCGGAATGGGTGCGCACTTACCAATGATAAATCCATTAATTGGAACAAGGGGATATTAAAGATGGATTCCATCTTGACCATTGAATGTTCCCACAACTCTACTACCACGTACCCAAATCACCGAGGTGTTGTCCTACAATTGGCCTCACTCATTGGTGACTCAAAGTAAATGAATAGATAGAAACTTGAGTTCATTAATGTCTCAGGATTATGAGCCTATTGCTAGGGAATTATGAGAGCAGACCTTAAATAAAGACAGTGTATATAAGGTGCTTTTCATGGTCCTTCAATACATCCAATGTACCGGCATCATGATCCAGAATCTTACATTCTGATGATCGAGATAAATCACACTATCTCATAGTGATCAAAATGTTGCAACCTTGTCAGATGAGGTGTCCAATCTCATCACTGGTTGTGAAGATATTTAAGTATAAGATTTGTAATACATATCTCCTGTATGTGGATCTCATCCATACACATGTATTACATTTAGTATACTTGTGGACTCCGGTTCATTTCATGAACCATTATGTCATTTGTATTAGTTATGTGCAAGTACATAGAACACCATTCATCTCATGAAAGGAAAAACATAAATTGTATTGATAAATAAAGAATTTAATCAATTTATTACATCATATACCCATGGTATTGAGACCATAAACTAACAATCTCCTACTTGGGCTCAATGCCAATCAGGATTGCATCTCATGCCCATCCCGTCTACATGCTGCTAAAAAACCTTGGTGGTCAAAGGCTTAGTAATTGGATCTGCCAGATTGTCCGCAGAAGCTATCTTGGTGATTGCAATATCACCTCTTTGCACAATCTCTCTGACCAAGTGATACTTCCTCTGTACGTGTTTTTGGCTTTTATGGCTCCTTGGTTCCTTGGACTGAGCGACTGCCCCGCTGCTGTCACAGTAAACTGTGAGCGGCTGTCGTGACAAAGGTACCACTCCAAGTTCCAAAAGGAATCTTTTGAGCCATACTGTTTCCTTAGCTACTTCACAAGCCGCTACATATTCAGCCTCAAAAGTGGAATCAGCGGTACATTCCTGTTTAATACTCCTCCTGCTGATAGCTCCTCCGCCAAGCATAAACACATAACCAGAGGTAGATTTCCTGGAATCCTTATCTGACATGAAGTCAGAATCTGTGTATCCGACTGGAATCGGCTCATCACTGCCGTAAATCAACATGTAATCTCTAGTCCTTCTCAAGTACTTAAGGATACATTTTACTGCAGTCCAATGGTCAAGACCTGGGTTAGACTGATATCTGCTGACTAAGCCCACTGCATGACAGATATCCGGTCTAGTACATAGCATAGCATACATGAGGCTACCAACAGCCGAAGTGTATGGAATTGCTCTCATTTGTTCCTTTTCCTCTGGGGTCTTGGGACCCTGATCCTTGGAAAGGTGCACTCCATGCCTGAAAGGTGTGATACCCTTCTTGGAGTCCTGCATAACAAACCGTACCAGTACCTTATCTATGTATGCAGCTTGAGACAAGCCAATCATCCTATTTTTCCGGTCTCGATGGAGTTTGAACCCTAGGATGTAACTAGCTTCTCCCAAGTCCTTCATATCAAAAGTCTTAGCTAACCAAACTTTTACCGTTGACAACATTCCTATATCTTTCCCAAGGAGAAGGATGTCGTCGACATATAAAACCAGAAAACTACCCTGTCACCTTCATTTTTCATGTACATACATTACTCATCCGGATTTTGACTAAAACCAAATGATTTGATTGCCCAGTCAAAACGGAAGTTCCAGCTTCGGGATGCCTGCTTCAGTCCATAAATGGACTTCTGCAACTTGCAAACTCTTTGCTTTTGGTTACTTGCTATAAAACCGTCTGGCTGCATCATATAGATGTCTTCCTCAAGATGGTCGTTGAGAAACGCCGTCTTGACATCCATTTGCCAAATCTCATAATCGAGATGAGCCGCAATGGATAAGAGTATCCGGATGGATTTGAGCATGGCTACCGGCGAGAAGGTTTCCTCATAATCGATACCCTCTTTCTGAGTATACCCTTTCGCAACAAGCCTGGCCTTAAAGGTCTCAACTTTTCCATCTGGTCCTCTATTTCTCTTGTAGACCCACTTACACCCAATAGGTTTGATATTGGCAGGCAAGTCCACAAGTGTCCAGACCTGATTAGAGTACATAGACTCCATCTCAGCTTTCATAGCATCTTGCCAATGTCCCGAATCAATGTCATTAATTGCTTCATCATAGTTACAGGGATCTTGTTCCAATTCTTCCGGGATTGCCTCGTAAGACTCTCCCAAGAACGAGAACCTATCAGGGGGCCTGATTATTCTTCCACTACGACGAGGCACTGGTGTAACTACTGGGTCTGGTAGGGGCGGTTCTTCCTCAAGTTCGGTCATACTTGGATTTGGAATTGCTTGTTCTTGAATCTCTTCCAAGATCACCTTTCTCAAAGATTTCCGGTCCATCATATAATCTTCCTCCAGAAAAACCGCATTGGTGCTTACCAGGACTTTCTGCTCTCTGGGATTATAGAATGTCCAACCTTTAGTTCCTTTAGGATATCCTACAAACGTGCATACTTCCGACTTCGTTTCCAACTTATCCATCTTTACCTTCAGCACGTGTGCCGGACAACCCCAAATGTGTAAATGTTGTAGACTAGGCTTTCGCCCAGACCACAACTCCCGGGGAGTCTTAGGTACAGACTTAGATGGTACGAGGTTTAATATGTACATCGTAGTATCCAAGGCATATCCCCAAAAGGATATAGGTAATCCTGAGAAACTCATCATAGACCTGATCATATCTAAAAGAGTCTGGTTCCTTCTTTCCGCTACTCCATTCTGTTGAGGCATACCAGGAGCAGACAACTGGGATAGAATCCCATTTTCTGATAAGTATCCCATAAAATCACCAGAGAGATATTCCCCTCCTCGATCTGATCGAAGAGTCTTGATACTTTTACCTAATTGCTTTTCCACTTCCGCTCGAAACTCTTTGAACTTTTCAAAAGCCTCGGACTTGCGGTGCATAAGGTAAATGTATCCATATCTTGAATAATCATCTGTGAAAGTGACGAAGTATTCATATCCTCCTCTGGCCCTGACATTAATGGGTCCACATACATCAGTATGCACTAATTCCAATAAATCTTTGGCCCTATTGCCCTTGGATGAAAAGGGTCTTTTGGTCATTTTGCCTTCCAGATGTTGACACCAAAAATGTCACTTTGCCTCTTTACACCAAAAGCTACATGGAGCCGCATCCTACCAAAAATAGGCAGGCGCCACTTCAAGCATCAGATCTTGTCAGAATCAAACAAAAACTGCAAGGTCATTCAAAACAACCAAAAGAGAGGTACACATGAAGTTTCGGGCCATTCCGACATCATTTGGCCTAGCTTCACTTCTCCAACAGCTAAACAAGCGCTCCCGGCGGCGGCAGAATCGGTGACACCAAATCTTCGATCGGGGCCTATGGATGTTCTCAAAATATGTCCAAAGGGCTCCACGTCAAGTCTCAAGTCAAACCAGCAACGTTTGACCCATCATCAACTCTCCAACGGCTGAATCAAGCCTACCAGCGGCAGAGCACCCCGGGACCATGGCACCCAATTCGGAGCTTGTGGATCATCTCAAAATGACTCCAATAGGCTCCTCGTCGAATTTCAGGTCAATCGGACATCGTTTGACCAGAAGTCAAAGCTCGACATTTCCTTCGCGGTGAAATAAAGGCAAGCGTTTGCATGACTCTAAATGGCTTCAAAACTCAAACGAAAGCCTGTGGTTGGTCTTATCTACTGATAAGGAAGTCACACGTCGAATTTCAGATCAATCGGACATCGTTTGACCGAAAGTCAAAGCTCGGCATTTCCCTCGCGGTGAAATCAAAGGCAAGCGTTTGCATGACTCCAAATGGCTTCAAAACTCAAACGAAAGCCTGTGGTTGGTCTTATCTACTGATGAGGGAGTCACACGTCGAATTTCAGGTCAATCGGACATCGTTTGACCAAAAGTCAAAGCTCGGCATTTCCCTCGCGGTGAAATCAAAGGCAAGCATTTGCATGACCCAAAACGGCTTCAAAACTCAAACAAAAGCCCATGGTTGGTCTTATTTAATGCTCAAGAAGCTTCACCTCAAATTTCAGGTCATTCCGACATCGTTTGATCCTGTTTCAGCTTCTGGCGGAAAATCAGCAGTTCTGCGTTCGGCTTTTCCCGGAAAATCAGAAACTTTGCAAACCAATTTGCAAGGATTCTCATCAGGTTTTTTAGAGGGAAATCAAGCCAAATAATGTGGAGAAATGTCAGAGAAAACAGGCAAAAAAAATGGAAGCGAAAAACGACGAGAAACGGCCAAAAACGGGCCCCGGGAAGGGAATTTCCCCCCAGGGTCGCAGGCCCCTGCGACCATGGGCCCGGCGACCCTGGGAGGTCCGGGGCGCCGATTTCGCCCCGGGACCCCCCGTTTCGTCCGTTTTCGCGAGACGGGTTGTTCTGTCCCTGTGATTTTTCCAGATTCAGGCTTTTGAGGCTCCAAATTCACTGATATTCATCAAGATCACAGGACTCCTTTCCAGAACTTCAAAAACTTCATTAATCGCCAGCCGAACAACCAAAAAAGTGCACTTTCTGCCCGCCCGATCGCGAAATCAACTGGACAGATGCTGCCGGCCCGCTGGTATCAACCAATGTCTGAAGCTACATGATCATCTGATGTTGATTTACATAAGGATCCATCGATGATCATCGCAAAGGGGATTCCAAAAGACGCAACATGGCCCGCGACTCTTCAGCTACTAAGGCGGCCACTTAATGCTATCAATTGGCCCGTTTATGGCAAGTTAATGCAGTCATTAACCCATTATCTTGGACGGCCCAATCAGAAGCCTCTGTTCAGGAGTTACAAGTCCAAACAATCATGGCATTCAAGCCATGAAACTCCTAACATAATGGAGATTAAAGGCGATTAAATGCCCATGACTCTCCTCCGGCCAATGAAATCCAAGGGGCAGGAGTTACAAAGCAAGAGACAATTAAACTTGTAACTCCTCCCTTAATGAGCTTTATTACCATAAAGGCTCATAAATCACTCCTAAAGGCTACCTAAAGGCCTATAAATAGGAGTCACCTCCAAAGTTTTCAGAATGAAGAAAAATTCTCAGAATGAAGAAAAATTCTCAGAATCAAGAAAAATTCTCAGGATCAAGAAAAATTCTCAGAAAATTGCCTGAAGATCTGAAGCCTCTGAAAATCCAGACACTTTGCGAACGAAGAAACTCTGCTGCAGCAACCAACACTACAAGGTGATTGAAGTCCCTTGGGGGGCCACCCCCCCAAGGTTCCACCTCTCCTTCTATCCAACATGGCTAGACATGGCTCTTCAGCCCGTCTACTCGGCTTTTTATTGAACATAAGCCCTTCTCTCGGTCTTTGTTCTCTAAAAATCTGAGGATATAGCCAAGCCAAGCGAATCCAAAGCATCCGACGTTCTCATTTGCATGGATGATGGCGGAGTCCAAACATGACTCGCGACCGTCAATCTAAACGGGTCCCTCCCACAATCTCCTGAAAAGTTAGATTCTTCCTTTCTCGCTTTTCATTGTATTTTGTATTTTTTTTAAAGAGACAAAAAACCACAACTCTTGTCTTTCATTATTGATGAGAATTGTAAATCGGCTATAAACGCCACAAATCGGCTATAAACGCCAAAAATCGGCTATAAATGCCAAAAAATCGCCTTTTACGGCAAAATAAAAAACTGTCTCTTTTCTTAAATATATATGCAATGGAAACTTGAAAAGAAGTTGATTTCCTTTTTTACTTGCGAAGATTGATCTCCGAATCATCACTTGCAATTCCAAGTAAAATAGAAAATCTGGCACACCCACCCAAACACCCAAAAGCGTTGATGCACGCTCCGCCCTCCGGGGGCGAAAGGGTCGGACCAAACGGACTCCCACGTCCGCCGACGCCCGGTAGCGCCCGGGGTCCTGGAGCGCGTTCCATCAAGTTGGCACACCCGGTGGGACCCGTTTACTTGAGAACTCCAGATGCTTGGAATTGAAATATTCGCATATTATATCTTTGCTTATGTTTCTTTTCCGAATTCCTTTGCTACTTTTTGGCTGGTGGCCTATGTTGGATTTCGCATGAGATGGGATTTTTTGGAAATTTCAAATTCTTTCAATCTATTTCCATTCTTTCTCTTTTCAAAAAAAAAAAAAAAAAAAAAAAAAGTTCAGATTTCTCGTGTTGGATTCAAAATTGAGAAACTTTGATCCTTTCCTTTCTAGGCATTGGCGCTCGCGATTATCCGCTGAGACCAGCTTGGATCAGGGATTGGGCCATTGTTTCTCTTCGATGAGTCTGTTAGAAATTTCAAAAAAAAAAAAAAAAAAAAAAAAAAAAAAAGAGCAAACTTCTTTGCCTTGGATTCAAAATTGAGAAGTTTTGATCATATCCTATCGTTCATCGCGCTTGCAGAAATGTTGAGCCTTTCGACTAAGGTTTTGGATCATTGTTTCTCTTTGATGAATTCATTAGAATTTAAAAAAAAAAAATTTTAAAAAAAAACAAAAAAAATCAAACTTCTTTTCGTTTTGGATTCAAAATTGAGAAGTCTTGATCCTATCCTATCGTTCATCGCGCTTGCAGAAATGTTGAGCCTGTTCGACTAAGGTTTTGGATCATTGTTTCTCTTCAATGAGTCTAGTACAAAAAACAGAAAGACATAGACCGCTAAGGCCAAACCAACTGCGTTCTTTGATCTCGGTTGATTCAAGAAAAGCCTTGTCCAGAGTGTGGAGACAACCTGACTGTTCGAGGCAAGGGTCCTCCAAACGGGTTCATTAAGTAATCATACCCTTACCTGGGGGCAATTCTATCAATTGTGATTTCATAAGACCGGGTTAGGAAGCCCATGTGTGCTCCCTTGTCTTTTAAATAAAAAAAAAGAAAAAAAGAAAAAAACTAAACTTTTCAAAAAAAAAAAAAAAAAAAAAAGAAAAAGAATAAAATCTTAAAAAAAAAAAAAGCTTTCGTCATTTTTAGGTTCAGATCTGAGAAATTTTGGTCTCTTCCTTTCTGAGCACTGGCGCTCGCGATTATCCGTTGAGCCCGTGTTCAGATTGGAACATCATTTGCTCTCTTTGATGGACCTGATCTTGGCCTTTCAAAAAAAAAAAAAAAAAACTCTCGTCATTTTGGATTCGGATCCGAGAAATTGTGGTTCCTTCCGGGGTACTAGTGCTCGCGGAAATCGTTGAGCCCGTCTTTGGATCGGGATACCACATGCTCTCCTTGATGAATCCATTTTGACATTTCAAAACCAGAGGATCCCATCTCATGGATGTGATCTCCAGCATTTGTGTCTAGCGGTGCTAGTACGCCCTTTCAGGGTCTACTGTATTCGCGACCGGCGCATTTGTAAAACTCCAACCTTATATTCTTCTTATCTCGAGCAAGCCCTGCTTCGCGATAAGTCGAATTTAGGTTTACAATTGCTTCTAGCAGTCACTGGGACGCTCATTTTGGGCCTCACCATACTTGCAATCAGAACAATTGTGCCCTCTATGGCTTTTGCCTTCCTCACGTCGCCTGGGTCATATCCCTTGAGCGATCTGAAAAGGCAAACCCATAGATTGCCTCTTTTTTTTCCATTTATAATCATTTTATTCTTGTGATTACTAATGGATCTGGTCTTGTTTCAGAAGTTTACTAACAATGGCAGCTTCCTTGACCATCACCTTCGACGAGAAAAAGCACCAGCAGATGCTTCAACAGAAGCAGAATGTACGCACTCATAAGCGCACTGCTAGTTGCCACAGCGTCAACACCATCAACAATTCACTAAACTCCGGGTCGACCTCGACTCCCCGGACTATTTTCTTTGGGACGTTGGGACCATTCCCACTTCCTGAAGAACAGGCTGCTCCCGCTAAGAAGCAGAAAATCGCCTCCCAATGTGTCACCGCCGTGACACCAAAGGCGACCCCCGCGAAGCCTTAGCCCGCAAACAGCCAGGTCCGTCCCAAGACTTGGTCCCCAAGGCCTTCACCGAAACAAAGGAGGTCCCGAGCATCTGCCAAGCCAGAATACCTGGCCCCGCTCAAAGAAAACCGGTTCTACCCTCTCTTCTACATGAAAGAGGAGAAACCCATCTCTGACCTGACTCCCGGGTCAATTCAGCATCAACCAACTTGTTCCTACAAGCCAAAAATCAAATCCTACATCACCAGGCCTACCCAAGCGTCTGCTAAGGCCTGCAAAACTGCAGTTCGACCCTTCATCTCTACAGGGGCCGAGCTTGCACAAATCAAAGCCTCGCTGCAACAGGCGAAGGACCGGGTCCGCATCCTATCCTTGCCTAACTACAAAGAAGACAAGCTCGGCTGCTGCGCCTGAGGGAGTACATCCTTCATCGTCAAGGCCCAGCCAGAGCTGACCGAAGCTCAACTCGCTCGTCGAGCATGCCGCCGCGCGTCATACCGACAAAAGAGACTAGAGAAACGGAGGACTCAACCTCCTACACTCCAAGTTTCCCAAAAATGGGTTGAAAAAGAAAAACCCAACCAAATTGCTGCTGTCCATATGGTTGGCAAAACCAGAAGACGCCAAAAGTCAGCAACAAAAATCCATGTCAGGCGTCCGGTGACCCGCAGCGTCTCCCGGACACGAAGACATAAAGAAAACTCTCCCGCTCCTTCAATCCAAGGACATCGGAGTGATCACTCTTCGAGCTCTTCATCTAAAAGAATGAGCTCTAGCTCAGTCACCAAGACTGTATCCTCTTTCGACTCTCGAAGAGTGAACGTCCTGGTCACAATTGCTGAGCAACCTCCGCTACATGATGACGTAGCTGCACGCATCCAGCAGCTGGAACAAGGACAACAGAGAATAAAGGCCCTAATGGAAAACCTGCTTCTCACTATCCAACGTCCGCCAAACAATGAAGCTCCTCCGAGCCATCAAGGCGACGAAGAAAATGCGGAAAATAGTGAGTCACGCGCCCTTACCAAAAAGGACGTTGACGATATCCTCGCCAAAGCAAAAGAAGAGGATACGCTAAAGGAGCATGGGATCAAGCCACCATATCCCTTGTGGATGGACTCGGTCCAGTTCCCTACAAAATTCAAGCAACCTACTCTCCAAACGTATACGGGGAAAGGTTCAGCCAGACAACATGTCATCCACTTCAAGATCTTGACATGAGCTATTGCGGATCAAGATGCACTCAAGATTCGCCTCTTTGCAAGCACCCTAAAAGGTACGGCCTTTGATTGGTACTCCACTCTTCCAGAGAATTCCATTCAGAATTGGACCATGCTGGAGACACGCTTCTTGACTCACTTCAAAGGTGAGGATCATCCTGTTACTATGGCTCAACTCTGCAGCCTAAAACAGGGGGAGAATGAGTCTACATACGACTTCATTCACAAGTGGAAAGCCATGGCGTACAAATGCTCCGATGTGCTGCCACAAGTGTCGCTGGTCGACATCTGCCGAAATAACATGAGAGCCAGAATCCGCTCCATGATCATCGGCAACAAATCAAAGAACTTGGGAGAACTCCTAGAAGCTTCTATGGAGGCTGAAACGGTGATCAAAGACCTCAACAGTCAGAAGTCATCAAAGAAGGAGCCAACCGCCATTGCAACCTCTAAACCAAAGAAGAAAGAGGTCCTCAATGTGCAGACCAAGTCAACTCCTCAGCCACAAAAGAAGGCTGAAAACAAATCTGCCGGAAAGAGACCTGAACTCTCAGAAGCCTTCAGAGAGCGAGTAGAGAAGAAATACCCGTTCGACGAAGATGTTGACGAGATCTTTGAAGCTCTCATAGCAAATGGCAAGCTCACCTTGCCTGAGCCAAAGAGGCCGGAAGATGTTGGCAAAACCAACGATCCCCGGTATTGTCCATACCACCAGATGGTGTCACACCCTCTCAATCAATGCTTCGTTGTGAGAGAAAAGATAAATGAGATGTGGAAAAACGGAGTCATCACCTTCAACAAAAACTATGGGTCCGCCTCCGTCAACATGATCTCGTATGGACAAACATCAAAATCACCAAAGAGGAAGATCACTACCTCCTTCAAGGTGATAAATGAAATCGAAGCATCCGAGGGGCTGGTTCCTTACCCGACTCCAGATGGACAACCCTTATGGGTACACCCTGATCTCCTAGAAGATGAAAATTGGGAGATCGTAAAAACAAAGCCGACAGCTCGACAACGAACGCAGGCTAGGAGACACCTTTTCAAGCCCAAAAAGCAAGAGAAGGCCCAACCAAAGCAAGAAGTCGATGAAAAGGCAGAGGCCTCCTCTACCGCTTCAAAGACCTCAAAGGCGGTAAGAAAATTCATACTCAGTGATTTCATGCCACCTCAACTCAAAGAAGAGGCCACGCAGGGGGCATCATACTCTTGCAACTCGGTAGTTGGATTCGCCATGGATGGATATGAGTCCAGCGATACCGACGACGGATTCGACAGCACTGACGAGTGGGAAGAATCCCTTGAGACAGGAGAATACCTCTCTGATGAAGAGTGGGTCCCTGATACTTATCTTATGCCAGTAATCTGGTATGACCCCTTACGGCCACAAGGATCCTGGTCTGATGATGAAGATGACCAAGTGGATGTACAAGAAAATGCTGTCATTCCAGCACCCGTCGTTGATCCTGTGGAAATCAACCATGTTGAGCCACAAGGAGATGATGAAGAAGAAAACCTGGCTCCCATGCCTGGTCTTGCAGAATATGCGAGGATCTTGCAGCGTCTAGCTCTCGAACAAGAGCGCGACCGCGTCAACGAGCTTCCTCCCAATCCGGAGCCAGGAATCCCTGAAGACCCTCAGGTACCTTCTCCCCTAACTCCTGAAAATGGAGAAAATTGTTGGATTGATGATCCTCTTACATCTGAGGAAGAGTCCGACTCCGAGCAGGCAACATCTCCCACTCGAGCTACCTGTAATGTTATAATTCAGGATCATAGCTCTTCCGAGGCCTCGTCTGATGATATCAGTTATACTCCGGCGACGCCAAGCAATATATCTTCTTAAGCTACCTCGTCTCACGAGACCTACACGGAGATAACACCCTCTCAGGTTTCTTCACCTGAGACTTTGACTTCAGAATTCACTTCCCTTCCGATTGATCGTCATAAAGAAAACCCGGCTGAGGATGATGAAGGGGTCGACGAAGAAGAAAAGTTGCAGGAAGCTGTTCAGGACTTGCTCCCAGAAAATGCTCCATGCAACACAATCACTGAGGATACTAGCTTAGCTGCAGGAACACCCCCAGTGGAAGAAGTATGACAGCCTCTTGAAGACAGTCTTCCAAATGAAGATTCTTTTCAAGAAGCTCTCGAAGTTGGTAGAGGCACCCGTTCTGGTCGGGACTACCATAAAAATTACAATACATCTTCCTTTACTTATGTAAACCCTGCTGGGAAAGATGTTATAACAGCCCCCAGTGGCAATAATGATGAACACGTAGGCCCCAAGGAGGCTTTCAAGTATGACTTGGTTGAGCACTTCAAACACATACCTGCACAATTGCACATCCTAGATTTGTTACGAATGTCTCCACGCACTCGTGATAATCTCATTTCAGAATTGCAAAAACTGAATGAGGATGTTGACAAACATGCCCCGCAAGTCTTCCAAATTGAAATGGACTATCGGATCAAAAATGTAGAAATTTCCTCAAAAGGAGAAGAGAAGAAAATTGAGGGATCTTGCAGTAGATGTCTCTCGGTTCAAAAGATAACCAATGCGACTATCGCCTTCACAAAAGAAGATCTCCTGCTTGGTGAAACAAAGCACAACCGACCCCTGTACTTTACAGGATATATTAAGGAAATGCCGGTGCGCAGAATTCAGATTGACCCGGGTTCTGCACTGAATCTTATCTCCACTTCGGCACTCTAAGAGTTGGGCATTACGCCCAACAAGCTGAGCCACACATCTGTATCTATCTTTGGATACAATGGCAATTCTCAAAGGCCCATCGGCAAAATCAGGTTCAAATTGCAAATCGGTGATCTTCTCTCTGAAGTCACTGTGTATGCAATAAAAACCTCGTCATGCTACAACATCCTTCTCGGACGCCCCTGGATACACGAGAATGGAATTGTTCCTTCAACACTACATCAATGCATCAAGTTCATCGGCAACGATGGCATGATACATCGAGTCTTTGCGGATAGAAAACCTTTCAAAGGGAAAGCAGTCCACTTTGCAGACTCTCAGATGTATGAAGGAGAAAAAGAAACAGAGGAAATGACGTCTTCCGCAAAAAATCTCCTTAAAGATAAAGGCAAGGCTCCTAAAAAATCACCGGAAGAAAATAAACCCTCTGGAAAACCCGAAGAGAGCAGTCAATCTCCTTTCGTAGTCTCCCTCAAGACTGCAAAACCTTTGGTCATTACAACTAAAGGGAAGCAAGGTAAAACAAAAGTCTGGGGGCAAATTTGTTGTCTCTTATCTGTCCATCAAACAAAATACAGATTCGGATTCAGAGCCAGAAGACGATACTCCGTCAAGCCAAACTGATACTCAACAAGTTCAGCCCGCTCTTACTCCAATAGAGACACCTGCTGATGTAGAAGATCCTGCGTCTGCTTCCTTTGTTGTTCCGGCAATATCATCTAAAGAAAAACCGATCTTCTTCCATAGATCGAGTGCTGCTTCATCAAAATCCATGCTTGAACCTTTCCAAAACAAAGGTATGCCTCTACTGTCTCTGTATAGTCCTGTGGCACAAGCTATCATGAAGAAGATGGGATATGATGCTCAAAACCTAGTTGGCTTGGGGGAAGGCCATGGTATTCTCACACCACTGGAGCCCGTACTGGCCAAACACCAACTGGAAGATTGGAGACTCTATGGCTATATAGAAAAGTCTTCATATGGGTTAGGGTTCGATCCTGACGCCCCTCTGAAACAGCTAACGCAAAGGTTTAGAAGTCAGTTTGTTGACCAAGCCCCAATAGCTCCAGTCCATGAAGACATCGATCTCTCTGGGTATCTCTTTGAAGAGTCACCAGACAAAGATCCGGGAAGCCCCTCCAATTGGTTTGATTTCTCCAATGATACGGAGGAATTGTCCGATGATACAGACATGCAGGATTCTGACCCAGAAGAACCCTCGTCTACAGCAGAAGTACCTTACTTCGACCCGGTAACAGCAGGCGATTGGGACTATCTCATAGCGAGCCTTGAGAATGTTGCTGATAAAGAAGACCCATGGAAAGGAAATGCTGTTGAAACACCAGAAGGTTTCGTTGAGCTGGAGGCCTCCGAAAACATTGTGGAGGAACCACCCTCGAATCTTCCAACAGAGGATCCTGTTCAAAAGATAGACTTGGGAACACCAAATAACTCGCGTCCTGTATTCATAAGCAAGAATATAAAGGATGATGAGTTACCCGAGTATATCGCTTTTCTTCGTGAGTTCGTTGATTGCTTTGCATGGTCCTATGCTGAAATGCCTGGTTTAGATCCGAAAATAGCAGTCCACAAACTCAATCTTCAAAAAAATATCAAGCCTTTAAACAAGGCCAAAGAAGATTCCGTCCAGATGTGATGGATAAAATTGAACAAGAAGTTCAGAAACTCAAAAGCGTCGGCTTCATCCGAGAGGAACAACATCCTGAATGGTTGGCCAACATTGTCCCCGTGACAAAGAAAAATGGGCAGATCAGGGTGTGTATTGACTATAGAGACCTGAATAACGCCTGCCCCAAAGATGAATTCCCGCTCCCGATACCAGAGGTTATGATTGACAATACCTGTGGATTCGAGCGAATGACATTCATGGATGGCTTCTCTGGCTACAATCAGATAAAGATGCATCCTGAAGACGAAAAGCATACTTCATTTCAGACCCCATTTGGCGTGTATTGCTACACTGTCATGCCATTTGGTCTGAAAAATGCTGGCGCTACATATGAGAGGGCTATGATGAAGATATTCCAAGATATGCAGCACAAGACGGTTGAATGTTACGTTGATGACCTCGCCGTCAAAAGCAAAAGAAAAGAAGACCATCTCAAAGATCTTCGAGAAGTATTCCTCCGACTTCGCAAATACAAACTGCGGATGAATCCCCTAAAATGCTTCTTCGGCGTCTCGTCGGGTAAGTTCCTCGGATTCCTTGTTCGGAAAGATGGAATAGAACTTGACCCCATCAAAGTCAAGGATATTCTAGAAATGCCCTCTCCAAGAACCTTGAGAGGATTAAAAGGGCTCCAAGGGAGATTGGCCTATATCAGACGGTTTATCTCCAACCTTTCGGGAAGATGTCGTCCATTCTCCCGATTGATGAAGAAAGGTGTAGACTTTGTCTGGGATGCTGACTGTGAAGCCGCATTTTAAGATATCAAGTCATACCTGACCAAACCTCCAGTGTTAGCAGCACCTACCACCGGAAAACCTTTCATCTTGTACACAAGAGCCCTCGACCATTCTCTGGGCGCTCTGCTGGCACAAGAAAATGATGGAAGAAAAGAAGCGGCTCTATACTACCTCAGCCGTATGCTGGTAGGTGCAGAGCATCGCTACTCCCCAGTCGAAAAAGAATGCCTTGCAGTGATGTTCGCCATACAAAAGCTACGTCACTATCTGCTTTCCAACACAGTTTATCTGGTCTCAAGGATCAACCTCTTAAAGGTCCTTGTCACGAAAGCATGTTCTCTCAATGCAAGACTGGCAAAATGGTCTATCCTTCTATCACAATTTGATATTAGGTATATACCACAAAAAGCAATCAAAGGCCAAGCTTTAGCAGACTTTCTCGCGGAGCATCCGTTGCCTGAAGATTCTCCACTAAGAGATGATCTCCCAGACGAATCCGTCTACAATGTGGAGGCCTTCCCACCAAGTGCTTCCTGGCACATGTACTTCGATGGTGCAACCAGAACAAACGAGAAAAGAGAGCCGGTCTCGGGAGTTGGCATTCTCTTTGTTAGCCCCGACAAATACATGATTCCACACGCCTTCTCGCTACTGGAACCATGCACAAACAATGCAGCGGAATACCAAGCCCTGATTCTAGGATTGGAACTTGCCATTGAATCCGGTATCACCATACTGGAAGTCTTCGGAGACTCTCAACTGATCGTCAATCAGATGAATCAAAAATTTGAAGTCAGAAAGCCTGATTTGTTGCCTTACTACAACAAGGCACAATCACTTTTGCAGAAGTTTGACATCTGTCACATCACCCACATCCTCAGAGGTGAAAACATTCGTGCAGATGCCCTGGCTGGACTTGCCGCATCTATGGCAATCCAAGAAGGGGAAAACATGCAAATTACAATGTGCGGAAGAAGAATCCTCCCTCCTCTCACCACACATCAAGCAGTTGCTGAATGCCACAGGGTGGTTGGAAGTCGGATTTCTATCCTTCAAACTTCGGTTGGCGACTGGAGGGATCCGTTCATTGATTACACTATGCTCGGGATCCTACCTGAAGATCCAAAAGAACGGGTAAGCATCCAAAGACGAGCCCCAAACTTTCATTTGGATATTCCTTCAAAAATGCTTTATAGGAAATCATACAACGGAGTACTTCTACGCTGCTTGTCACAACAAGAAGCTGAAGAAACACTGAAAGAAGTCCATGCTGGTCTTTGTGGAGCCCATCAGGCTGGCCCTAAGCTCTACGATCAGATAAAAAGGTTAGGTTATTATTGGCCTACCATGGTGGCCGATGCAATGCAATTCGCTAAACGCTGCCAACAATGCCAAGTTCACGGAGACTATATTCATAGGCCTCCAGAATGGCTCCATCCTACTGAAATCTCATGGCCCTTTGAAGCCTGGGGTATGGACATCATAGGTCCTATTTCTCCCCCTTCAAGCAAAGGACATCGCTTCATCTTCGCCGCCACGGATTATTTCTCCAAGTGGTCAGAAGCATTCGTGCTTAGTGAAATGAAGACTTCACCAGTCCTTCAGTTCTTGCGCACCAACATCATTTGTCGCTTCGGCATACCTGAAAGATTCATCCATGATAACGGACCACAGTTCCGCGATCACCGATTCTACAGGTTCTGCGACAAATACAAAATCCAAAGTTGTCCCTCAACTCCATACAATCCGGCAGCAAACGGACTAGCAGAAGCTTTCAACAAGACACTCTGCAAAATCCTCAAAAAGATAGTCTCTAGTAACAAAAGAGACTGGGGAGACAAGCTTCCTGAAGCCTTGTGGGCCTATCGAACTACTGTTCGAGGACCAACCCATAGCACACCATTCTCCTTGGTCTATGGATGTGAAGCTGTCGTGCCCTTAGAGGTACAAATTCCTTCTCTGAGGGTATCTCTACAAAATGACATGACTCAAGAAAGCAATGTAAAGTCGCGACTCCATGAGCTGGACAATCTCGACGAGAGACGGCTCGAAGCTCGACAAAGCATCGAACTCTACCAAGCACGCATGGCAGGATCTTTTGACAAGAAGGTCAGGCAACGCGCCTACAAAAAGGGAGACTTGGTTCTTACAGTAAAAAGACCTATGGTTTTTACTCACAAATCCAAAGGCAAATTTGAACCAAAATGGGAGGGACCTTTCGTCATCGACAAAGTCTTCTCCAACGGCGCATACGCCCTTCTAAACATGGAGGGTGACAGATGTATGCTGCCCATCAATGGAAAGTTCTTAAAGCGGTACTACCCTTGAAGGCTTCTTCCATCGGGTCAGAGCGACGCCTGCACGGCCAAAGCCTATTCCTAGGTATCTGCTCGTCAAACCCACTCCTTTTGGAATTTTCATCCTCTTGTTGAAATTTCTAAAAAAAAAACCCTCAAAACAATGTTTCTTTCATCGTTTCATTGTTCAAAAAAAAAAAAAAAGCAAATCCAAAAGTCCAAGTTTAGAAGCCTCTTCCCAAACTTGACCAAAATTTTCGATCCTTGAACCCAAAATTCATGGTTTGAAACAAAATCAGGACCTAGGGATTTCAGCCCTAGTCCACCCCGACTTTTACCACCAAAATGGTTTTGAGTCAAAAATTTACGACCCTCGTGTCTTTAAACAAAAAATGGTTTTTCAAAAACCGCAGGGAAGCGACGTTCAGTCGATACTTGCAAAACCCAAAATCGGAAGGATGCGAACCCCATTCGATACTTCCAAAACCCCAAAATTTCAAAAATCGTGGAGACGCAACGTTCCAATTGATATCCACAACCCAAATTTCAAAACAAACAAAAACAAAACAAAGGTTCGAAAAAACCTCAAAATTCAAAAATCGTGGGGAAGCGACATTCCATCGATACCCACAAAACAAAATTTTTGAAGAAAAAAAGCAGGGAAGCGACGCTTAGTCGATACTTGCACCCAAATCTGCGGGGAGGCGACATTCCATCGATACTTGCAATCGAATGAGCAAGGAGGCGACATTCCATTGATACTTGCAATACCATTCAGCAGGGAGGCGACTTTTAGTCGATACTTGCATTTTTGAAAACCAAAAACCTGGCTTTCACGCCAAAAAACCCGGCTTCCATGCCAAAAATCCGGCTTTCACGCCAAAAAATCAAAAATCCGGCTTTCATGCCAAAAATCAAAATTCGGCTTCCATGCCAACAAAACAAAATTCGGTTTTCATGCCACTAAAAAAAAAATCGGCTTTCATGCCACCTCAAAATTCGGCTTTCATGCCATCTCAAAAAATTGGCTCTCATGCCATCCCAAAATTTGGCTCTCATGCCACCAAAATCGGCTTCCACGCCACCTCAAAATTTCGGCTTCCACGACATCCAAAATTTTGGCTCTCATGCCATAAACCCAAATCCGGCTATAGATGCCACCCAAAAATTGGCTTTCATGCCGCAAGCAAAATCTGGCTCCCATGCCAAAACATGTCTCAAAAACTGGCTCCCATGCCAAAACAATCATTTGTCAAAAGATTTCTCACAAAATGACAAACTTTTGATCACATCCCAACAAGATATGGTCAGTCCAAGACTTCCACTCGGAGTCAGCACTGAAGCGGCCTCGGAGTCGAAAAGGCTTCACCCAGTTGCTGCCGTCACCAATGAAGATGCCAAGGCCAATCGGTTTCAAATCAACCGATGGATAATCTGCGCCCTGGTAGTTGCTGGCCGGCATCAAGATGTCCATGTCAGCAGGCGACTTCTCCATATGTCCAGGAGAACTGCCAATGAAAACGCCGGTCTTGACCACGTTGGTCCTCCTCACCCATCTTGGAGGATCTTCCCTCTTCAGGCACGTGGGAGAGAGACTCATGATCGAGATAGTACGATCAAAAATCGATCGGGTGGCAACAGTTTTCTTCACACCATCAACTGTGTAGGAAAACTGGAAGCATCTCCTTCGATACGTCATATCGGCTGGGGCTGCATCACCAAAGAAGAAGGTAGGCTTGGGCAACACCCTCTGATCCTCTATCACCCAGGGACGGCTGCTTACCATGATTTTATAGAAATCCTCTCCTTTGCGAGCAATCAGTGCCTGCCGCGCCTCCTCTCTATTGAGGGAGTCACACTCCTCGAGGTGCTGCTCGACGTATTGCACCTTCTCCCAGGCTTGCTGGACGGCCGGATTAGAAGATTGCGCAGATCGATGAGGTACGCTTGTGATAGGTTCTTTACCCTTGTCTGTTCTGGAAGGACCACCTGCAAAAGGTCAAAAAAAAAGGAGGAAAGAATTATCATCAAAATGACGAAATTTTGCTAAACAAAAATATGGCGAAATTTCGGCATGACCTCGGGGCAATTCCAAAGAAAAAGAAGTACCCCGACAGAAATAGAAAGCTTGGAGATAGGCTCAACATCACTGCGAGCTCCAAAACTCCAAACTTTCGAAACCTTGAAAAACTCCGCAAAATCAGGAAAGGCTCAACATTGCTGCGAGCTCCAAGTTCCTAACTTTGAAAAGGTTTTCAGGTATGTCACCACATCATGCTATCAACTGTTACAAGAACAAAAGCATGTATGAACATCTTGATATGCAACAAAAAAAAAAAAGAGGATGCATTGTCATGATGAGAAAAAAAGAAGAAAGAAAACTTTCTCAAAAAAAAAAGAGGGAGAAAGATAAAAAAAAAAGAAAGAGAAGAAAAAAAAGGGGCATGGCCCACAGGCCACGGGCCGTACGGCCAAATCCGTAGGATCTGTCCGTACGGCCCACCAAAAAAAAATGCAAAAAGAGAAAAAAAAGAAATAAAAAAGAGAAGCACGAAAAAAAAAAAAAAGAGAAAACGTGCAAAAAGGAAAAAGAAAAAAAAAAAGAGAAAAGAAAAAGAAAGAAAAAAGAAAAAAAAAGAAAAGAAACACTTTCATTTTCCCCATCCTATTTCTACATGGATTTCTTGTAAAAGAAAAAAAAAAAAAAAGGTAACTTACTTGAAGCCATGGATGGAGAAGAAGAAGAACTTGAAGACTCTTAAAGAAGGAGAATTCTTGATCTTGGAGCAACTCTTGAAGACTTTTGCAAAAAGAAAGCAATAGGAGCAAGAGATCCCCCCTCCCTTGCTTTTATAGAAGAAAGCAAGACCAAAAGAGGAAAGAGGAGAAAAGTAAGAAGGTAAGTGCTAAAAAATTAGCAACCTTCCCAAAAGAAAAGGAAACTTGGGATATTTTCTCCCAAAACAAAGATTCCTTGAGAAATTCTCTCCAAAAAGAAAGGGAATGATAGATATTCTCTCCCAAATAAAGATATTTTGAGAGAATCTTTCCCAAAATCAAGGAAACTTGAGAAAATCTCTCAAAGTAAGGATATTTTTAAATATTCTCCATCCAAAGGAAATATTTTTAGATATTCTTTACAAAATGACACCATATGAGATCTAAGCCATCTTCAAAGCTTAAGGTCCCATGGGTTAGCCCATATGAGCCAGGTCTGACCACCTAGGCACTAAAAGTGGCTTTTAGTCAAAATTCCTCTTACCAAGAGCAAAAAAAAAAAAAAAAAAAAAATGGTTCCATGCCTCTTTTGAGTTGATTGGACCATACAAAAATTCCAAGCCTCATGAGCTTCCAAGAAACCTAACCATCTCACCTCATGAGCCAAATTGAGCCAAACCTTGAAATTAACATTTCACCAAAAATCAAACCGGTCCCCTAACATTCCACATACAGCTTGTTAGGTCACAAGACCAAAACCAAAAACCAAAACTTGACCCCCCCAACATTCCACATACAGCTTGTTGGGTCACACGGTCAAAACCAAATCCGACCCCCTAACTTGCCACATACAGCCTGTTAGGACTCAAGGTCAAAACAAAAATCCAAATCCGCATCCCTGATGTCATCTTCAATACTTTGCCTCAAGATGGTAAATGATTCCTATCACTACCATACAAATCCCCTGGAAGCTCAAAAGGCTACTCCATCAAAAAAAAAATGCTCAAAGACTCTTGGTCAAGTCAGAAGCTCTTCTTCAAGATTCTCTTCGAGGCACATCGACTGCAAAAGCTATATCGTCGTTGTACCTCGAGGGGGCATTTGTTGACACCAAAAATGTCACTTTGCCTCTTTACACCAAAAGCTACATGGAGCCGCATCCTACCAAAAATAGGCAGGCGCCACTTCAAGCATCAGATCTTGTCAGAATCAAACAAAAACTGCAAGGTCATTCAAAACAACCAAAAGAGAGGTACACATGAAGTTTCGGGCCATTCCGACATCATTTGGCCTAGCTTCACTTCTCCAACAGCTAAACAAGCGCTCCCGGCGGCGGCAGAATCGGAGACACCAAATCTTCGATCGGGGCCTATGGATGTTCTCAAAATATGTCCAAAGGGCTCCACGTCAAGTCTCAAGTCAAACCAGCAACGTTTGACCCATCATCAACTCTCCAACGGCTGAATCAAGCCTACCAGCGGCAGAGCACCCCGGGACCATGGCACCCAATTCGGAGCTTGTGGATCATCTCAAAATGACTCCAATAGGCTCCTCGTCGAATTTCAGGTCAATCGGACATCGTTTGACCAGAAGTCAAAGCTCGACATTTCCTTCGCGGTGAAATAAAGGCAAGCATTTGCATGACTCCAAATGGCTTCAAAACTCAAACGAAAGCCTGTGGTTGGTCTTATCTACTGATAAGGAAGTCACACGTCGAATTTCAGATCAATCGGACATCGTTTGACCGAAAGTCAAAGCTCGGCATTTCCCTCGCGGTGAAATCAAAGGCAAGCATTTGCATGACTCCAAATGGTTTCAAAACTCAAACGAAAGCCTGTGGTTGGTCTTATCTACTGATGAGGGAGTCACACGTCGAATTTCAGGTCAATCGGACATCGTTTGACCAAAAGTCAAAGCTCGGCATTTCCCTCGCGGTGAAATGAAAGGCAAGCATTTGCATGACCCCAAACGGCTTCAAAACTCAAACGAAAGCCCATGGTTGGTCTTATTTAATGCTCAAGAAGCTTCACCTCAAATTTCAGGTCATTCCGACATCGTTTGATCCTGTTTCAGCTTCTGGCGGAAAATCAGCAGTTCTGCGTTCGGCTTTTCCCGGAAAATCAGAAACTTTGTAAACCAATTTGCAAGGATTCTCATTAGGTTTTTCAGAGGGAAATCAAGACAAATAATGTGGAGAAATGTTAGAGAAAATAGGCAAAAAAAACGGAAGCGAAAAACGACGAGAAACGGCCAAAAAGGGGCCCCGGGAAGGGATTTTCCCCCCAGGGTCGCAGACCCCTGCGACCCTGGGCCATGGTCGCCGGCGACCCTGGGAGGTCCGGGGCGCCGATTTCGCCCCGGGACCCCCCGTTTCGTCCGTTTTCGCGAGACGAGTTGTTCTGTCCCTGTGATTTTTCCAGATTCAGGCTTTTGAGGCTCCAAATTCACTGATATTCATCAAGATCACAGGACTCCTTTCCAGAACTTCAAAAACTTCATTGATCGCCAGCCGAACAACAAAAAAAGTGCACTTTCTGCCCGCCCGATCGCGAAATCAACTGGACAGATGCTGCCGGCCCGCTGGTATCAACCAATGTCTGAAGCTACATGATCATCTGATGTTGATTTACATAAGGATCCATCGATGATCATCGCAAAGGGGATTCCAAAAGACGCAACATGGCCCGCGACTCTTCAGCTACTAAGGCGGCCACTTAATGCTATCAATTGGCCCGTTTATGGCAAGTTAATGCAGTCATTAACCCATTATCTTGGACGGCCCAATCAGAAGCCTCTGTTCAGGAGTTACAAGTCCAAACAATCATGGCATTCAAGCCATGAAACTCCTAACATAATGGAGATTAAAGGCGATTAAATGCCCATGACTCTCCTCCGGCCAATGAAATCCAAGGGGCAGGAGTTACAAAGCAAGAGACAATTAAACTTGTAACTCCTCCCTTAATGAGCTTTATTACCATAAAGGCTCATAAATCACTCCTAAAGGCTACCTAAAGGCCTATAAATAGGAGTCACCTCCAAAGTTTTCAGAATGAAGAAAAATTCTCAGAATCAAGAAAAATTCTCAGAATCAAGAAAAATTCTCAGGATGAAGAAAAATTCTTAGGATCAAGAAAAATTCTCAGAAATTTGCCTGAAGATCTGAAGCCTCTGAAAATCCAGACACTTTGCGAACGAAGAAACTCTGCTGCAGCAACCAACACTACAAGGTGATTGAAGTCCCTTGGGGGGCCACCCCCCCAAGGTTCCACCTCTCCTTCTATCCAACATGGCTAGACATGGCTCTTCAGCCCGTCTACTCGGCTTTTTATTGAACATAAGCCCTTCTCTCGGTCTTTGTTCTCTAAAAATCTGAGGATATAGCCAAGCCAAGCGAATCCAAAGCATCCGACGTTCTCATTTGCATGGATGATGGCGGAGTCCATACATGACTCGCGACCGTCAATCTAAACGGGTCCCTCCCACAATCTCCTGAAAAGTTAGATTATTCCTTTCTCGCTTTTCATTGTAGTTTGTATTTTTTTAAAGAGACAAAAAACCACAACTCTTGTCTTTCATTATTGATGAGAATTGTAAATCGGCTATAAACGCCAAAAATCGGCTATAAACGCCAAAAATCGGCTATAAATGCCAAAAAATCGCCTTTTACGGCAGAATAAAAAACTGTCTCTTTTCTTAAATATATATGCAATGGAAACTTGAAAAGAAGTTGATTTCCTTTTTTACTTGCGAAGATTGATCTCCGAATCATCACTTGCAATTCCAAGTAAAATAGAAAATCTGGCACACCCACCCAAACACCCAAAAGCGTTGATGCACGCTCCGCCCTCCGGGGGCGAAAGGGTCGGACCAAACGGACTCCCACGTCCACCGACGCCCGGTAGCGCCCGGGGCCTGGAGCGCATTCCATCACCAGACAGGACTCACAGACAGGCATTGGTTCTACAACCAATGAAGGCAAGATACCATCTTTCACTAGCCTGTCAATCCTATTTAGGTTTATATGACCTAGCCTCAAGTGCCAAAGTTTTGTTGGATTAGATGAAGGTGACTTTCTCTTTAATGCCGGTCTATTAATTATTTCGGTATCATGTATCTCATACATTGTAGGAGTTAATAGATAAAGCCCATTGGTTACCTTGCCAGAACATATAAAAGTACCGTTTCTCTTTATAACAACTTCAATACCAAAAGTAATAGAATAACTTTTATTCACCAAACTAGAAACTGAAATTCAATTCCGCTTTAAAGACGGTACATATAGAGTGTCTGACAAAACCAACTTATTATCTTGAAAACATAAAGTAATAACTCCTACTGAAACCGCATCCGCCTTAGCATCAGATCCTAGGTTGAAATTGATTTCGCCGTCACTGAGTCTCCTGGTTTCCCTGAACCCCTGCAACGAATCACATATGTGATTAGTTGCCTCGGAGTCCACACACCAAGATTCTGAAGTACCAGTTGCAAAACTAACTTCAGTAACAAGTGACTCAATCATACCTGAGGTCTTCTTCTTAGACAGATATTCTGGACAATTCCTCTTCCAATGTCCCGTCATACCACAATGGAAACACTTTCCTTTTGTCCCTGTTCCCTTAGCCTTGCCAACACCACCATTAGGACCATTCTCCACCTTAGGACCCTTCGGAACTGATTTCTTCTTGCCTTTCCACCCTTTGCCTTTCGATTTGGACTTGGCAAATGACTTTTCTGTCATCAGGGCAGTTGGCTTTTTCTTCATAATCCCTTCAGTCACCACCAGCTGGCTAGATAGCTCAGCCAGAGTTAGATTCATTTTATTCATGTTGTAATTGACCTTGAAATTATTAAATGATTCTGGTAGTGACTCAAGGATTATATCAATCTGCGATTCTGCATCAATCGCAGCCCCCATTACATCTAACTCATTCAATGAGTCCATCATTTTCAACATATGGTCCTGTACTGGTGTGCCTTCAGCCATCTTAGTGCTTATAAGCACCCTCATAGCAGCCTGTCTAGCAGACCTACCCTGTTCCGCAAACATCTCCTTTAAGTTTGATATAATATCATATGCAGTCTTAAAGGATTGATGTTGGTGTTGTAAAACACTAGACATAGATGCCTGTATGTAACATCTGGCCATCTCATCGTCTTTGGCCCACTTGGTGTAAAGTTTCTTTTCTTCCTGTGATGCTTCTGGCAATGGCTCATCAAGGGGGGGGGGGGGGTTTGGTAAGGACATATTTATATCCTGAAGCTGCCAAGACAATATCCAGGTTCCGTTTCCAGTCTACATAGTTGGATCCCACTAATTTATTTTGGTTGAGGATGGTCGCAAGTGGATTGAAAGTGTTTGAATTCATGCTGAAAATACTGTAGCACATAACCATACATTCAATTAATAAATTTAAATGACATTAGGGTTTAGTATTCTACCAAATTTATATGGAATCGTCATAACCATTAAATTCAGAATACATCGGAATCCCAATCCCCGGGGTATGCCTCCTTGGGGAGTGCGAATACCACCTGGATTGGTGCGGATCAAAGTTGGTCAAAATTTGAATTAAGACTAACTTTTCATGATCCCCTTCATTCATTATTATCTAGGTATCTCATACCAAATAATCAATGACTCCCGATTAACTTTGGTTTCTAAAATAAATGAGGCAAATCCTTGGGGATACTACATCATTATTTTAGTTAAGTGTGACCCACCAACTAGCATTGCATGACAACCGTCACGAGCAGCTCCTCCTTGGGGAGTGAGCCCCCGCCCCGTCTCACCAACACTATCCATAGGAGATCCATATCTAGTAGCCAGACAAGTAAAAGCCCTCCGTGGGGAACGGCCATACTCGAGATGGCGCGAGGCTAACACTTTCCTTACAATGGACCTATGGTGGAAAACCATGGGGATTTCTAAATATAAATGCCCTACTCCCACTTAATATTTTAGAATTGAGGATTTCTTTTAAGGTATTAGGGCCCACATGTATACATCAAATCATCTTATGATATGATCTAAGATTGGTTCCAAGTCAAGTTATTTTAAGGAAAGTTCAGTTTCTAAATTAGAGTTACCAATGTGTCCATCTCATGGGCCATCAACACTAATTAGAACTCTTTCCAAAAATTAATTTGATTTGACCAATTTTAGTTACTTGCTATGTTTGGATCAGATCTGGAATTCTAATTTAAGCATGCATCCATAAATAGAAATTGCAAAACTAGAAACAAGTCCTCTTCTCCACATGGCCCAAGCGGAATAGACTTCTTGGACTTCTAGACTTTCCAAAAATTGGAATTCCTCAAACTCTTTGGGAAACTCCAGAACTCTTTTGGTAATCTTCAAACTCTTTGATTAGGAGTCCAACATCGCTTTCCTTCTTCGTCTCAGACATCGCCATAATTTACAAATTTAGAAAAATTACATAAATTCATATGCCTCATATATGAGACTTACATGGTAATCTAAAACTGGAATTAAAAGGGCTATAGGGAAATTCATCATGCCTTGCCCTTTTACGGGAAACCAAGGAAACCATGACGCCCTTTACAATTAGCCTCAAATAAACCAATCACCATAAAAGAAAGCAATAGACTTGTGGGCCATATGGAGAGGACATGATCATCTGCAAGTTAGTATCTTATACAACCATACAAATCACAAAAATAGGCTGCCAAACAATACTGGAAAAATAGGAAGTAAAAGTAGACCCGAAACCTGAAAAATCAATTTCTGCAGAAATCTGCATAGAAGGCCTAGTCGACCGGACTGACGAATTTTTGCAACTTGGGTTTTTTGTTTCGTGTCCATTCTTTCCCAAATCACTTCCAAAGTGTCCCAATGGCTTCCTATGATCCTTCCATCATTATTAAACCCTTTTGTGACTATCCAAACATGAATTTACTATCAAACCAAGTAAAATCATCAAAACTGATCCTTACATAGCCCTTGCATCATCTTCTTCACATCTCATGCAAAGATCAGAGCAAGCTTGCTGGTCTAACATGATTAGAGATGAGGTTAGTCTCTAATACCAATTGTTGGAATATAGGTGGGCCTTCCAAACAGGTTTCAAAAACTTTTGACCCACTTAATGCAGGGATCAATTGTCTAGAATGCAACAAACCCAATCCAGGATGCAATTTCCTCAATCTCATAGCCATGTACAGCAACAACTACTATCTAGAAGATAGAAAACAGAACATAAACATGCTCCCACGAAATACACAACATACAAGGATGTAGATATACCTTTGGAGCTTTGTTGTGCTCTAATGGAGGATTTGATTTCTTTACTTTGGTGATGAACAACTTCACAATCCAAATCAGAATCTTCAACTCCTTTTGATCTTCCAACGCTATGTCCCGTATTAGATCTCTTTTCTCAAGAAGATGGTGGAGTCCTCAAGAGAAAACCCTACTAATAACTCTAAGGAACCAAAGGTGAAAGAGAGGGGAACTTTGAGAGGAAGAAGACTTGTACAACTCTTGTACAAGGGGCTGAAAAGTGCTCTATTAATTATGCACGAATTTGAGAGGAGTATTCCTCTATTTATAGCCCTCCATAAATCCTCTTTTCCTATTTGAAATAGAAGTTTAACTCCCATTACAAATTAGTAAACATCTCCCTTACTAATTGCCATAGAAGTCTTACTTCCACAACTGTTACTAACTTTCTCTTTTCTAATTAAAATAGAAGTCCTACTTCCATTATTAATTAGTAGCTTACCATTACCACTATTAGAAGTCTCACTTCAAATAGAAATAGTAACCTTCCTTTTAGAGTTTAAGTAGAATTAGTATCTTTCTAATATATTGGGCTAGCGTGGGGACCACTAGGGATTCCTTAGAAAGCTGGCTCCAACTGGGACACGCGACCCCACATCTCATGTGCAATCCGGGCCCACAATTAATTGCAAATAACTCCACTATATAAATGCAATTGCACTCCAGTCTTAGGAATATATTTCAATGAAGACCCTAAACTTCCACAGTACCACAAGTAGGCCCCTCCATCTATATCCATGGATCAAATGGATCTGTCCACCAAATTAGATCCATATCTTATTATCCTTGAGCCCCAATTAATTATAGTGATCATATGGTACCGATCCAATTAACTCTTAATCGGAATGGGTGCGCACTTACCAATGATAAATCCATTAATTGGAACAAGGGGATATTAAAGATGGATTCCATCTTGACCATTGAATGTTCCCACAGCTCTACTACCACGTACCCAAATCACCGAGGTGTTGACCTACAATTGGCCTCACTCATTGGTGACTCAAAGTAAATGAATAGATAGAAATTTGAGTTCATTAATGTCTCAGGATTATGAGCCTATTGCTAGGGAATTATGAGAGCAGACCTTAAATAAAGACAGTGTATATAAGGTGCTTTTCATGGTCCTTCAATACATCCAATGTACCAGCATCATGATCCAGAATCTTACATTCTGATGATCGAGATAAATCACACTATCTCATAGTGATCAAAATGTTGCAACCTTGTCAGATGAGGTGTCCAATCTCATCACTGGTTGTGAAGATATTTAAGTATAAGATTTGTAATACATATCTCCTGTATGTGGATCTCATCCATACACATGTATTACATTTAGTATACTTGTGGACTCCGGTTCATCTCATGAACCATTATGTCATTTGTATTAGTTATGTGCAAGTACATAGAACACCATTCATCTCATGAAAGGAAAAACATAAATTGTATTGATAAATAAAGAATTTAATCAATTTATTACATCATATACCCATGGTATTGAGACCATAAACTAACACAAAGTACAGTAGAAAAGTAAGAAAAAGAATCTGACTTCTCAGGAGATTGTAGGGACCAGTTCAGATCGACGGTCGCAAGTCATGTATGGACTCCACCATCGTCCTTCAAATGAGAACGCTTGATGCTTTGATTCTTCGGCTTGGCTTGGACTTCAGTTTTTTAGAGGATAAGGACCAATGGAAGGTCCTATACCCAATGAAAAACGAAGAGACGGGCTGAAGAGCCGCGTCTTGGCCATGTTGAGTAGGGGAAGAGAAGGCTTTTCCTTGGGGGGTGCCCCCCAAGGGACTTCAATCACCTTTTGGTGTTTGTTGCAGCAGAGTTTCTATAGAGTAGCAGGGCTTCTGGATCTTCAGTTCGGGATTCCGGGATTCTATGTGTCGTGTCCTTGGCTTCTTGGAGCCACCTCCTTTTATAGGCATTTGGTAGCCTTTAGGTGACTTTATGGGCTTTAATGCATTAAAACCACATAATGGGAGGAGTTACAAGTTTTAAATCCTTTGTTTTGTAACTCTTTTTTCTTAGCTTCTGATTGGCCGGTGGAGGTAATGGGCATTTAATCGCCTTTAATCTCCATGATGAGAGGAGTTTCATGGCTTTAATGCCATGATAACTTGGACTTGTAACTTCCATTTCCTTGAATCTGAGTGGGCCGTCCAAAATAATGAATTAATGACCGCATTTAGTTGGGTCAATTAACAACATTAAGTGGTCGCCAGGGATTTGAAGAGTCGCGGGCCGTGCCGTGTCTTTTGGAATTCTTCTTGCGATGATTGACGATGGATCTTCATGTCGATCGATGTTGGATGATCACGTAACTTCAGACATTAGTTGATACCAGCTGGCCGGTGACATCTGTCTTGTCGATTTCTCGATCGGTCGGACAGAAAGTGCACTTTTTTGGTCAGCCGGATGACGATGTTGGAGCGATTGATGATGATTTCATGCTCTTGACGGCTGATCCGAGATGTCGACAAAGATCAGTTGTTTCCGAGCGTCGAAAATCAGATTTTCAGGAAATCACAGGTGCTGGAGCTTCAGAAACACGAAAAAAGACGGAAAACGGGTCACCCGACGATAAATCCGACGACCATGCACCCATGGTCGCCGGCGGTAACCATGGGCCAAGGTTGCCGACGACCATGGACATGGGGATTGATCCCCTTTTGGTCGTCTTTTCTCGGCCATTTTTTGGTCTTTTTCGCCGTTGTTTTCTCCTGGATTTTTCTTGACATTTGTCCTCAATTTTTGGCTTGATTCTCCTGAAGAAAATCTGATGAGAAACCGTGCAAATCGGAGCACAAATTTTCCTATTTTTTTAGAAAAGTCGAAGACTTTGCTGCGCAGAGTTGCCGTTTTTTGTCAAGAGTCGAAACTAGGTCAAACAATGCCGGAATGACCTGACATTCAATGTGAAGCCTCCTGAGCAGTAGATAGGACCAACCATGGGCTTTGGCTTGAGTTTTGAAGCCGTTTGGGGTCCCGTTGCTGCTAGGCTTGATTTTGTCGTGAGGAAGATGTCGCGCTTTGATGTGCAGTCAACCGATGTCCGATTGACTGGAAATTTGATAGGGAGCCTATTGGAGTCATTTTGAGATGATCCATCAGCTCCGATTTGGACGTCATGGTCCCGGGGTGCTCCGCCACCGGTAGCCTTGATTTTCTTCCGAAGCGTTAAAGCGGGGTCAAATGTTCTCGGAATGACCTGAAATTTGACTTGCGGCCCTTTTGAAGCATATTGAAGCCACCCATGTGCTCCGTTTGATGAGTAATGGTCCCGGTAGTTCTTGTCGCCGAGAGGCTTGATTTTCTTTCGAAGCGTCAAAGCCGGGTCAAACATTGTCGGAATGACCTGAAATTTGACTTAGAGACTTTTGGAGGTATTTTGAGACCATTTGTAGGCTCAGATCGAAGTTTTGATGTCTTCGACACCGCCGCCGCCAGGAGCGCCGTTTGATTGCTGGAGGACTGAAGTTAGGCCAAATGACGTCGGAATGGCCCGAAACTTCATGTGAACTCCTCTTTTGGCTGCCTTAGAGGATCTATCAGTTTTCATGTGATTCTAACAAGATCCGATGTTTGAAGCGGCATTGCCTGTTTGTAGTAGGATGCGGCTTCATGTGGCTTCTTGATGTTGAAGAGGCAAAGTGACATTTTTGGTGTCAACAAATGCCCCCTCGAGGTACAGCGACGAGTAGTTTTTGAAGTCGATGTGCCTCGAAGAGAAAACTTGAAGGAGAGCTTTCGACTTGACCAAGAGTCTTTGAGCATTTTTTTTAATAGCCTTTTCAGTTTCCAAGGGGATTTTATGGTAGTGAGAAAGATCACATACCATCTCAAGGCAAAGTTTTGAAAATGACATGAGGGAGTTGGATTTGGGTTTTGGATTTTGGGTTTTCCTTTTGATCTTGTGAACATAAGGGCTTTATGTGGCGCATCAGGCGATTAAGAAGGATTTTTGGTTTTTGACCTTGTGATCTAACAAGCTGTATGTGGCAGGTTAGGGGGTCGGGGTTTGATTTTTGGAGTTTAACCGTGTGACCCAACAAGCTGTATGTGGCAAGTTGGGGGGTCAGGTTTGGTTTTGACCTTGTGACCCAACAAGCTGTATGTGGCGAGTTGGGGGTCGGGTTTGGTTTTGACCTTATGACCTAACAAGTTGTATGTGGCAAGTTGGGGGACCGAGGATTTTTGGTTTTGGCCTTCTGACCTAACAAGCTTTATGTGGCAAGTTAGGGGACCAGGGTGTGGTTTTTGTGGGTTGTCAATTTCAAGATTTTGGCTTAATTTGGTATATGAGGTTGGATGGTTTGGTTTTTTTTTTTTGGAAACTCATGATACTTTCTTTGTTTTTTTTTTTTTTTTTGAATAGTTCAGTCGACTCAAAAGAGGCATGGAACCATTTTGTATGCTCTTGGTAAGAAGAACTTATTGAAAGGAAACCCCTTTTAGTGCCTAGGTGGTCAAACCTGACTCATGTGGGTTAGCCCATGGGACCTTAAGCTTTTAAGCATAGCTTAGATCTCACATGGTGTCATTTTGTAAATGATATCTAAAGATATCTCTTTTGGATAGAGAATATCTAAAAATATTCTTACTTAGAGAGAATCTCTCAAGTTTCCTTTCTTTTGGGACAGATTTTCTCAAAGTATCTCTCTTTGGGAAAGAATACTTCTCATTCCCTTTCTTTTTGGAGAAAATTTCTCAAAGAATCTTCTCTTTGGGAGAGAATATCTCAAATTTCCTTTTTTTTGGGAAGGTTGCTAATTTTTAGCACTTACCTCCTTTCTTTTCTCCTTATTTCCTTTTTTGGTTTGCTCTCTTCTATAAAAGCAAGGGGTGATTGGATCTTTGCTCCTTTGCTTTCTTTCTTTGCAAGAGTCTTCAAGAGTGCTCTAAGATCAAGAGTTCTTCTTCTTCTTTAAAGATCTTCAAGCTTTTCTTCTTCCTCTCCATCAATGGTTTCAAGTAAGTTTTCTTTCTTCACAAGAAATTTCCATTGTAGAAGTAGAATTCTATTTTTTTTCCTTTTCTTTCTCTTCTTTTTTTCCTTTTTTCTCTTTTTTTTTCTTTTCTTTTTTTTCCACGTTTTTTCTTTTTTCTATTTTTTTTCATGTGTTGCCTTTTTTTTAGACGTTTTTTTTTCACGTTGTTTGTTTTTTTTTCTTGGCTGTACGGACAGGTCCTTATGGACCTGGCCGTACTGTCACGTGGCAGTGGGCCACGGCCTGTTGTCCAAAGAATTTTTTTTTTTTTTTTTTTGGCTCACTATGATATTGAGGTTTATGCACCATGCTGATGAGATTTTATGCATTTCAAGATGTTCTTGCATACTCGTTTCTTTCTTTTCTTTTTTGGATGCATCAAGATAAGAGGCTAGAATCTCTAGGTCAAGTCAACATGAATTATGACTTTGATAAAATTTGATTCGCTTTGACCAATATTGGGTTGGAATTGATCAAACTTTGGTTAAAGTTCTCCTAGCATCTAATGCATGATGATTTTTGATGCATGCTTTTAGTAAATTGGTTGGGAGCATGATGATGCGACCTAGAAATCTTTTACAAGTTTTGGGATTTGGAGCTCGTAGCAATGTTGAGCCCTTTCTTGATCTTGCTGGATTTTTTAGGAGCTTTGCAAGTTTCGAAGTTTGGAGCTCGCAGCAATGTTGAGCCCTTCTTCAAGCTTTGTGGAGATTTGATGACATTGGTTTGATCTCGCAGCGATGTTTGAGTTCAAACCTTCTTTGATGAGGCTTCATTGAGCTCGCAGCGATGTTGTGCTCTTCTTCAAGCTTCCTATCTTTTTCGGGACGTCTTCCTTTTCTTCGGAATTGTCCCGGAATCATGCCAAAATTTCGCTAGAATATTTTTTTCTTTAGCAAAATTCTGTCACTTTAATGATCGAGTTTTTCCTCTTTCATCCTTTGCACGTAGTTCCTCCAGAACGAACAAGGGCAAAGAGCCTGCTTCTGCTGTACCTCGTCGGTCTACCAGGTATCCTAATGTGGTCGTTCAGCACAAACTGGACCTTCTCCCAGGCCTGCTGAACGACCACATTAGAAGAGTGTGACTCCCTCAACTGCGATGAGATGAGACATCGATTGATCGCTCTCAAGGATTGGAAGTTCTACCCAAGCCTGTGAACGATCAGAGCGTTGGGTCATGGACGATCAGAGCGTTGTGCCCAAGCCTACCTTTTTCTTTGGTGACGCAATCCCTGGCGACTTGACGCACCAAAGAAGGTGTTTTCAGTTCTCTTACACAGCTGATGGTGAGGAGAGAACTATTTCTACCCGGTTGACCTTTGATCGGACTGTATCGATCATGAGTCTTTCTCCCACGTGCCCCAAGAGGGAGGATCCTCCAAGCTGGGTGAAGAGGACCAATGTGATAAAGACCGGGGTTTTTATTGGAGATGCTTCCGGATATACGGAGAAGTAGCCTATCCCTAAGGACATGTTGATGCACTCCAGTGGCTGCCAGGGTTCTGACCATTCGGCGGTCAATTTGAGACCGGTTGGCCATGGCATTTTTTTGGGTGACAGCAACAATTGGGTGAAGCCTTTTCGACTTCGTGGCCGTTTCAGTGCTGATTCGAGCTGGGAATCACGGACTGATCACACCCTGCAGGTTAGTGGTGCCATTTTGAAGGAGGCCGGGATCTTCGACGCTGTTCACGCTTTTCGGAAGCCGTGGTTTTCTCCGATGAGGCCTTCATGGCCATGTTAGAGTAGTTCATTCCACAAACCAACACCTTCATTGTGACGAACGGTAAGATTGGTTTTACTCTGAAGGAATTAAGCGTCATCACCGGGCTGCCTATCCTTGGCAAACTCTATGAGAAGTTTATGCCTATCGACAGCGTTCTTGAGGAGCAGTCTGAGGGGTCCAGGCTCCTGTACTTTCAGCTCGTCGCCTTCTATGATTTTTTTAAGGAGAAGGAGGGCTCGAAAGTTCGGTGTAGCAGTTGGAAGAGTTGTATCTCCAACTTCTTTGACGATGGAGAGTCTTCTAGAGGTGTGGCCCAAGATGCTAGGGCTAAGAACCCAAGGTCGAAGAAGATATCCGTTATGCGAGATGACTTGAAGAAGTTCTTCTGGAGTACAGATGCCATTTGTCCTGACATTGTATTGCGAAGAGATCTCGCTGTTTACCTCACTTACTAGTTAGGTGAGGCTGTTTTTGCTGGAGGGGATGGAACACACATCAGGCCGCATTGTATTTTTCCGGCTTGTTAGATGGCATTCGGAGAGCGGTTGGCTTTGGTGCCAGCTCTTTACTCCTACTTGTGTACCGAACTGCAGGCTGCTGCTTTCTTGGTTCGGCTTGGGCTCCCTATGAACAGGGTATTTTAAGCCCATATCTTCTATTCGTGGTATGTGTACCACTGGCCTAGCTTCCACCGCTTAGGAGTTGGACAGGATGATGACCCTTTCATGATTCGGTTGGCTAGAGGGACAGCCGTTTCCGAATCTCTTTTATCTGCCCGTTTAAGGATCCGACGGTTCAGGGACGTCGAGATTGGGCAATCTTCAGTGAAGCTTTCTCCAGGTTTGCGGAAGAAGGCTTTCGACTTTGGTGCCTCCCGTGATTCCACCAGGGCGGGGTCGAGAAGACATTACTCCTTGACCAATGCAGAAAAGGGGTGGCTTTTTAACATATGTGTTGGTACGATGGTGTACCGGAGACATCTTTTTGTCGATTTCCAGCCGTATGTTCCCTCGCGTTTCACGCTGCAGTTGGGCTTCTCTCATGGCGTTGTTGGAGCGCATTCGAGCATGGTGAAGCGCTTTGGAGGTTTGCTGGATGGAAGGAATACATGGGCCTTTTATAGTGCGGAAGACACCGCTACCATGATTTCCTATCCTAAGTTGCCCACTTTCCGGACTGCCGGCTTCACGAAATGGTTTGTGGAAAGATTTTCAATGTACCAGGGGCTTTCCAAGAAGGAGCTTGATGTCAAGCAATCTCCTGGGAAGGGTCTTGGCAGATCGGATGGAGTTCGTCGAGAGGAAGTCCTGGCTTTCCTTTCCGGAGAGAATCACAAGATCGGCTTCCTTAATGAGCAGGACATCATCAGACCAGGAGCTGTACACGAGATACCTAGTGAGGTCTTGGATCAGCTCGAAGAGGAGGAAGCCGGGATCAACGCTTGGATGCAAGCGAAATTAACAAAGGCTTCCATGGGGTCAGGCGGAGATCCTGACTTTGACAATGGGGTGGGTGCTTTAAGTAAAACATCCCATAGAAGCAAGAGGAAGAGAGGGCAGCGCCGCAATAATAGACGACACGATGACTCTCCTGATATGGAAGTCCCTTTCACCACTGCTGAAGAAATGTCAGAGGATGTCGATGAGCCTCCGGAAAAGAGGCGTCGAGAGGAGGAAACCATTGATGAAGGTATGATTCCTCTTTCTTCCCTTTTCGTTTCTTTGTTTGAGATTTTCTTGTTTTGATTTGCCTTCTCTCCCTTTTTCAGCGGAAGATGAGGATTTGATGATGCCTGAGATTCCGACTGATGAAGTAGTGACGGATCTGGTTGCGGCATCTGAAGAAGAACCGATGGACTCTGAAATGATTCCAGAATCATCACCTGGTATGACTTCTTTGTATTTTCCATTTTTTTGTCTGTGCTATCATATGCTAACATGTTGCTTGTTTGCTTGTCAGCTGACTTGCCACATGATTCCGATGATTTCGAGCCATCCATGGACGCGTCTTTTGACGACGCTTAGGATGAACTGATGGATGCATAAAGTATTCCTCCAATCGTCGAAGAAGGTATTTGTAGCAATAATCCTGATAATAATGATTTTTCAACAGGACCACATTCATACTTTTTTTGTTTTGTTTTGCTGGCATATTTTGAGGCAACAAAAGAAGTTCCTCCGTCTTTCTCAATGCCAGAGCAGGGGATGCCTACAGTTGAACCAGAAGTAGGAACTTCTTCTTCCGGTTTTAATGCGGCAGAGCAGATTCCTTCGCCAGTGTCTCCAATCAGAAAGAGTCTGATGATCACTCCTCCCGCAGGACATGACATGGGCAGTCGACCAATGGAGAGGGACGAGCCTTCATCCGGGCCATCTCTTGAGGATGCTAAGAAAGTGCTGAAGAGCGTTTTGAGCTCATGGATCGAAACTCTTTCTTCTGGCCATTTAGAAGCTGGTTTTGGCATGGTTAAGCAAGTACAAGACATCCTTGTTGATAGCGAAGAGGTCGGCCTAGACATTGCATATGCAAATGATTTCATTGATGAAGTCATAGCTTTAGGGAGCAAGTGGAATGAAACCAAGAGCTTCCCAAGTGGCAACTTCTTCAATGAGATGTTTTTGAAGCCTTCTGGCGAGGTCAAGTTTGAGCTGGATGAAATCTCGCGGACTTGGAAGCAATTCGTTCGGAAGAGGAACGTTACCGAGTCGGCTATCATCGGGCTAACAGAGGATCTGCGCCGTATGGATAGGGAGGTTGTTGAGACCTGTCAGCGTCTTGAGCTATTGGAGGAACATGCTGCCGCGAAATGAGATGTCATTGTGAAAGCTCGTGCCAGAGAAGGGTCTCTGATTCGCCAAGTCGAGAAGACTGAAAGCAATCCCTGGAGGAAGACTCAAGAGTACGAGCAATGGCAGATTCTTTGGGAAGAGCTTCCCTGTACTGTAGACGGATCGCGGCGTTCTGCCGCATTCTATGGGAAGATCTTGAAGAAGAGTGGCCTGGAAGCTTTAGAGGCTAAGGCCAAGAGTCTGCTTGAGGAGTTGAGTCTTTGGTTGAAGGCCATGTGAGACTGAGCTCCTGAGTTCTGTAACAAACTTTTTTTTTCTTCTTTTTTTGTTCCAGTGTATACACACATATATTTTTTTGTACTCTTTCTTTTGTAGTGCTTGTGGACATTTTTTTAGCACTTCTTTTTTTGTATTCCCTTCTTTCACTCGAATTCTTTTTGTGATAAATTCAAGCAATGGGAATGTTTGTTTGGAAAATTGATCAAAAGTTTGTCATTCTGTGAAAAATCTTTTATCAAATGATTGCTTTGGCGTGAAAGCCGATGTTTGAGATGGCATGGAAGCCGAATTTTGAGATGGCATGGAAGCCAAGTTTTTGAGATGACACGAGAGCCGAATTTTGTGGCGTAGGAGCCAAAGTTCTTTTTTTTTTTTGAATTCGCATGAAAACCAAATTTTGGGTCGGCATGGAAGCCGGAATTTTGTTTGTGGCATGGGAGCCAAAAAAAATTTTTGTGGCATTGATAGCCGGGATTTGTTTTTGGAATGGAAGCCAACATTTGTTTTTAGCATGGAAGCCGAAATTTGTTTTTGGCATGGAAGCCGAAATTTTGTGGCGTTTATAACCGATTTTTGTGGCATTTATAGCCAATTTTTTTTGTGGCATGAAAGCCGGGTTTTTGGCATTTATAGCTGATTTTGTTGAAAACCAAGTTTTGTTTTGTTGGCATGGAAGCCGAATTTTGAAATGGCATTTATAGCCGAGTTTTTGGCGTTTATAGGCGGTTTTTGTGGCGTTTATAGCCGATTTTTGTGGCATTTATAGCCAGGTTTTTGGTTTTCAAAAATGCAAGTATCGACTAAAAGTCGCCTCCGTGCTGAATGGTTTTGCAAGTAAAGATGGCATGTCGCCTCCTCGCGGATTTGGACGCAAGTATCGACTAAGTGTCGCTTCCTTGCTTTTTTAAAATTTTATTTTTGTGGGTATCGATGGAATGTCACTTCCCCACGGATTTGAAATTTTGAGGTCTTTTTTTTTGGACCTTGGTTTATTTTTTGAATTTTGGGTTTGTGGATATCAACTGGAATGTTGCGTCTCCACGATTTTTGAAATTTTGCAAGTATCGACAAAGTGTTGCTTCCTTACGGTTTTGAAATTTTGGAAGTATCGAATAGGGTTCGTATCCTTTCGATTTTTGGGTTTTACGAGTATCGACTGAGCGTCGCTTCCCCGCGGTTTCTAAAAAACCATTTTTTTTTATTTAAAGAAATGAGGGTCCTAAATTTTGACTTAAAACCGTTTTTGGTTGTAAAAGTCAGGGTGGACTAGGGTGGAAATTCCTAAGTCCTGATTTTGTTTCAAACCATGAATTTTTGGGTTCAAGTGTTGAAAATTTGGTCAAGTCCAGGAAGAGGCTCCTAAACTTGGATATTTGGAATTTTTTTTTAAACATTGAAACTATGAAAGTAAGCATTCTTTTGAATTTTTAGACATCTTAACATAAGGATGAAAAATCTAAAAGAGGCAGGTTTGACGAGTGAGTACCTGAGAATAGGCTTTGGCCGTGCAGGCACTGCTCTGACCCAGTGAAAGAAGTCTTCAAGGGTAGTACCGCTTCAAGAACTTGTTGTTGATGGGCAGCATACATTTGTCACCTTCTGTTAGACCCCGACCCAGACCAATTCAATTAGTGTGCGATTAGTATGTGTTTAGTTCTAAGTGGGTTTAGTTGTCGTTGGGTTAGAAGTAATTAGTTTTAGTCTTGGACATAGCTTTGGGAATTTTGAGAACGTTTAATATTAGTCAGACACACTCAGGAAGGCCTGAGTGCACGTGTAAGCTTGGGAGGATCGTATTGGTTTCCGTATGATTGTGATTTTGATTTCATTTGAATGATTTTTCTATGTGTTACAACTTTCGTCTTAGGCCCATTCATGTTTGAAGCCCAAAAACCCATGTTTTGGCCTAAAGAGGGTAAAATTGTCTTTTATGCACAAATCTGGACACAATTTTCGAGATCTCAAAACCATGTCAAAAATATTTTTTTTGGAAACTAGATATTTCGAGGATCGTTTTATCCTTCTTCGTCGAAATCATCTGAGGCTCCCAAGATCGTGTTTAGTCATTTGAAGGTTCAAGCTAAGTGGGGCCCATTAGCATCACTTAAGCCCCATCTCCCTCTCTTTTCATTCACTTTACCGAATCTCTGCAACTCTCTTGACCTTGGGCTAGAAAATCCCTTCTTCCCTTTTCATCTTCCTTACCTCGCATGTTCTAGCTAGAAGACTCCAAAGAAGATTCCAAGGCTACCATCTTCTTCCCCTCATCTCAAGCTTCCTATTGATATATTCTTCTTGAAAGCTAAGGTTGGGAAAGCTCTCCATTTGTCTTCATTCCTTTTGTTTGGGCATTTCTAGGTAAGAGCTTCAACCCATCTTCTTCATTGAGTCATTTTGGTTTCTTAAAGATCTTGTTTTCCATTTGAAAACCCTTTTTGTGAAAATGGGTTCTTTGTTTCCATTTTGAGTGAGTTTGTGTGGTTTTCTTGGGTTTCCTTGTAGCATTGGAATAGCTTGAGTGAAGTGCTTGAGAAGGATTGTTAGCATTGGGCAAGGCAAGTAATCTCTCTAGGAAATGATGCATGTGTATTTTGATTTCATTGTATTTTAGAAATTGTGCATTAAATTTGTTTATAAGCTTCATGATCATGTTTTCCATGGTTTGGATGTTTGGAATTGTGAGAAATGTGTATTTTATCCCTTGGAGAGCATTGAGGATCAGGGAATGCAGGTGGAATGAAAACAAGTAGAAGGGAAGAAGGAAATGTGGAAAAATCTGCATTGAACTGCATTTCCCGTGTAGTTTTGGTCAGCTGGCGGCTAGCCGCAATCCCCACTTCGGCTAACCGTGAGACAACCGAAATCAGCGGTTCCTTTTCTAGTAGCTAACTTCTACATCAGGGTCCTACGGTCAGCCCTGCGGTCAGCTCACGGCTAGCCGCCAGTTTCCCTTGCGGCTAACCGTAAGCCAACCGAAAGCTTTTCGGCTCCTTTTCAAGAGAGCCAAGTTTCCTGACCTGAGTTCCAGCGGTCAGCCTATGGTCAGCTTACGGCTAGCCGCGAGGTCCCATTTCGGCTAATCGCCAGCTGACCGCCAGCTGACCGAAATTGACTAAATTCCTCGTTTTGAAGAAGTTTTGCAAGAGTGAAAACTAGAACATGTTAAATGACCTTTAGCCTGATATCGTGTACTCGAAACCCGAGATGTCTTTGAACTTCCGGGGCACCATTTCTATCTATATTTCCAACGTTTGGGCTTCGAATACACAAAGATCAATCAAGGGTCTTTACATGTGCTTGATAGGCTTTGTGTTCGTACTTTGGTTTTGATACAATGAATATCTCTGTGTACTCGTTTTGAAGTTTAAGTACAAGCTTGTTTTGCAGATGTGTTTCAAGAAAAAGGGGTCACTTCCTAAGTGTGTTATGCATATTTATTATGCCTTTTGCTAGTCGTGTTCGTCGTGTTTTGATAAGTGACTTCCCCCTTTTTATCTCGACAAGTTTTGATAGTGTTTCGCGTGTTTTGTGCATTCGTGAACTTAGTAAACACCACTGAGCTTGGACTACCCTTTCAGTTTGATCCATTGTCTGGGGGTCCTTAAACATGTGGACTGTCTGCAGACTGGTCGTGTATTTATTACACATCGTGCGTGTCCGGTTTCGCGGCCGGAATTCCCATCTTTATGGGAAATCGTGTCATGATTAGATTATGTATATCGTGCTTGTCGTGCGTGCTTGCTCTTCTCATTATATAAATGATAGAGAAAGGATGGGCTCTTTGTGGATGATGACTATTCATGATATATTATGTACTCATGCTAGTTTGTCTTAGTATCTCATCTCAGTTAAATATTTCTGCAAATGTATCTCAGTCATTGTAGTATTTCAAATTAGGGATTTGCTTTTTTGTTTCTAAAACGTTTATTGTTTCATGCTTACACCTAAATTGATTTCCTGCCAAACCGTTGTGTTTGACCCTTGTTTGTTGGTGCCCAGGTGCAGGAGACATTGCCTTTGAGGAGGAGCGTCAGGAGGAGGCTTGTGAGCCAACCCCTGTGAGAGAGTGGCAGCCCGACGATGTCATCTAGACGTCGGGCGGGTTCTCGAGTCTCGTCATCTTTTGTCTTGGAGTTTCTTTTGATTATTTTGGAGAAGTGTATTGGCCTCTGTTGGCCTCTTATGGGTTGTAACAAAACTTAACTTACTTTCGTGTTAGTCTTATAACTTGAACTATGTTGGGAATGCCATGCTAGCTTCTTTCTTTGATACTATGTCTTGTTACTTTTTGTCATGGCACTTAAATATTTTATTGGTGCTCATTTGGATATGTTTTGCTACACGCTTCCGCAAACTTGATTGTGTGAGTCAGATTCCGCGTGTCTTTGGGAATCCTCACCGCGGGAACCTGTGGGAAGGTATATCTCCAATGTACAATGCAAACAACTACATAATCGACAAGTCGCGGGTCCGGGGCTCCGTTCCGGGGTCGCGACACCTTCCATGTTTAGAAGTGCGTATGCGCCGTTGGAGAAGACTTTGTTAATGACGAAGGGTCCCTCCAATTTTGGTTCGAGTCTGCCTTTGGATTTGTGGGCGAAAACCATTGGCCTTTTATTGTGAGAACCAAGTCGCCCTTTTTATTGGTGTGTTGCCTGACCTTCTTGTCGAAAGATCCTGCCATGCGTGCTTGGTACAACTCAATGCTTTGTAAGGCTTCGAGACGTCTTTCGTCGAGATTGTCCAGTTCTTGGAGTCTCAGTTTGAGATTGCTTTCTTGCGTCATGTCATTTTGCAAAGATACCCTTAAAGAAGGAATTTGTACTTCTAGAGGGACAACAGCTTCACATCCATAGACCAAAGAGAATGGCGTGCTATGGGTTGGTCCTCGAATGGTGGTTCGATAAGCCCACGAAGCTTCAGGTAGTTTGTCTCCCTAGTCTCTTTTGTGACTAGAGACCATTTTCTTGAGAATTTTGCAGAGTGTCTTGTTGAAGGCTTCTACTAGTCCATTTGCTGCAGGATTGTACGGAGTCGAAGGACAACTTTGGATTTTGTATTTGTCGCAAAACCTGTAGAATCGATGATCCCGGAATTGTGGTCCGTTATCATGAATGAGTCTTTTAGGTATGCCGAAGCGACAAATGATGTTAGTGCGCAAGAATTGAAGGACTGATGAGGTATTCATTTAACTGAGCGCAAATGCTTCTGACCACTTGGAGAAATAATTCGTAGCGGCGAAGATGAAGCGATGGCCTTTGCTTGATGGGGGAGAGATAGGACCTATGATGTCCATACCGTTGGAAATAGGTGGGCCATTCAGATAGGTTTCAAAAACTTTTGACCCACTTGGTGCAGGGATCAACTATCTAGAAGGCAACAAAAACCCAATCCAGGATGCAATCCCTCAAACTCATAAATCATGTACAACAATATAACCTATCTTGAAGATAGAAATCAGCAACTACATGCAACAAAATAATCTACAATAAGTAGAGTAATAGATTATACCTTTGGAGCTTAGTAGTGCTCTAATGGAGAAGTTGATCTCTTTTTTTGATGATGAACACTTTCACTAATCAAATCAAAATCCCCAACACCTTTTGATATTCCACGCTATGACCCGTATCAGATTCTCTTTTCTCAAGAAGATGTGTGGGATCTCCAAGAGAAAACCCTAAAGGAAACTAGAAGAGAAACTAGAAGAGGGAAAGAGAGAGATGGGCGTGTGCAACACTTGCACTCTATGGGCTCGGCGTGAATCTCCTCTATGGTATTATTAATGGACGTCCAAGCCTCCTCTCTCTCTCCTTTTATAGATTCAAGTAACCTCCTCTTTTACTAATTGAAATAGAAGTCTTACTTCCATAATAATTAGTAACTCTCTTCGTTCTAATTAAAATAGAAGTCCTACTTCCATTAATAATTAGTAACTTTACTATTACCACTATTGGAAGTCTCACTTCAAATAGAAATAATAACTTTCTATTTCCTTTTAGAGTTCAACTATAATTAGTATCTTTCTAATAACTTGGGCTAGCGTGGGGACCACTAGGGATTCCATAGAAAGCTGGCTCCAACTGGGACACGCGACCCCACATCTCATGCGCAATCCGGGCCCATAGTTAATTGCAAATAACACCACTATATAATTGTAATTGCACTCCAGTCTTAGGAATAAATTACAATGAGGACCCTAAACTTCCACAATACCACAAGTAGGCCCCTCTATCAATATCCATGGATCAATTAGAATAAATCTGTCCCATCCAATCTTAGATCCACATCTTATTATCCTTGAGCCCCAATTAATTGCAGTGATCATCGGTACCATCCAATTAACTCTTAATCGAGATGGGTGCGCACTTACTAATGATAAATCCATTAATTGGCACAAGGGGATAATGTAGATAGATTCCATCTTCATTATTGTATATTCCCACAGTCCTGCTGCCACGTACCCAAGACACCGAGGTGTTGACCTACAGTTGGCCTCACTCATTGGTGACTCAAAGCAAATGAATAGACAGAAACTTGAGTTCATCAATGTCTAAGGATTGAGAGCCTATTGCTAGGGAATTATGAGAGCAGTCATTAAATTGAGACAGTATTTCATAAGGTGCTTCTCATGGTCCTTCAATACATGCAATGCACCGGCACTATGATCCAGAATCTTACATTTTGATGATCGAGACAGATCACACTATCTCATAGTTATCAAAGTGCTGCAACCTTGTCAAATGAGATGCCCAGTCTCATCACTAGTTGTGAAGATATTTTAAGTATAAGATTTGTGACACATGTCTCCCGTATGTGGATCTCATCCATATACATATATCACATCCAATATACTAATGGGACCCAGTTCATCTCATGAACCATTATGTCATATGTATTGGTCATGTGCATTAAGTAATAAATCATCATTCATCTCATGAAAGGAAAGCATCATTATATTGATAAATAAAGAAATTAATCAATTTATTACATCAACCGATGGATTGAGATCATAAAATCTAACACATACCCCAAGCTTCAAACGGCCATGAGATTGCTGTGGGGTCTAGCCATTCTGGAGGCATGTGGACATAGTCTCCATAAACTTGGCATTGGCGGCAACGTTTAGCAAATCGCATGGCGTCAGCTACCATGGTAGGCTAGTAATATCCCAACCTTTTTATCTGATCGTAGAACTTGGGACTTGCCTGATGAGCTCCACAAAGACCAACATGAACTTCTTTGAGCGTTTCCTCAGCCTCTTGTTGTGACAAGCAGGGCAGAAGTACTCCGTCGAAGGAATTTCTGTAAAGCATTTTTTAGGGTATGTCCAAATGAAAGTTTGGTGCTCGTCTTTGGACGCTCACCCGTTCTTTTGGATCCTCAAGGAGGATTCTGAACATGGTGTAATCAATGAACGGATCTCTCCAGTCGCCGATCGGAGGTTTGAGGATGGAGATCCGACTTTCGGCCAATTGGTGGCATTCATCAATTGCTTGGTGTGTGTTGAGAGGAGGGAGAATCCTTCTTTGACACACTGTAATTTGCATGTTTTCCCCTTCCTGTATCGCCATGGATGCGGCAAGTCCGGCCAGGGCATCTGCACGGATGTTTTCACCTCTGAGGATGTGGGTGATGTGACAGATGTCAATCCTTTGGTGAAGTGGTTGTGCCTTGCTACAGTAAGGCAACAGATCAGGCTTCCTGACTTCAAATTTTTGATTCATCTAGTTAACGATCAGTTGAGAGTCTCCAAAGACTTCTAGCATGGTGATGCCCGATTCGAGGGCTAATTCCAGTCCTACGATTAGAGCTTGGTACTCAGTTGCATTGTTTGATCATGGTTCCAGTAGCGAAAAAGCATGTGGAATCATGTGCTTATCAGGGATAACAAAGAGGATGCCAACTCTCGAGATTAGCTTTCTTTTTTCATTTGTCCTGGTTGCACCATCCAAGTGCATGTCCCAGGAGGCATTTGGTGAGAAAGTCTCCACGTTGTAGACAGGTTCGTCTGGGAGATCATCTCTAAGTGGGGAATCTTTAGGCAACGGATGCTCTGCGAGGAAATCTACCAGGGCTTGGCCTTTGATCGCCTTTTGTGGTACATACCTAATATCAAATTGTCATAGGAGGATGGACCATTTTGCCAGTATGGCATTGAGAGAACCTGCTTTTGTGACCAGGACTTTTAAGAGGTTGATTCTCGAAATCAGGTAGAATGTGTTCGAAAGAAGGTAGTGACGTAGCTTCTGTATGGCGAACATCACCGCAAGGCATTCTTTCTCGACTGGAGAGTAGCGATGCTCCGCACCTACCAGCATACGACTAAGGTAGTATAGCGCGACTTCTTTTCCTTCGTCATTCTCTTGCGCGAGTAGGGCGCCCAAGGAATGGTCGAGAGCTCTTATGTACAAGATGAATGGTTTTCCAGTGGTTGGGGCAGCCAACACTGGGGTTTAGTTAGGTATGACTTGATGTCTTGAAATGCAACTTCACATTCAGCATCCCAAACAAAGTCCACACCTTTCTTCATTTGGCGAGAGAATGGACGACACTTTCCTAACAGGTTGGAGATGAACCGTCTGATGTATGCCAATCTTCCTTGAAGCCCTTTTAGTTGTCTTAGGGTTCTTGGAGAAGGCATTTCTAGAATAGCTTTGACTTTGATGGGGTGAAGTTCTATTCCAGCTTTCCGGACTATGAATTCGAGAAACTTACCCGATGAGACGCCGAAGAAGCATTTCAGGGGATTCATACGCAGTTTGTGTTTCCGAAGTCGGAGGAAGACTTCCCGAAGGTCTTTCAGACTGTCTTCTTTTCTTCTACTTTTGACGGCGAGGTCATCAACGTAACATTCAACCATCTTGTGGTGCATACCTTGGAATATCTTCATCATAGCTGTTAGACCCCGACCCAGACCAAGTCGATTAGTATGCGATTAGTATGTGTTTAGTTCTAAGTGGGTTTAGTTGTTGTTGGGTTTGAAGTGATTAGTTAGTTTTGGGCATAGCTTTGGGAATTTTGAGAACGTCTAGTATTAGTCAGACACACTCAGGAAGGCCTGGGTGCACGTGTAAGCTTGGGAAGATCGTATCGGTTTTCGTGTGAGTGTGATTTTGATTTCATTTGAATGATCTTGTTATGTGTTACAACTTTTGTTTTAAGCCCATTCGTGTTCGAAGCCCAAAAACCCATGTTTTAGCCCAAAGAGGGTAAAATTGTCCTTTACGCATAAATCTGGACACAATTTTCGAAATCTCAAAACCATGTCAAAATTATACTTTTTGGAAAGTAGATATTTCGACGATCGTTTTATCCTTCTTCGTCGAAGTCACCCGAGGCCCACAAGATCATGTTTTAGCCATTTCAAGTTCAGGTCACATGGGGCCCATGAGTCATCACTTAATCCCCCTTTCCCTCTTCTTCCACTCACTTTACCAAATCTCTGCAATTTCTGAATCTAGGGCAAGGGAAAACCTCTTTTCTTCTCCATCTTCCCCACCTTGTTTGATCTAGCTAGGGAGCTCCAAAGAAGATTCTAAGATTACCATTTTCTTCATCTCCTTGCAAGCTCTCCATTGATACAAGTTTCTTGAGTTTTTAAGTTGGGCAAGAACTCCATTTCTTTCCCTCCCTCTTGTTTGGCCATTTCTAGGTAAGGGTTTCCACTCATACTCTCCATTGAGTCATTTTAGTTCCTTGAGAGTATGTTTTTCATGTTTTCAAACCCTACTTGGTAAATGGGTTCCTTGTTTCCATTTTTGAGTGAGTTTTGTGTGTTTTCTTGGTTTTGCTTGTAGTGTGGGATAACTTGTGTGAAGTGCTTGAGGAGGAGTGTTTAGCATTTGGGCAAGGCAAGTAATCTCTATAGGATCATTGTGCATGTTATTTTAGCTACATTGTTGTTTTGGAAACTTTATATATGAATGTGTTTACAAGCTTCATGATTGCGTTTTGTTGGTTTTTGGATGTGTGTTCTACCCTTGAAGAGCCTATATGCTCAGGGAATACAAGAGGAATGAGAAGGAATGGAAAGGAGGAAGGAAAAATGTGAAATCTGCACTGAACCGCACACCCGTGCATTGGCGGTCAGCTCCACGGTCAGCTAGCGGCTAGCCACCTGTGTACACTGCGGCTAACCGCAGGCTGACTGAACTCAGCGGTTACTTTTCCAGAAGCTAGCATTTTCATCTGGGATCAGCGGTCAGCACCACGGTCATCTCACGGCTAACCGCTAGTCTCGCTCGCGGTTAACCGCAAGCCAACCGTGGACTGCGGTTTCTTCTCCAGAAGCTGGCATTTCGATTGTGGTTCACGGTCAGCTCACGGCTAACCGCCAGTCCCACTCGCGGTTAACCGCAAGCCAACCGCGCAAATACGGTTCCTTTTCCCGAGAGCTAAGTTCGATTTGCTCTCCAGCGGTCAGCCTGGCGGTCACCTTACGGCTAGCCGCCATGTCCCAGTTCGGCTAGCCGACACCTGACCGCGAGGTGACCGAAATTCACTGTTTGTGTATTTTGAAGAGTTTTGCAAGAATGAAAAACTAGAACATGTTAAGTGACCTTTAGCTTGATATTGTGCACTCGAAACCCAAGATGTCTTTAAACTTCTGGGGCACCAATTTTATTTAATTTCCAACATCGGGGCTTCGATTTCAGAACGACCATCCAAAGGTCATTACGCGTGCTTGATAAGCCTTGTGTTCGTGCTTTAGTTTTGATAAAATGAATATCATCGTGAACTTGTTTTGAAGTGTTAGTACAAGCTTGTTTTGGGAGTTTTGTTTCAAGAGAAAAGGGGATCTCTTCCTAAGCGTGTTATGCATAATTATTATGCCCGTGCTAGTCGTGCTCGTCGTGTTTTGATAAGTGATTTCCCCCTTTCTATCTCGACGTGCTTTGATCGTGCTTCGCGTGTTTTGTGCATTCATGAATTAAGTGAACACCACTGAGCTTAGACTGCCCTTTCGGTTTGATCCGCTGTCTGGGGGTCTTTAAACATGTGGACTGTCTGCAGACTGGTCGTGTATTTATTACACATCGTGCGTGTCCGGCTCCGCGGCCGGAATTCCCGTCTTTGTGGGAAATCGTGTCGTGTTTATATTATGTATATCGTGCTTGTCGTGCGTGCTTGCTCTTTTCATTATATAAATGATAGAGAAAGGATGGGCTCTTTGTGGATTGTAACTATTCATGATATATTATGTACTCATGCTAGTTTATTTTGTATCTCAGTTTTGTTCGTATTCTTGAAAATGTATCTCAGTTTTGATAGTACTTCATACCAAAGATTTGCTCACATGTTTTCTCTAAATGTTATTGTTCATGTTCATGCCTACATTGATTACCTGCCAAACCGTCGTGTTTGACCCTTGTTTGTTGGTGCCCAGGTGCAGGAGACGTTGCCTTTGAGGAGGAGCGTCAGGAGGAGGCTTGTGAGCCAACTCCCGTGAGAGAGTGGCAGCCGGACGATGTCATTTAGATGTTGGACTGGTTCTCGAGTTTCGTCACCTTTAGTCTTGGGGTTTCTTTTGGTTATTTTGAGATTGTATTGACCATTATTGGTCTCTTTTGGGCTGTACTAAACTTAACTTACTTTCGTGTTAAACTTATAACTTGAACTATGTTTGGGAATGCCATGATAACTCTTTTCTTTGATGCTATGTCTTGTTATTAAATGTTATAGCACTTAAATATTTTATTGGTGCTTATATTGGTGTGTTTTGCTACACGCTTCCGCAATCGTGTACGTGTGAGTCAGATCCCGTGTCTTTGGGAATCCTCACCGCGGGAACCTGTGGGAAAACAAAATCTTCAATAGTAGTAATCATCACCAAATCGCGTCGCGGGCCGGGGATCCGTTCCGGGGTCGCGACAGGACTGGTATCAGAGCGAGACATGTTTCAGGCACTTAAAAGAAACTAGAAAGATCTTAGGAACGTGGCGAGGATTCGTGAGTTCGATAGATTCGTTCGTATAGGATCTTAGAAACCCTTGTACCATGATTATTGTTTTCTAACTCCTTGTTCTATAGCAATATGCCTCCAAGAAAAGCTCCAAATCATCATGCTTCAGGCAGTAACCAGAATGAGTCAGATGCATCTGAGACACCGACAGCCACACAGTTTCAGGAACTTATGCAAGCCATGATAGCACAGCAAAGGCAGGCTAATGAGAACCAAGCCAGATTTCAAGAACAGTTGGCTAAGAAGGATGATGAAATGGCACAAGTTCAGAGACAATTGTTAGAAGCTCTCCAGAACAGGAATGTAGCACCACCTGCAGGTCCTCAGATTGTTATACAGAATAGGGATCCTGACCCTAATGCTCTATTTGAGAAGTTTAGGAAGAGAGCACCCAAAGAATTTTCGGGTAATGAGGACCCACTAGTGGCAGATGACTGGCTAGTCAATACGGAGAAGATCTTTGATGTCTTCATGTGCACGGGTATACAGAAGGTCAACCTCACAGCTTCATTATTTTATGGGCTCGCAGATAGGTGGTGGCAAACAGTCAAGGATCCTTATGCAATGATGGCAGATGATGAGGCATGGGCAGCATTCAAGATACAGTTTCAAGACAAGTACATTCCCTCTCATGTCAAGAGGCAGAAGGCTATTGAGTTTCAGCAACTCAAGCAAGGTAGCATGACAGTGTTGGATTATGTCATCAAATTTGAGAGATTGGCGAGGTATGCCACCGAGTTGATTGACACGGAAAGGAAGAAGATCACTAAGTTCTTGGAAGGGTTGAACCCCATCATTATGAGGGATGTCATAGGAGTAGTGCCTCCAGCTACATATGATGAGGCAGTCAAGCGGGCTTATACTTTTGAGGATATTAACAATATGATTGTTCAGGACAGGAAGCAGCAGTATCAGCAGCAAAATCAGAGGCAACAACAGGGCAAGAAGCCAAGGCAAGAGCAAGGTCATGTGAGGCAGGGTTGTGGACATTGTGGCAAGAATCATGAACTCACGAATGTAGGAAGGCCATGGGTGCCTGTTTCAAGTGTGGGGCTATGAATCATTCAATCAAGGATTGCCCACTACTTCAGAATCAAGGGAACAGGAACCAGCAGCAGAGACAAGTAGCTCCTCAGAATCAAGCACCAGTTCAGAATCAGATGAGACCACCTCAGCAGCAGCAGGCTAGGCCACCAGGACAGAATCAGAATGCTCGTCCTCCACAACAGAACAGACAAGGCCAAGGAAGGCAGAACCAAGTACCGAACAGACTACAGATGCATGGACGTTTGTACTATCTCAACCGTGCAGATGCTGAAGCTGCAGGAGACGTGGTAGAAGGTAAACTTCTTGTTTGTGGGGTAGAAGCCCAGATTTTGTTTGATCCCGGATCCACTCACTCTTTTTCATCCCCTAGTTTTGCTAAGTTGATTGATGCACCATGTAGGGAATTGGATTACATTCTAGTAGTGACCACTCCAGTAGGGAAACAAGTTGTGTGTAGAAACCATTACCCTAGTTGTACAGTGTTATTAGGAGATGTTAATCTACCGGCCAACCTCATAGTTTTGGACATGCATGATTTTGATGTCATTTTAGGCATGGATTGGTTAGAAGCATATCATGCGACTATGGATTGTTTTAGTAAGACCATCACGTTCAGATTCCAAGGACCACAGGCAGAGTTGATATTTCAGGGGAACAGGAGGAAATCTCAGGCAGGGTTTATTTCAGTGTTGAAGGCAAGCAGATTAGTGCAGAGTGGGTGTCAGGCATTTATTGCGTTTATCACGGAGGATAAACAGTCCCAAGGGGTGGAGGATATCCCCATTGTGCGTGAATTTCCGGATGTTTTTCCAGAAGAAATCCCGGGTTTACCACCAATTAGAGAAGTTGAGTTTACAATTGAGCTTCTTCCAGGGACAGCTCCGATGTCGATTGCACCATACAGGATGGCTCCAGCAGAAATGGGTGAGCTAAAGCTCCAATTGCAGGAATTGTTGAGCAAAGGTTTCATTAGGCCAAGTGTTTCACCGTGGGGAGCACCGGTGTTGTTTGTGAAAAAGAAGGATGGAAGCTTGAGAATGTGCATTGACTACAGGAAGTTGAACCATGTGACTGTGAAGAACAAGTACCCTTTGCCAAGGATAGATGAATTGTTTGATCAATTGCAAGGAGCAGCCTATTTTTCCAAGATAGACTTGAGGTCAGGGTACCATCAGTTGAGAGTTAGAGACTCAGATGTTCAGAAGACAGCCTTTAGAACAAGATATGGGCACTATGAGTTCTTAGTGATGCCCTTTGGTTTGACGAATGCACCAGCAGTCTTTATGGCTTTGATGAACAAGGTCTTTGCACCATATTTGGATCACTCTACGGTAGTGTTTATTGATGATGTCCTGGTATATTCTAAGAGTAAGAAGGAGCATGAAGAACATTTGAGGACAGCGTTGCAGCTCTTGAGAGACAACCAGTTATATGCGAAACTCAGTAAGTGTGAATTCTGGTTAGAACAAGTTGCTTTTCTAGGCCACATCATCTCCAGATAAGGTTTAGCAGTTGATCCAGCGAAGATAGAGGCAGTTGTTAGTTGGGTGAGGCCAAGCAGTGTGACAGAAATTAGAAGCTTTTTGGGGTTAACAGGCTACTACAGAAGATTTGTCCAAGGTTTTTCGTCCATCGCAGCCCCTTTGACAAAATTGACTAGGAAGAATGTTCCATTTGTGTGGACCGATCAGTGTGAAACCAGTTTCCAAGAGTTGAACGGAAGGTTAACCACAGCCCCAATTCTTACATTACCCTCGAGCAACGGCGGATTTATTGTTTATACAGATGCTTCGAATGTGGGACTGGGTTGTGTATTGATGCAAGATGGCAAGGTGATTGCCTATGGCTTGAGACAGCTGAAGGACCATGAGAAGAATTATGTGACTCACGACTTGGAGTTGGCAGCAGTTGTTTTCGCATTGAAGATGTGGAGACACTATCTCTACGGAGAGAAATTTGAGGTCCACTCAGATCATCGAAGTTTGCAATATTTGTTCTCGCAGAAGGATTTGAATATGAGGCAAAGAAGGTGGATGGAGTATATCAAAGATTATGACTTTCTAATCAAGTATCATCCAGGCAAAGTGAATGTGGTAGCAGATGCGTTGAGCAGAAAATCAGTAGTCATGGCTAATTTGAGAGGAATGGGTGTCTTACAGCAGTTCGAAGAGTTGGGTGTAGAGGTACAAACCCTGAGATTGGGTGCAATGTTAGCGAATATGACAGTTTCAGAACCTACCTTCATCCAGAAGATTAAGGAAAATCTGTTGCAAGACCCAGACTTGGCCAAGATAATAGAAGTTATTGTAGAACGCCCCGATTTCAAGATGGTGAATGGAATCTTGTATTTCCGTGACCGGTTGTGTGTGCCAAATGTGGATGATTTGAAGAATGAGATAATGAATGAGGCTCACAGCACGAGATATTCTATGCATCCGGGTAGCACGAAGATGTACCACAACTTGAAGAATAGATTTTGGTGGAACAACATGAAGAGAGAGATAGCAGCTTTTGTGTCTCGTTGTCTAACTTGTCAGTTGATCAAGGCAGAACATCAGAAGCCTCCAGGTTTGTTACAGCCTTTGGAAATTCCGGAGTGGAAATGGGAGCACATTACCATGGATTTCGTCTCCGGTTTGCCTAATACTAAGAAGAGAAATAATGCAATTTGGATCATTGTAGATCGTCTGACAAAGTCTGCTCACTTCATTCCGATGAAGACCGGGAATATGATGCATATGGCACCACTTGCGAAGTTATTTGTTGATGAGATTGTTAGTAAGCATGGTCAACCCGTCTCCATTACTTCAGATAGAGACAGTAGATTTGTTTCAAAGTTTTGGAAAACTCTTCATGAGTCGATGCGTACCAAGCTCCAATTCAGCACAGCTTATCATCCTCAGACCGATGGTCAGTCAGAAAGGACGATACAGACTCTCGAAGACATGTTGCGTGCTTGTGTATTGGATTTCAAGATTCAGTGGGATGAGTGCTTACCTCTTTGTGAATTTGCTTATAACAATAGTTACCACTCGAGCATTGGTATGGCACCTTTCGAGGCACTTTATGGTAGAAGATGCAAAACTCCGGTTTGCTGGGAAGAAGTCGGTGAACGTAGTTTCCATGGACCGACGATAGTTGGAGAGACAAGTGACAAGGTCAAGCTGATTCAGGAACGGTTGAAGATCGCCCGAAGTAGGCAGAAGAGTTATGCAGATACTCGCCGAAGAGAATTGCAATTTCAGGTGGGTGACAAGGTGTTTTTGAAAGTCTCACCAACTAGGGGAACCTTGAGGTTTGGACAGAAGGGCAAGTTGTCCAGGAGATTTATTGGTCCGTATGAGATTTTGAGCAAGATTGGAGATGTCGCTTATAGACTTGCGTTACCGCCGGAATTCTCCGGGGTACACAATGTTTTTCATGTTTCTATGCTCAAGAAGTATGTCTCTAGTCCTGCACACATTCTACAACATGAGCCTTTAGAGATTCGGGAAGATGCCTCGTATGTGGAAAGACCGATCAAGATCATTGACACCAAAGAGCAAGAATTGAGAAACCGGACTATTCATTGGGTCAAGGTACTTTGGGAAAATCACGAACCAGAGGAAGCCAACTGGGAATTGAAAGAGCAAGTGCAGAGGAAGTATCCACAGCTTTTACCAGAGGTAATTGTTTGATTTATTTGGTGGACCAAATATCCTAAGGGGTGGAGGATGTTAGACCCCGACCCAGACCAAGTCGATTAGTGTGCGATTAGTATGTGTTTAGTTCTAAGTGGGCTTAGTTGTTGTTGGGTTTGAAGTGATTAGTTAGTTTTGGGCATAGCTTTGGGAATTTTGAGAACGTCTAGTATTAGTCAGACACACTCAGGAAGGCCTGGGTGCACGTGTAAGCTTGGGAAGATCGTATCGATTTTCGTGTGAGTGTGATTTTGATTTCATTTGAATGATCTCGTTATGTGTTACAACTTTCGTTTTAAGCCCATTCGTGTTCGAAGCCCAAAAACCCATGTTTTGGCCCAAAGAGGGTAAAATTGTCCTTTATGCATAAATCTGGACACAATTTTCGAAATCTCAAAACCATGTCAAAATTATACTTTTTGGAAAGTAGATATTTCGACGATCGTTTTATCCTTCTTCGTCGAAGTCACCCGAGGCCCACAAGATCATGTTTTAGCCATTTCAAGTTCAGGTCACATGGGGCCCATGAGTCATCACTTAATCCCCCTTTCCCTCTTCTTCCACTCACTTTACCAAATCTCTGCAATTTCTGAATCTAGGGCAAGGGAAAACCTCTTTTCTTCTCCATCTTCCCCACCTTGTTTGATCTAGCTAGGGAGCTCCAAAGAAGATTCTAAGATTACCATTTTCTTCATCTCCTTGCAAGCTCTCCATTGATACAAGTTTCTTGAGTTTTTAAGTTGGGCAAGAACTCCATTTCTTTCCCTCCCTCTTGTTTGGCCATTTCTAGGTAAGGGTTTCCACTCATACTCTCCATTGAGTCATTTTAGTTCCTTGAGAGTATGTTTTTCATGTTTTCAAACCCTACTTGGTAAATGGGTTCCTTGTTTCCATTTTTGAGTGAGTTTTGTGTGTTTTCTTGGTTTTGCTTGTAGTGTGGGATAACTTGTGTGAAGTGCTTGAGGAGGAGTGTTTAGCATTTGGGCAAGGCAAGTAATCTCTATAGGATCATTTTGCATGTTATTTTAGCTACATTGTTGTTATGGAAACTTTGCATATGAATGTGTTTACAAGCTTCATGATTGCGTTTTGTTGGTTTTTGGATGTGTGTTCTACCCTTGAAGAGCCTATATGCTCAGGGAATACAAGAGGAATGAGAAGGAATGGAAAGGAGGAAGGAAAAATGTGAAATCTGCACTGAACCGCACACCCGTGCATTGGCGGTCAGCTCCACGGTCAGCTAGCGGCTAGCCGCCTGTGTACACTGCGGCTAACCGCAGGCTGACCGAACTCAGCGGTTACTTTTCCAGAAGCTAGCATTTTCATCTGGGATCAGCGGTCAGCACCACGGTCATCTCACGGCTAACCGCTAGTCTCGCTCGCGGTTAACCGCAAGCCAACCGTGGACTGCGGTTTCTTCTCCAGAAGCTGGCATTTCGATTGTGGTTCACGGTCAGCTCACGGCTAACCGCCAGTCCCACTCGCGGTTAACCGCAAGCCAACCGCGCAAATACGGTTCCTTTTCCCGAGAGCTAAGTTCGATTTGCTCTCCAGCGGTCAGCCTGGCGGTCACCTTGCGGCTAGCCGCCATGTCCCAGTTCGGCTAGCCGACACCTGACCGCGAGGTGACCGAAATTCACTGTTTGTGTATTTTGAAGAGTTTTGCAAGAATGAAAAACTAGAACATGTTAAGTGACCTTTAGCTTGATATTGTGCACTTGAAACCCAAGATGTCTTTAAACTTCTGGGGCACCAATTTTATTTAATTTCCAACATCGGGGCTTCGATTTCAGAACGACCATCCAAAGGTCATTACGCGTGCTTGATAAGCCTTGTGTTCGTGCTTTAGTTTTGATAAAATGAATATCATCGTGAACTTGTTTTGAAGTGTTAGTACAAGCTTGTTTTGGGAGTTTTGTTTCAAGAGAAAAGGGGATCTCTTCCTAAGCGTGTTATGCATAATTATTATGCCCGTGCTAGTCGTGCTCGTCGTGTTTTGATAAGTGATTTCCCCCTTTCTATCTCGACGTGCTTTGATCGTGCTTCGCGTGTTTTGTGCATTCATGAATTAAGTGAACACCACTGAGCTTAGACTGCCCTTTCGGTTTGATCCGCTGTCTGGGGGTCTTTAAACATGTGGACTGTCTGCAGACTGGTCGTGTATTTATTACACATCGTGGGTGTCCGGCTCCGCGGCCGGAATTCCCGTCTTTGTGGGAAATCGTGTCGTGTTTATATTATGTATATCGTGCTTGTCGTGCGTGCTTGCTCTTTTCATTATATAAATGATAGAGAAAGGATGGGCTCTTTGTGGATTGTAACTATTCATGATATATTATGTGCTCATGCTAGTTTATTTTGTATCTCAGCTTTGTTCGTATTCTTGAAAATGTATCTCAGTTTTGATAGTACTTCATACCAAAGATTTGCTCACATGTTTTCTTTAAATGTTATTGTTAATGTTCATGCCTACATTGATTACCTGCCAAACCGTCGTGTTTGACCCTTGTTTGTTGGTGCCCAGGTGCAGGAGACGTTGCCTTTGAGGAGGAGCGTCAGGAGGAGGCTTGTGAGCCAACTCCCGTGAGAGAGTGGCAGCCCGACGATGTCATTTAGATGTCGGACTGGTTCTCGAGTTTCGTCACCTTTAGTCTTGGGGTTTCTTTTGGTTATTTTAAGATTGTATTGACCTTTATTGGTCTCTTATGGGCTGTACTAAACTTAACTTACTTTCGTGTTAAACTTATAACTTGAACTATGTTTGGGAATGCCATGATAACTCTTTTCTTTGATGCTATGTCTTGTTATTAAATGTTATAGCACTTAAATATTTTATTGGTGCTTATATTGGTGTGTTTTGCTACACGCTTCCGCAATCGTGTACGTGTGTGTCAGATCCCGTGTCTTTGGGAATCCTCACCGCGGGAACCTGTGGGAAAACAAAATCTTCAATAGTAGTAATCATCACCAAATCGCGTCGCGGGCCCGGGGATCCGTTCCGGGGTCACGACAATAGCCCTCTGATATGTGGCACCATCATTTTTCAGACCAAATGGCATGACAATGTAGCAATACACGCCAAATGGGGTCCGAAATGTTGTGTGTTTTTCATCTTCAGGATGCATCTTTATCTGATTGTAGCCAGAGAATCCATCCATGAATGTCATTCGCTCAAACCCACATGTGTTGTCAATCATCACCTCTAGTATGGGGAGCGGGAACTCATCTTTGGGGCAAGCGCCATTAAGGTGTCTATAATCAATACAGACCCTGACTGCCCATTTTTCTTTGTCACGGGGACGATGTTGGCCAACCATTCAGGATGTTGTTCCTCGCGGATGAAGCCGACACTTTAGAGTTTTTGAACTTATTGTTCAATTTTGTCCATCACATTCGGACGAAATCTTCTTTGGCCTTGCTTGACAGGCTTGATATCTTTTTACAGATTGAGTTTATGGACTGCTATCTTGGGGTCTAAGCCAGGCATTTCAGCATAAGACCATGCAAAACAATCAATGAACTCAGGAAGAAAAGAGATATACTTGAGTAACTCATCATCCTTTATATTTTTGCTTATGAATACAGGACGTGGATCATCTGGTGGTCCCAAGTCTATCTTTTGAACAGGATCTTCTGTTGGAAGGTTCGAAGGTGGTTCCTCCTTAATATTTTCGGAGGCTTCCAACTCAACGAAACCTTCTGGAGTTTCAAGGGCATTTTCAGGCCAAGGTTTTGTTTCTAGCCATGGGTCTTCAGGATCGGTGATCTTCTCAAGGCTTGCTATGAGGTGATTCCAATCACCTGTTGAAACTGGGTCGAAGTAGAGTACTTCTTTTGGAGACAATGGTTCTTCTAGGTCAGAACGCCACATGTCTTTATCACTGGACGATTCCTCTTCATCATCAGAGAAACCGTACAAATTGGTAGAGCTTCCTGGATCCTTGACGGGTGACTCTTGAAAGAGATATCCAGGGAGGCCGATGTCTTCATGGACATGAGATGTTGAGGCTTGATCGGCAAATCGACTCCTCAGCATTTGTGTCAACTGCCTCAAGGGAGCGTCAGGATCATACCCCAACCCATGTGAAGATCTTTCTACATGACCGTAGAGTCTCCAATCTTCTAGTTGACTTTTGGTCAAGGCGAGCTCCAACGGTGTCAGAATACCGCGACCTTGCCCCAGACCGACTGGGTTTTGAGTGTCATAACCTATTTTCTTCATAATAGCTTGTGCCATAGGACTATATAGAAATAGTTGAGGCATACCTTCATTTTGGAAAGGTTCAAGCATGGAATTTGATGCGGAAGCTTCTTATCTGTGGAAAAAGATTGGCGTCTCTTCTGCTGAAGTTGCCAGAACAACAAAAAAGCAGATGTAGGATCTTCTACGTTGGCAGTTGTCTCTATTGGAGGTAGAGCAAGCTGAACTTGTTGGGTGTTAGCTTGGCTTGACTGTGTGTCATCTTCTGGCTCTGACTCTGAATCCGTGTCTTGCATGATAGACACGAAGGAGATGATAAACTTGCCCCCAGACTTTTGCTTAGTCTTCTTTGCTTTGGTTGCGATGACCAAAGGCTTGGAAGATTTGAGAGAGACAACGAAGGGAGATGGATATCTCTCTTCAAATTTACCGGAAGGTTTGTTTTCTTCCGATGATTGCTGAGGAGCCTTGCCTTTATCTTTCTGAAGATTTTCAGCAAGGGGTGTTATTTCTTCCTCCTTTTCTTCTTTTTCATCTTTATACATTTGAGCATCTACAAAATGGACTTCTTTGCCTTTGAAGGGCTTTTTGTCTGCAAACACTCGATGTATCGAGCCGTCATTGCCGACGAACTTGATGCATTGATGTAGAGTTGAAGGGACGACACAATTCTCGTGTATCTAGGGACGTCCAAGAAGGATGTTGTAGCATGAGGGGGTTCTTATTGCATACACAGTGACTTCAGAGATAAGATCACCGATTTGCAACTTGAACTTGATTTTGTTGATAGGCCTTTGAGCGCTCCCATCATACCCAAAGATGGATACAGACGTGTGACTCAGCTTGCTAGGTGGGATCCCCAGCTCTTCGAGTGCAGAAGTAGAGATGAGGTTGAGCGCAGACCCTAGGTCGATCTGGACTCTGTGTATCGACATTTCTTTGATGTACCCTGTGAAGTACAGGGGTCGATTGTGCTTTGTCTCACCTAACAGGAGGTCATCCTTACTGAAGGCGATGGTTGCACTTGATACTTTCTGTACCGAGAGGCATTCAATGCCTGATCCTTTGGTTTTCTTCTTTTCTCCTTTTGAGGAAGTATTTGATTTTTTAACCCTATAGTCCATTTCAATTTGTAGGACTTGTGGGGCATGTTTGTCGACATCCGCATTCAGCCTTTGTAGTAAAGAAATGAGACTATCATGAGTTTGTGGAGACATTCGTAATAAGTCAAGGATGTGCAGCCGTGCAGGTATGTGTTTAAAGTGCTCAATCAAGTCGTACTTGAAAGCCTCCTTCGGGCCTACATGTTCATTATTGTTTCCACTTGGGGCGTTTACATTTTGTGTTCCCGAAGGATTTACATAAGAACAAGAAGGTTGGTCGTAGTTTTTGTGGTAATCCCGGCTAGAACGGGTACCTCTGCCAACTTCAAGAGCTTCTTGAGAAGGGTCTTCATTTAGAAGATCGGTCCTTAGGATCCAAGGGTTGATCCTTCTCATTTACTGAAGATGTGTCTGTAGCAGAGTCACCATCCTCAGTGATTGCGTTACATGGAGCATTTTCGCGGAGCAAGTCCTGAACAGCATCCAGTAATTTTTCTCCTTCATTGAGTAATTTGTCGGTCCAGACATCTCCTATGAGGTCAGGTATCTGGGACCAACTGACCAGGTCTTCTCCGGCTGAAGTTTCTTCAGGATGATCGGTCGGAAGAGCTATGAGTTGCGACGTCACGGTTTCAGGGGATGAAGGCTGCGTAGATGTTATCTCAGTGGAAGTCACCCGAGAAAATGTAGCTCCGGAAGATATACTATCAGGTGTAGCTAGAGAGTACGTATCTTCAGTAGATGATGCTTCAGAAGCGCTATCATCCTGAGCTATCGCATTGCAAGTTGCCCTAATGAGAGATTCCCCTAGAGTGGACTGTTGGGAGTCGGACTCATCATCGGATGTGAGAGGATCATCTATCCAACATTTTTCTCCACTTTCAGGAGTTGAGGGAAGAGGCACCCATTGATTTTCAGGAAATTTCGGTTCCATATTTTGATCGTGAAGATCTTGCTCTTGTTCTAAGGCAAGGCGCTGCAAGATCCTCTCATACTCTTTAGGATCAGGCATGCGAGCCAAATCTTCTTCTTCGTCTGCCCCTTGTGGTTCAACATGATCGGGTTCCACTGGAACGTTGAAGGCTGCTGAGTCAACAACATTTTCTTGAACAGGCTCTTGGTCTCCTTCATCATCGGACCAGGATCCCTATTGCCCATATGGGTTATACCAGATTACCGGCATAAGGTGAGTTTCGGGAACCCATTCTTCATCGGAGAGGTATTCTCCTATTTCAAGGGATTACTCCCACTCGTCGGTGTCACTGGACTCGTATCCATCCATGGAGAATCCAATCACCGAATTGCAAGAGTATGATGCCCCCTACGTAGTTTCATTTCTGAATTGAGGTGGCACGAAATCACCAATGGTGAATTTTCTTTCCACCTTTGAAGCCTTGGATTCTTCCGTTGCCCCTAGCGAAGCTGTGGAAGAGGTCTCTGCCTTTTCATGGATTTCTTATTTTAGTTGAGCTTCCTCCTGCTGCTTAAACTTGCAGAGTTGCCTCTTGGCTTGCCATCGCTGTCGAGCGGTAGGCTTTGTTGTGACGATCTCCCAATTTTCTGTTAGTTTTATGGTCTCAATACCAAGAATATGATGTAATAAATTGATTAATTTCTTTATTTATCAATACAATCATGCTTTCCTTTCATGAGATGAATGGTTTTAATTTTAAACTTGCACATAACCAATACGAGTGACATAATGGTTCATGAGATGAATCGGAGTCCACAAGTATACTAGCTGTAATACATGTGTGTGGATGAGATCCACATACAGGAGACATATACTACAAATCTTATACTTAAATATCTTCACAACTAGTGATGAGATTGGGCATCTCATCTGACAAGGTTGTAGCACTTTGATCACTATGAGATAGTGTGATTTGTCTCGATCATCGGAATGTAAGATTCTGGATTGTGGTGCTGGTATATTAAATGTATTGAAGGACCATGAGATGCACCTTATATACATTGTCTGTACTTTAAGGTCTGCTCTCATAATTCCCTAGCAATAGGCTCATAATCCTGAGACATTAATGAACTCAAGTTTCTATCTATTCATTTGCTTTGAGTTACCAATGAGTGAGGCCAATTGTAGGTCAACACCTCGGCGATTTGGGCATGTGGTAGTAGAGCTATGGGAACATTCAATTGTCAAGATGGAATCTATCTTTAATTTCCCCTTGTGCCAATTAATGGATTTATCATTGGTAAGTGCGCACCCATTTTCAATTAAGAGTTAATTGGATTGGTACCAAATGATCATTATAATTAATTGGGGCTCAAGGATAATAAGATATGGATCTAATTTGGTGGATATGTCCAATTGATCCATGGATATAGACGGAGGGGCCTACTTGTGGTAATTGGGAAGTTTAGGGTCTTCATTGTAATATATTCCTAAGACTGGAGCTCAATTGCATTTATATAGTTCAGTTATTTACAATTAACTGTGGGCCCAGATTGCACATGAGATGTGGGGTCGCGTGTCCCAGTTGGACCCAACTTTCTAAGGAATCCCTAGTAGTCCCCACGCTAGCCCAAGTTATTAGAAAGATACTAATTCTACTTGAACTCTAATAGGAAGGAATTGGAAGGTTACTATTTCTATTTGAAGTGAGACTTCTAATAGTGGTAATAGTAAGTTACTAATTATTAATGGAAGTATGACTTCTATTTTAATTAGAAAAGAGTGAAAGTTAGTGTGAATCAGATCTGAACTCCTTTTAAGAAGAGAGTTCTATAGCTGGTATTTTAAAACTTTTAACTAGGATCAGAATTAGAAAGCAAACCAGCCATGTAAATCACACAATAACACCATGCAATCATGATCAACTTGTGTGTAAAAAAATAAGATACAAAGGAGAACATATACCTGATGTTCTTGGGTTGAAAAACTTCTGAAATCTGAACTTTAAGATCAGATTCTTTAGACTGCAACTTTCAGCAACCTTGCTGGAATTTCTCTGCAGCAGGTTCCCTTCTAGTCTTCTCCTCTATTCCTCTTTCTCCAATCTGATTGGCTAGTGTTGGTGGGAACAAACTAGACTTCCCTCTAATTGTCTTTGCTTGATCTGAAGTGAAGAACTCAGATCTGATGTGGGTTTTCTGCAGGAAGAAAACAAGGACCAGCGAGAGGAAATCTGATGTGCAATGGACGTCCAAGGGTGTGAGTGCTGCCCCTCTTTCTTGTTTCCAATCTCTTGCACAACCAAGAGAGATTTTCTCTCCTTCTTCCCTCAATGATCTTGCACACCCAAAGGGGGAACCACCAGCAATATATAATGCTGATATCTTGGAGAGAAAGTATCTTGAAAGAACTAGGAAACCAAGGAGAAAAAATAGGAACTTTCCAAAAAGGAAAACACACTCCATCATGGACGTCCAGCCCTCTTTCCTTTTCTATTTAGTTTCTAAATTGAATTAGAAAGCTACTAAACTTTAGGAAAACTTGCACAAAAAAGAACTCCTTCCAAGTAATGGGACCTGCACAAACTTGGGACCCACAAACTGGGGACCACATTGGCTAGCCCACACTTACTATGGCCCATGTACCAAATAATTTATCTAGAGTTGTAATTCATGTATACCATCATGGGCCTATTTGAATTTACACTCAAAATTATTTCTCCACACATTTAAACAATTTAGGAAACCTTGCCAATCTAGGAAAGTGGCTAAAGAAGGGACCAAAAGACATATTTGCCCTTGGCTTCCAAAATGACCAAAATGTCCATGCTAACCCCATAGCAACACTAGGATCATTTTAACCTTAACTCATTCCACTAGAGAGTTATGGTTGCACTCCAAGGACAAATATTAAATTGCAAATAAAGCTCATCATAAATAGACGATTGTCTTTGACCTACCAAGTACAATGACCATAATGCCCCTCTATGTAACATCCATAATCAAGTAGGTTAACCGATGTACTATCCACCTTCTTGATTACATCTCAACCTTAGAACTTCATACCCTTGACTTAATCATCATCTGGATATCATTCTCTTGATCCAGGGAGCGACCCACAAGTTCAATATCCATATGGAACATCCATATACTAAGATCTTAGATTCTGATGATTAATCGGATAATTCTAAGGGGACAATCATTCCATCACATGATGGCATAGATTCCATATTGCATTTGTACGTCCCAACTAATCAAGCCTGAGCACCCAAAACACAGAGCTGCTGACCCATGAACAGGATCTCACCCATAGTGAATTAAAGCACAAGGACTTGACTTCGTCAGTTCATCCACAAATGCTCAAGATTAAGAGCACTGGTCACTCAGTAGCAAGAGGTGATTTGATCTCTCTCTGTGATAGTACTATATTAGAGATCACACCTACAAGTGGTCCTGTTCAATGCATGACACATGCACTAATGAGATAAATCCGGAAAAGCCTCTCGTGACTTAGGTAAGTCACCCTGAATACAGGAGAGTATCTCATTATAACTTATACCAAGATGAAGTGCCCAACTCCATCTCTCAGTTATGAACAAGTTTATTGTTTCAAGTGTCCATGACTCAGACCTTACTGTGTGTAGCCACTACACACCTAAGTCATTACTAGAAAACAATGGGCCTTACACAACCATACATATACACAAGTATTAAGAGAAAGATGTCATTCTATTAAATAACCAATAAATATCCAGTTACAGAGATGTGAGTGCAGTCAGTGGGCTTTAGGGCATACACCAATCCCAACAATCTCCCACTTGCACTAAAGATCACTACGACCTAACCTAACTCCCATTGACTCAACATGTGGAGTGAACACTTTCTCAGTAAGAGTCTTAGTAAATGGGTCAGCTAAGTTATTTGCTGAGGCAATCTGCTCTACCACTATTTCTCCATCCTGGACGAATTCCCGGATCAAGTGGTACTTTCTCTGAATATGCTTGCCTTTCTTGTGATTCCTGGGCTCTTTGCAGTTAACTACTGCACCAGTATTATCGCAGTACATGACAATCGGTTTTTGCACTGCAGGAACTACTCCCAATTCCAATAGGAATTTTCTGAGCCATACTGCTTCCTTCGCAGCTTCCGATGCCGCCACATACTCTGCTTCCATAGTAGAATCAGTAGTACAATCTTGCTTGACACTTCTCCATGATATAGCCCCTCCTGATAGAGTAAAGACGTATCCCGAGGTAGACTTTCTGCCATCTACATCCGACTGGAAATCAGAGTCTGTATACGTCAGTGGCGTTAGATCATCTGCTCGGTAAGTCAGCATATAATCTTTCGTTCTCCGAAGATACTTGAATATATGCTTAACAGCTGTCCAGTGTATAGGTCCAGGGTTTGATTGATATCTACTAACCATGCCAACGGCAAAGCAGATATCTGGTCTAGTACACAACATTGCATACATGAGGCTTCCAACAGCTGATGCATATGGTACTCTCCTCATGCTTTCTATCTCCTCTGGTGTCTTCGGACATTGATTCCGAGATAGTGGTACTCCATGTCTAGAAGGTAGCAAGCCCTTCTTGGAGTCATGCATGTTATACTTGACCAGTATCTTCTCAATATATGAAGATTGGGATAAGGCTAACATCTTGTTCTTGCGATCTTGCAAAAGCTTGATCCCTAAGACATAGCTCGCCTCACCCAAATCCTTCATCTGAAATTGAGATGATAACCAAACCTTAGTAGATGACAAGATGCCAACATCATTTCCAATGAGTAATATGTCATCCACATATAGGACTAAAAATGCAACTGCGTTTCCACTCCCTTTCTTATACACACATGGTTCATCAATGTTTTGATCAAAGCCAAAAGATTTGACTGCCTGATTAAACTTGATGTTCCATGCCCTAGACGCTTGCTTAAGTCCATAAATAGACTTCTTAAGCTTACAGACCATGTTTTCTTGGCCACCAGCAATGAATCCCTCTGGTTGCATCATATAGATGCATTCGTCAAGACTTCCATTAAGAAAAGCTGTCTTGACATCCATCTGCCATATCTCGTAGTCATAATGACATACGATGGCTAAGAGAATCCTTATGGACTTAAGCATAGCCACTGGTGAAAAGGTTTCCTCATAATCAATACCCTCTTTCTGAGTATACCCTTTCGCCACCAGTCTTGCTTTGAAGGTTTCAACCTTCCCATCCACTCCTCTCTTTCTCTTGTAGATCCACTTGCACCCTATGGGTTTGATCCCTTCAGGTGCATCCACAAGTTCCCAGACTTGATTGGAATACAGAGAATCCAATTCAGATTTCATCGCTTGATGCCACATGTCAGCATCTATATCCGTTACTGCTTCATCGTAACCAGTAGGATCCTCAACTAGATCCTCGGAGTCTGTCATAAAAGACACTCCTAGGTATCTATCTGGTGGTCTAGAAATTCTCCCACTACGACGAGGCTCCGGAGTGTTAAAAGGAATATCTTGATTTTCTACAGTCTCAGGATCTGGCACAGATGTTGCAGGAGTTTCTGAAAGAATCTCCTCAAGTGTTTCTTTACAACCAAGCTCTTGGTGCATCATGCAATCATCCTCCAAGTATCTAGCATGAGTGCTGATAAGCACTTTTTGCTCCTTTGGATGATAAAAGATGCCTCCTCTCGTTCCCTTAGGATACCCAATGAAGTAGCACATTTCCGATCTGGGTTCTAGCTTGGTAGCTTTATCATTCAGTACATAGACTGGACAACCCCAAATGTGGATATGTCTTAAACTGGGTTTTCGACCTGTCCACATTTCTTGAGGTGTCCTAGGTACTGATTTAGAAGGTACCAGATTTAAAATGTATGCTGCTGCTTCTAGGGCATATCCCCAAAAAGATATGGGTAGGGTTGCATGACTCATCATGGACCTTACCATATCAAGAAGGGTACGGTTTCTTCTCTCTGCTACACCATTTTGCTGGGGTGTACCCGGTGCAGACAACTGAGACACAATCCCATGTTGTGTGAGGTACTCCTTGAACTCACCCAAGAGGTACTCGCCACCTCGATCAGATCGAAGAGCTTTGATATGTTTCCCTAGTTGTAGCTACGCCTCAGCCTTGAATTGTTTGAACTTATCAAACGCTTCAGACTTGCGTCGCATTAGGTACACATATCCATACCTAGAGTAATCATCAGTGAAGGTGATGAAATAGTCATAACCTCCTCTTGCTAGTTTGTTCATAGGACCACACACATCAGTGTGAACCAATTCTAACAACTCCTTTGACCTCAGTCCCTTTCCAGAGAATGACCTTTTGGTCATCTTTCCCATGAGACAAGATTCACACTGAGGTAAAGGTTCGAGATCTAATGAGCTCAGAAGCCCATCCTCTACCAACCTCTGAATCCGTTTTAGGTTAATATGACCCAAACGTAAGTGCCAAAGATAAGTGTCATTGGTCGAAGATACCTTCCTCTTAAGGGATGATGAGCTTTCTAGTTGTACATTATGCAGTGAGGGAGCAATAGGATATATATAAAATAAGTTGTCATGCATTCTACCGGAACATATAATATTTCCATCTCTACTGATATCAACACCAGAATGGAAAGAAACTGAATAATTAAATTCAATGAGTCTGGAAACTGAAATTAAATTCTTCCTTATGTCCGGAACATAGATAACATTGTTTAAAACTAATGTCCTATCATTCGAAAAATGTAAGGTAATAGCTCCCACTGCAACAGCCCATATCTTTGCTCCATTTCCAACTCTAAGGTCAAACTCTCCTTTCTCAAGCCTTTTCATTATCTGAAACCCCTGCAATGAATTGCATATGTGATTAGTGGCTCCAGAGTCTACTATCCATGAATCAGTAGAATCAACCACATGACAGGTTTCAATGTAATAGGAAAGAGATATACCTTTCTTATCTGAGCCTAGGAGCTTGGGACAATCTTTCTTCCAGTGACCTTTGAGGCCGCACTTGAAGCATTTCCCTTTGGGCTTTTCACCTGTGCCTTTGTCCTTTTTCCCAGCATTGCCCTTTTTCTGTCCTTTTCCCTTATCCTGCTTCTTCTTGAACTTTTTCCCTTTCGGGTTCAGTTTAGAGGAAAACTGGGAAAAGTGAAGTTGGCCTTTAGGCTTCATGATGGCCTCTGCCGCCTGGAGTTCTTTCATTAACTCAGAGAGAGTCATGTCCATCTTGCTTATGTTAAAGTTGAGCTTGAACTGGTTGAAAGACCCCGGCAGAGTTTCGAGAATCATATCAGTCTGACTCCCTGCATCAATCTCAGCCCCTAGGATCTCAGCTTCATTGAAACAATCCATCATTTTGAGCATGTGCTCTCTGACAGGTGTTCCCTCAGCCATCCTAGAATTCATGATTGTCCTTAAAGCAGCTTGCCTAGCTGACCTGCTTTTGTCTGCGAACATCTCAGACAAGGACAACATGATATCTGAAGCTGTGTCCATTTGCTCATGCTGCGTTTGCAACACGTTGGACATGGAAGCAAGCATGTACCATTTGGCCATGCTATTCGCCTTTTTCCATTTCCTTTCAGCCTCTAACTGGTCATCTGTAGAATAATCATCAATGGTAGGACAGGGTTCCGACAAAACATACTTGTACTCCTCAGCAGTGAGTACTATGTTAAGGTTTCTTTTCCAGTCTACGTAATTTGGGCCAGTCAATTTGTTCTCACGCAAAATACTCATCAACGGGCTAAAGGAATCCTTCCCCATCTCTCTGGATATATATAACAGGTTATAATTAGACAGGCAGTATATATGTAACAAGTATATGGTGCTTGTAATAAAAGGAAAAACATGCACAAGACTTTTTACATTATTTAACCCTAATTATAATGTATCAGTGTCTCAACCTCCTCATAGACCCTCCATCGAAGGGATAGCCGAGCCTACAGTCACGTTGAGTTAAGGTCTACTTATTTGGATCATCACTGTCTGGATACGCATATCCAGTGATAGTCCAATCACTGATTGGTTTGGCCTCATATGATAAATAACACTAACTCCTAGGGAGAGGTTATTACCATCTTATGTCAAGTGTATTACCATCTCTTATGAACGTTCCCAGAATGTCTATGACTCAAGTCCTCTGAAGGGAAGTAACTTTGATCCAATCTTGAAGTGATCTTTAGTAAAGAGCTCCACCGAAGGGATGGCCGCTCCCACCAACGCTTCATTGACATTCTATAGAAGTGATCTTTAGTAAAGAACTCCACCGAAGGGATGGCCGCTCCCACTAACACCTCATTACGAATATTCACATTAGTTCACCCACTAACCCATCGAAGCAATCTTTAGTAAAGAACTCCACCGAAGGGATGGCCGCTCCCACTAACACTCCAATGAGATAGCATGAACCGAAAATGGAAGGCCGTGGGGTTTTTCCAAACCCCTCTCCCACTTGATTATTTAACACTTTTGATCGTTACTCAAACCTTGTTTAAATCTAGCAAACTTGGTTAACAATTTTCATGACTCAATTGCTTAAGTCATCAAAAAAAAAAAACCTTTGCTTTAAAACATATTGAGTAGAGATCTTGGGACCAATGGGTTATGGGCCCACTATGGTATCAACATATTAGATTTTAGTTTGGCCTCTTTTGGAAACTTAGGGTACCAAGGTAAACTAAACCCTATCCAATTTTAAACCTTAGACAAATAGAAGGTGCTGGTCTAAGATCCGTTTAAAAACAATTTGCCAAACTAAAACCAATCCAATATAGAAAGATGCCAATTTTAAGAACCTAGTGGTGGCCATGTTACTAGGTGATAAACATAGCAATTATATAAAGCATTCAACCGTGCATTCCATATATAAAAGCAAATTAAAGAATGCAATCCTTGATGGCTCCCTGCTATTTCGGACTTCAAATCCTTTTCCAATTAGGAAACTTGGTTAAGAGTCCTTCTTGCGCTAGGAAACCTCCGTTGCCTCCGTTACCATGGGACCCGGTTTGTTGCAACCTTCCTCGCTAGAAACTTTCCTCTTCTTGCTTGTTACAATAAATCAAATTTATACAAGCAAACCAGTGAAAAACAAAAACCCAAAATTACATTGGAGATACCTATGCTTTTCAAGAAAGCTTACATCAAGACTAGTTGAAATATAAACAAGGAAATAATTACAACTTCCTATGATTGCTAACCGCGCAATCGTACACTTTCCAACTAATTAAAGAAACGTCCAAATCCACACACATACATGCTAACCATCAAGGATGCAAGTATTTGGCTGCAAACAAAGAGGTTAGTGCATTCAAAGTGCTATGTACAGCACTATATAGTGATCTGAAATTATTCCAGCACCTTGGAAAAATTACTGCACTACAAACATATAGAAAACAGCATTCTGGAATTATTCCAGCAGCATGGAAAAAATTCCTGCACTTCATACATGTAGTAATCAGCATTCTGGAATTATTCCAGCAGCATGGAAAAAATTCCTGCACTTCATACATGTAGTAATCAGCATTCTGGAATTATTCCAGCAGCATGGGAAAAATTCCTGCACCATATTTATGCAGTAAAAACCATCCTAAAGGGTGCCACCATGTCCTTTATTGATCTAGAATTGATATCCACACAACATGGGATCATGATTAATCATGGTGTGGCTCTGATACCATTGAAAGTTAGTGTGAATCAGATCTGAACTCCTTTTAAGAAGAGAGTTCTATAGCTGGTATTTTAAAACTTTTAACTAGGATCAGAATTAGAAAGCAAACCAGCCATGTAAATCACACAATAACACCATGCAATCATGATCAACTTGTGTGTAAACAAATAAGATACAAAGGAGAACATATACCTGATGTTCTTGGGTTGAAAAACTTCTGAAATCTGAACTTTAAGATCAGATTCTTTAGACTGCAACTTTCAGCAACCTTGCTGGAATTTCTCTGCAGCAGGTTCCCTTCTAGTCTTCTCCTCTATTCCTCTTTCTCCAATCTGATTGGCTAGTGTTGGTGGGAACAAACTAGACTTCCCTCTAATTGTCTTTGCTTGATCTGAAGTGAAGAACTCAGATCTGATGTGGGTTTTCTGCAGGAAGAAAACAAGGACCAGCAAGAGGAAATCTGATGTGCAATGGACGTCCAAGGGTGTGAGTGCTGCCCCTCTTTCTTGTTTCCAATCTCTTGCACAACCAAGAGAGATTTTCTCTCCTTCTTCCCTCAATGATCTTGCACGCCCAAAGGGGGAACCACCAGCAATATATAATGCTGATATCTTGGAGAGAAAGTATCTTGAAAGAACTAGGAAACCAAGGAGAAAAAATAGGAACTTTCTGTTAAACCCCGACCCAGACCAAGTCGATTAGTGTGCGATTAGTATGTGTTCAGTTCTAAGTGGGTTTAGTCATGGTTGGGTTGGAAGTGATTAGTTAGTTTTGGACATAGCTTTCGGAATTTTGAGAACGTCTAGTATTAGTCAGACACACTCAGGAAGGCCTGAGTGCACGTGTAAGCTTGGGAAGATCGTATCGTTTTTCGTGTGAGTGTGATTTTGATTTCATTTGAATGATCTTGTCATGTGTTACAACTTTCGTTTTAAGCCCATTTGTGTTTGAAGCCCAAAAACACATGTTTTGGCCCAAAGAGGGTAAAATTGTCTTTCTTGCACAAATCTGGACACAATTTTCGAGATCTCAAAACCATGTCAAAAATATACTTTTTAGAAAGTAGATATTTCGACGATCGTTTTATCCTTCTTCGTCGAAGTCATCCGAGGCCCACAAGATCATGTTTTAGCCATTTCAAGTTCAAGCCCAATGGGGCCCATGAGTCATCACTTAAGCCTCCCTTTCCCCCTTCTTCCACTCACTTTACCAAAATCCTGCAACTTCTTAACCTAGGGCAAGGAAGAGTCTCTTTTTCTCTCCATCTTCCCCATCTTGTTTGATATAGCTAGAGAGCTCCAAAGAAGATTCTAAGACTACCATTTTCTTCATCTCCTTGCAAGCTCTCCATTGATACAATTTTCTTAAGGTTTCAAGTTGGGAAAGCTCTCCATTCTCTTCCATCTCTCTTGTTTGACTTTCTCTAGGTAAGAGCTTCAAGCCATGTTTTCCATAAAGTCTTTTTAGCTCCTTAAGATTGTGTTTTTCTTGTTCACAAACCCTTTTGTTAAAATGGGTTCCTTGTTTCCATTTTTGAGTGAGTTTGTGTGTTTTCTCTTGGGTTTTTCTTGTAGTGCTTTATAGCTTGAGTGAAGTGCTTGGAGGAGTATTTTTAGCATTTGGGCAAGGCAAGTAATCTCTATAGGATCATTATGCATGTTATTCTAAGCTACATTGTTGTTTTGAAAACTTTGCATATGAATGTGTTTTGTTGGTTTTGGATGTGTGTTTTACCCTTGAAGAGCCTATATGCTCAGGGAATACAAGAGGAATGAGACTGAATGGAAAGGAGGAAGGAAAAATGTGAAAATCTGCATTGAACCGCACACCCGTGCATTGGCGGTCAGCTCCGCGGTCATCTCGCGGCTAGCCGCCTGTGTCCAATGCGGCTAACCGCAGGCTGACCGAACTCAGCGCTTACTTTTCCAGAAGCTAGCATTTTCATCTGGGATCAGCGGTCAGCACCACGGTCAGCTCACGGCTAACCGCCAGTCTCACTCGCGGTTAACCGCAAGCCAACCGTGGACTGCGGTTTCTTCTCCAGAAGCTGGCATTTCGATTGTGGTTCACGGTCAGCTCCGCGGTCAGCTCACGGCTAACCGCCAGTCCCACTCGCGGTTAACCGCAAGCCAACCGCGCAATGCGGTTCCTTTTCCCGAGAGCTAAGTTCGATTTGCTCTCCAGCGGTCAGCCTGGCGGTCACCTTGCGGCTAGCCGCCATGTCCCAGTTCGACTAGCCGACACCTGACCGCGAGGTGACCGAAATTCACTGTTTGTGTATTTTGAAGAGTTTTGCAAGAATGAAAAACTAGAACATGTTAAAGTGACCTTTAGCTTGATATTGTACACTCGAAACCCAAGATGTCTTTAAACTTCTGGGGCACCAATTTTATTTAATTTCCAACATCTGGGCTTCGATTACACAACGACCATCCAAAGGTCATTACGTGTGCTTGATAAGCCTTGTGTTCGTGCTTTAGTTTTGATACAATGAATATCATCGTGAACTTGTTTTGAAGTGTTAGTACAAGCTTGTTTTGGGGTTTTGTTTCAAGAAAAAAAAAGGGGATCTCTTCCTAAGCGTGTTATGCATAATTATTATGCCCGTGCTAGTCGTGCTCGTCGTGTTTTGATAAGTGATTTCCCCCTTTCTATCTCGACGTGCTTTGATCGTGCTTCGCGTGTTTTGTGCATTCATGAATTAAGTGAACACCACTGAGCTTAGACTGCCCTTTCGGTTTGATCCGCTGTCTGGGGGTCTCTAAACATGTGGACTGTCTGCAGACTGGTCGTGTATTTATTACACATCGTGCGTGTCCGGTTCCGCGGCCACAAGGATGGGCTCTTTGTGGGTTGTAACTATTCATGATATATTATGTACTCATGCTAGTTTGTTTTGGTATCTCAGCTTTGTTCGTATTCTTGAAAATGTATCTCAGCTTTGATAGTACTTCATACCAAAGATTTGCTTACATGTTTTCTCTAAATGTTATTGTTCATGTTCATGCCTACATTGATTACCTGCCAAACCGTCGTGTTTGACCCTTGTTTATTGGTGCCCAGGTGCAGGAGACGTTGCCTTTGAGGAGGAGCGTCAGGAGGAGGCTTGTGAGCCAACTCCCGTGAGAGAGTGGCAGCTCGACGATGTCATTTAGATGTCGGTCTGGTTCTCGAGTTTCGTCACCTTTAGTCTTGGGGTTTCTTTTGGTTATTTTAAGATTGTATTGACCTTTATTGGTCTCTTATGGGTTGTACTAAACTTAACTCACTTTCGTGTTAAACTTATAACTTGAACTATGTTTGGGAATGCCATGATAACTCTTTTCTTTGATGCTATGTCTTGTTATTAAATGTTATAGCACTTAAAGATTTGATTGTGCTTATCGTGATGTGTTTTGCTACACGCTTCCGCAATCGTGTACGTGTGAGTCAGATTCCGCGTGTCTTTGGGAATCCTCACCGCGGGAACCTGTGGGAAAACAAAATCTTCCATAGTAGTAATCATCACCAATCGCGTCGCGGGCCCGAGGATCCGTTCCGGGGTCGCGACAGGACTGGTATCAGAGCGAGGCATGTTTCAGGCACTTAAAAGAAACTAGAAAGATCTTAGGAACGTGGCGAGGATTCGTGAGTTCGATAGATTCGTTCGTATAGGATCTTAGAAACCCTTGTACCATGATTATTGTGTTCTAACTCTTTGTTCTACAGCAATATGCCTCCAAGAAAAGCTCCAAATCATCATGCTTCAGGCAGTAACCAGAATGAGTCAGATGCATCTGATACACCAACAGCCACACAATTTCAGGAACTTATGCAAGCCATGATAGCACAGCAAAGGCAGGCTAATGAGAACCAAGCCAGATTTCAAGAGCAGTTGGCTAAGAAAGATGACGAGATGGCACAAGTTCAAAGGCAGTTATTGGAAGTCCTTCAGAACAAGAATGTAGCACCACCCGCAGGTCCACAGATTGTGATACAGAATAGGGATCCTGACCCTAATGCTCTATTTGAGAAGTTTAGGAAGAGAGCACCCAAAGAATTTTCGGGCAATGAGGACCCACTAGTGGCAGATGACTGGCTAGTCAATACGGAGAAGATCTTTGATGTCTTCATGTGCACGGGTATACAGAAAGTCAACCTCACAGCTTCATTATTTTATGGGCTCGCAGATAGGTGGTGGCAAACAGTCAAGGATCCTTATGCAGTGATGGCAGATGATGAGGCATGGGCAGCATTCAAGATACAGTTTCAAGACAAGTACATTCCCTCTCATGTCAAGAGACAGAAGGCTATTGAGTTCCAGCAGCTTAAGCAAGGTAGTATGACAGTGTTGGACTATGTCACCAAGTTCGAAAGATTGGCTAGATATGCCTCTGAGTTGATTGATACGGAAGGGAAGAAAATAACAAAGTTTTTGGAAGGGTTGAATCCGATCATCATGAGAGATGTTATAGGGGTAGTACCTCCAGCTACATATGATGAGGCAGTCAAGCGGGCTTATACTTTTGAGGATATTAATAATATGATTGTTCAGGACAGGAAGCAACAGTATCAGCAGTAAAATCAGAGGCAACAACAGGGCAAGAAGCCAAGGCAAGAACAAGGTCATGTGAGGCAGGGTTGTGGACATTGTGGCAAGAATCATGAGACACACGAATGTAGGAAGGCCATGGGTGCCTGTTTCAAGTGTGGGGCTATGAACCATTCTATCAAAGATTGCCCACTACTTCAGAATCAAGGGAACAGAAACCAGCAGCAGAGACAAGTAGCTCCTCAAAATCAAGCACCAGTTCAGAATCAGATGAGACCACCTCAGCAGCATCAGGCTAGGCAACCAGGACAGAATCAGAATGCTCGTCCTCCACAGCAGAACAGACAGGGCCAAGGAAGGCAGAACCAAGTACCGAACAGACTACAGATGCATGGACGGTTATACTATCTCAACCGTACAGACGCTGAAGTTGCAGGAGACGTGGTAGAAGGTAAACTTCTTGTTTGTGGGGTAGAAGCCCAGATTTTGTTTGATCCTGGATCCACACATTCCTTTGCATCTCCTAGTTTTGCTAAGTTGATTGATGCACCATGTAGTGAGTTGGATTACATTTTGGTAGTGACCACTCCAGTAGGGAAACAAGTTGTGTGTAGAAACCATTACCCTAGTTGTACAGTGTTGTTAGGAGATGTTAATCTACCGGCCAACCTCATAGTTTTGGACATGCATGATTTTGATGTCATTTTAGGCATGGATTGGTTAGAAGCATATCATGCCAACTTGGATTGTTTTAGTAAGACCATCACATTCAGATTCCAAGGACCACAGGCAGAGTTGATATTTCAAGGGAACAGGAGAAAATCTCAGGCAGGGTTTATTTCAGTGTTGAAGGCAAGCAGATTAGTTCAAAGTGGGTGCCAGGCCTTTATTGCGTTTATCGCGGAGGATAAACAGTCCCAAGGGGTGGAGGATATCCCCATTGTGTGTGAATTTCCGGATGTTTTTCCAGAAGAAATCCCGGGTTTACCACCAATTAGAGAAGTTGAGTTTACAATTGAGCTTCTTCCAGGGACAGCTCCTATCTCGATTGCACCATATAGGATGGCTCCAGCAGAAATGGGTGAGCTAAAACTCCAATTGCAGGATTTGTTGAGCAAAGGTTTTATTAGGCCAAGTGTTTCACCGTGGGGAGCACCAGTGTTATTTGTGAAGAAGAAGGATGGAAGCTTGAGAATGTGCATAGACTACCGGAAGTTGAACCATGTGACAGTGAAGAACAAGTATCCCTTGCCAAGGATAGATGAATTGTTTGACCAATTACAGGGAGCAGCCTATTTTTCCAAGATAGACTTGAGGTCAGGGTACCATCAGTTGAGAGTTAGAGACTCAGATGTTCAGAAAACAGCCTTTAGAACAAGATATGGGCACTATGAGTTCTTAGTGATGCCCTTTGGTTTGACAAATGCACCCGCAGTCTTTATGGCTTTGATGAACAAGGTCTTTGCGCCTTATTTGGATCACTCCACGGTAGTGTTTATTAATGATGTTCTGGTATATTCTAAGAGTAAGAAGGAGCATGAAGAACATTTGAGGACAGCGTTGCAGCTCTTGAGAGACAACCAGTTATATGCAAAACTCAGTAAGTGTGAATTCTGGTTAGAGCAAGTTGCTTTTCTAGGCCACATCATCTCCAGAGAAGGTTTAGCAGTTGATCCGGCGAAGATAGAAGCAGTTGTTAGTTGGGCAAGGCCAAGCAGTGTGACAGAAATTAGAAGTTTTTTGGGGTTAGCAGGCTACTACAGAAGATTTGTCCAAGGTTTTTCATCCATCGCAGCCCCTTTGACAAAATTGACTAGGAAGAATGTCCCATTTGTGTGGACCGATCAGTGTGAAACCAGTTTCCAAGAGTTGAAGGGAAGGTTAACCACAGCCCCGATTCTTACATTACCCTCGAGCAACGGCGGATTTATTGTTTATACAGATGCTTCGAATGTGGGACTAGGTTGTGTATTGATGCAAGATGGCAAGGTGATTGCTTATGGCTCGAGACAGTTGAAGGACCATGAGAAGAATTATGCGACTCACGACTTGGAGTTGGCAGCAGTTGTTTTTGCATTGAAGATGTGGAGACACTATCTCTACGGAGAGAAATTTGAGGTCCATTCAGATCACAGAAGTTTGCAATATTTGTTCTCTCAGAAGGATTTGAACATGAGGCAGAGAAGGTGGATGGAGTATATCAAAGATTATGACTTTCCAATCAAGTATCATCCAGGCAAAGTGAATGTGGTAGCAGATGCTTTGAGTAGGAAGTCAGTGGTTATGGCTAATTTGAGAGGAATGGGTGTCTTACAGCAGTTCGAAGAGTCGGGTGTAGAGGTACAAACCCTGAGATTGGGTGCAATGTTAGCGAATATGACAGTGTCAGAACCTACCTTCATCCAGAGGATCAAGGAAAATCAGTTACAAGACCCAGACTTGGCCAAGATAGTAGAAGTTATTGCAGAACGCCCCGATTTCAAGATGGTGAATGGAATATTGTATTTCCGTGACCGGTTGTGTGTGCCGAATGTGGATGATTTGAAGAATGAGATAATGAACGAAGCTCACAACACGAGATATTCTATGCATCCGGGTAGCACGAAGATGTACCACAATTTGAAGAATAGATTTTGGTGGAGCAACATGAAGAGAGAGATAGCAGCTTTTGTGTCTCGTTGTCTAACTTGTCAGTTGATCAAGGCAGAACATCAGAAGCCTCCAGGTTTGTTACAGCCTTTGGAAATTCCGGAGTGGAAATGGGAGCACATTACCATGGATTTCGTCTCAGGTTTGCCTAATACCAAGAAGGGAAATAATGCAATTTGGATCATTGTAGATCGTCTGACAAAGTCTGCTCACTTCATTCCGATGAAGATAGGGAATATGATGCATATGGCACCACTGGCAAAGCTATTTGTTGATGAGATTGTTAGTAAACATGGTCAACCCGTCTCCATCACTTCAGATAGAGATAGTAGGTTTGTTTCAAAGTTTTGGAAGACTCTTCATGAGTCGATGGGTACCAAACTTCAGTTCAGCACAGCTTATCATCCTCAGACAGATGGTCAGTCAGAGAGAACAATACAGACTCTCGAGGACATGTTGCGTGCTTGTGTACTGGATTTCAAGGTTCAGTGGGATGAATGCCTACCGCTTTGTGAATTTGCCTATAACAATAGTTACCACTCTAGCATCGGTATGGCACCTTTCGAGGCACTTTATGGTAGGAGATGCAGAACTCCGGTTTATTGGGAAGAAGTCGGTGAGCGTAGTTTTCATGGACCGACGATAGTTGGAGAGACAAGTGACAAGGTCAAGCTGATTCAGGAACGGTTGAAGATCGCCCGTAGTAGGCAGAAGAGTTACGCAGATACTCGCAGAAGAGAATTGCAGTTTCAGGTGGGTGACAAGGTGTTTTTGAAGATCTCACCAGTTAGAGGGACTTTGAGGTTTGGGCAGAAGGGCAAATTGCCTAGAAGGTTTATTGGTCCGTATGAGATTTTGAGCAAGATTGGAGATGTAGCGTATAGACTTGCGTTACCGCCGGAATTCTCCGGGGTGCACAATGTATTTCATGTTTCTATGCTCAAGAAGTATGTCTCTAGTCCTGCACACATTCTACAACATGAGCCTTTAGAGATTCGGGAAGATGCCTCGTATGTGGAAAGACCGATCAAGATCATTGACACCAAAGAGCAAGAATTGAGAAATCGGTCTATTCATTGGGTCAAGGTACTTTGGGAAAATCATGAGCCAGAGGAAGCCACCTGGGAATTGAGAGAGCAAGTGCAAAGGAAGTATCCACAGCTTTTACCAGAGGTAATTGTTTGATTTATTTGGTGGACCAAATATCCTAAGGGATGGAGGATGTTAGACCCCGACCCAGACCTGTTAGGTCTTTTGTATTTGCAATTTGATGGATGCATTTGCATATTGGCATCATTTGAATTCACACACATGCATTGATTTAAAATATCTTGAAATCTAGTTTTATACATGCATTGGTTTTTAGTTTTGGAAAAGTTTTTGGTTTATGCATGTTTTGGTTCGAATCTTGGATGCATTAGTTTTGAAACCCAAAACTCTTTTGAAAACCTATTTCCTTGTGCACTACTTTTGGAAAATCATCTTGTGTATTTAGGTTTGAGTCTTGCATACATTCTTCACAAAAAGAATCATTTTGTATGCAATTTGATTTGAAAAGAGTTTTTACTAATCAAGCTTGCCTTTGGTTTTAAACCTTTGAATCATTTTAGGCTTTGTGTGTTTCATGTTTTTAAATGTTTTAAAACATGTTTTTAAGCTTGGTTTAGTGACCCACAAAATTCCACAAAGAAAATCTTCAAAATGCAAAAGTTGGAATTTTTGGGGGTGTCCCGGCAGTGTCGCCGGTCGACCGAGACCTGGGTCTCGGTCGACCGAGACCACTGCAGGGCAAATGGACAGTTTTCTGAACTGAAGCCCCAACGGTCAGAAATATGACCGTTGTGCTTTCTCGGTCGACCGAGACCTCTTTGCCGGTCGACCGAGAACTAGCCGTTGGCAACTTTTTGGCTATAAAGTCCATTCATTTCCAACCTTTTTCAAGGCTTGAAACTTGAACTTTTGAGAGCATTTTGGAGCCAAAGAAAGGGGAAGAAGTTGGAAAGGCTAGAGGGCTATTTGGAAATCAATCTCATGAGTTTTTAAAAGGTACATCTTCTAAGTTATTTTGATTTCCATTCAAATGAAATTCATGCATGTTCAAATCCTTTGTATTTTCATTTATGCATGATTTCAAGCCCTTAAAGAGTTGTTTTGCAAACTCAATATCTTTCTTGGTAAATTAGATTAGTTTGCACACACTCTTATCCTAATCACATATGTTCTTAGACTTTAACTTTCACTCAACTTGTTTATCTTAATTCTTCAAAGTTGTTTGAATCTTTTATGTGATTAGTTTTCTCTTCAATCATCATTTTATAAACCTTGATTTTAAAATGCATCATGCATTCATTTAGAAGCTTCATTGTTAAAATTGATTGAAGAAACTCATACATACACTTTATGCACACACTTTAGTTTATTTTAGTGTATGTTTGTAATTGGAATTTCATTTTCCTATTAGCCTATTTAAGAGGCAAATTCCATTGTGCTTAAATTGTAATCTCTTAGAGTGATCTTTTGTAAAGACACCTTCTTAGAGAAATCCTCACTTGTAAGGTTATTGCTTAGCCTAAGAAAAGCATATTGTAAGGTTATTGCTTAGCCTAAGAAAAGCAAATTGTAAGGTTATTGCTAAGCCTAGAAAAGCACATAGAGAGGTTGTTGTTTAGCCTTGAAAAGCAACTTTGTAAGGGTTATTGCTTAGCCTAGTAAAAAGCATAATTAGTGGAATCCGGTGGGGTGTTGGAGACACAAGCCGGTAGTGGATGTAGGCACGTTGGCCGAACCACTATAAATATTGGTGTTGTGGTGCATGCTATGTGGTGATTGATTTTGTATTAGCTTCCGCATCTTGTTTGTTTAATCATCACATGTGACTGGTTTAGTTTAAGAAATTAAAATTGGTCGAAATTGGTCATACTTGTAGCTCACCCTATTCACCCCCCCTCTAGGGTTAGGATCCATAGCGGACTCTCAATTGGTATCAGAGCCTCGTGCTCTATCCCTTAGGATCAAGTGTTTGGAACTCTTGATTAGGTGTAAAAACCTAGAGTTAAAACCCTAGAGTAGTGCTTATTTGAAATTCATTAGAATGGACTCCACTATGCTAGACTTTGTAGATTCTTCTAGACCCCTCACTCTTCCTTCTATTAGAGATTCAAACCATCAATTAAATGAATATCAATTTGACTCAAAAGAGGAAGAAAATGAGTATGATGAAGATGATCTTCAACAAGCCTATAATGAATTATATACATTATCTAAAAAGCTTGATAAAAGAAACAAAAGCTTAAGAGAAGAATCTATGAATCTAACCAAAGAGCTAGCATCTTCAAAAGATGAACTTAGAGAGAAAGAAGAAGTAATAAAATGTCTAGACTCTAAGTTCATGATCTCTTTGAATAATCTATCTAACATTCAAGATGAATTAAAAGAATTAAAGATGGATTTTGACAATGTCAATAAGGAAAATCTAAAACTAAGAGATCAAATAAAAAGACAAGATAAAGACTTTATCAATCTTGAATCTAAATTGACTATCTCTAAGGAAAATTTATCTAATACTCAAAACGAATTAAATGAGATTAAGATTAATTGTGATGAGCTTACAAATGAAAATTTGAACCTAAGAGATACAATTAAAAAACAAGATAAAGACTTTAACAACTTAGAAGCCAAGTTGATTAAAAGTAAGTTAAAATCACAAGAACTTGGATCTAATATTGTTAATGAACTTAAACATGAATTAAAACTTGCCAATGAAGAGCTAAGCAAATATAAGGAAATTGAATATGAACTTTCAAAAGTTAAAAATGAAAATTCAATCCTTATAACCAAAGTCACTCAACTTGAAAACAATAAACAAAAGTATGAGTGCAAGTTTACCCAAAGTGAAGATAAACTTGAAAAATTATTTAAATTGGGTAAACATCATGGAGATAGGACGGGTATTGGTTTTAATAAGTATACTTCACATGACCCTAAATTCACCACCACCTTTGTGAAAGGTGAGTCCTCTTTCTCTAGCACTCACACTTCTTTGCCCATGTCCAAATGTAATTATTGTGGCATTAAAGGGCATTTTACATTTGAGTGCAAAATAAGAAAAAGAAGCCATGTGTCTAAACCCAACTTTGAACTCAAAAATGGAGAATCTAAATCTATGAAGGGTAAGACACTAAAAATCAAGGAAGACTCCAAAAAGGCTAAAGAAGTTAAATCATTTAAAATGGAGTCTCCTAAGATAGATTCTAAAAAGCTTAAACAAGTTAAACCAAGCTTGAAAGAATCTAAGAACAAAAAGCTTCTCAACTTATCTCCCTTATATGAACCCATGAAAGAACTTTTGAAGAAAGTTGCTAAGTTAAATCTAAAATTCAAAAGTCAAGTAAAGGGAGAAAGTAAGAAGAAAAGAAAAGTGAAACAATCCCCAAAGAAACAAACTCACCAACATCAAAAGACTAATCACCATTCTAAGCCAAATTTAGTAAAATCTAAATATCATGGTGATAAGTTCAAATTGAAAATTTATCAAGTTAAATCTCCTATAGTTGGTGAGAACCCCAAAATAGACCTCAAAGTTCAACCCTCCCAAGACCTTAGGTGGATTCCTAAAGTTATTTACCTAGACAAACCTTAGGGTCTTGAACCTCATTGACCAACCTACTCTTTATTAGTTAAATCATTTTGTTGGTCATGATTGCATTTGCATTTTGTTTCTTTTAGTTAGATTTCATAAAATGCATTGTTTCTTTATGATCAATTGATTTTGTCTTCATGCACCATTCTAGTTACATGTCATGGTTTTCAAAATCTCTTGATTATAATTTCATCATGTTTGATTTGCTTTTTGCACTCATATGTTTTGCATTGCATTTCTACATGAACAATTGATTGTGATTTCAAAAGCTTTCATAGCTAGATTTTTTCATGATCAATTGTTGCTAAATCATTTGATGGATGTCTTAGTTAGATCCTTTTTGTAAATCAAATGATTTGAATCAATTCAAGTTTTTCCATGGATTCCAAAGTTATACTTGTATATGGAAAATCATTGTTTTGAAAATTCAACTTGTATGTGTTTCAATTAAGTTATATCTTTTAATATACATGTTGAAAATTGATCTTCAAAATCATTCCTTTTATGCTCATTGTAGGATTTTGTTGATTTGAAGATTGTTTGATTGGAAATGCTCTATAACATCACTAGTTTTATTCTTCAAAGCATGTTCCATGATTCTCATTTCCTTTTCTTTTGGTTTCATTATCTTAGAAATGGAAATGTATGTTGTTTGCATCCTTGCTTGTTTATTTACATTCTTTTTATATGCAAATGACAATTGGTTCCATGTATGGTTGTGAACTTGTAGTATTTGTAAAAACCATACTAGAACCCAAATCCATCCTCTATGCCTAATAGTCATTTCTTTGTGGATGGTTATGATGTTGATTCATGTGTATTCTCTTGATATCATCCTTATACATGTTTCAACCTCATATTAGTGTTCTTGATCATATGAACCTTTTTGAAATCCATTACTTGTATTTCATAGTTATATCTCTTGTTTGATGGATTTCTTAGTGTTGAATTCATATGATCTAGACACTTTGGAAATTGCATGCATTACAAAGCTTTATCCTTTTGCATTGCAATTTGCCTTGTTCATCACTATGCTCTTTAGGAATATCATTAAAAGTGATGAATATGCATTTATGATGCTTGATGGTAGTTTATCACATCCTTGCTTTTACTCATGTTATCATATTCAATTGGTTTCATTTGGTATAATGTTCCATTGATTTCATATCCAATTGATATCTTATCTTGTGTATGTGATAGACCTTGTGTGCTTTGGACTAATCTTCATAGTTATATAATTGTTCCACGTCACACACCATTAGCATCATAATGCTCATGATTGCCACCTCTTTTTGCTCTCATAGGTAAATCTCATGACCACCATGTTTATGTGTTAATAATATTGGTTGGTTATTATTTGAGGTTGGCTTCATGATTGAATTTCATTTCACTCTTTCATGCACTTTAATAGTCATATTTATTGATTGAATGAAATGAGTTCAAAACTTACATAGCATATGATTTTCATAAGTAATATTGATTGATGCTATGTTTGAGTAAACCCCATATCATGGATAGCTCTAATTTGGATTTTTCCTAATAAGTGACATTCTTGAATCCATTTTAGAGTGATTATGTTAATAGTCATATCCTTTAATCTCAATTGATATGTTTGTTTCAATTGATATCCATGATTGCTTCTCCCATTAGACCTAGCTCTCTTTTGGTAATTTGATCATATTGTGCTTAATAGTTAAATGAATCTAATCCTTTCCTTGAAGTTAACCCTCACTTGGTTAAACCATCTACTTCTTGAACCAAATAGTTATATCTTGTCAAAGTTTGACAAAAGAAGAGAATGGATTGAGGGGGAGTGTAAACCTTCATAGGAAGAATTAGTTTTGATCAAATTCACCCTTGGAATGCTAATGAGCCCTTAGAGTTATCTTACATACATGATAGCCTGTTATGTTTTTCATTTTCGATTACATTTGTTAACAGGTGCTACTAAAGGTATTCTTCTTGTCTCATGTGTGTAGGTACCTTTGCAATTTAATGTCAAAGGGGGAGAGAGAGTTCAAGTGTGACTCAAAGATTGAGAGAGTTCAAGTGTGACTCAAAGATCTCCTGCTCTTCAAAGGGGGAGAGAGTTCGAGAGTTCAAGTACTCGAAGATCTCCTATCCATCAAAGGGGGAGAAAGCTTTCAAGTTCTCAAGAGGAGAAAGAAGCATGGTCAAAGGGGGAGAGCAAATAGAAGAAAGAAAGCTTGGAGCTAAAGAAGATGCTTGGCCATAGAGAGGAAGATGATAAGAAAGCTTGAAGAATGATCAAGCACCAAGCATCAAGAAGATTGAAGAAAAGAGCCCAAGAGCCCAAGCTAAGAGAAGGAGCATCCAAGAAGAAGATTTCAAGACTTGTCAAGCTTAGGGGGAGCTAAAGACTTTGTGTGAAATTTCTATGATGAGTAAGTTGCCATCAAATTGCAAAGGGGGAGATTGTTAGGTCTTTTGTATTTGCAATTTGATGGATGCATTTGCATATTGGCATCATTTGAATTCACACACATGCATTGATTTAAAATATCTTGAAATCTAGTTTTATACATGCATTGGTTTTTAGTTTTGGAAAAGTTTTTGGTTTATGCATGTTTTGGTTCGAATCTTGGATGCATTAGTTTTGAAACCCAAAACTCTTTTGAAAACCTATTTCCTTGTGCACTACTTTTGGAAAATCATCTTGTGTATTTAGGTTTGAGTCTTGCATACATTCTTCACAAAAAGAATCATTTTGTATGCAATTTGATTTGAAAAGAGTTTTTACTAATCAAGCTTGCCTTTGGTTTTAAACCTTTGAATCATTTTAGGCTTTGTGTGTTTCATGTTTTTAAATGTTTTAAAACATGTTTTTAAGCTTGGTTTAGTGACCCACAAAATTCCACAAAGAAAATCTTCAAAATGCAAAAGTTGGAATTTTTGGGGGTGTCCCGGCAGTGTCGCCGGTCGACCGAGACCTGGGTCTCGGTCGACCGAGACCACTGCAGGGCAAATGGACAGTTTTCTGAACTGAAGCCCCAACGGTCAGAAATATGACCGTTGTGCTTTCTCGGTCGACCGAGACCTCTTTGCCGGTCGACCGAGAACTAGCCGTTGGCAACTTTTTGGCTATAAAGTCCATTCATTTCCAACCTTTTTCAAGGCTTGAAACTTGAACTTTTGAGAGCATTTTGGAGCCAAAGAAAGGGGAAGAAGTTGGAAAGGCTAGAGGGCTATTTGGAAATCAATCTCATGAGTTTTTAAAAGGTACATCTTCTAAGTTATTTTGATTTCCATTCAAATGAAATTCATGCATGTTCAAATCCTTTGTATTTTCATTTATGCATGATTTCAAGCCCTTAAAGAGTTGTTTTGCAAACTCAATATCTTTCTTGGTAAATTAGATTAGTTTGCACACACTCTTATCCTAATCACATATGTTCTTAGACTTTAACTTTCACTCAACTTGTTTATCTTAATTCTTCAAAGTTGTTTGAATCTTTTATGTGATTAGTTTTCTCTTCAATCATCATTTTATAAACCTTGATTTTAAAATGCATCATGCATTCATTTAGAAGCTTCATTGTTAAAATTGATTGAAGAAACTCATACATACACTTTATGCACACACTTTAGTTTATTTTAGTGTATGTTTGTAATTGGAATTTCATTTTCCTATTAGCCTATTTAAGAGGCAAATTCCATTGTGCTTAAATTGTAATCTCTTAGAGTGATCTTTTGTAAAGACACCTTCTTAGAGAAATCCTCACTTGTAAGGTTATTGCTTAGCCTAAGAAAAGCATATTGTAAGGTTATTGCTTAGCCTAAGAAAAGCAAATTGTAAGGTTATTGCTAAGCCTAGAAAAGCACATAGAGAGGTTGTTGTTTAGCCTTGAAAAGCAACTTTGTAAGGGTTATTGCTTAGCCTAGTAAAAAGCATAATTAGTGGAATCCGGTGGGGTGTTGGAGACACAAGCCGGTAGTGGATGTAGGCACGTTGGCCGAACCACTATAAATATTGGTGTTGTGGTGCATGCTATGTGGTGATTGATTTTGTATTAGCTTCCGCATCTTGTTTGTTTAATCATCACATGTGACTGGTTTAGTTTAAGAAATTAAAATTGGTCGAAATTGGTCATACTTGTAGCTCACCCTATTCACCCCCCCTCTAGGGTTAGGATCCATAGCGGACTCTCAATTGGTATCAGAGCCTCGTGCTCTATCCCTTAGGATCAAGTGTTTGGAACTCTTGATTAGGTGTAAAAACCTAGAGTTAAAACCCTAGAGTAGTGCTTATTTGAAATTCATTAGAATGGACTCCACTATGCTAGACTTTGTAGATTCTTCTAGACCCCTCACTCTTCCTTCTATTAGAGATTCAAACCATCAATTAAATGAATATCAATTTGACTCAAAAGAGGAAGAAAATGAGTATGATGAAGATGATCTTCAACAAGCCTATAATGAATTATATACATTATCTAAAAAGCTTGATAAAAGAAACAAAAGCTTAAGAGAAGAATCTATGAATCTAACCAAAGAGCTAGCATCTTCAAAAGATGAACTTAGAGAGAAAGAAGAAGTAATAAAATGTCTAGACTCTAAGTTCATGATCTCTTTGAATAATCTATCTAACATTCAAGATGAATTAAAAGAATTAAAGATGGATTTTGACAATGTCAATAAGGAAAATCTAAAACTAAGAGATCAAATAAAAAGACAAGATAAAGACTTTATCAATCTTGAATCTAAATTGACTATCTCTAAGGAAAATTTATCTAATACTCAAAACGAATTAAATGAGATTAAGATTAATTGTGATGAGCTTACAAATGAAAATTTGAACCTAAGAGATACAATTAAAAAACAAGATAAAGACTTTAACAACTTAGAAGCCAAGTTGATTAAAAGTAAGTTAAAATCACAAGAACTTGGATCTAATATTGTTAATGAACTTAAACATGAATTAAAACTTGCCAATGAAGAGCTAAGCAAATATAAGGAAATTGAATATGAACTTTCAAAAGTTAAAAATGAAAATTCAATCCTTATAACCAAAGTCACTCAACTTGAAAACAATAAACAAAAGTATGAGTGCAAGTTTACCCAAAGTGAAGATAAACTTGAAAAATTATTTAAATTGGGTAAACATCATGGAGATAGGACGGGTATTGGTTTTAATAAGTATACTTCACATGACCCTAAATTCACCACCACCTTTGTGAAAGGTGAGTCCTCTTTCTCTAGCACTCACACTTCTTTGCCCATGTCCAAATGTAATTATTGTGGCATTAAAGGGCATTTTACATTTGAGTGCAAAATAAGAAAAAGAAGCCATGTGTCTAAACCCAACTTTGAACTCAAAAATGGAGAATCTAAATCTATGAAGGGTAAGACACTAAAAATCAAGGAAGACTCCAAAAAGGCTAAAGAAGTTAAATCATTTAAAATGGAGTCTCCTAAGATAGATTCTAAAAAGCTTAAACAAGTTAAACCAAGCTTGAAAGAATCTAAGAACAAAAAGCTTCTCAACTTATCTCCCTTATATGAACCCATGAAAGAACTTTTGAAGAAAGTTGCTAAGTTAAATCTAAAATTCAAAAGTCAAGTAAAGGGAGAAAGTAAGAAGAAAAGAAAAGTGAAACAATCCCCAAAGAAACAAACTCACCAACATCAAAAGACTAATCACCATTCTAAGCCAAATTTAGTAAAATCTAAATATCATGGTGATAAGTTCAAATTGAAAATTTATCAAGTTAAATCTCCTATAGTTGGTGAGAACCCCAAAATAGACCTCAAAGTTCAACCCTCCCAAGACCTTAGGTGGATTCCTAAAGTTATTTACCTAGACAAACCTTAGGGTCTTGAACCTCATTGACCAACCTACTCTTTATTAGTTAAATCATTTTGTTGGTCATGATTGCATTTGCATTTTGTTTCTTTTAGTTAGATTTCATAAAATGCATTGTTTCTTTATGATCAATTGATTTTGTCTTCATGCACCATTCTAGTTACATGTCATGGTTTTCAAAATCTCTTGATTATAATTTCATCATGTTTGATTTGCTTTTTGCACTCATATGTTTTGCATTGCATTTCTACATGAACAATTGATTGTGATTTCAAAAGCTTTCATAGCTAGATTTTTTCATGATCAATTGTTGCTAAATCATTTGATGGATGTCTTAGTTAGATCCTTTTTGTAAATCAAATGATTTGAATCAATTCAAGTTTTTCCATGGATTCCAAAGTTATACTTGTATATGGAAAATCATTGTTTTGAAAATTCAACTTGTATGTGTTTCAATTAAGTTATATCTTTTAATATACATGTTGAAAATTGATCTTCAAAATCATTCCTTTTATGCTCATTGTAGGATTTTGTTGATTTGAAGATTGTTTGATTGGAAATGCTCTATAACATCACTAGTTTTATTCTTCAAAGCATGTTCCATGATTCTCATTTCCTTTTCTTTTGGTTTCATTATCTTAGAAATGGAAATGTATGTTGTTTGCATCCTTGCTTGTTTATTTACATTCTTTTTATATGCAAATGACAATTGGTTCCATGTATGGTTGTGAACTTGTAGTATTTGTAAAAACCATACTAGAACCCAAATCCATCCTCTATGCCTAATAGTCATTTCTTTGTGGATGGTTATGATGTTGATTCATGTGTATTCTCTTGATATCATCCTTATACATGTTTCAACCTCATATTAGTGTTCTTGATCATATGAACCTTTTTGAAATCCATTACTTGTATTTCATAGTTATATCTCTTGTTTGATGGATTTCTTAGTGTTGAATTCATATGATCTAGACACTTTGGAAATTGCATGCATTACAAAGCTTTATCCTTTTGCATTGCAATTTGCCTTGTTCATCACTATGCTCTTTAGGAATATCATTAAAAGTGATGAATATGCATTTATGATGCTTGATGGTAGTTTATCACATCCTTGCTTTTACTCATGTTATCATATTCAATTGGTTTCATTTGGTATAATGTTCCATTGATTTCATATCCAATTGATATCTTATCTTGTGTATGTGATAGACCTTGTGTGCTTTGGACTAATCTTCATAGTTATATAATTGTTCCACGTCACACACCATTAGCATCATAATGCTCATGATTGCCACCTCTTTTTGCTCTCATAGGTAAATCTCATGACCACCATGTTTATGTGTTAATAATATTGGTTGGTTATTATTTGAGGTTGGCTTCATGATTGAATTTCATTTCACTCTTTCATGCACTTTAATAGTCATATTTATTGATTGAATGAAATGAGTTCAAAACTTACATAGCATATGATTTTCATAAGTAATATTGATTGATGCTATGTTTGAGTAAACCCCATATCATGGATAGCTCTAATTTGGATTTTTCCTAATAAGTGACATTCTTGAATCCATTTTAGAGTGATTATGTTAATAGTCATATCCTTTAATCTCAATTGATATGTTTGTTTCAATTGATATCCATGATTGCTTCTCCCATTAGACCTAGCTCTCTTTTGGTAATTTGATCATATTGTGCTTAATAGTTAAATGAATCTAATCCTTTCCTTGAAGTTAACCCTCACTTGGTTAAACCATCTACTTCTTGAACCAAATAGTTATATCTTGTCAAAGTTTGACAAAAGAAGAGAATGGATTGAGGGGGAGTGTAAACCTTCATAGGAAGAATTAGTTTTGATCAAATTCACCCTTGGAATGCTAATGAGCCCTTAGAGTTATCTTACATACATGATAGCCTGTTATGTTTTTCATTTTCGATTACATTTGTTAACAGGTGCTACTAAAGGTATTCTTCTTGTCTCATGTGTGTAGGTACCTTTGCAATTTAATGTCAAAGGGGGAGAGAGAGTTCAAGTGTGACTCAAAGATTGAGAGAGTTCAAGTGTGACTCAAAGATCTCCTGCTCTTCAAAGGGGGAGAGAGTTCGAGAGTTCAAGTACTCGAAGATCTCCTATCCATCAAAGGGGGAGAAAGCTTTCAAGTTCTCAAGAGGAGAAAGAAGCATGGTCAAAGGGGGAGAGCAAATAGAAGAAAGAAAGCTTGGAGCTAAAGAAGATGCTTGGCCATAGAGAGGAAGATGATAAGAAAGCTTGAAGAATGATCAAGCACCAAGCATCAAGAAGATTGAAGAAAAGAGCCCAAGAGCCCAAGCTAAGAGAAGGAGCATCCAAGAAGAAGATTTCAAGACTTGTCAAGCTTAGGGGGAGCTAAAGACTTTGTGTGAAATTTCTATGATGAGTAAGTTGCCATCAAATTGCAAAGGGGGAGATTGTTAGGTCTTTTGTATTTGCAATTTGATGGATGCATTTGCATATTGGCATCATTTGAATTCACACACATGCATTGATTTAAAATATCTTGAAATCTAGTTTTATACATGCATTGGTTTTTAGTTTTGGAAAAGTTTTTGGTTTATGCATGTTTTGGTTCGAATCTTGGATGCATTAGTTTTGAAACCCAAAACTCTTTTGAAAACCTATTTCCTTGTGCACTACTTTTGGAAAATCATCTTGTGTATTTAGGTTTGAGTCTTGCATACATTCTTCACAAAAAGAATCATTTTGTATGCAATTTGATTTGAAAAGAGTTTTTACTAATCAAGCTTGCCTTTGGTTTTAAACCTTTGAATCATTTTAGGCTTTGTGTGTTTCATGTTTTTAAATGTTTTAAAACATGTTTTTAAGCTTGGTTTAGTGACCCACAAAATTCCACAAAGAAAATCTTCAAAATGCAAAAGTTGGAATTTTTGGGGGTGTCCCGGCAGTGTCGCCGGTCGACCGAGACCTGGGTCTCGGTCGACCGAGACCACTGCAGGGCAAATGGACAGTTTTCTGAACTGAAGCCCCAACGGTCAGAAATATGACCGTTGTGCTTTCTCGGTCGACCGAGACCTCTTTGCCGGTCGACCGAGAACTAGCCGTTGGCAACTTTTTGGCTATAAAGTCCATTCATTTCCAACCTTTTTCAAGGCTTGAAACTTGAACTTTTGAGAGCATTTTGGAGCCAAAGAAAGGGGAAGAAGTTGGAAAGGCTAGAGGGCTATTTGGAAATCAATCTCATGAGTTTTTAAAAGGTACATCTTCTAAGTTATTTTGATTTCCATTCAAATGAAATTCATGCATGTTCAAATCCTTTGTATTTTCATTTATGCATGATTTCAAGCCCTTAAAGAGTTGTTTTGCAAACTCAATATCTTTCTTGGTAAATTAGATTAGTTTGCACACACTCTTATCCTAATCACATATGTTCTTAGACTTTAACTTTCACTCAACTTGTTTATCTTAATTCTTCAAAGTTGTTTGAATCTTTTATGTGATTAGTTTTCTCTTCAATCATCATTTTATAAACCTTGATTTTAAAATGCATCATGCATTCATTTAGAAGCTTCATTGTTAAAATTGATTGAAGAAACTCATACATACACTTTATGCACACACTTTAGTTTATTTTAGTGTATGTTTGTAATTGGAATTTCATTTTCCTATTAGCCTATTTAAGAGGCAAATTCCATTGTGCTTAAATTGTAATCTCTTAGAGTGATCTTTTGTAAAGACACCTTCTTAGAGAAATCCTCACTTGTAAGGTTATTGCTTAGCCTAAGAAAAGCATATTGTAAGGTTATTGCTTAGCCTAAGAAAAGCAAATTGTAAGGTTATTGCTAAGCCTAGAAAAGCACATAGAGAGGTTGTTGTTTAGCCTTGAAAAGCAACTTTGTAAGGGTTATTGCTTAGCCTAGTAAAAAGCATAATTAGTGGAATCCGGTGGGGTGTTGGAGACACAAGCCGGTAGTGGATGTAGGCACGTTGGCCGAACCACTATAAATATTGGTGTTGTGGTGCATGCTATGTGGTGATTGATTTTGTATTAGCTTCCGCATCTTGTTTGTTTAATCATCACATGTGACTGGTTTAGTTTAAGAAATTAAAATTGGTCGAAATTGGTCATACTTGTAGCTCACCCTATTCACCCCCCCTCTAGGGTTAGGATCCATAGCGGACTCTCAATTGGTATCAGAGCCTCGTGCTCTATCCCTTAGGATCAAGTGTTTGGAACTCTTGATTAGGTGTAAAAACCTAGAGTTAAAACCCTAGAGTAGTGCTTATTTGAAATTCATTAGAATGGACTCCACTATGCTAGACTTTGTAGATTCTTCTAGACCCCTCACTCTTCCTTCTATTAGAGATTCAAACCATCAATTAAATGAATATCAATTTGACTCAAAAGAGGAAGAAAATGAGTATGATGAAGATGATCTTCAACAAGCCTATAATGAATTATATACATTATCTAAAAAGCTTGATAAAAGAAACAAAAGCTTAAGAGAAGAATCTATGAATCTAACCAAAGAGCTAGCATCTTCAAAAGATGAACTTAGAGAGAAAGAAGAAGTAATAAAATGTCTAGACTCTAAGTTCATGATCTCTTTGAATAATCTATCTAACATTCAAGATGAATTAAAAGAATTAAAGATGGATTTTGACAATGTCAATAAGGAAAATCTAAAACTAAGAGATCAAATAAAAAGACAAGATAAAGACTTTATCAATCTTGAATCTAAATTGACTATCTCTAAGGAAAATTTATCTAATACTCAAAACGAATTAAATGAGATTAAGATTAATTGTGATGAGCTTACAAATGAAAATTTGAACCTAAGAGATACAATTAAAAAACAAGATAAAGACTTTAACAACTTAGAAGCCAAGTTGATTAAAAGTAAGTTAAAATCACAAGAACTTGGATCTAATATTGTTAATGAACTTAAACATGAATTAAAACTTGCCAATGAAGAGCTAAGCAAATATAAGGAAATTGAATATGAACTTTCAAAAGTTAAAAATGAAAATTCAATCCTTATAACCAAAGTCACTCAACTTGAAAACAATAAACAAAAGTATGAGTGCAAGTTTACCCAAAGTGAAGATAAACTTGAAAAATTATTTAAATTGGGTAAACATCATGGAGATAGGACGGGTATTGGTTTTAATAAGTATACTTCACATGACCCTAAATTCACCACCACCTTTGTGAAAGGTGAGTCCTCTTTCTCTAGCACTCACACTTCTTTGCCCATGTCCAAATGTAATTATTGTGGCATTAAAGGGCATTTTACATTTGAGTGCAAAATAAGAAAAAGAAGCCATGTGTCTAAACCCAACTTTGAACTCAAAAATGGAGAATCTAAATCTATGAAGGGTAAGACACTAAAAATCAAGGAAGACTCCAAAAAGGCTAAAGAAGTTAAATCATTTAAAATGGAGTCTCCTAAGATAGATTCTAAAAAGCTTAAACAAGTTAAACCAAGCTTGAAAGAATCTAAGAACAAAAAGCTTCTCAACTTATCTCCCTTATATGAACCCATGAAAGAACTTTTGAAGAAAGTTGCTAAGTTAAATCTAAAATTCAAAAGTCAAGTAAAGGGAGAAAGTAAGAAGAAAAGAAAAGTGAAACAATCCCCAAAGAAACAAACTCACCAACATCAAAAGACTAATCACCATTCTAAGCCAAATTTAGTAAAATCTAAATATCATGGTGATAAGTTCAAATTGAAAATTTATCAAGTTAAATCTCCTATAGTTGGTGAGAACCCCAAAATAGACCTCAAAGTTCAACCCTCCCAAGACCTTAGGTGGATTCCTAAAGTTATTTACCTAGACAAACCTTAGGGTCTTGAACCTCATTGACCAACCTACTCTTTATTAGTTAAATCATTTTGTTGGTCATGATTGCATTTGCATTTTGTTTCTTTTAGTTAGATTTCATAAAATGCATTGTTTCTTTATGATCAATTGATTTTGTCTTCATGCACCATTCTAGTTACATGTCATGGTTTTCAAAATCTCTTGATTATAATTTCATCATGTTTGATTTGCTTTTTGCACTCATATGTTTTGCATTGCATTTCTACATGAACAATTGATTGTGATTTCAAAAGCTTTCATAGCTAGATTTTTTCATGATCAATTGTTGCTAAATCATTTGATGGATGTCTTAGTTAGATCCTTTTTGTAAATCAAATGATTTGAATCAATTCAAGTTTTTCCATGGATTCCAAAGTTATACTTGTATATGGAAAATCATTGTTTTGAAAATTCAACTTGTATGTGTTTCAATTAAGTTATATCTTTTAATATACATGTTGAAAATTGATCTTCAAAATCATTCCTTTTATGCTCATTGTAGGATTTTGTTGATTTGAAGATTGTTTGATTGGAAATGCTCTATAACATCACTAGTTTTATTCTTCAAAGCATGTTCCATGATTCTCATTTCCTTTTCTTTTGGTTTCATTATCTTAGAAATGGAAATGTATGTTGTTTGCATCCTTGCTTGTTTATTTACATTCTTTTTATATGCAAATGACAATTGGTTCCATGTATGGTTGTGAACTTGTAGTATTTGTAAAAACCATACTAGAACCCAAATCCATCCTCTATGCCTAATAGTCATTTCTTTGTGGATGGTTATGATGTTGATTCATGTGTATTCTCTTGATATCATCCTTATACATGTTTCAACCTCATATTAGTGTTCTTGATCATATGAACCTTTTTGAAATCCATTACTTGTATTTCATAGTTATATCTCTTGTTTGATGGATTTCTTAGTGTTGAATTCATATGATCTAGACACTTTGGAAATTGCATGCATTACAAAGCTTTATCCTTTTGCATTGCAATTTGCCTTGTTCATCACTATGCTCTTTAGGAATATCATTAAAAGTGATGAATATGCATTTATGATGCTTGATGGTAGTTTATCACATCCTTGCTTTTACTCATGTTATCATATTCAATTGGTTTCATTTGGTATAATGTTCCATTGATTTCATATCCAATTGATATCTTATCTTGTGTATGTGATAGACCTTGTGTGCTTTGGACTAATCTTCATAGTTATATAATTGTTCCACGTCACACACCATTAGCATCATAATGCTCATGATTGCCACCTCTTTTTGCTCTCATAGGTAAATCTCATGACCACCATGTTTATGTGTTAATAATATTGGTTGGTTATTATTTGAGGTTGGCTTCATGATTGAATTTCATTTCACTCTTTCATGCACTTTAATAGTCATATTTATTGATTGAATGAAATGAGTTCAAAACTTACATAGCATATGATTTTCATAAGTAATATTGATTGATGCTATGTTTGAGTAAACCCCATATCATGGATAGCTCTAATTTGGATTTTTCCTAATAAGTGACATTCTTGAATCCATTTTAGAGTGATTATGTTAATAGTCATATCCTTTAATCTCAATTGATATGTTTGTTTCAATTGATATCCATGATTGCTTCTCCCATTAGACCTAGCTCTCTTTTGGTAATTTGATCATATTGTGCTTAATAGTTAAATGAATCTAATCCTTTCCTTGAAGTTAACCCTCACTTGGTTAAACCATCTACTTCTTGAACCAAATAGTTATATCTTGTCAAAGTTTGACAAAAGAAGAGAATGGATTGAGGGGGAGTGTAAACCTTCATAGGAAGAATTAGTTTTGATCAAATTCACCCTTGGAATGCTAATGAGCCCTTAGAGTTATCTTACATACATGATAGCCTGTTATGTTTTTCATTTTCGATTACATTTGTTAACAGGTGCTACTAAAGGTATTCTTCTTGTCTCATGTGTGTAGGTACCTTTGCAATTTAATGTCAAAGGGGGAGAGAGAGTTCAAGTGTGACTCAAAGATTGAGAGAGTTCAAGTGTGACTCAAAGATCTCCTGCTCTTCAAAGGGGGAGAGAGTTCGAGAGTTCAAGTACTCGAAGATCTCCTATCCATCAAAGGGGGAGAAAGCTTTCAAGTTCTCAAGAGGAGAAAGAAGCATGGTCAAAGGGGGAGAGCAAATAGAAGAAAGAAAGCTTGGAGCTAAAGAAGATGCTTGGCCATAGAGAGGAAGATGATAAGAAAGCTTGAAGAATGATCAAGCACCAAGCATCAAGAAGATTGAAGAAAAGAGCCCAAGAGCCCAAGCTAAGAGAAGGAGCATCCAAGAAGAAGATTTCAAGACTTGTCAAGCTTAGGGGGAGCTAAAGACTTTGTGTGAAATTTCTATGATGAGTAAGTTGCCATCAAATTGCAAAGGGGGAGATTGTTAGGTCTTTTGTATTTGCAATTTGATGGATGCATTTGCATATTGGCATCATTTGAATTCACACACATGCATTGATTTAAAATATCTTGAAATCTAGTTTTATACATGCATTGGTTTTTAGTTTTGGAAAAGTTTTTGGTTTATGCATGTTTTGGTTCGAATCTTGGATGCATTAGTTTTGAAACCCAAAACTCTTTTGAAAACCTATTTCCTTGTGCACTACTTTTGGAAAATCATCTTGTGTATTTAGGTTTGAGTCTTGCATACATTCTTCACAAAAAGAATCATTTTGTATGCAATTTGATTTGAAAAGAGTTTTTACTAATCAAGCTTGCCTTTGGTTTTAAACCTTTGAATCATTTTAGGCTTTGTGTGTTTCATGTTTTTAAATGTTTTAAAACATGTTTTTAAGCTTGGTTTAGTGACCCACAAAATTCCACAAAGAAAATCTTCAAAATGCAAAAGTTGGAATTTTTGGGGGTGTCCCGGCAGTGTCGCCGGTCGACCGAGACCTGGGTCTCGGTCGACCGAGACCACTGCAGGGCAAATGGACAGTTTTCTGAACTGAAGCCCCAACGGTCAGAAATATGACCGTTGTGCTTTCTCGGTCGACCGAGACCTCTTTGCCGGTCGACCGAGAACTAGCCGTTGGCAACTTTTTGGCTATAAAGTCCATTCATTTCCAACCTTTTTCAAGGCTTGAAACTTGAACTTTTGAGAGCATTTTGGAGCCAAAGAAAGGGGAAGAAGTTGGAAAGGCTAGAGGGCTATTTGGAAATCAATCTCATGAGTTTTTAAAAGGTACATCTTCTAAGTTATTTTGATTTCCATTCAAATGAAATTCATGCATGTTCAAATCCTTTGTATTTTCATTTATGCATGATTTCAAGCCCTTAAAGAGTTGTTTTGCAAACTCAATATCTTTCTTGGTAAATTAGATTAGTTTGCACACACTCTTATCCTAATCACATATGTTCTTAGACTTTAACTTTCACTCAACTTGTTTATCTTAATTCTTCAAAGTTGTTTGAATCTTTTATGTGATTAGTTTTCTCTTCAATCATCATTTTATAAACCTTGATTTTAAAATGCATCATGCATTCATTTAGAAGCTTCATTGTTAAAATTGATTGAAGAAACTCATACATACACTTTATGCACACACTTTAGTTTATTTTAGTGTATGTTTGTAATTGGAATTTCATTTTCCTATTAGCCTATTTAAGAGGCAAATTCCATTGTGCTTAAATTGTAATCTCTTAGAGTGATCTTTTGTAAAGACACCTTCTTAGAGAAATCCTCACTTGTAAGGTTATTGCTTAGCCTAAGAAAAGCATATTGTAAGGTTATTGCTTAGCCTAAGAAAAGCAAATTGTAAGGTTATTGCTAAGCCTAGAAAAGCACATAGAGAGGTTGTTGTTTAGCCTTGAAAAGCAACTTTGTAAGGGTTATTGCTTAGCCTAGTAAAAAGCATAATTAGTGGAATCCGGTGGGGTGTTGGAGACACAAGCCGGTAGTGGATGTAGGCACGTTGGCCGAACCACTATAAATATTGGTGTTGTGGTGCATGCTATGTGGTGATTGATTTTGTATTAGCTTCCGCATCTTGTTTGTTTAATCATCACATGTGACTGGTTTAGTTTAAGAAATTAAAATTGGTCGAAATTGGTCATACTTGTAGCTCACCCTATTCACCCCCCCTCTAGGGTTAGGATTCTCGTGGACTTTCAAGACCAAGTCGATTAGTGTGCGATTAGTATGTGTTCAGTTCTAAGTGGGTTTAGTCGTGGTTGGGTTGGAAGTGATTAGTTAGTTTTGGACATAGCTTTGGGAATTTTGAGAACGTCTAGTATTAGTCAGACACACTCAGGAAGGCCTGAGTGCACGTGTAAGCTTGGGAAGATCGTATCGTTTTTCGTGTGAGTGTGATTTTGATTTCATTTGAATGATCTTGTCATGTGTTACAACTTTTGTTTTAAGCCCATTTGTGTTTGAAGCCCAAAAACACATGTTTTGGCCCAAAGAGGGTAAAATTGTCTTTCTTGCACAAATCTGGACACAATTTTTGAGATCTCAAAACCATGTCAAAAATATACTTTTTGGAAAGTAGATATTTCGACGATCGTTTTATCCTTCTTCGTCGAAGTCATCCGAGGCCCACAAGATCATGTTTTAGCCATTTCAAGTTCAAGCCCAATGGGGCCCATGAGTCATCACTTAAGCCTCCCTTTCCCCCTTCTTCCACTCACTTTACCAAAATCCTGCAACTTCTTAACCTAGGGCAAGGAAGAGTCTCTTTTTCTCTCCATCTTCCCCATCTTGTTTGATCTAGCTAGAGAGCTCCAAAGAAGATTCTAAGACTACCATTTTCTTCATCTCCTTGCAAGCTCTCCATTGATACAATTTTCTTAAGGTTTCAAGTTGGGAAAGCTCTCCATTCTCTTCCATCTCTCTTGTTTGACTTTCTCTAGGTAAGAGCTTCAAGCCATGTTTTCCATAAAGTCTTTTTAGCTCCTTAAGATTGTGTTTTTCTTGTTCACAAACCCTTTTGTTAAAATGGGTTCCTTGTTTCCATTTTTGAGTGAGTTTGTGTGTTTTCTCTTGGGTTTTTCTTGTAGTGCTTGATAGCTTGAGTGAAGTGCTTGGAGGAGTATTTTTAGCATTTGGGCAAGGCAAGTAATCTCTATAGGATCATTGTGCATGTTATTCTAAGCTACATTGTTGTTTTGGAAACTTTGCATATGAATGTGTTTACAAGCTTCATGATTGTGTTTTGTTGGTTTTGGATGTTTGTTTTACCCTTGAAGAGCCTATATGCTCAGGGAATACAAGAGGAATGAGACTGAATGGAAAGGAGGAAGGAAAAATGTGAAAATCTGCACTGAACCGCACACCCGTGCATTGGCGGTCAGCTCCGCGGTCATCTCGCGGCTAGCCGCCTGTGTCCAATGCGGCTAACCGCAGGCTGACCGAACTCAGCGGTTACTTTTCCAGAAGCTAGCATTTTCATATGGGATCAGCGGTCAGCACCACGGTCAGCTCACGGCTAACCGCCAGTCTCACTCGCGGTTAACCGCAAGCCAACCGTGGACTGCGGTTTCTTCTCCAGAAGCTGGCATTTCGATTGTGGTTCACGGTCAACTCCGCGGTCAGCTCACGGCTAACCGCCAGTCCCACTCGCGGTTAACCGCAAGCCAACCGCGCAATGCGGCTCCTTTTCCCGAGAGCTAAGTTCGATTTGCTCTACAGCGGTCAGCCTGGCGGTCACCTTGCGGCTAGCCGCCATGTCCCAGTTCGGCTAGCCGACACCTAACCGCGAGGTGACCGAAATTCACTGTTTGTGTATTTTGAAGAGTTTTGCAAGAATGAAAAACTAGAATATGTTAAGTGACCTTTAGGTTGATATTGTGCACTCGAAACCCAAGATGTCTTTAAACTTCTGGGGCACCAATTTTATTTAATTTCCAACATCTGGGCTTCGATTACACAACGACCATCCAAAGGTCATTACGTGTGCTTGATAAGCCTTGTGTTCGTGCTTTAGTTTTGATACAATGAATATCATCGTGAACTTGTTTTGAAGTGTTAGTACAAGCTTGTTTTGGAGTTTTGTTTCAAGAAAAAAAAGGGGATCTCTTCCTAAGCGTGTTATGCATAATTATTATGCCCGTGCTAGTCGTGCTCGTCGTGTTTTGATAAGTGATTTCCCCCTTTCTATCTCGACGTGCTTTGATCGTGCTTCGCGTGTTTTGTGCATTCATGAATTAAGTGAACACCACTGAGCTTAGACTGCCCTTTCGGTTTGATCCACTGTCTGGGGGTCTCTAAACATGTGGACTGTCTGCAGACTGGTCGTGTATTTATTACACATCGTGCGTGTCCGGTTTCCGCGGCCGGAATTCCCGTCTTTGTGGGAAATCGTGTCGTGCTTATATTATGTATATCGTGCTTGTCGTGCGTGCTTGCTCTTTTCATTATATAAATGATAGAGAAAGGATGGGCTCTTTGTGGGTTGTAACTATTCATGATATATTATGTACTCATGCTAGTTTGTTTTGGTATCTCAGCTTTGTTCGTATTCTTGAAAATGTATCTCAGCTTTGATAGTACTTCATACCAAAGATTTGCTTACATGTTTTCTCTAAATGTTATTGTTCATGTTCATGCCTACATTGATTACCTGCCAAACCATCGTGTTTGACCCTTGTTTATTGGTGCCCAGGTGCAGGAGACGTTGCCTTTGAGGAGGAGCGTCAGGAGGAGGCTTGTGAGCCAACTCCCGTGAGAGAGTGGCAGCCCGACGATGTCATTTAGATGTCGGTCTGGTTCTCGAGTTTCGTCACCTTTAGTCTTGGGGTTTCTTTTGGTTATTTTGAGATTGTATTGACCTTTATTGGTCTCTTATGGGTTGTACTAAACTTAACTCACTTTCGTGTTAAACTTATAACTTGAACTATGTTTGGGAATGCCATGATAACTCTTTTCTTTGATGCTATGTCTTGTTATTAAATGTTATAGCACTTAAAGATTTGATTGTGCTTATCGTGATGTGTTTTGCTACACGCTTCCGCAATCGTGTACGTGTGAGTCAGATTCCGCGTGTCTTTGGGAATCCTCACCGCGGGAACCTGTGGGAAAACAAAATCTTCAATAGTAGTAATCATCACCAATCGCGTCGCGGGCCCGGGGATCCGTTCCGGGGTCGCGACACTTTCCAAAAAGGAAAACACACTCCATCATGGACGTCCAGCCCTCTTTCCTTTTCTATTTAGTTTCTAAATTGAATTAGAAAGCTACTAAACTTTAGGAAAACTTGCACAAAAAAGAACTCCTTCCAAGTAATGGGACCTGCACAAACTTGGGACCCACAAACTGGGGACCACATTGGCTAGCCCACACTTACTATGGCCCATGTACCAAATAATTTATCTAGAGTTGTAATTCATGTATACCATCATGGGCCTATTTGAATTTACACTCAAAATTATTTCTCCACACATTTAAACAATTTAGGAAACCTTGCCAATCTAGGAAAGTGGCTAGAGAAGGGACCAAAAGACATATTTGCCCTTGGCTTCCAAAATGACCAAAATGTCCATGCTAACCCCATAGCAACACTAGGATCATTTTAACCTTAACTCATTCCACTAGAGAGTTATGGTTGCACTCCAAGGACAAATATTAAATTGCAAATAAAGCTCATCATAAATAGACGATTGTCTTTGACCTACCAAGTACAATGACCATAATGCCCCTCTATGTAACATCCATAATCAAGTAGGTTAACCGATGTACTATCCACCTTCTTGATTACATCTCAACCTTAGAACTTCATACCCTTGACTTAATCATCATCCGGATATCATTCTCTTGATCCAGGGAGCGACCCACAAGTTCAATATCCATATGGAACATCCATATACTAAGATCTTAGATTCTGATGATTAATCGGATAATTCTAAGGGGACGATCATTCCATCACATGATGGCATAGATTCCATATTGCATTTGTACGTCCCAACTAATCAAGCCCGAGCACCCAAAACACAGAGCTGCTGACCCATGAACAGGATCTCACCCATAGTGAATTAAAGCACAAGAACTTGACTTCGTCAGTTCATCCACAAATGCTCAAGATTAAGAGCACTGGTCACTCAGTAGCAAAAGGTGATTTGATCTCTCTTTGTGATAGTACTATATTAGAGATCACACCTACAAGTGGTCCTTTTCAATGCATGACACATGCACTAATGAGATAAATCCGGAAAAGCCTCCTGTGACTTAGGTAAGTCACCCTGAATACAGGAGAGTATCTCATTATAACTTATACCAAGATGAAGTGCCCAACTCCATCTCTCAGTTATGAACAAGTTTATTGTTTCAAGTGTCCATGACTCAGACCTTACTGTGTGTAGCCACTACACACCTAAGTCATTACTAGAAAACAATGGGCCTTACACAACCATACATATACACAAGTATTAAGAGAAAGATGTCATTCCATTAAATAACCAATAAATATCCAGTTACAGAGATGTGAGTGCAGTCATGGGCTTTAGGGCATACACCAATCCCAACAAAGAGAAAGCTACTAATTGTTGTGGAAGTGAGACTTCTATGGCAACTAGCAAGGGAGAAGCTTACTATTTTGTAATGGGAGTTAAACTTCTATTTCAAATAGGTAAAGAGGTGGAATGGAGGACTATAAATAGGGGATATATTGTAAGACTCCGACCCGAGTGAACTCGATTAGTGTTAATTAAGTTGTGTGTTAGTTCTAAGCTTGATTAGTGATTTTGGCTAAGTTGGGTTTGGAATAGCTTTTGATATAGTTTTGGGGAGTTTTGGTTGTCTTGTGACTAGTGAGACCCTTTGGGGTTTTCCTTTTTATGACATGGCATGTACTCAAGGATTTATCGGAGATTTTTGCATTCATGGTTTTAATTCCGTTTTATTGGTACTGATAAGCCCTAAAACTTTCATGTTGATCCCGTCCCTGTTTGAGATCCCGAAACCCGATTTCATAGCCTTGAGGGCAAAACAGTCATTGCACATAAAATCTATACCCAAAACTTGATATTCCCGAAACCCGCGAAACATATACTTTTTGGAAACTAGATATTTCGACGATCATTTCTTCCTTCTTCGTTGAATTCATTAGAAGCCCCGAAAGCCATGATTTCAGCCCAATTAGATTGTTAGTGGTGGAGCCCACTCCCCACTTGTTTATAAGAAAGCCATTCCCCTTCCATTGTTTTTTTCCAGCACAAGAGAGAAAACCTAGGGTTTTCATTGCCTTCTTCTTCTTGCTCTTTCTTGCAATCACCAAACTCACCACCAATCTTACACAACTTGAGTAGTGGAGATCATCACCTTCTTCCTCATCACCCTAGCTCCCTATTGACACCATTGCTAGAGAAAACCATCCATTACAAGACTTCCTTTCAGCTCACCTTGTCCCTTTGAGGACCTTGCAAGTAAGTAATCTTTCCCTCCTTCTAGATTTGTGTTCCTCTAGCCTTAGAGAAGCTTCACCTTCATTATTGAAAGGTTTCCTTTGTTATTTCATTGTTTTGACTCTTTTAGGGTTTGTTTGTTTTGGGGGTTTTTGTTCATAGCTTGGATTCCTTGCTTGGAAGAGTATTAGAGCTTGATTGCATTCTTAGAAGACCCAAGGCAAGTGGATGAATGATTTTCCTAAGCTTTCATTGACTTTGGATATTTTCCATTAATGCATATTTATTGCTTTGTTTTGAAATGAATGCTCATGATAGAGTATTAATGGTACATTTATGGTCATGAAGTTGTGTTGGTTTATAGCCTTTAATTTCTTCTTGTTTTGTCTCAAATATATATTATGTGAAATGGTTTCCTTCTTTTCTTTCCTTGTATTGAATGTGATATGGATGGAGGAGAATGGGATGGATGTGATAAAGGATTTGATGTAGTTTGAATGAAGTATTAGATCCTCATTTGATGTATAAGAAGGGCTAAAAAGGAGGTTGTAAAAAGGAAGAGATAGAGAGGAGCTGAACTGGTCCGGAATCAGTTCATGGATAGTTCGCTCGAGCGACCATGACACTTCGCTCGAGCGACCTGTCCAGAGAAGGGTTCGGAGCTTTCCAGTAGCTTGGTCGCTCGAGCGCACCCTTTTTCGCTCGAGCGGACATCCCAGAACTCATTCCAGAGAGTTGTTCGTTCGAACTCATTTAAATATTCGCTCGACCCAATGAGTTCGCTGAAGCGACCTCAACTTCGCTCGAGCGAACCCACCCAGACAACCATTCCAGAGAGCGACTCGCTCGAGCAAACTCTCCAGTTCGCTCGAGCGATGGGCCCCGTTGGGCAGGGCTATGTTGGGAGAATGATGAACTATTTTAATGGTTTGGGACTATTCTTTGGGAACCTCTCTACGTCAAGAGGATTGTTAAGCATTGTATGAGGCCATTTGAGGAAGAAACCATATCACAAAGATTTCAATTGAAGTTTTGAAAATTCAAAGTGTATAAGGAGCCCAGAATGTCCCCAAACTCAAAGAGTACCAAATGGTCATTAGATTGACATACGGGGTCCCTATCCACTTTAAACGAATTTTGAACACAATACTTTACCGAAATTCCAATTGTTTATTGTACCTTATCAATCCCGAGATTTATACTACATGTCTTGTTTTCCCAAAAGCATTGATGTACACTTGAAATGGTTACTTGACCCGAAGTGCATTGCACCACATGATATGACAGTGTGCCCTTGAGCACCCCCGTCTTGCCCGTTTGTTTATGTATTTGTACTTGATTTACTTGCATATGTCTCGATTGTATTAGACCTATGAGTCGGCACCACTAAGCTTGGATAACCCTGTTGGTCTTATCCACCGACTTGGAGATCCCCCTCTTGTCCTGCCAGCTGCAGTTTGGATCCCGCTACCCGGTCATTACCGTGGTCTTGTCCCAATGTCGCAAATTGCTACTGTGGTCCCCGATGCCCGGCTCGCTACCGTGGTCATGTATAGTATATGTATATGTATATGTATTTATAAGATCCACTGTTTCTCCTCACCTCGAGTGACTGAGATCAGTGCCAAGTTCTTGCTTTATCACTTTAGTGATAGTGGACTTAGCCTCGTGTGGTTTCCATCTTGATAGTTTTCCCGTTTCCTTGGTTACCTTACATGTTTTATAATGTTTACTTGTGATGGACCGCGCCCCTCCGTTCCTCCTCCGTTGCCATCCGCCCCGGGTCTGTCGGGGTCCGGAATGAGGGTGGAGGAAATGGGAGAAACGGGTATCAACATTTTTTTTGGGTATGCCAGATTTTCTATTCTACTTGGAATTTAGAGTGGTGATCCGGAGATTCACCTTCACAAGTAGAAAAGGAAATCAACTTTTTTCCATCTTTCCATCGCACACATATTTTTAAAGAAAAGAGACAACGCTTGTTTTTTGAATGTCGTGAGAGGTGGTTTTCTTTGTTTGTCGTGAAAGGCGATTTTTGTGCCGTAAAAGGCGATTTACAAATCTTATCAATAATGAAAGACAAGAGATGTGATTTTTTGTCTCTTTATAAAAAAAAAACAATGCAACTGAAAAGAAAGAAAAGGAATCTAACTTTTCATGCGATTGTGGGGGACCCGTTCAGATCGACGGTCGCGAGTCATGTATGGACTCCGCCATCGTCCTTCAGATGAGAATTTTGATGCTTGATTTCATGGCTTGGCTCCAACCTCAGATTTTTAGAGGATAAGGACCAAGGTAAGGTCCTATATCCGGTAAAAAGCCGAGTAGATAGGCTGAAAAGCCGCATCTAGCCATGTTGGATAGAAGGAGAGGTGGCCTTGGGGGGGGTGGCCCCCCCAAGGGGCTTTAATCACCTTGTAGTGCTTGTTGCAGTAGAGTTTTCTTGAAGGAGCAGGGTTGTAGAGAGTTCTCCGAGGATTTTTGAATGATTTTCTGGCGATTTTTCTGGATTTTTGAATGATTTTCTGGCGATTTTTCTGGATCTTTGAATTATTTTCTGGCGATTTTTCTGGATCTGTTTCCCTTTGAATGGCCTCCTATTTATAGGCATTTGGTAGTCGTTTAGGAGAGTTTATGAGCATTTATTTGTATTAATGCTCATAATGGAAGGAGTTACAAGTTTTAATTTACTTGTTTTGTAACTCCTTTTCCTTGATTCTGATTGGCCGGTGGAGGATAATGGGCATTTAGTTGTCTTTAATCTCCATAATGAGGGGAGTTTCATGGTTTTAATGCCATGAATACTTGGATTTGTAACTCCCATTTGCTTGCTTTTGATTGGGCCGTCCAAGATAATGAGTTAATGACTGTAATAAGTTGCCATAAACAAGTCAATTAACAACATTAAATGGTCTCCCGGTCGCTTGAAGAGTCACGGGCCGCACCGCGTCCTTTGGAATTCTTTTGGCGATGATCATCGATGGATCTTCATGTTGATCGACATCGGATGATCATGCAATTTCAGACTTTGATTAATATCAACAAGCCTGCGACATCTGTCCAGTCGATTTCTCGATCGGTCGGGCAGAAAGTGCATTTTCTTGATCGGTCGGTTGACAATTTTGAGGTGTCGGATGATGATTCCATGATTCCGGCGGCGGATCCACGATGTCGACGAAGATCGACGGATTTCATGCTCAAAAAATTAGAATTTGGAAAAATCACAGGGGCCAATCAACTCGGAATGCGAAAGATACCTGAAAAACGGGGTTTTTGGGCGAGGTCCGGCGGCCCGGACCTCCATGGTCGCCGGCGACCATGGGGCCGGCGACCAAGGGGTTTGTGCCCCATGGTCGGCCGTCTTCCGGTCGCCTTTTCTTCGCCGTTTTTCGTCGTTTTTCGCTTCTGTTTTCTCCTGCATTTTTCTTGGAATTTCCAAGTTTTTTATTGGCTGGATTTCCCTCAATAAAACCTGAGGAGAAGCCGTGCAAATCGGATCGCAAAGCTTCCCATTTTCTGAAAAGCCGAAGACTTTGCTGTGGAGAACTGCCGATTTTTTGTCAAGCGTCGAAACTAGGTTAAACGATGTCGGAATGACATGAAATTCGACGTGTAGCTTCTTGAGTAGTAGACAAGACCAACCATAGGCTTTTGTTCAGGTTTTGAAGCCGCTTGGGGTTCCGCAAAAGCTTGACTTGATTTCACCGCGAGGGAAATGTCGAGCTTTGACTTTTGGTCAAACGATGTCTGATTGACCTGAAATTCGACGTGTGACTCCCTCATCAGTAGATAAGACCAACCATAGGCTTTCGTTTGAGGTTTGAAGCTATTTGGGGTCATGCAAATGCTTTCCTTTATTTCACCGCGAGGGAAATACCGAGCTTTGATTTCTGGTCAAACGATGTCCGATTGACCTGAAATTCGATGAGGAGCCTACTGGAGTCATTTTGAGATGATCCACAAGCTCTGAATTGGGTGCCATAGTCCCGGGGTGCTCTGCTGCCGGTAGGCTTGATTTTGTTTCCGAGCATCGAAACTGGGTCAAACGTCATCGGAATGACCTGAAATCTGACGTGTGGCCCTTTGAGAGTATGTAGAAGCCGCCCATGTGCTCTGTTTGATGAGTGACGACCTCGGTAGTTCTCGCTACCTAAGGGCTTGATTTTGCTGCTCGAGAGTTGATGGAGGGTCAAACGGTGTCAGTTTGACTTGAAACTTGACATGTAGCCTTTCAGAGGTATTTTGAGACCATCCGTAGGCTCTGATCGAAGATTTGGGGTCTTCGACACTGTCGCCGCCGGGAGCTGCTGCTTAGCTGCTGAGAAGTGAAGCTAGGCCAAATGATGTCGGAATGGCCCGAAACTTCATGTGTACCTCTCTTTTGGTTGTTTTGAATGACCTTGCAGTTTTTGTTTGATTCTGACAAGATCTGATGCTTGAAGTGGCACCTGCCTATTTTTGGTAGGATGCGGCTCACCGGGTGTGCCAGCTTGATGGACCGCGCCCCTCCGTTCCTCCTCCGCTGCCATCCGCCCTGGGTCTGTCGGGGTCCGGAAGGAGGGTGGAGGAAATGGGAGAAACGGGTATCAACATTTTTTTTGGGTATGCCAGATTTTCTATTCTACTTGGAATTTAGAGTGGTGATCCGGAGATTCACCTTCACAAGTAGAAAAGGAAATCAACTTTTTTCCATCTTTCCATCGCACACATATTTTTAAAGAAAAGAGACAACGCTTGTTTTTTGAATGTCGTGAGAGGCGGTTTTCTTTGTTTGCCGTGAAAGGCGATTTTTGTGCCGTAAAAGGCGATTTTGCCGTGAAAGGCGATTTACAAATCTTATCAATAATGAAAGACAAGGGATGTGAATTTTTTGTCTCTTTATAAAAAAAAATACAACGCATCGGAAAAGAAAGAAAAGGAATCTAACTTTTCATGCGATTGTGGGGGACCCGTTCAGATCGACGGTCGCGAGTCATGTATGGACTCCGCCATCGTCCTTCAGATGAGAACTTTGATGCTTGATTTCATGGCTTGGATCCAACCTCAGATTTTTAGAGGATAAGGACCAAGGTAAGGTCCTATATCCGGTAGCAGAAAAGCCACATCTAGCCATGTTGGATAGAAGGAGAGGTGGCCTTGGGGGGGGGGTGGCCCCCCCAAGGGGCTTTGATCACCTTGTAGTGCTTGTTGCAGTAGAGTTTTCTTAAAGGAGCAGGGTTGTAGAGATTTCTCCGAGGGTTTTTGAATGATTTTCTGGCGATTTTTCTGGATCTTTGAATGATTTTCTGGCGATTTTTTTGGATCGTTTTTTTTTCTTTTTTTTTTGCTGCTGTACGACCAGGCTTGTACGGCCTGGACCGTACAACCACATGGCTTGTGGGCCATGGGCTGCGGGCCAGCTCAAATTTTTTTATTTTTTTTTAATTTGCTGACACATATTTTTTTTTCTTGTCAGCTGACTTACCAGAGGGTTCCGACTTTGAGCCATCTATGGATATGGCTTTTGACGATGCCTCAGATGAGCAAATGGAGACAGAAAGTACTCCACCCATCATGGAAGAAGGTATTTCATAGTGATAATCTTGACATTGATTTTTTTTTGACAAGATCATATTCATACCTTTTCTTGTGTTTTTGCCAGCAGGTTGTGAAGCAACAAGAGAAGTTCCTTCGTGTTCCTCAGGGCCAGAGCAGGAGATGCCAGCAGCCGATCCAGAAGTAGGGGCTTCTTCTACCAGTCCCGCACGGCAGAGGCGGGACTTTGTGGTGATATTGCTTCTTCAGTGGCTCCGATTGGAAAGAGCCTTTTGATTTCTTCTCCACCACGACCTGACATGGGCAGTCAGCCAACAGAGCGTGGTGAATCTCCATCCGGACCATCCCTTCAATATGCAAAGAAGGTGTTGAAGAGTGTGCTGAGCTCATGGGTTGAAACTCTCTCTTCTGGCCATTTGGAAGCTGGTTTTGGCATGGTCAAGCATGTACAGGACATCCTTGCTGACAGTGCAGAGGTCGGTCTGGACATTGCAAGTGTCAAGGCCTTTGTTGATGAAGTCATTGCTTTAGGCGACAAATGGACTGAGACCAAGAATTTCCCAAGCAGTGACTTCTTCAATGAGATGTTTTTGCAGCCATCCGGTAAGATCAAATCTGAAATGGATGAGATCTCACGGGCTCGGAAGCAATTCGTTCGGGAGAGGAACGTTACCGAGTTGGCTATCATCGAGCTAACACAGGACCTGCGCCGTCTTGATAGGGAGGTCACAGAAACTAGGCAGCGCCTTGAGCAATTGCAAGAACAAAGTGCTGCCAAATGGAATGCCATTGTAGAAGCCCGTGCTAAAGAGGGAACTCTGATTCGCCAAGTTGAAGAAGCCGGTAGCAGCCTTCAGAGAAAGACTCAGGAGTATGAGCAGTGGCAAATTCTCTGGGAAGAGCTTCCTCGTGCCGAAGATGGGTCGCGGCGTTCTGCCGTATTTTATGGCAAGATCTTGAAGAAGCGCGGCCTGGAAGCTTTAGAGGCTAAGGCCAAGAGTCTGCTTGAGGAGCTGGATCTTTGGTTGAAGACCATGCTAGACTGAGCTCTTTATAACAAACTCTTTTCTTCTTTTTTTTTTTTTTTTTGTACCTCTATGTAAAACATTTTTGGTATTCTGTGTACCTTTTACTTAAATTCTTTTTGATGAAAATAAGCAAAGGTTGGATGAAAATGTTTGTTTGAAAATTTTGATCAAAAGGTTATCATTTTGTGAAAATCTTTTGTCAAAAGGGTTGTTTTGGCATGAAAGCCAGATTTTACAGCAAAAGCCAGGGGTTTATTTTTTTGTGTGGTTTGAAAGCCGAATTTCGAGATGGCATGAAAGCCGAGATTTGGGTTTATGACATGAGAGCCAAAATTTTGGATGGCGTGGAAGCCGAAATTTTGAGGTGGCATAAAAGCCGATTTTGGTGGCGTGAAAGCCAAATTTTGGGATGGCATGAGAGCCAATTTTTTTTGAGATGGCATGAAAGCCGAATTTTGAGGTGGCATGAAAGCCGATTTTTTGGTTTATGGCATGAGAGCCAAAATTTTGGATGGCGTGGAAGCCGAAATTTTGAGGTGGCATAAAAGCCGATTTTGGTGGCGTGAAAGACAAATTTTGGGATGGCATGAGAGCCAATTTTTTTTGAGATGGCATGAAAGTCGAATTTTGAGGTGGCATGAAAGCCGATTTTTTGGTTTGTGGCATGAAAACCGATTTTTTTTTTTTTTTGTAAGAACTTGATTTTGTTTTTGCCATGAAAGCCAATTTTGTTTTTGGTGTAAGAACCAGATTTTGTTTTTGGCATGAAAGCCGAAATTTCTTTTTGGCATGGAAGCCAGATTTTTTGTTTTGAAAACCGAGTTTTGTTTTGTTGGCATGGAAGCCGATTTTTGATTTTTGGCATAAAAGCCTAGTTTTTGGCGTGAAAGCCAGGTTTTTGGTTTTCAAAAATGCAAGTATCAACTAAAAGTCGCATCCCTGCTGAATGGTATTGCAAGTATCGATGGAATGTCACCTCCTTGCTCATTCGGTTGCGAGTATCGATGGAATGTCGCCTCCTCGCGGATTTGGGTGCAAGTATCGACTAAGCGTCGCTTCCCTGCTTTTGTCTTCAAAAATTTTGTTTTGTGGGTATCGATGGAATGTCGCTTCCCCATGATTTTTGAAGTTTGAGGTTTTTTTGAATCTTTGTTTTGTTTTTTGTTTGTTTTAAAATTTGGGTTGTGGATATCAACTGGAACGTTGCGTCTCCACGATTTTTGAAATTTTGGGGTTTTGGAAGTATCGAATGGGGTTCGCATCCTTCCGATTTTGGGTTTTGCAAGTATCGACTGAACGTCGCTTCCCAGCGGTTTTTGAAAAACCATTTTTTGTTTAAAGACACGAGGGTCATAAATTTTGACTCAAAACCATTTTGGTGGTAAAAGTCGGGGTGGACTAGGGCTGAAATCCCTAGGTCCTGATTTTGTTTCAAACCATGAATTTTGGGTTCAAGGATCAAAAATTTTGGTCAAGTTTGGGAAGAGGCTCCTAAACTTGGATTTTTGGGTTTTTTTTTTGAACAATGAAACGATGAAAGTGTTGACACCAAAAATGTCACTTTGCCTCTTCACACCAAAAGCTACATGGAGCCGCATCCTACCAAAAATAGGCAGGCGCAACTTCAAGCATCAGATCTTGTCAGAATCAAACAAAAACTACAAGGTCATTCAAAACAACCAAAAGAGAGGTACACATGAAGTTTCGGGCCATTCCGACATCATTTGGCCTAGCTTCACTTCTCCAACAGCTAAGCAGCAGCTCCCGGCGGCGACAGTGTCGAAGACCCCAAATCTTCGATCAGAGCCTACGGATGGTCTCAAAATACCTCTGAAAGGCTACATGTCAAGTTTCAAGTCAAACCGACACCGTTTGACCCTCCATCAACTCTCAAGCAGCAAAATCAAGCCCTTAGGTAGCGAGAACTACCGAGGTCGTCACTCATCAAACAGAGCACATGGGCGGCTTCTACATACTCTCAAAGGGCCACACGTCAGATTTCAGGTCATTCCAATGACGTTTGACCCAGTTTCGATGCTCGGAAATAAAATCAAGCCTACCGACAGCAGAGCACCCCGGGACTATGGCACCCAATTTGGAGCTTGTGGATCATCTCAAAATGACTCCAGTAGGCTCCCCATCGAATTTCAGGTCAATTGGACATCGTTTGACCAGAAGTCAAAGCTCGGCATTTCCCTCGCGGTGAAATAAAGGCAAGCGTTTGCATGACCCCAAACAACTTCAAAACTCAAACGAAAGCCTATGGTTGGTCTTATCTACTGATGAGGGAGTCACACGTCGAATTTCAGGTCAATCAGACATCGTTTGACCAAAAGTCAAAGCTCGGCATTTCCCTCGCGGTGAAATCAAGTCAAGCGTTTGCGGGACCCCAAACGGCTTCAAAACCTGAACAGAAGCCTATGGTTGGTCTTGTCTACTGCTCAAGAAGATACACGTCGAATTTCAGGTCATTCCGACATCGTTTGACCTAGCTTCGACGCTTGACAAAAAATCGGCAGTTCTCCACAGCAAAGTCTTCGGCTTTTCAGAAAATGGGAAACTTTGCGATCCAATTTGCACGGCTTCTCATCAGGTTTTCTTGAGGGAAATCCAGCCAATAAATGAGAGAAAATTCCAAGAAAAATGCAGGAGAAAACAGAAGCGAAAAACGACGAAAAACGGCGACCGAAAGACGGCCGACCATGGGGCACAAACCCCATGGTCGCCGCCGACCATGGTGCATGGTCGCCGGCGACCATGGAGGTCTGGGCCGCCGCACCTCGCCCAAAAACCCCGTTTTTCGGGTATCTTTTGCGTTCCGAGTGGATTGGCCCCTGTGATTTTTCCAAATTCTGATTTTTTGAGCAGGAAATCCGTCGATCTTCGTCGACATCGTGGATCCGCCGCCGGAATCATGGAATCATCATCCGACACCTCAAAATTGTCAACCGACCGATCAAGAAAATGCACTTTCTGCCCGACCGATCGAGAAATCGACTGGACAGATGTCGCCGGCTTGTTGATATTAATCAAAGTCTGAAATTGCATGATCATCCGATGTCGATCAACATGAAGATCCATCGATGATCATCGCCAAAAGAATTCCAAAGGACGCGGCGCGGCTCGTGACTCTTCAAGCGACCGGGAGACCATTTAATGCTGTTAATTGACTTGTTTATGGCAACTTATTACAGTCATTAACTCATTATCTTGGACGGCCCAATCAAAAGCAAGCAAATGGGAGTTACAAATCCATGTATTCATGGCATTAAAACCATGAAACTCCCCTCATTATGGAGATTAAAGGCAACTAAATGCCCATTATCCTCCACCGGCCAATCAGAAGCCAAGGAAAAGGAGTTACAAAACAAGTAAATTAAAACTTGTAACTCCTTCCATTATGAGCATTAATACAAATAAATGCTCATAAACTCTCCTAAACGACTACCAAATGCCTATAAATAGGAGTCCATTCTAAGGGAAACAGATCCAGAAAAATCGCCAGAAAATCATTCAAAAATCCTCGGAGAAATCTCTACAACCCTGCTCCTTCAAGAAAACTCTACTGCAACAAGCACTACAAGGCGATCAAAGCCCCTTGGGGGGCCACCCCCCCCCCCCCCCAAGGCCACCTCTCCTGATTTCCAACATGGCTAGATGCGGCTTTTCAGTCCGTCTACTCTCTTTTTTACTGGATATAGGACCTTACCTTGGTCCTTATCCTCTAAAAATCTGAGGTTGGAGCCAAGCCATGAAATCAAGCATCAAAGTTCTCATCTGAAGGACGATGGCGGAGTCCATACATGACTCGCGACCGTCGATCTGAACGGGTCCCCCACAATCGCACGAAAAGTTAGATTCATTTTCTTTCTTTTCCGTTGCATTGTATTTTTTTTATAAAGAGACAAAAAAATCACATCTCTTGTCTTTCATTATTGATAAGATTTGTAAATCGCCTTTCGCGACAAAATCGCCTTTTACGGCACCAAAATCGCCTTTCACGGCGAACAAAGAAAACCGCCTCTCACGGCATTCAAAAAACAAACGTTGTCTCTTTTCTTTAAAAATATGTGTGCGATGGAAAGATGGAAAAAAGTTGATTTCTTTTTCTACTTGTGAAGCTGAATCTCCGGATCACCACTCTAAATTCCAAGTAGAATAGAAAATCTGGCATACCAAAAAAAAATGTTGATACCCGTTTCTCCCATTTCCTCCACCCTCCTTCCGGACCCCGACAGACCCGGGGCGGATGGCAGCGGATGAGGAACGGAGGGGCGCGGTCCATCAAGCTGGCATACCCAGTGGGACCCTGTTCATTTGAGAACACAATGCTTGGATTCTTTGGCTCCTTTTTAGTTGGTGGCCTATGTTGGATCTTGCATCTAAAAAAGAAAACACATGAGACAGGATTCTTTGAAATTTCTTCTTTTGAGTTTATTTCCAGTCTTTCTTGTTTCTAAAAAAAAAAAAAAAATTTCTCAAAAAGAAACAAAATTTGATTTATAAAAATTTCAGATTTCCCTCTTTTGGATTCACAGTAGAGAAACTTTGGTTTCTTCCTTTTCGGACTTTTGAGCTCGCAGAAATGTTGAGCTCATTTTCGGAATGGAACACCATTTGCTCTCTTCTATGAATCCATGAAAAAAAAAATAAAAAAAAATCTGATTTACAAAAAAAAAAAATTCAGATTTTCCTCTTTTGGATTCACAGTTGAGAAACTTTGGTTTCTTCCTTTTCGGACTTTTGAGCTCGCAGAAATGTTGAGCTCATTTTCGGAATGGAACACCATTTGCTCTCTTCTATGAATCCATGAAAAAAAAAATCTGATTTACAAATTTTTTTTTCAGATTTTCCTCTTTTGGATTCACAGTTGAGAAACTTTGGTTTCTTCCTTTTCGGACTTCGAGATCGCAGAAATGTTGAACTCATTTTCAGAATGGAACACCATTCGCTCTTTTCTATGAATCTATAAAAAAAAATCTTTAAAAAAAAAAAAAAAGAACCACTAAGGTTGCACCAATTGTGTTCTTTGACCAAAGTGGATCTCAGAAAAGCGTTGTCCAGAGTATGGAGACAGCTAGACTGTTCTAGGCAAGGGTCCTCCAAACGGGTTCATTAAGTAATCCTACCCTTACCTGGGGGCTGATCTATCAACTGAGGTTTCATAAGATCGAATTGGAGATCTATGTGAACTCTTAAAAAAAAATCTTCAAAAAAAAAATCTCTAAAAAAAAAAAATAACAAAAAAAAAAACTTCCGTCACTTTTGGATTCACACTTGAAAAATCTTGGTTCCTTCCCTTTCAGGATTTCGAGCTCGCAGAAAATGTTGAGCTCATTCTCGGAATGGAACACCATTTGCTCTCTTCTATGAATCCAATCTTGACCTTTCAAAAATCCCATCTCGTGTCCTTTCCAAGGATGCAATTTGCAACATTTGTGCCTAGCGGTGCTAGTACGCCCTTTCGGGTCTACTGTATTCGTAACCGACACATTTGTATCTCAACCTTATATCATTTTACCTTGAGTGAGCTTTGCTTCTCGGTAATTTGAATTAAGGATCACAATTGCTTCTAGTAGTCACTGGGACACTCATTCTGGGCTGACCCTACCTGCGTTTAGAACAATTGTGCCCTCTATGGCTTTTCTGCCTTCCTCATGTTGCTTGGGCTGGGCCATGTCCCCTCGGGCAACTTGAAGAGGCGAAACCATAGTATTTTCCATTTATGATCACCATATTCTTGTGATTACTAATGGATATGGTCTTGTTACAAGAAGTTTTTCAAAAAAACTAACAATGGCAGCTTCGTTAACCATCACCTTCGATGAGAACAAGTACCAGCTCATGCTCCAAGACAAACAAACCAAGCGCACTTATAAGCGCCCTGCCAGCTGCCGAAGCGTCATTTCCCTCGGCAACTTAGAAGACACCGGGTCAAACTCTACTCCCCGGACCATTGTCTTCGGGTCATTGGGACCATTCCCACTACCCGCAGAAGAAACTGCACTTGCCAAGAAGCAGAGAACCGCCCCTCAACGTATCACTACAGTGAAACCAAGGGCGATCATCAAGAAGCCTGAGGCCCGTAGCGCTCCTGCGAAGCCTCAACCAGCAAGAAACCAGGTCTGCTCAAAGACTTGGTCCCCAAGACCTTCATCCAAACAAAGAAGGTCACAAAAATCAGCAAAGCCAGCCTACCTGGCCCCGCTAAAGGAGAACCGGTTCTACCCTCTTGCATACATGAAAGAGGAGAAGCCTACCCTCCACCAAACAAAAAAACCAACTCAGCACGAGCCGGCTTGCTCATACAAGCCCAAAATCAAAATCGTGCATCGTAAGGCCTCCGCAAGAACCTGCCCAGGCCTGCACACCTGCGAGTCGACCCTTCCTCTCAACAGGGGCCGAACTTGCCAAATTCAAAGCTTCACTACGACAGCCAAGGACCGCGTCCGGATCCTGTCCCTGCCAGTCTTCAAAGAAGACACGCTCGGCTGCTGCGCACCAGGAACTACGTCCTTCATTGCCAAAGCACAACCAGAGCTAACCGAAGCTCAAATCGCTCGTCGTATGCGCCGTCGTGCGGCATATCGACAAAAGAGACTAGAGAAGCAAAGAACCCAAGATTCCGCACTTCAGGTCTTCCAAAAATGGGTCGAAAAAGAAAGACCCGACCAAGTTGCTGCTGTCCATATGGTTGGCAAGACAAGAAGACGTCAGAAGTCAGCAACAAAAATCCATGTCAGGCGTCCGGTGACTCGCAGCGTCTCCCGGACACGAAGACATAAAGAAAACTCTCCCACTCCTTCAAGCCAAGGACATCGGAGTGACCACTCTTCGAGCTCTTCATCTAAAAGGATGAGCTCCAGCTCAGTCACCAAGACTGTATCCTCTTTCGACTCTCGAAGAGTGAACGTCTTGGTCACAAATACTGAGCAACCTCCGCCACATGATGACGTAGCTGCACGCATCCAGCAGCTGGAACAAGGACAGCAGAGAATAGAGGCCCTAATGGAAAACCTCCTTCTCACTATCCAACGTCCGCCAAACAATGAAACTCCTCCGAGCCATCAAGGCGACGAAGAAAATGCGGAAAACAGTGAGTCACGCGCCCTTACCAAAAAGGACGTTGACGATATCCTCGCCAAAGCAAAAGAAAAGGATACACTAAAGGAGCATGGGATCAAGCCACCATATCCCTTGTGGATGGACTCGGTCCCGTTCCCTATAAAATTCAAGCAACCTACTCTCCAAACATATACGGGGAAAGGTTCAGCCAGACAGCACGTCATCCATTTCAAGATCCTGACGGGAGCTATTGCGGATCAAGATGCCCTCAAAATCCGCCTCTTTGCAAGTACCCTAAAAGGTACGGCCTTTGATTGGTACTCCACTCTGCCGGAGGACTCCATTCAAAATTGGGCCATGCTGGAGACACGCTTCCTAACCCACTTCAAAGGTGAGGATCATCCTGTTACTATGGCTCGACTCTACAGCCTAAAACAGGGAGAGAATAAGTCAACATATGACTTCATTCACAAGTGGAAGGCAATGGCATACAAATGCTCCGATGTACTGCCACAAGCGTCACTGGTCGACATCTGCCGAAACAACAAGAGAGCAAGAATCCGCTCCATGATCATCGGCAACAAATCAAAGAACCTGGGAGAACTCCTGGAAGCAGCTTTGGAAACTGAAACGGTGATCAAAGACCTCAACAATCAGAAATCATCAAAGAAAGAGCCGACTGCCATTGCAACCTCAAAACCAAACAAAAAGGAGGTTCTCAATGCGCAAACCAAGTCAGCTCCTCAGCAACCAAAGAAAGCTGAAAACAAAGGTGCAGGTAAAAAGACTGAACTCTCTGATGCCTTCAAAGAACGAGTAGAGAAGAAATACCCGTTCGATGAAGATGTTGAAGAAATCTTTAGGGCACTTCTCGCAAACGGTAAACTCACCTTGCCTGACCCCAAAAGACCAGGAGATGTGGTCAAAACCAACGATCCTCGGTACTGTCCATACCATCAGATGGTCTCGCATCCTCTCAGTCAATGCTTTGTTATGAGAGAGAAGATAAATGAGATGTGGAAAAACGGAGTCATTACCTTCGACAAGAACTATGGGTCTGCCTCCGTCAACATGGTGTCGTGTGGACAAAAACAAAAATCACCAAAAGAGAAGATCACTACTTCCTTCAAGGTGATAAAGATGACCCAAATGTCCCAAGAGTTGGTTCCATATCCAACATCAAATGGACAGCCCATATGGGTACACCCCGATATCCTAGAAGATGAAAATTGGGAGGTCGTCAAAACAAAGCCAACCGCTCGACAGCGAAGGCAAGCCAGGAGACAACTCCGTAAGCTCAAACAGTAGGAGAAAGCTTCGAAAAAGCAAGAAGTCACTGAAAAGGCAGAGACCTCCTTTACCGCTTCACTGGGGACAACAGAAGAGTCCTCTCCTAAGACTTCAAAGGCGGCAAGAAAATTCACTCTTGGTGATTTCATGCCACCACACCTCAAAGATGAAACTATGCAAGGGGCATCATACTCTTGCAACTCGGTGGTCGGATTCCCCATGGATGGATACGAGTCCAGTGACACCGCCAGTGACATCGATGAATGGGAGGAATCCCTCAAAATAGGAGAATATCTCTCCGACGAGGAATGGATCCCTGAATCTCATCTTATGCCAGTAATCTGGTATAACCCATTACAGCCGCAAGGATCCTGGTCTGATGATGAAGAAGACCAAGAGGCTGTTTAACAAAACACTCCAGTGGAACCCAGCCATGTTGAACCACAAGGAGCAGACGAAGAAGAAGATTTGGCTCCCGTGCCTGATCTCGATGAATACGCAAGGATCTTGCAGCACCTTGCTATAGAGCAAGAACAAGGTCGCATCAATCAGCTTCGTCACAACCCAGCACCGGAAGTTCCTGAAAATCTACATGAATCTCCTCCGGTAACCTCGGAAAATGAAGAAAGCTGTTGGATCGATGATCCTCCTACATCTGAGGATGAATCTGATTCCCAACAGTTCATCTTGGAGGCATCTTCCGTCAAAGTTACTTGCAATGCAATAGCTCAGGATGATAATTCCTCACCTTCTCAGGCTTCGTCTCTTGGAACAGTGACATCGGAACTCAAACCTCTTCCGACTGATCACCTTGAAGAAATTTCAGCCGGTGAAATCTTCTTCAGAGAAAATCCGGTCAATTGGTCCCAAATGCCCGATCTCATCAGTGATGTCTGGACCGACAAAATATTCGATAAAGAAGGAAAGTTGCTGGATGCTGTTCAGGACTTGCTCCCGGAAAATGCTCCATGCAACACAATTACTGAAGATGGCAATGCTGACACAGAGACATCTTCAGCAAATGAGAAGGAACAACCCCTCGATCTCGAGGGTGATCTTCCAAACAAAGACCCTTCTCCAGAAGCTCTTGAAGTTGGTAGAGGTACCTGTTCTGGCCGGGATTATCACAAAAACTACAATCAACCTTCTGCTTCTTATGTAAATCCTTTGGGAAAACAAGCTGTAAACGCCCCTAGTGGCAAGAATAATGAAAATGCAGGCCCCAAGGAGGCTTTCAAGTACGACTTGAATCAGCACTTCAAACACATACCTGCACGTCTGCACATCCTAGACTTATTACGAATGTCACCACAGACTCGTGATAGTCTCATTTTAGAACTAAAAATGCTGGATCCGGATGTCGACAAACATGCCCCACAAGTCCTACAAATTGAAATGGACTATAGGGTCAAAAAATCAAAAACTCCCTCAAAAGGAGAAAAGAAGAAAACTGAGGGATCCTGCATCGAATGCCTCTCGGTTCAAAAAGCAGCAAGTGCAACCATCGCCTTCACCAAGGAAGACCTCCTGCTAGGCGAGACAAAGCACAACCGACCCCTGTACTTCACCGGGTACATCAAAGAGGTGCCAGTACGCAGAATCCAGATCGATCCAGGTTCTGCACTCAACCTCATCTCCACTTCGGCACTCGAAGAACTGGGCATTCCGCCTAGCAAGCTGAGCCACACGTCTGTGTCCATCTTTGGATATGATGGCAGCGCTCAAAGACCGATCGGCAAAATCAGGTTCAAGTTGCAAATCGGTGATCTTATCTCCGAGGTCACTGTCTATGCAATAAAGACCCCTTCATGCTACAACATCCTTCTCGGACGCCCCTGGATACACGAGAATGGTGTTGTCCCTTCGACTTTACATCAGTGCATCAAGTTCGTTGGCAATGACGGCTTGATACATCGAGTGTTTGCAGACAAAAAGCCCTTCAAAGGCAAAGAAGTCTATTTCACAGATGCTCAGATGTACAAAGATGAAAAAGAAGAAAGGGAGGAAGAAACAACACCCTTTGCCGAAAATCTCCAGAAAGACAAAGGCAAGGCTCCTCAGCAATCACCGGAAGAAAACAAACCCTCTATCAAAACCGAAGAGAATAATCAATCTCCCTTCATGATCTCCCTCAAGTTTTCAAAACAAAATCTGGTTCTTACACCAAAATCGGCTTTCATGCCAAAAACAAAATCTGGTTCTTACACAAAAAAAAAAAAACGGCTTTGATGCCACAAACCAAAAAATCGGCTTTCATGCGACCTAAAAATTCGGCTTTCATGCCATCTCAAAAAAAAATTGGCTCTCATGCCATCCCAAAATTTGGCTTTCACGCCACCAAAATCGGCTTTTATGCCACCTCAAAATTTTAGCTTCCACGCCATCCAAAATTTTGGCTCTCATGCCATAAACCCAAATTTCGGCTTTCATGCCATCTCGAAATTCGACTTTCAAACCACACAAAAAAAAAACCCTAGCTTTTGCCACAAAATCTGGCTTTCATGCCAAAACAACCCTTTTGACAAAAGATTTTCGCAAAATGATAACCTTTTGATCAAAATTTTCAAACAAACATTCTCATCCAACCTTTGCTTATTTTCATCAAAAAGAATTTAAGTAAAAGGTACACAGAATACCAAAAATGTTTTACATAGAGGTACCAAAAAAAAAAGAGAAAAGAAGAAAAGAGTTTGTTATAAAGAGCTCGGTCTAGCATGGTCTTCAACCAAAGATCCAGCTCCTCAAGCAGACTCTTGGCCTTAGCCTCTAAAGCTTCCAGGCCGCGCTTCTTCAAGATCTTGCCATAAAATACAGCAGAACGCCGCGACCCATCTTCGGCACGAGGAAGCTCTTCCCAGAGAATTTGCCACTGCTCATACTCCTGAGTCTTTCTCTAAAGGCTGCTACCGGCTTCTTCAACTTGGCGAATCAGAGTTCCCTCTTTAGCACGGGCTTCTACAATGGCAGTCCATTTGGCAGCACTTTGTTCTTGCAATTGCTCAAGGCGCTGCCTAGTTTCTGTGACCTCCCTATCAAGACGGCGCAGGTCCTGTGTTAGCTCGATGATAGCCAACTCGGTAACGTTCCTCTCCCGAACGAATTGCTTCCGAGCCCATGAGATCTCATCCATTTCAGATTTGATCTTACCGGATGGCTGCAAAAACATCTCATTGAAGAAGTCACTGCTTGGGAAATTCTTGGTCTTAGTCCATTTGTCGCCTAAAGTAATAACTTCATCAACAAAGGCCTTGGCACTTGCAATGTCCAGACCGATCTCTGCACTGTCAGCAAGGATGTCCTGTACATGCTTGACCATGCCAAAACCAGCTTCCAATTGGCCAGAAGAGAGAGTTTCAACCCATGAGCTCAGCACACTCTTCAATACCTTCTTTGCATATTGAAGGGATGGTCCGGATGGAGATTCACCACGCTCTGTTGGCTGACTGCCCATGTCAGGCCGTGGTGGAGAAGAAATCAAAAGGCTCTTTCCAATCGGAGCCACTGAAGAAGCAATATCACCACAAAGTCCCGCCTCTGCAGTGACGGGACTGGTAGAAGAAGCCCCTACTTCTGGATCGGCTGCTGGCATCTCCTGCTCTGGCCCTGAGGAAGATGAAGGAACTTCTCCTTTTGCTTCACAACCTGCTGGCAAAAACACAAGAAAAGGTATGAATATGATCTTGTCAAAAAAAAAAATTCAATGTCAAGATTATCACTATGAAATACCTTCTTCCATGATGGGTGGAGTACTTTCTGTCTCCATTTGCTCATCTGAGGCATCGTCAAAAGCCATATCCATAGATGGCTCGAAGTCGGAACCCTCTGGCAAGTCAACTGACAAGAAAACAAAAAAAAATATGTGTCAGCAAATTCAAAAAAAAAAAAAAAAATTTAGCTGGCCCGCAGCGCATGGCCCACAAGCCACGTGGCTGTACTGTCCAGGCCGTACAGGCCTGGTCGTACAACAGCAAAAAAAAAAAAAAAAGAAAAAAAAGGAAAGAAAAAAAAAGAGAAAAAAAGGGAAAAAAACGTGTGAAAAAAAAAGGAAAACATGTGAAATAAAAAGAAGAAAAGAAGAGAAAAAAAAAAAAAGGAGAAAAGAAACTTTTTTCTACTTTTACATGCAATTTCTTGTTGAGAAAAAAAAAACCTCACTTGAAGCCATGGAGAAGAAGAAGAATAACTTGAAGGTCTTTGAAGAAGAGAAGATCTTGGAGCACTCTTGAAGATTTTTGCAAAAAGAAAAGCAATAGGAGCAAGAGATCCCACCCCTTTGCTTTTATAGAAGAAAGCAAACCAAAAGAGGAAAGAGGAGAAAAGTAAGGAGGTAAGTGCTAAAAATTAGCAACCTTCCCAAAAGAAAAGGAAACTTGGGATATTCTCTCCCAAAACAAAGATTCTTTGAGAAATTCTCTCCCAAAGAAAGATATTTTGAGAGAATCTCTCTCAAAATCAAGAAAACTTGAGAAAATCTCTCAAAGTAAACATATTTTTAGATATTCTCCACCCAAAGGAGATATCTTTAGATATTCTTTACAAAAATGACACCAATTGAGATCTAAGCCATCCATCAAAGCTTAAGGTCCCATGGGTTAGCCCATATGAGCCAGGTTTGACCACCTAGGCACTAAAAGTGGCTTTTAGTCAAAATTTCTCTTACCAAGAGCATACAAAAATGGTTCCATGCCTCCTTTGAGTTGATTGGACCATACCATACAAAAATCCAAGCTTCATGAGTTTCCAAAAATCCAAACCATCCCACCTCATGAACCAAATTAAGCCAAAATCTTGAAATTGACATTCCACAAAAGCCCAAACCACTCCAATGGACCCAAAATTGTCCCAAAGAGTGAACCAAAAAACCAAACCATGGTCCCCTAACTCGCCACATACAACTTGTTAGGTCACAAGACCAAAACCAAAAATCAAAACCCGACCCCCTAATTTGCCACATACAGCCTGTTAGGTCACAAGGTCAAAACCAAAACCAAAAACCTGACCCCCTAACCTGCCACATACAGCTTGTTAGGTCACAAGGTCAAAATCAAAACCAAAAAACTAAAACCAAATCCAAATCCAAATGTCATTCTCAAAATCTTGCCTTGAGACGGTACATGACTCCTCTCACTATCATGAAATCCCTTGGAAGCTCAAAAGACTACTCTATAAAAATAAAATAAAATAAAATAAAATGCTCAAAGACTCTTGGTCAAGTCAGAAGCTCTTCTTCAAGATTCTCTTCGAGGCACATCACTGCAAAAGCTATATCGTCGCTGTACCTCGAGGGGGCATTTGTTGACACCAAAAATGTCACTTTGCCTCTTCACACCAAAAGCTACATGGAGCCGCATCCTACCAAAAATAGGCAGGCGCCACTTCAAGCATCAGATCTTGTCAGAATCAAACAAAAACTTCAAGGTCATTCAAAACAACCAAAAGAGAGGTACACATGAAGTTTCGGGCCATTCCGACATCATTTGACCTAGCTTCACTTCTCCAACAGCTAAGCAGCAGCTCCCAGCAGCGACAGTGTCGAAGACCCCAAATCTTCGATCAGAGCCTATGGATGGTCTCAAAATACCTCCGAAAGGCTACATGTCAAGTTTCAAGTCAAACCGACACCGTTTAACCCTCCATCAACTCTCGAGCAGCAAAATCAAGCCCTTAGGTAGCGAGAACTACCGAGGTCGTCACTCATCAAACAGAGCACATGGGCGGCTTCTACATACTCTCAAAGGGCCACACGTCAGATTTCAGGTCATTCCGATGACGTTTGACCCAGTTTCGATGCTCGGAAACAAAATCAAGCCTACCGGCAGCAGGGCACCCCGGGACTATGGCACCCAATTTGGAGCTTGTGGATCATCTCAAAATGACTCCAGTAGGCTCCCCATCGAATTTCAGGTTAATCGGACATCGTTTGACCAGAAGTCAAAGCTCGGCATTTCCCTCGCGGTGAAATAAAGGCAAGCCTTTGCATGACCCCAAACAGCTTCAAAACTCAAACGAAAGCCTATGGTTGGTCTTATCTACTGATGAGGGAGTCACACGTCGAATTTCAGGTCAATCAGACATCGTTTGACCAAAAGTCAAAGCTCGGCATTTCCCTCGCGGTGAAATCAAGTCAAGCGTTTGCGGGACCCCAAGAGGCTTCAAAACCTGAACAAAAGCCTATGGTTGGTCTTTTCTACTGCTCAAGAAGCTACACGTCGAATTTCAGGTCATTCCGACATCGTCTGACCTAGCTTCGACGCTTGACAAAAAATCGACAGTTCTCCACAGCAAAGTCTTCGGCTTTTCAGAAAATGGGAGACTTTGCGATCCGATTTGCACGGCTTCTCGTCAGGTTTTCTTGAGGGAAATCCAGCCAATAAATGAGAGGAAATTCCAAGAAAAATGCAGGAGAAAACAGAAGCGAAAAATGACGAAAAACGGCGAAGAAAAGGCCACCGGAAGACGGTCGACCATGGGGCACAAACCCCATGGTCGCCATGGTCGCCGGCGACCATGGAGGTCTGGGCCGCCGGACCTCACCCAAAAACCCCATTTTTTGGGTATCTTTTGCGTTCCGAGTTGATTGGCCCCTGTGATTTTTCCAAATTCTGATTTTTTGAGCATGAAATCCGTCGATCTTAGTCGACATCGTGGATCCGCCGCCGGAATCATGGAATCATCATCCGACACCTCAAAATTGTCAACCGACCGATCAAGAAAATGCACTTTTTGCTCGACCGATCGAGAAATCGACTGGACAGATGTCGCCGGCTTGTTGATATTAATCAAAGTCTGAAATTGCATGATCATCCGATGTCGATCAACATGAAGATCCATCGATGATCATCGCCAAAAGAATTCCAAAGGACGCGGCGCGGCCCGTGACTCTTCAAGCGACCGGGAGACCATTTAATGTTGTTAATTGACTTGTTTATGGCAACTTATTACAGTCATTAACTCATTATCTTGGACGGCCTAATCAAAAGCAAGCAAATGGGAGTTACAAATCCAAGTATTCATGGCATTAAAACCATGAAACTCCCCTCATTATGGAGATTAAAGGCAACTAAATGCCCATTATCCTCCACCGGCCAATCAGAAGCCAAGGAAAAGGAGTTACAAAACAAGTAAATTAAAACTTGTAACTCCTTTCATTATGAGCATTAATACAAATAAATGCTCATAAACTCTCCTAAACGACTACCAAATGCCTATAAATAGGAGGCCATTCCAAGGGAAACAGATCCAGAAAAATCGCCAGAAAATCATTCAAAACTCCTAGGAGAAATCTCTACAACCTTGCTCCTTCCAGAAAACTCTACTGCAACAAGCACTACAAGGTGATCAAAGCCCCTTGGGCCCCCCCCCCAAGGCCACCTCTCCTGATTTCCAACATGGCTAGATGCGGCTTTTCAGTCCGTCTACTCTCTTTTTTACTGGATATAGGACCTTACCTTGGTCCTTATCCTCTAAAAATCTGAGGTTGGAGCCAAGCCATGAAATCAAGCATCAAAGTTCTCATCTGAAGGACGATGGCGGAGTCCATACATGACTCGCGACCGTCGATCTGAACGGGTCCCCCACAATCGCATGAAAAGTTAGATTCCTTTTCTTTCTTTTCCGTTGCATTGTATTTTTTTTTATAAAGAGACAAAAAAATCACATCTCTTGTCTTTCATTATTGATAAGATTTGTAAATCGCCTTTCACGGCAAAATCGCCTTTTACGGCACCAAAATCGCCTTTCACGGCAAACAAAGAAAACCGCCTCTCACGGCATTCAAAAAACAAACGTTGTCTCTTTTCTTTAAAAATATGTGTGCGATGGAAAGATGGAAAAATGTTGATTTCCTTTTCTACTTGTGAAGGTGAATCTCCGGATCACCACTCTAAATTCCAAGTAGAATAGAAAATCTGGCATACCCAAAAAAAATGTTGATACCCGTTTCTCCCATTTCCTCCACGCTCCTTCCGGACCCCAACAGACCCGGGGCGAATGGCAGCGGAGGAGGAACGGAGGGGCGCGGTCCATCAGAAAGAGACATTGTTTTGAGGGGTTTTTTTTTAGAAATTTCAACAAGAGGATGAAAATTCGAAAAGGAGTGGGTTTGACGAGCAGATACCTAGGAATAGGCTTTGGCCGTGCAGGCGTCGCTCTGACCCGATGGAAGAAGCCTTCAAGGGTAGTACCGCTTCAAGAACTTTCCATTGATGGGCAGCATACATCTGACACCCTCCATGTTTAGAAGAGCGTATGCGCCGTTGGAGAAGACTTTGTCGATGACGAAAGGTCCCTCCCATTTTGGTTCAAATTTGCCTTTGGATTTGTTGGCAAAAACCATTAGTCTTTTTACTGTAAGAACCAAGTCTCCCTTTTTGTAGGCGCGTTGCCTGACCTTCTTGTCAAAAGATCCTGCCATGCGTGCTTGGTAGAGTTCAATGCTTTGTAGAGCTTCGAGCCGTCTCTCATCAAGGTTATCCAGCTCTTGGAGTCTCAATTTGACATTACTTTCTTGCGTCATGTCATTTTGCAAAGATACCCTTAAGGAAGGAATTTGAACTTCCAAAGGGACAACAGCTTCGCATCCAAAAGACCAGGAGATGTGGGCAAAACCAACGATCCTCGGTACTGTCCATACCATCAGATGGTCTCGCATCCTCTCAGTCAATGCTTTGTTGTGAGAGAGAAGATAAACGAGATGTAGAAAAATGGAGTCATTACCTTCGACAAGAACTATGGGTCTGCCTCCGTCAACATGGTGTCGTATGGACAAAAACAAAAATCACCAAAAGAGAAGATCACTACTTCCTTCAAGGTGATAAAGATGACCCAAATGTCCCAAGAGTTGGTTCCATATCCAACATCAGACGGACAGCCCATATGGGTACACCCCGATATCCTAGAAGATGAAAATTGGGAGGTCGTCAAAAATAAGCCAACCGCTCGACAGCGAAGGCAAGCCAGGAGACAACTCCGCAAGCTCAAACAGCAGGAGAAAGCTCCGAAAAAGCAAGAAGTCACTGAAAAGGCAGAGACCTCCTCTACCGCTTCACTGGGGACAACAGAAGAGTCCTCTCCTAAGACTTCAAAGGCGGCAAGAAAATTCACTCTTGGTGATTTCATGCCACCACACCTCAAAGATGAAACTATGCAAGGGGCATCATACTCTTGCAACTCGGTGGTCGGATTCCCCATGGATGGATACGAGTCCAGTGACACCGCCAGTGACATCGATGAATGGGAGGAATCCCTCAAAACAGGAGAATATCTCTCCGACGAGGAATGGATCCCTGAATCTCATCTTATGCCAGTAATCTGGTATAACCCATTACAGCCGCAAGGATCCTGGTCTGATAATGAAGAAGACCAAGAGGTTGTTCAAGAAAACACTCCAGTGGAACCCAGCCATGTTGAACCACAAGGAGCAGACGAAGAAGAAGATTTGTCTCCCGTGCCTGATCTCGATGAATACGCAAGGATCTTGCAGCACCTTGCTATAAAGCTAGAACAAGGTCGCATCAATCAGCTTCGTCACAACCCAACATCGGAAGTTCCTGAAAATCTACAGAAATCTCCTCCGGTAACCCCGGAAAATGAAGAAAGTTGTTGGATCGATGATCCTCCTACATCTGAGGACGAATCTGATTCCCAACAGTTCATCTTGGAGGCATCTTCCGTCAAAGTTACTTGCAATGCAATAGCTCAGGATGATAATTCCTCACCTTCTGAGGCTTCGTCTCCTGGAACAGTGACATCGGAACTCAAACCTCTTCCGACTGATCACCTAGAAGAAATTCCAGCCTGTGAAATGTTCTTCAGAGAAAATCCGGTCAATTGGTCCCAAATGCCCGATCTCATCAGTGATGTCTGGACCGACAAAATATTCAATAAAGAAGGAAAGTTGCTGGATGCTGTTCATGACTTGCTCCCGGAAAATGCTCCATGCAACACAATTACTGAAGATGGCAATGCTGACACAGAGACATCTTCAGCAAATGAGAAGGAACAACCCCTCGATCTCGAGGGTGATCTTCTAAACAAAGACCCTTCTCCAGAAGCTCTTGAAGTTGGTAGAGGTACCCGTTCTGGCCGGGATTATCACAAAAACTACAACCAACCTTCTGCTTCTTATGTAAATCCTTTGGGAAAACAAGCTGTAAACGCCCCTAGTGGCAAGAATAATGAAAATGCAGGCCCCAAGGAGGCTTTCAAGTACGACTTGAATCAGCACTTCAAACACATACCTGCACGTCTGCACATCCTAGACTTATTACGAATGTCACCACAGACTCGTGATAGTCTCATTTCAGAACTACAAATGCTGGATGCCGATGTCGACAAACATCCCCCACAAGTCCTATAAATTGAAATGGACTATAGGGTCAAAAAATCAAAAACTCCCTCAAAAGGAGAAAAGAAGAAAACTGAGGGATCCTGCATCGAATGCCTCTCGGTTCAAAAAGCAGCAAGTGCAACCATCGCCTTCACCAAGGAAGACCTCCTGCTAGGCGAGACAAAGCACAACCGACCCCTGTACTTCACCGGGTACATCAAAGAGGTGCCAGTACGCAGAATCCAGATCGATCCAGGTTCTGCACTCAACCTCATCTCCACTTCGGCACTCGAAGAACTGGGCATTCCGCCTAGCAAGCTGAGCCACATGTCTGTGTCCATCTTTGGATATGATGGCAGCGCTCAAAGGCCGATCGGCAAAATCAGGTTCAAGTTGCAAATCGGTGATCTTATCTCCGAGGTCACTGTCTATGCAATAAAGACCCCTTCATGCTACAACATCCTTCTCGGACGCCCCTCGATACACGAGAATGGTGTTGTCCCTTCGACTTTACATCAGTGCATCAAGTTCGTTGGCAATGACGACTTGATACATCGAGTGTTTGCAGACAAAAAGCCCTTCAAAGGCAAAGAAGTCTATTTCACAGATGCTCAGATGTACAAAGATGAAAAAGAAGAAAGGGAGGAAGAAACAGCACCCTTTGCCGAAAATCTCCAGAAAGACAAAGGCAAGGCTCCTCAGCAATCCCCGGAAGAAAACAAACCGTCTATCAAAACCGAAGAGAATAATCAATCTCCCTTCATGGTCACCCTCAAGTCTTCAAAGCCTCTGGTGATCACCATCAAATTCTTCGCTTGAGCCTTTCCAAAACGAAGGTATGCCTCAACTATCCCTGTATAGTCCAATGGCACAAGCTATCATGAAGAAAATGGGCTACGACGCTCAGAACCCAATCGGTTTGGGAGGTGGCCGTGGTATTATCACGCCATTGGAACCAACCCTGACCAAAAGTCAACTGGAAGGTTGGAAACCCCACCGCCACATAGAAAAGTCTTCACATGGGCTGGGGTATGATCCTGACGCTCCCTTGAGACAGTTGACACAAAGGCTGCAAAGTGGTCTTGCCGACCCAAGCCTCAACATCTGATATTGATGAAGACATCGATCTCCCCGGATATCTCTTTGAAGAGTCACCCGTCAAAGATTCAGGAAGCTCACCCAATTGGTATGATTTCTCGGATGATGAAGAGGAATTGACCGATGATACGGATACACGATTTTCTAGCCCAGAAGAACCATCATCTCCAAAAGAAGTGCCCTACTTCGACCTAGTTTCAACAGGTGATTGGGACCATCTCATAGCAAATCTTGAGAAAAGTACCAATCAAGAAGACCCATGGACAAAAGCAGAGCCGTGGTCTGTAGATACCTTTGGAACTCCAGAAGGCTTTGTTGGGCTGGAAGCCTCCGAAAATATTGTGGAGGAACCACCTTGAAACCTTCCAACTGAAGATTATGTTCAAAAGATAGACTTGGGAACACCTGATAACCCACGTCCTGTATTCATAAGCAAGAATATAAAGGATGATGAGTTACCCGAGTATATCGTGTTTCTTCATGAGTTCGTTGATTGTTTTGCATGGTCTTACGCTGAGATGCCTGACTTATACCCCAAAATAGCAGTCCACAAACTCAATCTTCAAAAAGATATCAAGCCTGTCAAACAAGGCCAAAGAAGGTTCCGTCCTGACGTGATGGACAAAATTGAACAAGAAGTTCAAAAACTCAAAAGCGTTGGCTTCATCCGTGAGGAACAACATCCTGAATGGTTGGCCAACATCGTCCCCGTGACAAAGGAAAATGGGCAAATCAGGGTCTGCATTGATTACAGAGACTTGAACAATGCATGCCCAAAAGATGAATTCCCGCTCCCGATACCGGAGGTGATGATCGACAACACCTGTGGGTTCGAGCGAATGACATTCATGGATGGCTTCTCTGGCTACAATCAGATAAAGATGCATCCTGAAGATGAAAAACACACAGCATTTCGAACCCCGTTTGGCGTGTATTGCTATACTATCATGCCATTCGGTCTGAAGAATGCCAGCGCTACATATCAGAGGGCTATGATGAAGATCTTCCAAGATAAGCAGCACAAGACGGTCGAATGTTATGTCGATGACCTCGCCGTCAAAAGCAAAAGAAAAGAAGACCATCTCAAAGATCTTCGAGAAGTCTTCCTCCGACTTCGCAAACACAAACTGCGAATGAATCCCCTCAAATGCTTCTTCGGTGTTTCATCGGGTAAGTTTCTCGGATTCATAGTACGGAAAGCTGGCATAGAGCTTGACCCCATCAAAGTCAAGGCTATCCTAGAAATGCCATCTCCAAGAACCCTAAGACAATTAAAAGGGCTCCAAGGAAGATTGGCATACATTCGACGGTTCATCTCCAACCTATCAGGGAAGTGCCGTCCATTCTCTCAGTTAATGAAGAAAGGTGTCGATTTTATCTGGGATGCTGAATGTGAAGCCGCGTTCCAGGACATCAAGTCATACCTGACTAAGCCTCCAGTGTTGGCTGCCCCCACAACTGGAAAACCATTCCTCTTGTACACAAGAGCCCTTGACTGTTCTTTAGGCGCTCTACTCGCACAAAAGAATGACGAGGGAAAAGAAGCTGCTCTATATTACCTTAGCCGCATGTTGATAGGTGCAGAGCATTACTACTCTCCAGTCGAAAAAGAATGCTTGGCAGTAATGTTCGCCGTACAAAAACTACGTCACTACCTGCTATCCAACACAGTGTACCTGATTTCAAGGATCAACCTCCTAAAGGTCCTTGTCACAAAAGCAGGTTCTCTCAATGCCCGACTGGCAAAATGGTCCATCCTCCTGTCACAATTTGACATTAGGTATGTACCACAAAAAGCAATCAAAGGCCAAGCTCTAGCAGACTTCCTCGCGGAGCATCCATTGCCTAAAGATTCTCCACTCAGGGATGACCTCCTAGACGAACCGGTCTACAGTGTGGAGACTTCCTTATCAAATGCTTCCTGGCACATGTACTTCGATGGCGCAACCAGGACAAATGAAAAGGGAAATCAAATATCAGGAATTGACATTCTCTTTGTTAGTCCCGACAAATACATGATTCCACACGCATTCTCGCTACTGGAACCATGTTCAAACAATGCAGCTGAGTACCAAGCCCTCATCGTAGGATTGTAGCTCGCCCTTGAATCCGCCATCACTACGCTGGAAGCTTTCGGAGACTCTCAACTGATCGTCAACCAGATGAATCAGAAATTTGAAGTCAGGAAGCCCGATCTGTTGCCTTACTACAACAAGGCACAATCGTTTCGACAAAAGTTCGACATCTGTCACATCACCCACATCCTCAGAGGTGAAAACATTCGTGCAGATGCCCTGGTTGGACTTGCTGCGTCTATGGCAATCCAAGAAGGGGAAAACATGCAAGTTACAATGTGTCAAAAAAGGATTCTCCCTCCTCTCAACACACATCAAGCAGTTGCTGAATGCCACCAGTGGTTGGAAGTCGGATCTCCGTCCTTAAACCACTGACCGCGCCCCTCCGTCCCACCGGGTGTGCCAGCTTGATGGACCCGGCGTTTTCTTTTTCCAAAGCTGCCTCCGCCCTGGGTCTGTTGGGGTCCGGAAGGAGGGTGGAGGAAATGGGAGAAACGGGTATCAACATTTTTTTTTGGTATGCCAGATTTTCTATTCTACTTGGAATTTAGAGTGGTGATCCGGAGATTCACCTTCACAAGTAGAAAAGGAAATCAACTTTTTTCCATCTTTCCATCGCACACATATTTTTAAAGAAAAGAGACAACGTTTGTTTTTTGAATGCCGTGAGAGGCGGTTTTCTTTGTTTGCCGTGAAAGGCGATTTTTGTGCCGTAAAAGGCGATTTTGCTGTGAAAGGCGATTTACAAATCTTATCAATAATGAAAGACAAGAGATGTGATTTTTTTGTCTCTTTATAAAAAAAATACAATGCAACGGAAAAGAAAGAAAAGGAATCTAACTTTTCATGCGATTGTGGGGGACCCGTTCAGATCGACGGTCGCGAGTCATGTATGGACTCCGCCATCGTCCTTCAGATGAGAACTTTGATGCTTGATTTCATGGCTTGGCTCCAACCTCAGATTTTTAGAGGATAAGGACCAAGGTAAGGTCCTATATCCGGTAAAAAGCCGAGTAGATGGGCTGAAAAGCCGCATCTAGCCATGTTGGATAGAAGGAGAGGTGGCCTTGGGGGGGGTGGCCCCCCCAAGGGGCTTTGATCACCTTGTAGTGCTTGTTGCAGTAGAGTTTTCTTGAAGGAGCAGGGTTGTAGAGATTTCTCCAAGGATTTTTGAATGATTTTCTGGCGATTTTTCCGGATTTTTGAATGATTTTCTGGCTATTTTTCTGGATCTTTGAATGATTTTCTGGCGATTTTTCTGGATCTGTTTCCCTTGGAATGGCCTCCTATTTATAGGCATTTGGTAGTCGTTTAGGAGAGTTTATGAGCATTTATTTGTATTAATGCTCATAATGGAAGGAGTTACAAGTTTTAATTTACTTGTTTTGTAACCCCTTTTCCTTGGCTTCTAATTGGCCGGTGGAGGATAATGGGCATTTAGTTGCCTTTAATCTCCATAATGAGGGGAGTTTCATGGTTTTAATGCCATGAATACTTGGATTTGTAACTCCCATTTGCTTGCTTTTGATTGGGCCGTCCAAGATAATGAGTTAATGACTGTAATAAGTTGCCATAAACAAGTCAATTAACAGCATTAAATGGTCTCCCGGTCGCTTGAAGAGTCACGGGCCACGCCGCGTCCTTTGGAATTCTTTTGGTGATGATCATCGATGGATCTTCATGTTGATCGACATCGGATGATCATGCAATTTCAGACTTTGATTAATATCAACAAGCCGGCGACATCTGTCCAGTCGATTTCTCGATCGATCGGGCAGAAAGTGCATTTTCTTGATCGGTCGGTTGACAATTTTGAGGTGTCGGATGATGATTCCATGATTCCGGCGGCGGATCCACGATGTCGACGAAGATCGACGGATTTCATGCTCAAAAAATCAGAATTTGGAAAAAATCACAGGGGCCAATCAACTCGGAACGCGAAAGATACCCGAAAAATGGGGTTTTTGGGCGAGGTCCGGCGGCCCGGACCTCCATGGTCGCCGGCGACCATGGGGCCGGCGACCATGGGGTTTGTGCCCCATGGTCGGCCGTCTTCCGGTCGCCTTTTCTTCGCCATTTTTCGTCGTTTTTCGCTTCTGTTTTCTCCTGCATTTTTCTTGGAATTTCCTCTCATTTATTAGCTGGATTTCCCTCAAGAAAACGTGACGAGAAGCCGTGCAAATCGGATCGCAAAGTTTCCCATTTTCTGAAAAGCCGAAGACTTTGCTGTGGAGAACTGCCGATTTTTTGTCAAGCGTCGAAGCTAGGTCAAACGATGTCGGAATGACCTGAAATTCGACGTGTAGCTTCTTGAGCAGTAGACAAGACCAACCATAGGCTTTTGTTCAGGTTTTGAAGCCGCTTGGGGTCCCGTAAATGCTTGACTTGATTTCACCGCGAGGGAAATGCCGAGCTTTGACTTTTGGTCAAACGATGTCTGATTGACCTGAAATTCGACGTGTGACTCCTGTTAGAGTTTTTGTTTTGTTGCAATTTGATAGGATGCATTCACTTTCTTAAAGCTTGTCCTCTCATTCTTTCATGGTTTTAATCATAGGATCTTCATGCATATTTCTACTTCTTGAATCTTTGTTTTTATCATTTGATATGCATGGTTTTCATTTCAGATTTATCTATTAAGATCTTAGAGTTTTTTATTTCAAAATCCATCCAAGCTTTCCAAAGTTTCTATCTTTAAAATCATTATTTTGATTTGGAGTTTTCATGGTTTTAAAATCTCAGTTTTCATCTTCTTTCAGTCATGATTTTTTGCTTGGATATGTGTCTCAAAGTCCCCCTTGAAGGTGCCCTCAAAAGTTCAAGTTTCTAAAATCTGGGCTGTTTTTGCCAGTGTCGCCGGTCGACCGGGACCACTGTCGGTCGAGTCAGCAGTTTCTGGACTGTAACTTGCCAACGGTCAGAAATATGACCGTTGTGCTTTCTCGGTCGACCGAGGCCTGTTTCCTGGTCGACCGAGGACTAGCCGTTGGCAACTTTTTCTTTATAAAAAGTGACTTTTTGGTTGAAGAAAGTTGCTGATCTTGGAGGGACTTTTGAGGCCAATTGTTTGCAACTTCTCAAGAGCATTTCTAAGGGGATTATGAAGCCATTCCATTAAACCAACCTTTGATCTTCAAATGGGTGTGCTTTCTTTAATCCTAGTCTTTTTGAAATCATGTTTTGTTTCAAATCTTTGATCTCTTTCTAAACATGATTAACAAGTTGCTTTTCTTTTAAAATATTGTCTTTCATAACATGCCTAATATCTTAGTAATCTCATATGCTATGAATACAACATGTTGTCATTGTTTCACATGAAGTTGTTTTCTTGTTTCAATATAAACATGTTAGACTTGAATTTGTTTTCTTTGAAATCAAGTTAGTTTACCTTGTTAAATTCATGTGTTAGACAAATCACTCTTTCTCAAACATATGTTTATCATCTTTGAATCATTTAAGATTGTATCTTTTCAAAAAGAGAAAGAGTAATTTCTAGAAAATGCATTTTACATAAACTTTGTCATTCACATGCATTTTTCTAGAACTTGAGATTTTCACTTTCTATTGAGCCTATTTAGAGGCACTCTTTTGCACTCATATAGTTCTCTTAATCCATGCATTCTTAGGCATATTTCTTAAGAGAAAAATTGTATGTTGTAAAGGTTTATGCTTAGCCTTGAAAAGCATATGGTGTAAAGGTTCATGCTTAGCCTTGAAAAGCATAGTGTTGATTGTAAGGTTTGAGGTGATCCTAAACCTTAATTGAAGTTAGTGAATACCGATAAGTGTATCGGGAGTGGATGTAGGTAATTTGGCCGAACCACTATAAATGTGCTTGTCATGGTGGTTGCTCTTTTGCTCTCTTTTTACATGAATGTTTTACTTTTGGTTAAATGAAGATTGTAGTTGTGATTACTTGTGTATGCTCATCTTAGAGATTTCTTTCTATCACAAGATAATTAATCTTCACCAAATCTTAATTGACTTAAAAGTTAAAAGAATTCAAATTGGTCTAGGTTCTTAGAGCTCATCCTATTCACACCCCCCCCCCTCTAGGATTCGGTCTTGGACTTTCAACTCCCTCATCTGTAGATAAGACCAACCATAGGCTTTCGTTTGAGTTTTGAAGCTGTTTGGGGTCATGCAAACGCTTGCCTTTATTTCACCGCGAGGGAAATGCCGAGCTTTGATTTCTGGTCAAACGATGTCCGATTGACCTGAAATTCGATGGGGAGCCTACTGGAGTCATTTTAAGATGATCCACAAGCTCCGAATTGGGTGCCATAGTCCCGGGGTGCTCTGCTGCCGGTAGGCTTGATTTTGTTTCCGAGCATCGAAACTGGGTCAAACGTCATCGGAATGACCTGAAATCTGACGTGTGGCCCTTTGAGAGTATGTAGAAGCCGCCCATGTGCTCTGTTTGATGAGTGACGACCTTGGTAGTTCTCGCTACCTAAGGGCTTGATTTTGCTGCTCGAGAGTTGATGGAGGGTCAAACGGTGTCGGTTTGACTTGAAACTTGACATGTAGCCTTTCAGAGGTATTTTGAGACCATCCGTAGGCTCTGATCGAAGATTTGGGGTCTTCAACATTGTCGCCGCCGGGAGCTGCTGCTTAGCTGTTAGAGAAGTGAAGTTAGGCCAAATGATGTCGGAATGGCCCGAAACTTCATGCGTACCTCTCGTTTGGTTGTTTTGAATGACCTTGCAGTTTTTGTTTGATTCTGACAAGATCTGATGCTTGAAGTGGCGCCTGCCTATTTTTGGTAGGATGCGGCTCCATGTAGCTTTTGGTGTGAAGAGGCAAAGTGACATTTTTGGTGTCAACAACTTGCTTTTGAATGAACGCTTTCTCTTTTCATAGAAATTGTTATTTAAACGGGTTTACAGGTTTTGAAGGTAAATTCATGTATTTATCGTATTGTCATTGTATTTCCCTCCATTTGCCAAACCGTCGTGTTTGAACTACTCTTTGGTACTCAGGTCCCGTTGTTGGATACCCCGAGGAGGAGCACGAGGAGGCGGTCATAGAACCGCAACAGTTAGTTGAGTGGCGTGCTGATGACGTCATGTAGACGTTTGCTTGCTATGAGAGACCTTATATTTTGGGAAACTATTTAACCATTCTTTGGATTGGTATTTTGTTATATTGGCCTTGTGGGCCTCTATTTTTGGGAAATGTAATTAAATGATCTTGTATAAACTTTAACTTACTTTTGGGTAACATGCTAATGATCATTGCTCATTCTGATACAGTATTTTATACTTGTGATATTGTCTTTATGACCAAGGATGGTTTGACTATTTGATTTTGCTACACGCTTCCGCACTTAATAGAAATGTTCATTTATGGTTGTGATATCCTCACCGCGGACACCTGTGGGAACTTAAATAAATTGTATGGTATTATTAGACAGATGTGTGGTTCAACAATTTATAATCATCATTAGATGTGGATCATCACCATCATTAATGTCCCGATCCGGGATTAGTCTTTTGGATCCCCGGTCCGGGGTCGCGACATATATCCCCTATTGGACGTCCACTATTGTGTTCCACACTTAGCCCTCCTCATAGTGCAAGTGTTGCACAGTTTTCTCTTCTCTCTTCCTCCTCTAGTTCCTTGGAGTTTCTAGTTGGGTTTTCTCTTGAAGTTTCCACCAATCTTCTTGAGAAAAGAGATCTAATACGGGTCATAGCGTGGAAGATCAAAGGGTGTTGGAGATTCTGATTTGATTAAGTGAAAGCATTCGTCATCAAAGAAAGAGATCAACTACTCCACTAGAGCACTACTAAGCTCCAAAGGTATAATCTACATCCTTGTATGTTGTAGATTTCGTGGTTGCATGTTTAAGTGTTGTTTTCTATCTTCTAGATAGGATATATTGCTGCACATGATTTATGAGTTTGAGGGATTGCATCCTGGATTGGGTTTTGTTACCTTCTAGATAGTTGATCCCTGCATTAAGTGGATCAAAAGTTTTTGAAACCTATCTGAACGGTCCACCTATTTTTCAACAATTGGTATCAGAGCCATACCTCATCTCTAATCATGTTAGATTAGTAAGCTTGTTCTACTCTTTGCATGAGATGTGAAGAGGATAGAGCAAGGGCTATGTAAGGATCAATTTTTGATGAATTTACTTGGTTTAATAGTAGATTCATGTATGGATAGTCACAAAAGGGTTTAATAATGATGGAAGGATGGTAGGAAGCCATTGGAACACTTTGGAAGTGATTTGGTGAAGAATGGAGACGAAACAGAAAAACCCAAGTTGCAGGTTTTCGTCAGTCCGGTCGACCTGGCCTTGTCCTTGGTCGACCGGGTGACGTGCGGGTCGGTCGACCGAGCCTTCTGGCCGGTCGACCGAGCATACTGCACAGCAGGTTGCAGAAACTGGATTTTTCAATTTCGGGTCTATTCTTACATCCTATTTTTCCAGCATTATTTGGCAGCCTATTTTTGTGATTTGTATGGTTGTATGAGATACTAACTTGCAGATGATCATGTCCTCTCCATATGGCCCACAAGTCTTTTGCTTTCTATTTATGGTTATTGGTTTATTTAAGGCTAAATGGAAAGGGCATCATGGTTTCCTTGGTTTCCCGTGAAAGGGCAAGGCATGATGAATTTCCCTATAGCCCTTTTATTTCCATGTTTAGATTACCATGTAAGTCTCATAATCGAGGCATAGGAATTTATGTAATTTTTTTCTAAATTTGTAAATTCTGGCGATGTTGGACTCCTAATCAAAGAGCTTGAAGATTACCGAAAGTGTTTTGGAGTTACCCAGAGAGATTGAGGAATTCCAAAGTTTTGGAAAGTCTAGAAGTCCAAGAAGTCTATTCCGCTAGGGCCATGTGGAGGAGATGACTGGTTTCTAATTTTAACACTTTCTATTTATGGATGAATGCTTAATTTAGAATGTTTCCAAATCCGATCCAAACATAGCAAGTTAATAAAATTGGTCAAATCAAATTAATTTTTGGAAAGAGTTCTAATTAGTGTTGATGACCCATGAGATGGACACATTGGTAGCGCTAATTTAAGAAACTGGACTTTCCTTAAAATAACTTGACTTGGAACCAATCTTTGATCATATCATAAGATGATTTGATGATCATATATATATATATATATGTGGGCCCTAATACCTTACAAGGAAATCCTCAATTCTAAAATATTAAGTGGGAGTGGGGCATTTATATTTATAAATCCCCATGGTTTTCCACCATAGGTTCATTGTAAGGAAAGTATTTGCCTCGCGCCATCTTGAGAATGGCCGTTCCCCACGGAGGGTTTTTATTACTCTAGTTACTAGATATGGATCTCCTATGGATAGTGTTGGTGAGACGGGGCAGGGGCCCACTCCCCAAGGAGGAGCTGCCCGCAATGGTTGTCATGCAATGCTAGTTGGTGGGTCACACTTAACTAAAATAATGATGTAGTATCCCCAAGGATTTGCCTCATTTATTTTAGAAACCGAAGCTTATCGGGAGTCATTCATTATTTGGTATGAGATACCTAGATAATAATGAATGAAGGGGATCATGGATAGTTAGTCTTAATCCTAATTTTGACCAACATTGATCCGCACCAATCTAGGTGGTATTCGCACTCCCCAAGGAGGCATACCCCGGAGATTGGGATTCCGATGTATTCTGAATTTAGTGGTTATGAGGATTCCATATAAATTTGGTAGAATACTAAACACTAATGTCATTTAAATTCATTAATCGTATGTATGGTTATGTGCTACAGTATTTCAAGCATTAATTCAAATACTTTCAATCCACTCGCGACCATCCTCAACCAGAATAAGTTGGTGGGATCCAACTATGTAGACTGGAAACGGAACCTGGATATAGTCCTGACAGCTTCAGGATATAAATATGTCCTTACCAAACCCCCTGACACGACCCGAGCCCGAGATTAGGACTAATCCAAGATAATCCCGAGTCGCGTCGCATACTTACTCCCGTGAATTTCAATGCATTAAAATTCACAAGGTATAACACATATACATTATGCGGAAATATTATACATTGTGTATAAAACCAAAATTGATTTACATTATACAGACTAATCACTTGCCTATTTACTTACTAGGCAATGATTACAAGTATAAAAGTTACATTCAATTCCAAAAGAAAGTTTTCTTTCCACTATCATTGTTTCTCTCTCATTCTTATTTCCATTCTACTAGTCCTCCTGGAGGAACCGTACCGGACGTCTCCGATGGCGCTGTGGTCTCGGAAGGACCGGCATGGGCAGCTGTGCCTGTAATGCCATCAATAACACTATGAATTTCACAATTCAACAAGGTATAAACAATTACAGGAGTAAACATGCTAATGATACATTCGGTCCATCTAACTTATTGCTAGACTGGTTTAATTTCCAATTCCAACTCATAATCAATAAGAGTCTTATTATTTGGCAACTATAATAGCACATTTCAATTCAATTCAATTTCCATCTCCCTCAAAGGATAGGATTTCCTCTTCTTAAACAGGAAGAATTCATATATTTTGTGGGACTTATCAGAGCCCAGGCCAGGGACCACTGATATCACCACGAAGCTCCGGAACGCCCCCAAATAATCTGCTGCAGCAGAATCAGCTCAAACGAGCTTATAGAAATCACCATGTAGTGCCAAACTCAATGAACAGTTCAATTATCATTTCAGTTCAATACCGTTCAACTTTAATGAATGAAGACATTCCAATTAACTAATTAAATAATGAACTAATACCATCCATTCAAGTGTAATCCTCAGTTGTTCAATGTACGTGTTATTCTCGATGAACATTACAATAGATGTGGATTTTGTACATTGACGTCCCTTGAATCAACACCCATGGAGGTATAAAGAACAAAAACGGCCTTGAAACACTCAATAGGCTTTCTCCTTTAAACCTCAGAATTAAATTCTGAAATCCTGCTCAATTCGTACAATCTATGAATGCATTATGAATTCACTTTGGAAGACATCATCGAATATGATTAACTTTAGTTCACCTTTGATTAACAGATAATTTACTTTGGATGACAATCCAAAGACAACATTTTATGGAAATTATAAGAACTTCAAAATTACATTTGAGAAATTAGTTGAACTCTTACAGATGCACTAAGTTCTCAGAAGCCCCGGTCGACCGAGGCTGTGGTCAGTCGACCCCATCAACTGGAAGCTCGGTTGACCTGAGAAGATCAGGTCGACCTTCCCTATGTGTGCCTGGTCGACTGAGATATCATCCGATCGACCGACAGTTGTAAGCGAAAAATGGAAATAGTGTTTTCATCAGGCTTCCAGAGAGTAAAAGTCTGTTTGGCTAGTCGACCGAGCATGGTGGCCGGTCGACCGAGCTACAAACTGCAACTTGCAGAATTCTAATTCAGAATTCAATTTTTAACTCCTTGACCTGCACGAACTCCTTGGAACCTCATGTTCCCTTCTTCAAACACTATATAAACACAAGATATCACTTCTATTCCAACATGCAATCACTATAAACATCATTCAATCACTCCAATGATAATTCCATTCTATACAAATCAACCAACGTCTCTTCTCATAATACAACTTACACAAACTCTCAAACAATTAACATCTAATCATAAACAAGAGTCTATACTTGCCTTTGAAATGAATCTAACACAAAACCCCTTTGTTCCAAGCTCTAATTGAGTCAAAATCACCAACTTCTTTGAAAACAAACAACCCACTTAATGGAGAAGCTGATGGGAAAGATGAAATCACTTTTCCTTATCAACTTCACTTAAAACTCCTTGAATCAACAACTTTATAGCCAAGAACGAATAAGAAAGCCTGTGTTCCTTTTTCTTAACAGTTGCTGGGATGAATCACCTATGACATGCAACTTGGGTTCTTGACACATAACATATGTGTTTTGCACATGAACTGTCACGACCCCGGAACGGATCCCCGGGCCCGCAACGTGCGTTGAAGTAAAGATAGTTTATGTTTATTGTTTTCCCATAGGTTCCCGTGGTGAGGATTCCCAAAGACACGCGGAATCTGACTCACACGATCAAGTATGCGGAAGCGTGTAGCAAAACACAACAAGATGAGTACCAACAAAATATTTAAGTGCCCTAACAAATAATCACAAGGCATAGTATCAAAGAAAGAAGCTAACATGGCATTCTCATTAATATTCAAGTTATGAGACTAATTCAAAGTACTTTAAATTTGGTTACAACCCATAAGAGGCCAACAGAGGCCAATACAGTTTTCCAAAATAATCAAAGAAACTCCCAACAAAATGATGACGTGACTCAAGAACCCACCCGACGTCTAGATGACATCGTCGGGCTGCCACTCTCTCACAGGGGTCGGCTCACAAGCCTCCTCCTGACGCTCCTCCTCAAAGGTAACGTCTCCTGCACCTGGGCACCAACAAACAAGGGTCAAACACAACGGTTTGGTAGGCAATCAATTTAGGGTGCAAGCATGAACCAATAACGTTTAAGAAAATATGTAAGCAAATCCTTGAATTGAATTACTATAATGACTGAGATACATTTACAGAATTATTTAATCGAGCTGAGATACTAAAACAAACTAGCATGAGTACATAATATATCATGAATAGTCATCATCCACAAAAAGCTCATCCTTTCTCTATCATTTATATAATGAAAAGAGCAAGCACGCAGACAAGCACGATATACATAATATAAGAAAGACACGATTTCCCACAAAGACGGGAATTCCGGCCGCGGAACCGGACACGCACGATGTGTAATAAATACACGACCAGTCTGCAAACAGTCCACATGTTTAAGGACCCCCAGACAGTGGATCAAACTGAAAGGGCAGTCCAAGCTCAGTGCTGTTACTTAATTCATGAATGCACAAAACACGCGAAACACTATCAAAACATGTCGAGATAAAGAGGGGGAAACCACTTATCAAACACGATGAACACGACTAGCAAGGGCATAATTAATATGCATAACACGCTTAGGAAGTGATCCCCTTTTTCTTGAAACACATCTTCAAAACGAGCTTGTACTTAAACTTCAAAATGAGTACACGATGATTTTCATCATATCGAAACCAAAGTACGAATACAAAGCCTATCAAGCTCATGCAAGGACCTTTGGTTGATCGTTGTGCAGCCGAAGCCCAGATGTTGGAATTAAAACAGAATTGGTGCCTCAGAAGTTCAAGGACATCTCGGGTTTTGAGTGCATAATATCAGGCTAAAGGCCCCTAAACATGTTCTAGTTTTTCATTCTTGCAAAGGCTCTTCAAAATAGGAAATTTGTCAAATTCGGTCACCTCGCGGTCAGGTGTCGGCTAACAGAACTAAGGTCTAGCGGCTAGCCGCCAGCTGACCGACAGGCTGATCGCTGGAAGTCCAGGTCCAACGCAGCCCTCTGGGAAAGAAACCGAACTGAATGTGGTTAGCTTACGGTTAGCCGAACTGAGACTTGGCGGTTAGCCGTAAGCTGACCGTAGGGCTGACCGCGGGAACCCAGTTTGAAATATAGCTCTCGGGAAAAGGAACCGACAACTCAAGGTTGGCCAGCGGTTAGCCGACATGGGGTATGGCGGCTAGCCGCTTGCTAACAGTCAAGCTGACCGTAAACCATTGTCGAAATGTCAGCTTCTGGAAAGGGAACCGCCGAGCTCAGTCAGCTCGCGGTTAACCGAAATGGGGATTTCGGTTAGCCACCAGCCGACCGACGCCTGACCGAACTGCACGGGAAATGCAGCCCAGTTCAGATTTTTGCATTTCTTTCTTTCCTTCTTCTTGTTCCTCATTCCACTTGCACTCCCTGAGCCTTCATGCTCTCCAAGGGACAAAACACACAGTTTTCCCAACTTCCAACATTCAACCCAAGGAAAACATGATCATGAAGCTTATTAAAATATTTGTATGCAAAATTTCCAAAACAACAATGTAGCTTACAAAACACATGCACAAAGATCCTATAGAGATTACTTGCCTTGCCCAATGCTAACAATCCACTCCAAGCACTTCACTCAAAAGCTAAGCTAACACTACAAGAAAACCCAAGAGAAAACCACACAACTTACTCAAAAATGGAACCAAAGAACCCATTTTAACAAAAGGGTTTGTAAACATGAAAAACATGATCTTAAGGAACCAAAATAACTCCATGAAAGATATGGGTGGGAGCTCTTACCTAGAGATGGCCACACAAGGAGGAAATGAAGAAATGTAGAGCTTGTTCCACAAGAAGCTCCAAGAAATTTGTACCAATAGAAAGCTTGTAAGGAGATGAAGAAGATGATGGTCTTGGAATTCTATTTGGAGATCTCTAGCTAGATCATGCAAGGTGAGGAAGATGGAAGGAAAGAGGGGTTTTAGCCCTAGGTTAAGAAAGTTGCAGAGATTTGGTAAAGTGAATGAAAAGAGAGGGAGATGAGGGTTAAGTGAAGACAATGGGCCCCAAATGACCTAAACTTTGAAATGATCAAAACACGATCTTGAGGGCCTTAGATGACTTCGACGAAGAAGGATAAAACGATCGTCGAAATATCTAGTTTCCAAAAAGTATATTTTTGACATGGTTTTGAGATCTCAAAAATTGTGTCCAGATTTGTGCATAAAAGACAATTTTACCCTCTTTGGGCCAAAACTTGGGTTTTTGGGCTTCAAACATGAATGGCCTTAACACGAAAGTTGTAACACATAGAAAAATCATTCGAATGAAATAAAAATCACAATCACACGGAAATCAATATGTTCTTCCCAAGCTTACACGTGCACTCAGGCCTTCCTGAGTGTGTCAGACTAATTCTAAACGTTCTCAAAATTCCCAAAGCTATGTCCAAGACTAAACTAATTACTTCTAACCCAACGACAACTAAACCCACTTAGGACTAAACACATATTGATCGCACACTAATCGGATTGGTCTGGGTCGGGGTCTAACATGAACCCCACAGATAATGCATATTTCTAACTTAAGTCACTTCAAGACCCATTTGCTTCATAGTAAACCAAATGACAATGTGTATATTATGAAAGTTGTTGCACTCATTGAGATGCACACAATGGTATCAAGTTTGACCGTATTCGACGAAACACACACGAATCCGTATTTACAAAAAAGTCCTTAATCCCATCAACTTGAGTTTCAATTCAACTCAATGAAGTGAATTTCATTTCAAATCTAGTCCATTATGTCTAAGTTCCTCAAATGAAACTAATCAGATCCATTTTAATCACTAATCACATTTATCATGTCTCATTCAATCACACTTAATTAGAGTTAATCTTGATTAACTCGGGATGTAATGTAACACCCCCCCCCCCCCCCCCACCTTGATGAGCCAGTGTCGGAGGCAACACATGAAGAAAATGAACTTTACACCAAGTGGGCCAAAGACGATGAGATGGCCAGATGTTATATACAGGCATCCATGTCTAGTGTTTTGCAACACCAACATCAATCCTATAAGACTGCATATGATATTATATCAAACTTAAAGGAGATGTTTGCAGAACAGGGTAGGCCTGCTAGATAGGCGCTATGAGGGTGCTCATAAGCACAAAGATGGCTGAAAGCACACCAGTACAGGACCACATGTTGAAAATGATGGACTCATTGAATGAGTTAGATGTACTGGGGGCTGCGATTGATGCAGAATCACAGATTGACATAATCCTTGAGTCACTACCAGAGTCATTCAACAATTTCAAGGTCAATTATAATATGAATAAGATGAATATGACTCTAGCCGAGCTTTCTAGCCAGCTGGTGGTGACTGAATGGATTATGAAGAAGAAGCCAACTGGCCTGATGACAGAAAAGTCATTTGCCAAGTCCAAACCGAAAGACAAAGGGCGGAAAGGCAAGAAGAAATCAGTTCCGAAGGGTCCTAAGCTGGAGAATGGTCCTAATGGTGGTGTTGGCAAGGCTAAGGGGACGGGGACAAAAGGAAAGTGTTTCCATTGTGGAATGACAAGACATTGGAAAAGGAATTTTCCAGATTATCTGTCTAAGAAGAAGACCTCAGGTATGTTTGAGTCACTTGTTTATGAAGTTAGTTTTGCGACTGGTACTTCAAAATCTTGGTGTGTGGACTCCGGGACAACTAATCACATATGTAATTCGTTGCAGGGGTTCAGGGAAACCAGGAGACTCAGTGACGGCGGAATCATTGTCAACCTAGGATCTGATGCTAAGGCGGATGCGATCTTAGTTGGAGTTATTACTTTATGTTTTCAAGATAATAAGTTGGTTTTGTCAGACACTCTATATGTACCATCTTTAAGATGGAATTTAATTTCAATTTTTAGTTTGGTGAATAAAAGTTATTCTATTACTTTTGGTACTGAAGTTGTCATAAAGAGGAACGGTACTTTTATATGTTCTGGCAAGGTAACCAATGGGCTTTATCTGTTAACTCCCACAATGTATGAGATACATGATACCGAAATAATTAATAGGCCATCATTAAAGAGGTCACCTTTATATAATCCAACAAAACTTTGGCACTTGAGGCTAGGTCATATAAACCTAAATAGGATTGACAGGCTAGTGAAAGATGGTATCTTGCCTTCATTGGTTGTAGAACCAATGCCTGTCTGGAAGGCAAAATGACCAAAAGACCCTTTTCATCCAAGGGCAATAGGGCCAAAGATTTATTGGAATTAGTGCATACTGATGTGTGTGGACCCATTAATGTCAGAGCCAGAGGAGGATATGAGTACTTCATCACTTTCACAAATGACTACTCAAGATATGGATACATATACCTTATGCACCGCAAGTCCGAGGCTTTTGAAAAGTTCAAAGAGTTTCGAGCGGAAGCGTAAAAGCAATTAGGTAAAAGTATCAAGACTCTTCGATCAGATCGAGGAGGGGAATATCTCTCTGGTGATTTTATGGGACACTTGTCAGAAAATGAGATTCTATCCCAGTTGTCTGCTCCTGGTATGCCTCAACAGAATGGAGTAGCGGAAAGAAGGAACCGAACACTTTTAGATATGATTAGGTCTATCTTGAGTTTCTCAGGATTACCTATATCCTTTTGGGGATATGCCTTGGATACTGCAATGTACATAGTAAACCTCGTACCATCTAAGTCTGTACCTAAGACTCCTCGGGAGTCATGGTCTGGGCGAAAGCCTAGTCTACAACATTTACACATTTGGGGTTGTCCAGCACACATGCTAACGGTAAAGACAGATAAGTTGGAAACGAAGTCGGAAGTATGCACGTTTGTAGGATATCCTAAAGGAACTAAAGGTTGGTTATTCTATAATCCGAGAGAGCAGAAAGTGCGGGTAAGCACCAATGCGGTTTTTCTGGAGGAAGATTATATGATGGACCGGAAATCTTTAGAAAAGGTGATCTTGGAAGAAATTCAAGAACAATCAATTCCAAATCTAAGTATGACCGAACTTGAGGGAGAACCGCCCCTACCAAACCTAGTAGTTACACTAGTGCCTCGTCGTAGTGGGAGAATAGTCAGGCCCCCTGATAGGTTCTCGTTCTTGGAAGAGTCTTACGAGGCAATCCCCGAAGAACTGGAACAGGATCCCTGTAACTATGATGAAGTAATTAATGACATAGATTTGGGACGTTCGCAAGATGCTATGAAAGTTGAGATGGAATCTATGTACTCTAATCAGGTCTGGACACTTGCGGACTTGCCTCCCAATATCAAACCTATTGGGTGCAAGTGGGTCTATAAAAGAAAAAGAGGACCAGATGGAAGAGTTGAAACCTTTAAGGCTAGGCTTGTTGCGAAAGGGTATACTCAGAAAGAGGGTATCGATTATGAGGAAACCTTCTCACCGGTAGCCATGCTCAAGTCCATCCGGATACTCTTATCAATAGCGGCTCATCTCGATTACGAGATTTGGCAAATGGATGTCAAGACGGTGTTTCTCAGTGGCCATCTTGAGGAAGACATCTATATGATGCAGCCCGACGGTTTTATAGTGAGTAACCAAAAGCAAAGAGTTTGCAAGCTGCAGAAGTCCATCTATGGACTGAAGCAGGCATCCCGAAGCTGGAACATTGGTTTCGACCAGGCAATCAAATCATTTGGTTTTAGTCAAAATCCGGATGAGTCATATGTATACATGAAAAATGAAGGTGACAGGGTAGTTTTTCTGATTTTATATGTCGACGACATCCTTCTCCTTGGGAAAGATATAGGAATATTGTCAACAGTAAAAGTTTGGTTAGCAAAGACTTTTGATATCAAGGACTTGGGAGAAGCTAGTTACATCTGAGGGATCAAACTCCATTGACACAGGAAAAATAGGATGATTGGCTTATCCCAAGCTGCTTACATAGATAAGGTACTGGTACGGTTTGCTATGCAGGACTCCAAGAAGGGTATCACACCTTTTAGGCATGGAGTGCACCTTTCCAAGGATCAGGGTCCCAAGACCCCGGAGGAAAATGAGCAGATGAGAGCAATTCCATACGCTTCGGCTGTTGGTAGCCTCATGTTTGTTATGCTATGTACTAGACTGGATATCTGTCATGCAGTGGGCTTAGTCAGCAGATATCAGTCTAACGCAGGTCCTGACCATTGGACTGCTGTAAAATGTATTCTCAAGTACTTGAGAAGAACTAGAGATTAAATGTTGATTTACGGCAGTGATGAGCTGATCTCAGTCGGGTACACATATTCTGACTTTATGTCAGATAAGGATTCCAGGAAATCCACCTCTGGTTATGTGTTTATGCTTGGCGGAGGAGCCATCAGCTGGAGGAGTATTAAACAGGAATGTACCGTTGATTCCACTTCTGAGGCTGAATATGTAGCGCCTTGTGAAGCAGCTAAGGAAGTAGTATGGCTCAAAAGATTCCTTTTGGAACTTGGAGTGGTACCTTTAGCACGACAGCCGCTCACAGTTTACTGTGACAGCAGCGGGGCAGTCACTTATGTTAGGAATTTTCTAGATTGCAATTTGATGGATGCATATCATTCTAGCATCATTTGATTTACACACTTGCATTGGTTTTAAAGTAAACTTGAAATCTTGATTTATTCATGCATTGTTTTTAAGATCTTGTTTTATGCATGATTTGTTTTTAAATCTTGGATGCATTTGATTTAGAAAAGAGTTTTCAAGAAATCAAGCAAGCCTTTGTTTTAAAAGTTTTGAATCTTTTTAGGCTTTTTATGTCATGTTTTAAAAACCATTAGAATCTTTAAAACATGTTTTCCAAGCTTGATTTAGTGGCCAAAAGGTCCCCCAAAGAAATAACTTTGAAATTGCAAAAGTTGCATTTTTTGCAAAAAGAGGGGGAGTCCCGGCAGTGTCGCCGGTCGACCGAGAGGCAGGTCTCGGTCGACCGAGACAACTGCAGGCAAAAATTGCCTGGGAGCACCAACGGTCAGAAATATGACCGTTGTGTGTTCTCGGTCGACCGAGGCCTGTTTCTCGGTCGACCGAGAACTAGCCGTTGGCCACTTTTCCCTATAAATATGAGTTCTTTCCCTTGCCAAAAGTTGGGAATTTTTAACCCCTCCTTGAGAGGATTTGAGGCATATCAAAAGGGAAGAGAACCAAGGGATGAAGGGGAAGATTAGGAAAGCTAAAGCTTGGATTAATGAAGTTAAACCACCAAGTAGGCTCTTCCTTTCTTAATCATATGTTTGCATGCTTTTGTTTTATTTTTGGTAAATCATTTCTAGCATGTTAAACTATGTTTGTGTTGTGTCCTTAACATATTTTATGTTTTGAGTTGATTTATTATTTTGGATACAACATCACATGATTCAATCCAAGTAGTACTTAACTTTGGTAAATCTAAGTAGATCATGTTAATGAAAGAACTTTGGTAAATCATATGTAACATGATCCATATACTTGGTTGAATCTTTGATTGTTGTTTTCCATCATAAGAACATCTCTCTCAAAACTAACTTATGTTTTGGATTCAACTTCTTTACAAATCATATGTTTTCATGTTTTGTTTTATCATTGGTAAATCTTTGTAACATGTTAATATATGATATGTTGTATCCTTAGCATATTCTATATTTTGAATAGATCTATTGTTTTGGATACATCACCATTGATTCATCAAAGTAGTACTTTATTGGTAAATCTAAGTAGATCATGTTAATGAAAGATGTAACATGATTCTTATACTTTGTTGAATCTTTGGGTGTTGTTTTTCCATCATAAGAAAATCTCTTTCAAATGTATCTTATGTTTTGGATTCAACATCATTACAAATCATATGTGTATTATTGTTTTAATGCTTCACAACTTGCCTTACTTTGATTGGTAAATCATTTTCAAGTTGTCCTTATAATTACATATGATTTGTCCCCTATTTTCAATCAAATCTATTTTTATGTTTTGAGCTTCATTGGTGATTTGATTGACATCCCTATGCATCACATGTTTAGAGCTAATCCATTTCATACAACTTGTGTAACTTTGATATCATTAACAAGTTGTTACTTTTAACATGTGATTGCATTATATCCTCAATCATAAATGTTTTTGAGCTAAAACTTTCAAAAGCCTTAGGCATACATTTATGAACTTTCATTTTCAAAATGATTGAGGATCACACACACACACTTCATTTGTTTTCATCTTTGCATTCATAGTGTGAGTGTGTATTAGATTTTCACTTCCATATCCGCCTATTTAAGAGGCATTGTAATGAGCTAAATAGAATCTCCATCAAGTGTATGTTAGACACTAAATTAGTGAGATAACCAACCTTTGGTTGAAGAGGTTATTGCTTAGCCTATAAAAGCATAGTGTATAGGTTGATGTTAAGCCTTGAAAAACATCATTGTAAGGTTATTGCTTAGCCTTGGAAAGCATATTGTAAAGGTTATTGCTTAGCCTATTGAAAAGCATAAATAGTGGAAATCCGGTGGGGTGTTGGATCACAAGCCGGTAGTGGATGTAGGCATTGAGGCCGAACCACTATAAATCCTTGTGTGATGGTGCTTGCTTTGTGGTGATTGTTTATATTAGCTTCCGCATATTGTTTGATAATCATCACTTGTGACTAGTTTGTTTTAAAGAAGTTAAAATTGTTAAATTTGGTCATAAAAGAAGCTCACCCTATTCACCCCCCCTCTAGGGTTCGGATCCCCATGGACTTACAAGTGGTATCAGAGCGGGTTACTCCATTTTAGGGCTTAACAACCCGGAGTTGATCCTTGCTAGATTTGAACCCTAGTGTTGTGTTTTTAATGCATATCTTTTTGTTGATTTCCACTATGTTTGAAATTGAAATTTCCCTAGCCTCATTGCACCACTCTAAGACTTTCTCAAGTTATATCTTCTAGAGTTGGTGAGTCCTCTAAGTGTTCTCTCAAGGACATCCTTTTCAAGACCTTAGGTGAATTTTCAAAGGTAGACTATTTGAGTAACCTTTAGGCCTTGATACCCCTAGACCAACCTATGTTTTTTAGTTATATCTTTTTGTTGGTCATGTTACATTTGCATTTTGTTTCTTTAAAGTCACATCTTTTAAAATGCAATGTTTCTTTGTGATCATTTGATTTTGTCTTCATGAACTTTTATAGTTATATCTCATGGTTTTCAAAATCCTTTGATTGCAACCTTTTCATGATGGATTTGCATTTTGATCATATAGTTATATTTCTTGTAGTGCATATCTATTCATGATCAATTGATTGTGATTACAAATGCTTTCATAGCTAGTTTTTCATGATCAATTGATGTTGTAAAATCATTTGATGTTTGTCATAGTTACATCCTTTTTGTAAATCAAATGATTTGAAGCTATTTTAGTTTTCCATTGAGTTTTCAAAGTTATATCTCTTGGTATGGAAACTTAGTAAGTGTCTATTGTTTTATAATTTGAAAACTTTACAATAGTACACTTCTTGTTTTTCAAAATCACTTGCTCTTAATTCTATAAATGATTCTTTGTTGGAATTTCATAAATTGTAGTGATTTGAGAAACTTTGGAAAATGTTCTAAGCCTTATTGGTTGTATTTTTAGAAGCATTTTCCTTGAATTTATTTCCTTGTGCCTATTTATGATTATATCATTTGAAAGGAAATAATTTTTACAATCTATTTGCATCTTTGCTCTATTAGTTACATTCTTTATGCAAATTGATTTTGTTGACTTACATTGCATGGTTGGATATGTTTCATTGATTTGCATGTTTGTGCCTAACTTGGTATATTCTCATTAATGCATTTTGATGATTGTTTATGTGCTTTATAGTAAAATCTTGTATTTGAGCTTTTTAAGTACATATGTGATTTTATGTGCTAAGTTCATTTGGTTTAAACCTCATATCCTTTTCCATTGCATTGTAAGCATTAGTACATTTGCTAAGAGTGGAGATGTTACATGATAGATTGATTCCTTTAACTTCATACCTTCTTGTGCTTAAATAGTTATATTCCTTTTTGGATGATTGGTATGAGTTAGATCTTGAATGTTGATTGATCCTCTCTATGCAAATGTCAAAGTGTTCTATGTATGGTTGTGATCTTAGTTCTATTTGTTGAAACCATACTAGAACTCAAATCCATCCTCTATGCTTTATAGTCATTTCTTTTTGGATGGTTATGATGTTGATTCATGTATATGCTATAAGTGATATCATCCTAATACATGTTTCAACTTCATAGTAGTGATCTTGATCATATGAAACTCTTTGAAATCCATTCCTCATATTTCTATGTGTTTGATGGATAACTTAGATGTTGAATTCATATGATTTAGTCACTTTATAAATTGCATGCATTTCAAAGTCATATCCTTGTGCATTGCAATTTACCTTGTTCATCACTATGCTCAATAGTTATATCTTTATTAGTGATGAATATGCATTTATGATGCTTGATGGATTTTTGTCACATTCTTGCTCTTTATCATGTTATCAAATTCAATTAGTTTCAATTGGTATAATGTTTGATTGATTTGATTTCTTGTGAATGTGATAAATCTTGTGTGCATTGGATTGAACTTGATAAGTAATATGGTTGTTCCATGTCACACACCATTAGCATCATTATGCTCTTGTTGCCACCTCTCTTTGCTCATATAGGTATATCTCATGACCACCATGTTTATGTGTTCATAATATTGGTTGGTTATTAGTTGAGGTTGGCTTCATGTTTGAATTTCATTTCACTCTTTCATGCACTTTACTAAGTCATATTTATTGATTGAATGAAATGATTTTCAAAATCTTACATAGCATATGATTTTCATAAGTAATATTGATTGATGCTATGTTTGAGTAAACCCCATATCATGGATAGCTCTAATTTGGATTTTTCCTAATAGGTATATTTTTAAATCCATTTTAGAGTGATTGATTTAAATAGTCATATCCTAAATCTCAATTGGTATTCTTTGTCTTTCCAATTGATATCCATGATGGCTTTTCCCATAGACCTTGCTTTCTTTTGGCAATTTGATCATATGAGCTTGATAGTTAAATGAATCTAATCCTTTCTTTGAAGTTGACCCTCACTTGGTTAAACCATCTTCTTCTTGTACCTAATAGTTAAATCTTTGTCAAAAGTTTGACAAAAGGAGATAATGGATTGAGGGGGAGTGTAAACCTTCATAGGAAGTATTAGTTTTGATCAAATTGACCCTTGGATTGCCTTTGAGCCCTTAGAGATTATTTCCACACATGATAGCCTGTTATGTAATTCACTTTCGATTTCTTTTGTTAACAGGTGCTTCTAAAGGTATTTTCCTTGTTTCATGTGTGTAGGTACCTTTGCAATTTAATGGCAAAGGGGGAGAAAATATTCAAGTTCTCAAAAGGGTGAAGAGAATTTCCAAGCTTCCTAAGGGGAGGTTTTGTATGATCTTCTACAAGGGGAGAGAATACATACCTTGCCAAAGGGAGAAAGAGGCATGGTCAAAGGGGGAGAGTTAATAGAAGAAAGAAAGCTTGGAAGCTAAAGAAGATGCTTGGCTAAAGAAAGAAAGATTGAAGAATGATCAAGCACCAAGCATCATGAAGATTGAAGTCCAAGAGCCCAAGCTATGAGAAGAAGCATCCAAGAAGATTTCAAGCCTTGTCCAGCTGAGGGGGAGCTGAAGACTAAGTGTGTATTGTCAGTGGTGAGTGTGTTTGCCATCAAATTGCAAAGGGGGAGATTGTTAGGAATTTTCTAGATTGCAATTTGATGGATGCATATCATTCTAGCATCATTTGATTTACACACTTGCATTGGTTTTAAAGTAAACTTGAAATCTTGATTTATTCATGCATTGTTTTTAAGATCTTGTTTTATGCATGATTTGTTTTTAAATCTTGGATGCATTTGATTTAGAAAAGAGTTTTCAAGAAATCAAGCAAGCCTTTGTTTTAAAAGTTTTGAATCTTTTTAGGCTTTTTATGTCATGTTTTAAAAACCATTAGAATCTTTAAAACATGTTTTCCAAGCTTGATTTAGTGGCCAAAAGGTCCCCCAAAGAAATAACTTTGAAATTGCAAAAGTTGCATTTTTTGCAAAAAGAGGGGGAGTCCCGGCAGTGTCGCCGGTCGACCGAGAGGCAGGTCTCGGTCGACCGAGACAACTGCAGGCAAAAATTGCCTGGGAGCACCAACGGTCAGAAATATGACCGTTGTGTGTTCTCGGTCGACCGAGGCCTGTTTCTCGGTCGACCGAGAACTAGCCGTTGGCCACTTTTCCCTATAAATATGAGTTCTTTCCCTTGCCAAAAGTTGGGAATTTTTAACCCCTCCTTGAGAGGATTTGAGGCATATCAAAAGGGAAGAGAACCAAGGGATGAAGGGGAAGATTAGGAAAGCTAAAGCTTGGATTAATGAAGTTAAACCACCAAGTAGGCTCTTCCTTTCTTAATCATATGTTTGCATGCTTTTGTTTTATTTTTGGTAAATCATTTCTAGCATGTTAAACTATGTTTGTGTTGTGTCCTTAACATATTTTATGTTTTGAGTTGATTTATTATTTTGGATACAACATCACATGATTCAATCCAAGTAGTACTTAACTTTGGTAAATCTAAGTAGATCATGTTAATGAAAGAACTTTGGTAAATCATATGTAACATGATCCATATACTTGGTTGAATCTTTGATTGTTGTTTTCCATCATAAGAACATCTCTCTCAAAACTAACTTATGTTTTGGATTCAACTTCTTTACAAATCATATGTTTTCATGTTTTGTTTTATCATTGGTAAATCTTTGTAACATGTTAATATATGATATGTTGTATCCTTAGCATATTCTATATTTTGAATAGATCTATTGTTTTGGATACATCACCATTGATTCATCAAAGTAGTACTTTATTGGTAAATCTAAGTAGATCATGTTAATGAAAGATGTAACATGATTCTTATACTTTGTTGAATCTTTGGGTGTTGTTTTTCCATCATAAGAAAATCTCTTTCAAATGTATCTTATGTTTTGGATTCAACATCATTACAAATCATATGTGTATTATTGTTTTAATGCTTCACAACTTGCCTTACTTTGATTGGTAAATCATTTTCAAGTTGTCCTTATAATTACATATGATTTGTCCCCTATTTTCAATCAAATCTATTTTTATGTTTTGAGCTTCATTGGTGATTTGATTGACATCCCTATGCATCACATGTTTAGAGCTAATCCATTTCATACAACTTGTGTAACTTTGATATCATTAACAAGTTGTTACTTTTAACATGTGATTGCATTATATCCTCAATCATAAATGTTTTTGAGCTAAAACTTTCAAAAGCCTTAGGCATACATTTATGAACTTTCATTTTCAAAATGATTGAGGATCACACACACACACTTCATTTGTTTTCATCTTTGCATTCATAGTGTGAGTGTGTATTAGATTTTCACTTCCATATCCGCCTATTTAAGAGGCATTGTAATGAGCTAAATAGAATCTCCATCAAGTGTATGTTAGACACTAAATTAGTGAGATAACCAACCTTTGGTTGAAGAGGTTATTGCTTAGCCTATAAAAGCATAGTGTATAGGTTGATGTTAAGCCTTGAAAAACATCATTGTAAGGTTATTGCTTAGCCTTGGAAAGCATATTGTAAAGGTTATTGCTTAGCCTATTGAAAAGCATAAATAGTGGAAATCCGGTGGGGTGTTGGATCACAAGCCGGTAGTGGATGTAGGCATTGAGGCCGAACCACTATAAATCCTTGTGTGATGGTGCTTGCTTTGTGGTGATTGTTTATATTAGCTTCCGCATATTGTTTGATAATCATCACTTGTGACTAGTTTGTTTTAAAGAAGTTAAAATTGTTAAATTTGGTCATAAAAGAAGCTCACCCTATTCACCCCCCCTCTAGGGTTCGGATCCCCATGGACTTACAAGTGGTATCAGAGCGGGTTACTCCATTTTAGGGCTTAACAACCCGGAGTTGATCCTTGCTAGATTTGAACCCTAGTGTTGTGTTTTTAATGCATATCTTTTTGTTGATTTCCACTATGTTTGAAATTGAAATTTCCCTAGCCTCATTGCACCACTCTAAGACTTTCTCAAGTTATATCTTCTAGAGTTGGTGAGTCCTCTAAGTGTTCTCTCAAGGACATCCTTTTCAAGACCTTAGGTGAATTTTCAAAGGTAGACTATTTGAGTAACCTTTAGGCCTTGATACCCCTAGACCAACCTATGTTTTTTAGTTATATCTTTTTGTTGGTCATGTTACATTTGCATTTTGTTTCTTTAAAGTCACATCTTTTAAAATGCAATGTTTCTTTGTGATCATTTGATTTTGTCTTCATGAACTTTTATAGTTATATCTCATGGTTTTCAAAATCCTTTGATTGCAACCTTTTCATGATGGATTTGCATTTTGATCATATAGTTATATTTCTTGTAGTGCATATCTATTCATGATCAATTGATTGTGATTACAAATGCTTTCATAGCTAGTTTTTCATGATCAATTGATGTTGTAAAATCATTTGATGTTTGTCATAGTTACATCCTTTTTGTAAATCAAATGATTTGAAGCTATTTTAGTTTTCCATTGAGTTTTCAAAGTTATATCTCTTGGTATGGAAACTTAGTAAGTGTCTATTGTTTTATAATTTGAAAACTTTACAATAGTACACTTCTTGTTTTTCAAAATCACTTGCTCTTAATTCTATAAATGATTCTTTGTTGGAATTTCATAAATTGTAGTGATTTGAGAAACTTTGGAAAATGTTCTAAGCCTTATTGGTTGTATTTTTAGAAGCATTTTCCTTGAATTTATTTCCTTGTGCCTATTTATGATTATATCATTTGAAAGGAAATAATTTTTACAATCTATTTGCATCTTTGCTCTATTAGTTACATTCTTTATGCAAATTGATTTTGTTGACTTACATTGCATGGTTGGATATGTTTCATTGATTTGCATGTTTGTGCCTAACTTGGTATATTCTCATTAATGCATTTTGATGATTGTTTATGTGCTTTATAGTAAAATCTTGTATTTGAGCTTTTTAAGTACATATGTGATTTTATGTGCTAAGTTCATTTGGTTTAAACCTCATATCCTTTTCCATTGCATTGTAAGCATTAGTACATTTGCTAAGAGTGGAGATGTTACATGATAGATTGATTCATTTAACTTCATACCTTCTTGTGCTTAAATAGTTATATTCCTTTTTGGATGATTGGTATGAGTTAGATCTTGAATGTTGATTGATCCTCTCTATGCAAATGTCAAAGTGTTCTATGTATGGTTGTGATCTTAGTTCTATTTGTTGAAACCATACTAGAACTCAAATCCATCCTCTATGCTTTATAGTCATTTCTTTTTGGATGGTTATGATGTTGATTCATGTATATGCTATAAGTGATATCATCCTAATACATGTTTCAACTTCATAGTAGTGATCTTGATCATATGAAACTCTTTGAAATCCATTCCTCATATTTCTATGTGTTTGATGGATAACTTAGATGTTGAATTCATATGATTTAGTCACTTTATAAATTGCATGCATTTCAAAGTCATATCCTTGTGCATTGCAATTTACCTTGTTCATCACTATGCTCAATAGTTATATCTTTATTAGTGATGAATATGCATTTATGATGCTTGATGGATTTTTGTCACATTCTTGCTCTTTATCATGTTATCAAATTCAATTAGTTTCAATTGGTATAATGTTTGATTGATTTGATTTCTTGTGAATGTGATAAATCTTGTGTGCATTGGATTGAACTTGATAAGTAATATGGTTGTTCCATGTCACACACCATTAGCATCATTATGCTCTTGTTGCCACCTCTCTTTGCTCATATAGGTATATCTCATGACCACCATGTTTATGTGTTCATAATATTGGTTGGTTATTAGTTGAGGTTGGCTTCATGTTTGAATTTCATTTCACTCTTTCATGCACTTTACTAAGTCATATTTATTGATTGAATGAAATGATTTTCAAAATCTTACATAGCATATGATTTTCATAAGTAATATTGATTGATGCTATGTTTGAGTAAACCCCATATCATGGATAGCTCTAATTTGGATTTTTCCTAATAGGTATATTTTTAAATCCATTTTAGAGTGATTGATTTAAATAGTCATATCCTAAATCTCAATTGGTATTCTTTGTCTTTCCAATTGATATCCATGATGGCTTTTCCCATAGACCTTGCTTTCTTTTGGCAATTTGATCATATGAGCTTGATAGTTAAATGAATCTAATCCTTTCTTTGAAGTTGACCCTCACTTGGTTAAACCATCTTCTTCTTGTACCTAATAGTTAAATCTTTGTCAAAAGTTTGACAAAAGGAGATAATGGATTGAGGGGGAGTGTAAACCTTCATAGGAAGTATTAGTTTTGATCAAATTGACCCTTGGATTGCCTTTGAGCCCTTAGAGATTATTTCCACACATGATAGCCTGTTATGTAATTCACTTTCGATTTCTTTTGTTAACAGGTGCTTCTAAAGGTATTTTCCTTGTTTCATGTGTGTAGGTACCTTTGCAATTTAATGGCAAAGGGGGAGAAAATATTCAAGTTCTCAAAAGGGTGAAGAGAATTTCCAAGCTTCCTAAGGGGAGGTTTTGTATGATCTTCTACAAGGGGAGAGAATACATACCTTGCCAAAGGGAGAAAGAGGCATGGTCAAAGGGGGAGAGTTAATAGAAGAAAGAAAGCTTGGAAGCTAAAGAAGATGCTTGGCTAAAGAAAGAAAGATTGAAGAATGATCAAGCACCAAGCATCATGAAGATTGAAGTCCAAGAGCCCAAGCTATGAGAAGAAGCATCCAAGAAGATTTCAAGCCTTGTCCAGCTGAGGGGGAGCTGAAGACTAAGTGTGTATTGTCAGTGGTGAGTGTGTTTGCCATCAAATTGCAAAGGGGGAGATTGTTAGGAATTTTCTAGATTGCAATTTGATGGATGCATATCATTCTAGCATCATTTGATTTACACACTTGCATTGGTTTTAAAGTAAACTTGAAATCTTGATTTATTCATGCATTGTTTTTAAGATCTTGTTTTATGCATGATTTGTTTTTAAATCTTGGATGCATTTGATTTAGAAAAGAGTTTTCAAGAAATCAAGCAAGCCTTTGTTTTAAAAGTTTTGAATCTTTTTAGGCTTTTTATGTCATGTTTTAAAAACCATTAGAATCTTTAAAACATGTTTTCCAAGCTTGATTTAGTGGCCAAAAGGTCCCCCAAAGAAATAACTTTGAAATTGCAAAAGTTGCATTTTTTGCAAAAAGAGGGGGAGTCCCGGCAGTGTCGCCGGTCGACCGAGAGGCAGGTCTCGGTCGACCGAGACAACTGCAGGCAAAAATTGCCTGGGAGCACCAACGGTCAGAAATATGACCGTTGTGTGTTCTCGGTCGACCGAGGCCTGTTTCTCGGTCGACCGAGAACTAGCCGTTGGCCACTTTTCCCTATAAATATGAGTTCTTTCCCTTGCCAAAAGTTGGGAATTTTTAACCCCTCCTTGAGAGGATTTGAGGCATATCAAAAGGGAAGAGAACCAAGGGATGAAGGGGAAGATTAGGAAAGCTAAAGCTTGGATTAATGAAGTTAAACCACCAAGTAGGCTCTTCCTTTCTTAATCATATGTTTGCATGCTTTTGTTTTATTTTTGGTAAATCATTTCTAGCATGTTAAACTATGTTTGTGTTGTGTCCTTAACATATTTTATGTTTTGAGTTGATTTATTATTTTGGATACAACATCACATGATTCAATCCAAGTAGTACTTAACTTTGGTAAATCTAAGTAGATCATGTTAATGAAAGAACTTTGGTAAATCATATGTAACATGATCCATATACTTGGTTGAATCTTTGATTGTTGTTTTCCATCATAAGAACATCTCTCTCAAAACTAACTTATGTTTTGGATTCAACTTCTTTACAAATCATATGTTTTCATGTTTTGTTTTATCATTGGTAAATCTTTGTAACATGTTAATATATGATATGTTGTATCCTTAGCATATTCTATATTTTGAATAGATCTATTGTTTTGGATACATCACCATTGATTCATCAAAGTAGTACTTTATTGGTAAATCTAAGTAGATCATGTTAATGAAAGATGTAACATGATTCTTATACTTTGTTGAATCTTTGGGTGTTGTTTTTCCATCATAAGAAAATCTCTTTCAAATGTATCTTATGTTTTGGATTCAACATCATTACAAATCATATGTGTATTATTGTTTTAATGCTTCACAACTTGCCTTACTTTGATTGGTAAATCATTTTCAAGTTGTCCTTATAATTACATATGATTTGTCCCCTATTTTCAATCAAATCTATTTTTATGTTTTGAGCTTCATTGGTGATTTGATTGACATCCCTATGCATCACATGTTTAGAGCTAATCCATTTCATACAACTTGTGTAACTTTGATATCATTAACAAGTTGTTACTTTTAACATGTGATTGCATTATATCCTCAATCATAAATGTTTTTGAGCTAAAACTTTCAAAAGCCTTAGGCATACATTTATGAACTTTCATTTTCAAAATGATTGAGGATCACACACACACACTTCATTTGTTTTCATCTTTGCATTCATAGTGTGAGTGTGTATTAGATTTTCACTTCCATATCCGCCTATTTAAGAGGCATTGTAATGAGCTAAATAGAATCTCCATCAAGTGTATGTTAGACACTAAATTAGTGAGATAACCAACCTTTGGTTGAAGAGGTTATTGCTTAGCCTATAAAAGCATAGTGTATAGGTTGATGTTAAGCCTTGAAAAACATCATTGTAAGGTTATTGCTTAGCCTTGGAAAGCATATTGTAAAGGTTATTGCTTAGCCTATTGAAAAGCATAAATAGTGGAAATCCGGTGGGGTGTTGGATCACAAGCCGGTAGTGGATGTAGGCATTGAGGCCGAACCACTATAAATCCTTGTGTGATGGTGCTTGCTTTGTGGTGATTGTTTATATTAGCTTCCGCATATTGTTTGATAATCATCACTTGTGACTAGTTTGTTTTAAAGAAGTTAAAATTGTTAAATTTGGTCATAAAAGAAGCTCACCCTATTCACCCCCCCTCTAGGGTTCGGATCCCCATGGACTTACAACTTAGTCCAAGGAACCTAGGAGCCATAAAAGTCAAAAGCACGTACAGAGAAAGTATCACTTGGTCAGAGAGATTGTGCAGAGAGGTGATATTGCAATCACCAAGATAGCTTCTGAGGACAATCTGGTAGATCCCTTTACTAACCCTTTAACCATCAAAGACTTTGAGCAGCATGTAGACGGGATGGGCATGAGATGCAATTCTGATTGGCATTGATCCCAAGTGGGAGATTGTTAGTTTTATGGTCTCAATACCAAGAATATGATGTAATAAATTGATTAATTTCTTTATTTATAAATACAATCATGCTTTCCTTTCATGAGATGAATGATGTTTAATTATATACTTGCACATAACCAATACGAGTGACATAATGGTTCATGAGATGAACCAGAGTCCACAAGTATACTAGATGTAATACATGTGTGTAGATGAGATCCACATACAAGAGACATATATTGCAAATCTTATACTTAAATATCTTCACAACCAGTGATGAGATTGGGCATCTCATCTGACAAGGTTGTAGCACTTTGATCACTATGAGATAGTGTGATTTGTCTCGATCATCGGAATGTAAGATTCTGGATCATGGTGTTGGTACATTAAATGTATTGAAGGATCATGAGATGCACCTTATATACGTTGTCTTTACTTTAAGGTATGCTCTCATAATTCCCTAGCAATAGGCTCATAATCCTGAGACATTAATGAACTCAAGTTTCTATCTATTCATTTGCTTTGAGTCACCAATGAGTGAGGCCAATTGTAGGTCAACACCTCGGTGATTTGGGAACGTGGTAGTAGAGTTTTGGGAACATTCAATTGTCAAGATGGAATCTATCTTTAATATCCCCTTGTGCCAATTAATGGATTTATCTTTGGTAAGTACGCACCCATTCCAATTAAGAGTTAATTTGATCGGTACCAAATGATCATTATAATTAATTGGGGCTCAAGGATAAAAAGATATGGATCTAATTTGGTAGACAGGTCCAATTGATCCATGGATATAGATGGAGGGGCCTACTTGTGGTAATTGGGAAGTTTAGGGTCTTTATTGTAATATATTCCTAAGACTGGAGTTCAATTGCATTTATATAGTAGAGTTATTTGCAATTAACTGTGGGCCTAGATTGCACATGAGATGTGGGGTCGCGTGTCCCAGTTGGAGCCAGCTTTCTAAGGAATCCCTTGTGGTCCCCACGCTAGCCCAAGTTATTAGAAAGATACTAATTCTACTTGAACTCTAATAGGAAGGAATTAGAAGGTTACTATTTCTATTTGAAGTGAGACTTCTAATGGTGGTAATAGTAAGTTACTAATTATTAATGGAAGTATGACTTCTATTTTAATTAGAAAGGAGAAAGCTACAAATTGTTGTGGAAGTGAGACTTCTATGGCAACTAGCAAAGGAGAAGGTTACTATTTTGTAATGGGAGTTAAACTTCTTTTTCAAATAGGTAAAGAGGTGGAATGGAGGACTATAAACAGGGGATATATCCCCTCCTGGATGTCCACTATTGTGTTCCACACTCAGCCCTCCTCATAGTGCAAGTGTTGCACAATTTTCTCTTCTCTCTTCCTCCTCTAGTTCTTTGGAGTTTCTAGTTGGATTTTCTCTTGAAGTTTCCACCAATTTTCTTGAGAAAAGAGATCTAATACGGGTCATATTGTGGAAGATCAAAGGGTGTTGGAGATTCTGATTTGATTAAGTGAAAGCGTTCATCATCAAAGAAAGAGATCAACTTCTCCATTAGAGCACTATTAAGCTCCAAAGGTATATCTACATCCTTGTATGTTGTAGATTTCGCGGTTGCATGTTTAAGTGTTGTTTTCTATCTTCTAGATAGGATATATTGCTGTACATGATTTATGAGTTTGAGGGATTGCATCCTGGATTGGGTTTTGTTACCTTCTAGATAGTTGATCCCTTCATTAAGTGGATAAAAAGTTTTTGAAACCTATCTGAATGGTCCACCCATTTTCCAACATTTTCATCTTCTAGGAGATCGGGATGTACCCATATAGGTTGTTCGTCTGATGTTGGATAAGGAACCAACTTTTGGGACGTATGGGTCATTTTTATCACTCTGAAAGAAGTGCTGGTCTTCTCCTTTAGTGATTTTGAAGTTTGTCCATACGACACCATGTTGACGAAGGCAGACACATAGTTTTTGTCAAAGGTGATGACTCCATTTTTCCACATCTCGTTGATCTTCTCTCTTACAACAAAGCATTGATTGGGAGGATGCGAGATCATCTAGTGGTATGGATAGTACCGAGGGTCGTTGGTTTTTTCAACATCTCCCGATCTTTTGGGTTCAGGCAAGGTGAGTTTACCATTTGCTACGAGAGCCTCAAAGATTTCTTCAACATCTTCATCGAACGGGTATTTTTTCTCTACTTGTTCTCTGAAGGCATCAGAGAGTTCAGGTTTCTTACCTGTAGCTTTATTTTCAGCTTTCTTTGTTTGCTGAGGAACTAACTTGGTTTGCACATTAAGAATCTTCTTTTTCTTTGGCTTTGAGGTCGTAATGGTAGCCGGCTCTTTCTTTGATGACTGCTGACTGTTGAGGTCTTTGATCATCGTTTCAGCCTCCATGGAAGCTTCTAGGAGTTCTCCCAGGTTCTTTGATTTGTTGCTGATAATCATGGAGCGGATTCTTGCTCTCATGTTGTTACGGCAGATGTCGACGAGCGACGCTTGTGGCTGCACATCTGAACACTTGTATGCCATCGCCTTCCACTTGTGAATGAAGTCGTAAGTTGACTCATTCTCTCCCTGTTTTAAGCTGCAGAGTTGTGCCATAGTAACAGGATGATCTTCACCTTTGAAGTGGATCAGGAAGCGTGTCTCCAGCATGGCCCAATTTTGAATGGAGTCCTCTGGTAGAGTGGAGTACCAATCGAAGGTTGTACCTTTTAGGGTACTTGCAAATAGACGGATCTTGAGGGCATCTTGATCCGCGATAACTCCCGTCAGTATTTTGAACTGGATGACGTGTTGTCTAACTGAACCTTTCCCTGTATATGTTTGGAGAGTAGGTTGTTTGAACTTTGCAGGAAATGGGACCGTGTCCATCCATAAGGGATATGGTGGCTTGATCCCATGCTCCTTCAGTGTATCCTCTTCTTTTGCTTTGGCGAGGATATCATCAACGTCCCTTTTGGTAAGGGCACGTGACTCACTGTTTTCTGCATTCTCCTCGTTATCTGGAGGAGGTTGGTTGTTTTCTTGACGCTGCAAAGTGAGGAGAAGATTTTCCATCAGAGCCCCAAACCTCTACTAACCTTGCTCCAACTGCTGGATGCGTGTGGTCATTTCATCAGGAGGTGGATTGCGAGGTTGCTCAAAGTTTGTAGCCAAGACGTTCATCCTCCGTGATTCGAACGAAGAGATCGTCCTGGTGACTGAGCTGGGGCTCATTCTTGAAGAGCTTGAGAAAGGATTACTCCGTTGTCCTTGGCTTGAAGGAGTAGAATATTCTTCCAGGCGTCTTCGTGTCCGGGAGACGCTGCGAGTCACCGGTTGTTGGACATGAATTTTGGTTGACGACTTCTGGCGTCTTCCGGTTTTGCCAACCATATGGACAACAACAACTTGATCGGGTCTTTCTTTTTCGACCCATTTTTTGGAGACTTGGAGGGTAGGATGTTGGGTCCTTTACTTCTCTAGTCTCTTTTGTCGATACGATATGTGGCGACGTATACGACAGGCAATTTGAGCTTCTATCAGCTCTGGCTGGGCTTTGGTAATGAAGGATGTACTCCCTCGAGCGCAGCAGCCGAGCTTGTCTTCTTTGAAGCTGGGCATAGACAGGATTTGGACCCGGTCCTTTGACTGTCGTAGCGACGCTTTAAATTTTGCGAGTTCGGCCCTCGTTGAGATAAAGGGTCGAATTGCAGGGGTGCAGGCCTTCACAGTTTCTTGCAGGGGCCTAGTGATGTATGATTTGATTTTTGGCTTGTAGGAGTAAGCCGACTCATGATGGGTTGCCTTCTTTGTCAGGCAAGAGGCTGGTTTCTCCTCCTTCATGTATGTAAGAGGATAGAACTAGTTTTCTTTGAGACAGACCAGGTATGTTGGCCTTGCAGATGTTCGTGACCTCCTTTGTTTTGGTGAAGGTCTTGGGGACCAAGTCTTAGGGTAGACCTGGTTTTTTGCAGGTTGATGCTTCGTGGGTTGCCACTGGCTTCAGACTTCTTCGCGTTCGCCCTTGGTGTCATGGCAGTGACACGTTGCGGAGCAATCTTCTGCTTCTTGGCAGGTGCGATTTCCTCTACGGGAAGTGGGAATGGTCCCAGTGACCCGAAGATGATGGTCCGGGGAGTAGAAGTCGACCCGGTGTTCTGAGATTTGCCGAGGGAGGTGACGCTTCGGCAGCTGGCAGGGCGCTTATGAATGCGCTTGTTCTGCTTCTCCTGGAGCATGAGCTGGTACTTGTTCTCATCGAATGTGATGGTTAATGAAGCTGCCACTGTTAGTTTTGGAAAACTTCTGAAACAAGACCACGTCCATTAGTAATCATAAGAATATAGTGATCATAAATGGGAAAAAACTATGGTTTTGTCTTTTTAAATCGCTCAAGGGAACATGGCCCAATCCAAGCGAGACGAAAGAAAGCAAAAAGCCATAGAGGACACAATTGTTCTGAATGCAAGTACAAGAGGCTCAGAGCGAGCATTCCAGTGACTGCTAGAAGCAATTGTAGACCTTAATTCAAATACAGAGAAGCGAGGCTCACTCGAAGTAAGATGATATAAGGTTGGAGATACAAATGTGTCGGTCGCCAATACAGTAGACCTGGAAGGGCGTACTAGCACCGCTAGGCACAAATGTTGCAAATCGCATCCTTGGAATGGACACGAGATGAGATTTTTGAAAGGTCAAAATCGGGTTCATAAAAGAGAGCAAATGGTGTTCCAATCCGAATAAGGGTTCAAACATTTCTGCGAGCGCTAAATCCGAAAAGGAGGGAACCAGAATTTCTCGAATGTGAACCCAAAAGTGACGGAAGTTTTTTTTTATAGTTCTTTTTTTTTGGAATTTTTTTTTAAGGAACACAAAGGCTTTTCAATTCGGCCTCATGAAACCTTAGTAGATAGATAAGCCCCCAAGTAAGTGTAGGTTACTTAATGAAACCGTTTGGAGGACCCTTGCCTCGAACAGTCTAGTTGTCTCCACACTCTGGACAAGGCTTTTCTTAGATCCACTTTGGTCAAAGAACGCAATTGGTGCAACCTTAGTGGGTTTTGAAAATTTTTTGATTTTTTTTATGGATTCATCAAAGAGAACGAGCGGTGTCCCAATCCAAATAAGGGCTCAAACATTTCTGCGAGCATTAAATCCGAAAAGGAGGGGACCAAACTTTCTCAAATTTGATTCGAAAAGATTTTTTTTTTAAGGAGTTTTTTTTTTTGGAGTTTTTTTTTTGAAATCCCTATCGGACTCATCAAAGAGAAAAGATGGCCCATTCCTCGATAAGAACAATAGCTGCGAACTTTTCTGTGAGCTATCAAGTTCAAAGAGGAGAGGATCAAAGTTTCTCAAAACTGAATCCAAGAAAGAAAAATTAGATTTTCTTTATTTTTTAAATGAGAAAGAAAGGAAATAAGTTCAAAGGTAGAAATTTTCCAAAAATCCCATCTCATGTTTTTTTTTTGGATGCGAGATCCAACATAGGCCATCAGTTAGAAAGGAGCCTAAGAATTCAAGCATCGCGTTCTCAAGTGAACTGGTCCCACCTGGTATGCCAGCTCGATGGACCCGATTTTTTTTTCTCTCCTCTCCTCTCCCATCCGTCCTCGGGGTCGCCGAGAGGAAATCAAATGGAGGGAAGAAAGGGGGAGAAAAACAAAAGGGGCATCTACATTTTTGTACGGGTATGCCAGATTTTCTATTCTACTTGGAATTTAGAAATGGTGATCCGGAGATCCACCTTCGCAAGTAGAAAGGAAATCAACCTTTTTTTTAACTTTCAACTGGACACATATTTAAGAAAAGAGATAGTTTTTTGAATGCCGTGAGAGGCGATTTTATTTGTCGTGAAAGGCGATTTTGCCGTGAAAGGCGACTTTTTTGCCATTGGAGGCGATTTTGTGCCGTGAAAGGCGATTTTGCCGTGCAAGGCGTTTTACAAATCTCATCAATAAAGAAAGACAAGAAATGTGGTTTTTTCGTCTCTTAAAGAAAATATAAAGTAAAATAGAAAAGTAAGAAAGGGAATCTGACTTCTCAAGAGATTGGGGGGACCAGTTCAGATCGACGATCGCAAGTCATGTATGGACTCCACCATCGTCCTTCAAATGAGAACGCTTGATGCTTTGATTCTTCGGCTTGGCTTGGACTTCAATTGTTTAGAGGATAAGGACCAATGGAGGTCCTATACCCAATGAAAAACGAAGAGACGGGCTAAAGAGCCGCGTCTTGGCCATGCTGAGTAGGAGAAGAGAAGGCTTTTCCTTGGGGGGGATGCCCCCCAAGGGGCTTCAATCACCTTTTGGTGTTTGTTGCAGCAGAGTTTCTTCAGAGTAGTAGGGCTTCTGGATCTTGAGTTCGGGATTTCGGGATTCTGTGTGTCGTGTCCTTGGCTTCTTGGAGTCACCTCCTTTTATAAGCATTTGGTAGCCTTTAGGTGACTTTTTGGTTTTTTTAATGCATTAAAACCACATAATGGGAGGAGTTACAAGTTTTAAATCCTTTGTTTTATAACTCCTTTTTCTTGGCTTCTGATTGGCCAGTAGAGATAATGGGCATTTAATCGCCTTTAATCTCCATGATGAGAGGAGTTTCATGGCTTTAATGCCATGATGACTTGGACTTGTAACTTCCATTTCCTTGAATCTGATTAGGCCGTCCAAAATAATGAATTAATGACCGCATTTAGTTGGGTCAATTAACAACATTAAGTGGTCTCCGGGGATTTGAAGAGTCGAGGACCGTGCCGCGTCTTTTGGAATTCTTCTTGCGATGATTGACGATGGATCTTAATGTCGATCGATGTCGGATGATCACGTAACTTCAGACATTAGTTAATACCAGCGGGCCGGTGACATCCGTCTTGTCGATTTCTCAATCGGTTGGACAGAAAGTGCACTTTCTTGGTCAGCCGGATGGCGATCTTGGAGCGATCGATGACGATTTCATGCTCTTGACAGCGAATCCGAGATGTCGATGAAGATCAGTCGTTTTCGAGGGTCGAAAATCAGATATTCAGGAAATCACAGGAGCTGGAACTTCCAAAACGAGAAAAAGGATGAAAAACGGGTCACCCGGCGACAAATCCGGTGACCCGGATTTCCATGGTCGGCGGCGACCATGGGCTAAGGTCGCTGGTGACCATAGGCCATGGTCGCCGTCGGGGACCATAGGGATTGATCCCCTTTTGGTCACCGTTTCTCGACCGTTCTTTAGTCTTTTTCGCCGCTGTTTTCTCCTGGATTTTTCTTGACATTTCTCCTCATTTTTTGGCTTGATTCTCCTGAAGAAAACCGGACGAGAAGCCGTACAAATCGAAGCCCAAATTTTCCTTATTTTTTAGAAAAGTCGAAGACTTTGCCGCGCAAAGTTGCCATTTTTTGTCAAGAGTCGAAACTAGGTCAAACAATGTCGGAATGACCTGAAATTCGATGTGAAGCCTCTTGAGCAGTAGATAGGACCAACCATGGGCTTTTGCTTGAATTTTGAAGCCGTTTGGGGTCCCGTTACTGCTAGGCTTGATTTTGTCGCGAGAAAGATGTTGCGCTTTGGTGTGCGGTTAACCGATGTCCGATTGACCTGAAACTTGACAGGGAGCCTATTGGAGTCATTTTGAGATGATCCATCAACTCCGATTTGGACGTCATGGTCCTAGGGTGCTCTGCCGCCGATAGCCTTGATTTTCTTTCGGAGCGTCAAGCCGGGTCAAATGTTGTCGAAATGATCTGAAATTTGATGTGCAGCCCTTTTAAAGCATATTGAAGCCGCCCATGTGCTCTGTTTGATGAGTAATGGTCCCGGTGGTTCTCGCCGCCGAGAGGCTTGATTTTCTTTTAGAGCGTCAAAGCCGGGTCAAACATTGTCGGAATGACCTAAAATTTGAGTTAGAGCCTTTTTGAGGTATTTTGAGACCATCCATAGGCTCAGATTGAAGTTTTGATGTCTTCGACGCCGCCGCCGCCGCCAGGAGCGCTGTTTGATTGCCGGAGGAGTGAAGTTAGGCCAAATGATGTCGGAATGGCCCGAAACTTCATGTGAACTCCTCTTTTGGCGGTCTTAGGGGATCTATCTGTTTTCAAGTGATTCTGACAAGATCTGATGCTTAAAGCGGCATTGCCTGTTTGTAGTATGATGCTGTTTCATGTGGCTTCTTGATGTTGAAGAGGCAAAGTAACATATTTGGTGTCAACAGATAGGATCAATGATGTCCATACCCCAGGCTTCGAAAGGTCATGAGATCACTGTAGGATGTAGCCATTTCGGAGGCATGTGGACATAATCTCCATGAATTTGGAATTGTTGGCGGCGTTTAGCAAATTGCATAACGTCTGCTACCATGGTAGGCCAATAATAACCTAGCCTTTTTATCTGATCATAGAGCTAGGGACCAGCCTGATGAGCTCCACAAAGACCAACATGTACTTCTTTAAGAGTTTCCTCGGCTTCTCGTTGTGACAAGCAGCGTAAAAGTACTCCATTGAAGGATTTTCTGTAAAGCATTTTTGAAGGAATATCCAAATGAAAGTTTAGGGCTCATCTTTGAAGGCTTACCCGTTCTTTTGGATCTTCAGGTATGATTCCGAACATAATGTAATCGATGAACGGATCCCTCCAGTCGCCGATCGGAGGTTTGATGATGGACATCCAACTTCCAACCACTTGGTGGCATTCAGGAACTGCTTGGTGTGTGTTAAGAGGAGGGAGAATCCTTCTTTGACACACTGTGATTTGCGTGTTTTCTGAAAGTCCTTGGGATCCTAACCCTAGAGGGGGGGGGTGAATAGGGTGAGCTACAATTATGACTAATTTCGACCAATTTTAAATTCTTAACATAAACTAGTCACATGTGATGATTAAACATACAATATGCGGAAGCTTAAACAAAAACAATCATCACATAGCAATCACCACAACACAATATTTATAGTGGTTCGGCCAACGTGCCTACATCCACTACCGGCTTGTGAATCCAACACCCCACCGGATTTCCACTAAGTATGCTTTTTACTAGGCTAAGCAATAACCCTTACAAGATGCTTTTCTTAGGCAAAGCAATAACCTTTACAAGATGCTTTTCTTAGGCTAAGCAATAACCTTACACAATGCTTTTCTTAGGCTAAGCAATAACCTTTACAAATAAAGATTTCTCTAAGAAGGTGTCTTTACAAAAGATCACTCTAAGAGATACAATTTAAAGCTCAATGAAATTGCCTCTCAAATAGGCGGATATGAAAGTTTAAACCAAACTCACACAAACACTCTATGAATGCAAAAGTGTATGCTCATGATGTGTGTGTGTGTGATGACTTCAATCAAGTTTAAAAAGAAAGCTTATTCAAATGTATGCTCAAGGCATTTCAAAGTTTAAGACATATAAAAGACTTGATTGAAGTTTAATGCAAATCACTTGAACAATTACACACTTGTGAATGATATGAAAATCTAAAGATCACAAGTTGTATGAAAGTGTTTAAACCTAATCAAGTGATGCATGTGCAATGTTGTTTTCAAAACTAATTTGACTAAAGATTAAATGAATGAAAACAACAAGGGAAGTTTCAACCAAGTGAAGTAATCATGCAATAAAAGAAATCAAAGATTTATGGCTAAGCATGATTAAGAAAGTTTAAAACAAAACTTGGGTTGAAATCAAAGTGATGAATCCAATCTTGAATATCAAAGATGAAAGGAAGAAAGGATTCAACACATCATTGTTATCATGCTTGAAATCATTTTCCAAAGATTCAAATAAAGCACATAACAAATGATTAATTAAAAGTAAAACTTACTTGGAGATTTAACTTAGTTGATCCAAGCTTAAGCTTTACTTAATGACCCCTTGATGTCTCTTAGATCATCCCCTTTGTCTTCTCTCAAAGCTCCTCAAAGAAGGTTTTAAAATCTCCAACCAAAGACAAAGGAAAGAACTCATTTATATCCCCAAAACAGCCCAACGGCTAGTTTACCCGGTTGACCCCATAGCAGGCCGGTCAACCGGGTAAGCCCAACGGTCAGAAAAAGAGCCGTTGTGCTCAGGAGCCCGGTTAACCTGCCCTGTGTGGCCGGTTGACCGGGCCTCTTGGCCGGTTGACCGGCCACACATGGCCGGTTGACCGGGCCTGCAGCCCCATTTTTCCCATTTTTGAGTTTTTGAAGATTTTCTTTGGGGATCTTTTGGGCCATTAAAATCAAGCTTTTTCACAGGTTTTAAATCATTCTAAGATGTATAAAAACATGAAACAAAAAGCCTAAAAGGATTCAAAGACTTTTAAAACAAAGGCTTGCTTGATTTCTTGAAAACTCTTTCTTAAAACAAATGCATCCAAGATTGAAAACAAAACATGCATAAACCAATACTTTTACAACTCTTTAAAAACAATGCATGTATAAAACAAGATTTCAAGATTTCTTTAAATCAATGCAAGTGTGTAAATCAAATGATGCTTGAATGAAGATGCATCCATCAAATTGCAACCTACAAAATTCCTAACATTTTCTCCTTCCTGGATCGCCATAGATGCGGCAAGTCCGGCCAAGGCATCTGAACGGATGTTCTCACCTCTAAGGATGTGGGTGATGTGACAGGTGTCAAACCTTTGGCGAAGTGATTGTGCCTTGATCTAGTAAGGTAATAGATCAGGCTTCCTGGCTTTGAATTTCATATTCATTTGGTTGACGACCAGTTGAGAGTCTCCAAAGACTTCCAGCATGGTGATGCCGGATTCGAGGGCTAGTTCCAATCCTACGATTAGAGCTTGGTATTTGGCTGCATTGTTTGAGCATGGTTCCAGTAGTGAGAAAGCATGTGGAATCATGTGCTTGCCGAGGCTAACAAAGAGGATGCCAACTCCCGAGATGAACTTTCTTTTTTCATTTGTCCTGGTTGCACCATCAAAGTACATGTCCCAGGAGGCATTTGGTGAGAAAGTCTCCACGTTGTAGACTGGTTCGTCGGGGAGATCATCCCTTAGTGGAGAATCTTTAGGCAATGGATGCTCTGCAAGAAAGTCTGGTAGAGCTTGGCCTTTGATTGCCTTTTGTGGTACATACCTGATATCAAATTGTGATAGGAGGATGGACCGTTTTGCCAGTCGGGCATTGATAGAACCTGCTTTTGTACGACAAAGGTAGACTGTGTTCGAAAGAAGGTAGTGACGTAGCTTTTGTACGACGAACATCACTGCAAGGCATTCTTTCTCTACTAGAGAGTAGCGATGCTCTGCACCTACCAGCATACGGCTGAGGTAGTATAGAGCAGCTTCTTTTCCCTCGTCATTCTCTTGTGCGAGTAGAGCGGCCAAGGAATGGTCGAGAGCTCCTGTGTACAAGATGAATGGATTCCCAGTGGTAGGGGCAGCCAGCACTGGAGGTTTGGTCAGGTATGACTTGATATCTTGAAATGATGCTTCACATTCAACATCCCGAACAAAGTCCACACCTTTCTTCATTAGGTGAGAAAAGGGACGGCATTTCCCCGAGAGATTGGAGATGAACCGTCTGATGTATGCCAATCTTCCTTTAAGTCCTTTCAGTTCTCTTATGGTTCTTGGGGAAGGCATTTCTAGAATAGCCTTGACTTTGATGGTGTCAAGTTCTATTCTAGCATTCCGGACTATGAATCCGAGAAACTTATCGGATGAGACACCGAAAAAGCATTTTAGTGGATTCACCCGCAGTTTGTGTTTGCAAAGTCGGAGGAAGACTTCCCGAAGGTCTTTCAGATGGTCTTCTTTTCTTCTTCTTTTGACGGCAAGGTCATCAACGTAACATTCGACCGTCTTGTGTTGTTTATGTTGGAATATCTTCATCATAGCTCTCTGGTATGTGGCACCAGCATTTTTTTAGACCAAATGGCATGACAGTGTAGCAATACACACCAAATGGGGTCCGAAATGATGTATGTTTTTCATCTTCAGGATGCATCTTTATCTGATTGTAGCCAAATAATCCATCCATGAATGTCATTCGCTCAAACCCACAGGTGTTGTCAATCATCACCTCTGGTATCGGGAGCGGGAACTCATCTTTGGGGTAAGCGCCATTTAGGTCTCTATAATCAATACAAACCCTGATCTGCCCATTTTTCTTTGTCACGGGGACGAAGTTGGCCAACCAGTCAGGATGTTGTTCCTCGCGGATGAAGCTGACACTTTTGAGTTTTTGAACTTCTTGTTCAATTTTATCCATCACGTCTGGACGGAATCTTCTTTGGCCTTGTTTGACAGGCTTGATATCTTTTTGCAGATTGAATTTGTGGACTGCTATCTTGGGGTCTAAGCCAGACATTTCAGCATAAGACCATGCAAAACAATCAACGAACTCACGAAGAAAAGAGATATACTCGAGTAACTCATCATCCTTTATATTCTTGCTTATAAATAGAGGACGTGGGTTATCTGGTGTTCCCAAGTCTATCTTTTGAACAAGATCTTCTGTTGGAAAGTTCGAAGGTGGTTCCTCCACAATATTTTCGGAGGCTTCCAACTCAACAAAATCTTTTGGAGTTTCAAGGATATTTTCAGACCAAGGCTTTGTTTCAGAGAAATTGTACCAAATGGTAGAGCTTCCTTGATCCTTGACGGGTGACTCTTCAAAGAGATATCCAGGGAGATCAGTGTCTTCATGGACATGAGATGTTGAGGCTGGGTCGGCAAATCGACTCCTCAGCATTTGTGTCAACTGTCTCATGGGAGTGTCAGGATGATACCCCAACCCATGTGAAGATTTTTCTACATGACCGTAGAGTTTCCAATCTTCCAGTTGACTTTTGGTTAAGGCGGGCTCCAGTGGTGTGAGAATACCGCGACCTTGCCCCAGACCGACTGGGTTTTGAGTGTCATAACCCATTTTCTTCATAATAACTTATGCCACAGGGCTATATAGAAATAGTTGAGGCATACCTTCGTTTTGGAAAGGTTCAAGCCTGAAATTTGATGAAGAAGCTTCTGATCTATGGAAGAAGATTGGCTTCTCTTCTACTAAAGTTGCCGGAACAAAGAAGGAAGCAGACGTAGGATCTTCTATGTCAGCAGTTGTCTCCATTAGAGGTAGAGTAGGCTGAACTTGTCGAGTGTCAGCTTGGCTTGACGGTGTGTCCTCTTCTGGCTCTGACTCTGAATCCGTGTCATGCATGATAAAGACGAAGGAGACAACAACCTTGCCCCCAGACCTTTGTTTTGTTTTCTTTGCTTTGGTTGTGATGACCAAAGGCTTTGAAGATTTGAGGGAGACAACAAAGGGAGATAGATTGTTCTCTTCGGATTTGCCGGAAGGTTTGTCTTCTTCCGATGATTGCTGAGGAGTTTCGCCTTTACCTTTCTGGAGATTTTCTGGAAAGGGCGTTGTTTCTTCCTCCTTTTCTTCTTTTTCATCTTTGTACATCTGAGCATCTGCAAGATGGATGTCTATGCCTTTGAAGGGCTTTTTGTCTAAAACCATTCGATGTATCGAGTTGTCGTTGCCGACGAACTTGATGCATTGATGTAGAGTTGAAGGGACGACACCATTATCGTGTATCTAGGGGCATCCAAGAAGGATCTTGTAGCATGAAGGGTTTCTTATTGCATACACAGTGACTTTAGAGATAAGGTCACCAATTTGCAACTTGAACCTGATTTTGCCGATAGGTCTTTGAGCGCTCCCATCGTACCCGAAGATGGATACAGACGTGCGACTCAGCTTACTAGGTGGGATGCCCAGCTCTTCAAGTGCCGAAGTAGAGATGAGATTGAATGCAGAACCTGGGTCGATCTGGATTCTGTGTATCGGCATCTCTTTGACATACCCTGTGAAGTACAAGGGTCGGTTGTGCTTCATCTCGCCTAGCAGGAGGTCATCCTTACCGAAGGCAATGGTTGCACTTTCTGCTTTCTGAACCGAGAGGCATTCAATGCCTGATCCCTCAATTTTCTTCTTTTCTCCCTTCGAAGAAGTATTTGATTTGTTCACTATAGTCCATTTCAATTTATAGGACTTGTGGGGCATGTTTGCCGACATCGGCATTCAGTCTTTGCAGTTCTAAAATGAGACTATCACGAGTTTGTGGAGACATTCGTAACAAGTCAAGGATGTGACGTCGTACAAGTATGTGTTTGAAGTGCTCAATGAAGTCGTACTTGAAAGCCTCCTACGGGCCTGCATGTTCATTATCGTTGCCACTTGGGGCGTTTACTTTTTGTTTTCCCGAGGGATTTACATAGGAAGAAGAAGGTGGTTGTAATTTTTGTGGTAATCCTGGCCAGAACGGGTACCTCTACCAACTTCAAGAGCTTCTTGAGAAGGGACTTCATTTGGAAGATCATCCTTGGGATCCAAGGGTCGATCCTTCTCATTTGCTAAAGATATGTCTACTGCATAGTCACCATCCCCACTGATTGCGTTACATGGAGCATTTTCCGGGAACAAGTCCTGAACAACATCCAACAACTTTTCTCCTTTATTGAGTAATTTATCGGTCCAGACGTCTCCTACGAAGTCAGGTATCTGGGACCAATTGACCGGGTCTTCATCGGCTGAAGTTTCTTCAGGATGATTAGTCGAAAGAGCTGTGAGTTGTGAGTGAGTTGTGATGTCACAGTTTCAGGGGACGAAGGCTGATAAGGTGTTATCTCAGTGGAAGTCACCTGAGAAAATGTAGCTTTGGAAGATATACTACCAGGTGTAGCCGGAGAGTACGTGTCTTCGGTAGATGACGCTTTAGATGCACTATCATCCTGAACTATCGCATTTCAAGTTGTCGTGACAGGATATCCCCTCAGAATAAACTGTTTGGGAGTCAGACTAATCATCTGATGTGAGAGGATCACCTATCCAACAGTTTTCTCAATTTTCAGGAGTTGAAGGAGGAGGTACATGTTAGGGATTTTGTATATTGCAATTTGATGGATGCATTAACATTTTAGCATCATTTGAATTTTCACACATGCATTGGTTTAGAAAAACTTGAAATCTTGTTTTACACATGCATTGTTAGAAATATTGATTTATGGATGTTTTGATTTTAAACATTGGATGAAATTGAAAGTCCAAGAACGAATCCTAGATGGGGGGGGGGGGGGGGGTGAATAGGGTGAACTCTAAGAACCTAGACCAATTTGACTTCTTTTAGCTTTTAAGTGAATTAAGCTTTGATGAAGATTAATTATCTTGTGATAGAGAGGAGTCTCTAAGATAAGCGTACACAAAGAATAATTAACTACAATCTTCATTCACACATAAGTACATCATTCATTTATAGAAAGAAAACGATCAATCACCATAACACATATTTATAGTGGTTCGGCCAAATTGCCTACATCCCGGTACACCTACCGGTTTTCACAAACTCAAATTAAGGTTTAGGATCACCTCAAACCTTACAAATTCATCACTATGCTTTTAAAGGCTAAGCATAAACCTTTACAACATTAACTATGCTTTTCAAGGCTAAGCACCAACCTTAACAACAAGAGATTTTCTCTTTAGAAATATGCCTATGAATGCATGGATTAAGAGAACAATGTAAGTGCAATGGAGTGCCTCTACATAGGCTAAATAGAAAATGGAAACTCAACTTCTAGACTATGCATATGAATGACAAAGTTTATGAATAATGCATATACTAGAAATCACTCTCTCTTTTCAAAAGATGAAACTTTGAATGATGCAAAGATGATAATCATATGTATGAGAAAGAGTTGTTTGTCAAACACATGAATTTAACAAAGTGAACTAACTTGTTTTTAAAGAAGATAAACTTAAGTCTATCAAGTTAGTTTTGAAACAAGAAAACAATTTCATGTGAAACAAAAACTATATGTTGGATTCATAAAGCTATGAGATTTCTAAAGTTCTAAGCATGTTATGAAAGACAACATTTCAAAAGATAAGAATCTATTTAATCATGCATTGAAGAAAAACAAAGATAAAGAAACAAAGCATGATTTTAAAAGACTTAGGATAAAGAAAGCACACCCATTAGAAGATCAAAGGTTGAATCAATGGAATGGCTTCATAATCCCTTCAAAGATGCTCTAGAAAAGTTGTAAGTCCTTGGCCTCAAAAGTCCTTGAAGGTTCAACAACATTTTCCAAACAAAATGCCACTTTTTATAAAGAAAAAGTTCCCAGCGGCTAGTGCCCGGTCGACCTGGAACAGGGCCGGGTCGACCGGGTACACACAACGGCTATAAAAATGCTCGTTGGTGAAGCAACCAGCTCAAAATCCCTGTGGACCCGTAGTGTGCCTGGTCGACCTGAAGACTGCCCATAATTTCTGAAATTTTAGAAACATGCAACTTAGAGGGCTTCTTTCCAGGGGACTTTGAGACACATTTCTCAAGCATGAATTCATGACTGAAAGAATGATGAAAACTGATTTTCTAAATTCACGAAAACTCTAAATAAAACAAAGATTTAAAGAAGGAAACTTTGGAAAGCTTGAATGATTTTTGAACTTAGAGATTTTAAACACTTAGAGGCTTGAAAATCTGAAATCAAAACTCCATGATCTTAAGAGACAAAACTAATTTGAAAACCATGCATAACATATGATAAAAACAAGAATTATGAAAGAGAAATATGCATGAGGATCCTAAGAATAAGAACATGAAGGAATGAGAGGTCAAGCTATGAAAATGAATGCATCCTATCAAATTGTAACAAAACAAAAACTCTAACAATCTCCCCCTTTGCAATTTGATGGCAACTCTAGAAGCTTGAACTCTCTCTCAAATTCCTTTGAATCTTGAACACCAACATCTTTGGATATTTAAGGAGCTTTGGATATTCGGGAGCATTTGGATATTTTGGAGCTTTGGATTTTCCTTGCGAGAGCGACGACCTTAGACGACCAACCTAGAAGCTACACAAAATAACACTCTTAGCAAACCTACTCCCTCTCAACATTAGCGACCCTTGAACCTTCTCCCCCTCAATTGGTGAACACCTTGAGGAACACTTGATATTTCTCTCCCCCTTTGACATCTAATTGCAAAGGAGCATGCCCATCAAAGATAAACCATACAACCTTGTTAGTAGCATATGTTTATAAGAGATATAATAGAAATAAAGTGTGGTAACAGGTGATTAGCCAACAAAAATTTAGAATTCAGGGCAAGGGCCAATGCCCAATTGATGTCTCAATTTTATGAACCGATCATTTCCAAGGGGTTTAGTAAATAAGTTAGCCAATTGGGTATCTGTAGGAACAAAAATTAACTCAATAGTGCCTTGGTCAGCATGATCACGTAAGAAATGATAGCGAATGTCAATGTGCTTAGTGTGGGAGTGCTGAACAGGATTTTTAGAAATACTAATGGCACTAGAGTTGTCACACATGATAGGCATGCATTGTTGTGGAACATTATAATCTAACAAAGTTTGTTTCATCCACAACAGTTGGGCACAACAGCTACCTGCAGCAATATATTCAGCTTCTGCAGTAGACAAGGATACATAATTTTGTTTTTTGCTATGCCAAGCTACTAAGCAGTTCCCTATAAAATAGCAGCAGCCACTAGTGTTTTTCCAATCGTCTATTGATCCTGCCCAATCTGCATCACTATATTCAATTAATTGCAGAGTTGAGTCATGAGGATACCATATACCATAATGAGAAGTCCCATTAATATATTTTATAATACATTTAATAGCTTTAATGTGAGACTCTCGGGGATCAGATTAATACCTAGCACATATTCCAACACTAAAAGAGATATCAGGTCGGCTAGCAGTGAGATAGAGAACGCTTCCTATCATGCTCCTATAAAGTTTCTGGTCAGCTTTCTTACCCTGAAGATCACTAAAGATTTTAGTAGTGGAGCCCATGGGATTGCAGCTATTCTTAGATTCTCCTAAACAAACTTTTTCACTATTTCTAGAGCAAACTTGGATTGACTAAGAAAGATACCATGATCAGTCTGACTAACTTGTAATCCTAGAAAGAATTGCAGGGGACCGACCAGACTCATCTCAAAAGTGGAGCTCATCAGTTCTGAAAATCCTTGTGCTAGTTTCTCTGAAGTAGATCCAAACACTATATCATCAACATAGATTTAAGCTACAAGAATGTCTTGATCAATCTTCTTGATAAACAAGGTCTTATCAACTTTCTCATAGTCGAAATCATTTTCAATCAGATGATTTGTAAGCTTTTCATACCAAGCCCATGGTGCTTGTTTTAATCCATAAAGAGCTTTCTTGAGTTTGTATACATACTCAGGATGATGAGGATCTTCAAAGCCTTCTGGTTGAGTAACATAAACATCTTCTTCAATTTCTCCATTCAAGAAGGCACTTTTGACATCCATTTGAAATAGTTTGATTCTCATGCTACTCGCATAACTCAATAGAATTCTTATGGACTCCAAATGGGCTACGGGAGTAAAAGTTTCTTCAAAATCAATTCCTTCTATTTGAGAATATCCTTTCGCAACTAGTCTTGCCTTGTTTCTCACAACATTTCCAGATTCATCTGACTTGTTCTTGAAAATCCACTTAGTGCCAATGGGATTCTTCTCTGTAGGTAAAGGAACAAGATCCCAAACATCATTTTTCTTAAATTGATTCAATTCTTCTTGAATAGCTTCCATCCATTCAGATTTTGATTCAGCCTCCGAAAAATTCTTGGGCTCGATTTGAGAAACAAAGGAGTAATGAGCACATAGATTTTGAACTTGTTTCCGGGTCATGACCCCACTACTGATATCTCCAATAATGTTATCGAAGGTATGATTTTTCATAATTTTGGTTGGTATAGTAGCTTTGGATGGAATGATATCACTTTTATCTTTAGGACTAGATTGTTCAATATCCATTTCCACTTCATCATCATCTTGAAGAATTCTTCCAATTTGATTTGTGTCATCAATGACAACATGAGCTGATTCCATTATGGTCATGGTTCTATGATTAAATAATCTATATGCTTTGCTCCTTTCAGAATAGCCTATGAAAATTCCTTCATCAGATTTAGGCTCAAATTTTTCCAACTGCTCCCTATCTCTTAGAATATAACATTTGCTTCCAAACACTTTCAAATACCCCAAATTAGGTTTTCTTTCAAAATAAAGTGCGTAGGGGGTTTTGTTGTATTCTTAGTGAGATAGACTCTGTTTATGAGATAACAAGCAGTAGTCACAGCTTCAGCCCATAGATTACAAGAGAGATTCTTTTCATTAAGCATGGTCCTAGCCATTTCTTGAATAACTCTATTTCTCCTTTCAACCACTCCATTTTTTTGAGGAGTTTTAGGAGCAAAATATTGATGATTAATTCCATGACTCTCACAAAATTTAGAAAATTTTTCATTTTCAAACTCTCCTCCATCATCACTTCTAATCTTCCGAATTTTACAGTCCCTTTCTACTTTTATCTTATTGCAAATTCTTATGATATTGTCCACAGCATCCGATTTGGCATGAAGAAAGGCAACCCATCCAAAACGAGAATAATCATCTACCATAACCAGAATAAATTTCTTTCCTCCATTACTTTGCACTGGTGCAGGTCCAATCAAGTCCATGTGGATTAATTCAAGAGGACGGGAAGACGATATATCCTTTAAACCTTTAAAGCTTTTCTTGATTTGTTTTCCCAGTTGACAAGCCTTACAGAGTTCATATTTTTCATCACTTAACTTGGGAACCCCTTTCACAATTTCATTCTTTGACAAGGTTTTCATCAATCTGAAATTTATATGACCCATCCTTTGGTGCCATAAGTAATTCTCTTGATCTTTAGTTATCAAGCACCTAGATTCATTGTCATCAAATTCTTCTATAATGTAAATGTTTCCTTTTGTCCTTGATCCAGTAAGAATAACTTGATGGGTTTTATCATTTACCACTTTGCATGATTGACTGTCAAAGACTACCTTGTTTCCTTTGTCACATAATTGGCTAATGCTAAGAAGATTATGTTTCAATCCTTTCACAAGAAATACATTATTTAAAGTTGGTATTTGATCTCCTTTCACACTTCCTTTGCTAATGATTTGAGCTTTACTATTATCTCCAAAAGAAACATTTCCTCCATCATATTCCACTATAGAGCTGAATCTAGATCGGTCTCCTGTCATGTGTTTAGAACAACCACTATCTAAGAACCAAGTGGGGTTTTCCTTTGCTTTTAAAGCAGTTTGAACTAGGAGACGCTCAAAGTTTGTTCCTTTTACCATCCAAGTAGATAAAGGAGATTTATAGGGAATGGTCTTGGGGACAAATTTGAAAGGTATTCTAGAGGGATTTTTGAGAGACAACCTAATTTTCTATGGGCAATAGGATGAGCTCTAAAAACTTGGACCAATTTGAATTCTTTTAATTTTTAAGTCAATTACGATTTGTTGAAGATTAATTATCTTGTAATAGATAGGAATCTCTAAGACAATCATTCACAAGGAAACACCAACAACAATCTTCATACATCCAAAAGTAAATCATCCATGAAAAGAGAGAAAAAAGTCAATCACCATGACAAGCACATTTATAGTGGTTCGGCCAAATTGCCTACATCCACTCCCGGTACACCTACCGGTATTCACTAAATCCAATTAAGGTTTAGGATCACCTCAAACCATACAATCAGCACTATGCTTTTCAAGGCTTAGCATAAACCTTTACAACATATGCTTTTCAAGGCTCAGCATAAACCTTTACAACTTAGAATTTTTCTCTTAAGAAATATGCCTAAGGATGCATGGATAAGAGAGCAATGTAACTGCAATGGAGTGCCTCTAAATAGGCTAATTAGAAAGTGAAAACTCAACTCCTAGAAACATGCATAATAATGACAAAGTCTATGAATGATGCATTTTCTAGAAATAACTCTTTCTCTTTGAAAAGATGAAACTTTGATTGATGCAAAGATGATAAACTTAAGATAGAGAAAGAGTTGTTTGCCTAACACATGGATTTAGCAAAGTGAACAAACTTGTTTTCAAAGAAGATGAACTAAAGGTTAACAAGTTGGTTTTTTTAAAACAAGAAGGCAAAATCATGTGAAATAAAGATCATATGTTGATTTCATAATGCTATGATATGTTTAAAGTTCTAAGCATGTTATGAAGAACAACATTTCAATAGAAAGACATCTATTCTAATCATGCATTGAATAAAATAAAAAACTAAGAAACATGCATGATTTTAAAGAGCTTAGGATTAAAGAAAGCACACCCATTAGTAGATCAAAGGTTGAATCAATGGAATGGCTTCATAATCCCTTCAAAGATGCTCTAGAAAAGTTGCAAATGCTTGGCCTCAAAAGTCTCTCCAATGTCAGCAACTTTCTTCAACCAAAAAGCCACTTTTTATAAAGAAAAAGTTGCCAACGGCTAGTCCCGGGTCGACCTGGTACTCACAACGGCTAGAAATCAGACCGTTGGAGCTTCAGGACCAGTCGACCTGCAGTGAGCCGAGGACCCGGGTCGACCCGCCACACAGGCAGGTTGACATGAAAAGTGCCCAGAATTCTGAAAATCTTAGAAACTTGCAATATTTGAAGGGCACTTTCCAGGGGACTTTGAGGACCATATCCAAACATAAATCTATGACTGAAAGAAGATGAAAACTAAATTTCTAAAGTCATGAAAACTCCAAATCAAAATAAAGATTTTAAAGATAGAAACTTTGGAAAGCTTGAATGGATTTTAGAAACAAAAACTTCATGATCTTAGGAGGCAAACTGAATTTGAAAACCATGCAAATCATTTGATAAAAACAAAGATTAAGAAGGAGAAATATGCATGATGATCTTATGAGTAAAACCATGAATGAATGAGAGGACAAGCTTTATGAAAGTGAATGCAACCTATCAAATTGCAACAACAACTTTGGATATTTAAGGAGCTTTGGATATTCGGGAGCATTTGGATATTTTGGAGCTTTGGATTTTCCTTGCGGGAGCGACGACAAAAGACGACCATCCTAGAAGCTATACAAAATATGCACTCTAGGCAAAGCTACTCCCCCTCAACAATAGCAACCCTTGAATCTTCTCCCCCTGAATTGGTGAACACCTGATAATTCTCTCCCCCTTTGACATCTAATTGCAAAGGAGCCTGCCCACCAAGGATAAAACACACAACCTTGTTAGTAGCACCTGTTTATAAGAGATATAAAAGTAAAATTGGGAACAGGTGAGAAGCCAACAAGAAGTTAGAATTCCGGGCTAGGGCCAATGCCCAATTGATGTCTCAATTTTATGAAACGATCATTTCCAAGGGGTTTAGTGAATAAGTCAGCCAATTGGGTATCTGTAGGGACAAACATTAACTCAATTGTGCCTTGGTCAGCATGATCATGCAAGAAATGATAGCGAATGTCAATGTGTTTAGTGCGAGAGTGCTGAACAGGATTTTTTGAGATACTGGTGGCACTAGAGTTGTCACACATGAAAGGCATGCATTGTTGTGGAACATTATAATCTAATAAAGTTTGTTTCATCCACAACAGTTAAGCACAACAGCTACCTGCAGCAATATATTCAGCTTCTACAGTAGACAAGGATACAGAATTTTGCTTTTTGCTATGCCAGGCTACTAAGCAGTTTCCTAAGAAATAGCAGCAGCCACTAGTGCTCTTCCTATCATCTATAGATCCTGCCCAATTTGCATCACTATATCCAATTAATTGCAGAGTTGAGTCATGAGGATACCAGATACCATAATGAGAAGTCCCATTAATATATTGTATGATACGTTTAACAGCTTTAATGTGAGACTCTCGGGGGTCAGATTGATACCTAGCACATATTCCAACGCTAAAAGACATATTAGGGCGGCTAGCAGTGAGGTAGAGAAGGTTTCCTATCATGCTCCTATAAAGTTTTTGGTCAGCTTTCTTACCCTTAAGGTCACTAGATATTTTAGTAGTAGAGCCCATGGGATTGCAACTAGTCTTAGATTCTCCTAAGCCCAACTTTTTCACTATTTCTAGAGCAAACTTGGATTGACTAAGGAAGATACCATGATCAGTCTGACTAACTTGTAATCCTAGAAAGAATTGCAGGGGACCGACCAGACTCATCTCAAAAGTGGAGCTCATCAAATCTAAAAATCCTTGTGCTAGTTTCTCTGAAGTAGATCCAAATACTATATCATCAACATAGATTTGTGCTACAAGAATGTTTTGATCAATCTTTTTGATAAAACAGAGTCTTATCAACTTTCCCACATTCAAAATCATTTTCAATCAGATGATTTGTAAGCTTTTCATAGCAAGCCCTCGGTGCTTGTTTTAATCCATAGAGAGCTTTCTTGAGCTTATAAACTTACTCAGGATGATGAGGGTCTTCAAAGCCTTCAGGTTGAGTAACATAAACATCTTCTTCAATTTCTCCATTCAAGAAGGCACTTTTGACATCTATCTGAAAAAGTTTGATTCTCATGCTACTAGCATAACTCAATAGAATTCTTATGGACTCCAAACGGGCTACATGAGCAAAAGTTTCTTCAAAGTCAATTCCTTCTATTTGAGCATATCCTTTTGCTACAAGTCTAGCTTTGTTTCTCACAACATTTCCAGATTCATCTGACTTGTTCTTGAAAATCCATTTAGTGCCTATGGGATTTTTCTCTGTAGGCAATGGGACAAGATCCCAAACATCATTTTTCTTAAATTGATTCAATTCTTCTTGCATAGCTTCCATCCATTCAGATTTAGATTTAGCTTCAGAAAAGTTCTTAGGCTCGATTTGAGAGACAAAGGAGTAATGAGCACATAGATTTTGGACTTGTCTCCGAGTCATAACTCCCCTGCTAATATCTCCAATAACATTATCCATTGTGTGATTTTTCATTAATTTTGTTGGAACAATGGCTTTGGAAGGAATGCTCTCATTTCTATCTTTTGGATTAGATTGATTAATATTCATTTCAATTTCATCATCATCTTGAAGAATTCTTCCAACTTGATTTGCGTCATCAATGACAACATGAGCTGACTCCATTATAGTCATGGTTCTATGATTAAAAACTCTGTATGCTTTGCTCCTTTCAGAATAGCCTAGGAAAATTCCTTCATCATATTTAGGCTCAAATTTTTCTAACTGCTCCCTATGTCTAAGAATGTAACATTTGCTTCCAAACACTTTCAAATACCCCAAATTAGGTTTTCTTTCAAAATAAAGTTCGTAAGGGGTTTTGTTGGTATTCTTAGTGAGATAGACTTTGTTGATGAGATAGCAAGCAGTATTCACAGCTTCAGCCCATAGATTACGAGAGAGATTCTTTTCATTAAGTATGGTCCTAGCCATTTCTTGAATAACTCTATTTCTCCTTTCAGCTACTCCATTCTGTTGAGGAGTTTTAGGAGCTGAGTATTGATGATTAATTCCATGACTCTCGCAAAATTTAGTGAATTTTTCATTTTCAAATTCTCCTCCATGATCACTTCTGATCTTCCGAATTTTGCAGTCCCTTTCTACTTGAATCTTATTGCAAATTCTTATGATATTGTCCACAGCATCCGATTTGGCATGAAGAAAGGCAACCCATCCAAAACGAGAATAATCATCGACCATAACCAGGATAAATTTCTTTCCTCCAATACTTTGCACTGGTGCATGTCCAATTAAGTCCATGTGGATTAATTCAAGAGGACGAGAAGAGGATATATCTTTTAAACCTTTAAAGCTCTTCTTGATTTGTTTTCCCAGTTGACAAGCCTTACAGAGTTCAGATTTTTCATCACTTAACTTGGGAACCCCTTTCACAATTTCATTCTTTGACAAGGTTTTCATCAATCTGAAATTTATGTGACCCATCCTTTGGTGCCATAAGTAATTCTCTTGATCTTTAGTTATCAAGCACCTAGATTCATTCTCATCACATTCTTCTATAATGTAAATGTTTCCTTTTTTTTTTATCCAGTAAGAATAACTTGATGGGTTTTATCATTTACCACTTTGCAAGATTGACTATCAAATAGAACCTTGTTGCCTTTGTCACATAATTGGCTAATGCTAAGAAGATTATGTTTCAATCCTTCCACAAGGAATACATCATTTAAAGTTGCTATTTGATCTCCTTTCACACTTCCCTTGTCAATGATTTGAGCTTTACTATTGTCTCCAAACGAAACATTTCCTCCATCATATTCCACTATAGAGCTGAATCTAGATCGGTCTCCCGTCATGTGTTTAGAACAACCACTATCTAAGAACCAAGTAGGGTTTTCCTTTGCTTTTAAAGCTGTTTGAACTAGGAGACTCTCAAAGTTTGTTCCTTTTACCATCCAAGTGGATAAAGGGGATTTATAGGGAATGTTCTTGGGGACAAATTTGAAAGGTATTCTAGAGGGATTTTTGAGAGACAACCTAATTTTGTATGGGCAATTAGGGACCAAATGTCCACTACGATTGCAAAAGTGACAAGTCCATCTAGGTGTATAGTTTCTCTCAACTATAGGTTTGTGGGGACTCTTAGTAGAGGTTTGAGAACTATTCTTCATGATACTAGGGGAACCTTCAAAACCTATTCCACTCTTGTCACCATAAATTTTATGCATGCCCAACATTTGATAAAATTTGTCATTTCCCAAGGTGAATTTGTCAACAATGAATTTTCCTTTATTAAGTTTTAATTGGAGAGAGTTTGTTTCAAGTTGACTAGATTCAAGCTTGGATTGTAAATTATGAATTTGTTTTTGAGCATGAGTTAAATCTTCATTAAGAGTGGTGACTTGATGTTCCAAGTTGTTTTTCTCATTGATTGTTAATTTTAATTCATCTTTTATGATACTCACTTCATTTACAAGCTTTTTGGAATCTTCTTTTAAAATTTTATTTTTCTTAAGTAAGATTTCCCAATTTTCATATAGTTCATTATAAGCTTGTTGGATTCCATTATCCTCATCTTCTTCATTAGTTTCTTCTTGCCCTAATGTGTCATCTATTAATGTATTCTGCTCATTTGGATCTTCAATAGAAGAAAGTAGAAGCCAATTAGGGTAATTTTCATCTTCATCATTAGAGGATTCATTTTTGTCACACTCTTCATCTTCCTCATCCCAAGTTATGTTCAAAGCCCTTTTTCCTTTCTTATCTCCCTTTTCAAATTCTTTAGGGGTGGAGCAATTTTGAGCGATGTGTCCAAACCCCTTGCAATTGTAACATTGCACATCTTTTTTAATTAGAGATCCTTTGGGATTTCTTTGGAATCTAGGACTTTTTCTTTCATTAAAATTTCTAATGTTCTTGTTGTTACTAAAGAACTTTTTAAATTTCTTAACAAATAAAGCATTGTCCTCATCACTATCAACATCACTTTCATTTTCTTTAGAATGAGAGGAAAAAGCTACTCCTTTCTTTTTATCTTGAACTTCAAAGTCTAATTCATATGTAAGGAGATTTCCTCTTAGTTCTTCAATTTTGATTTTGTCAACATCTTTGCTTTCTGTTATGGCAACAATTTTAGGTTTGAATCTTTTTGAGAGAGATCTTAAAATTTTTCTAACTGCTTTAGATTCATCCAACTTTTCTCCTAGGCCTATAAGAGAGTTGACAATTTCCATGAATTTAGAGTAGAATTCATCAAATGTTTCTTCCTTAAGCATCTTAATGTCTTCTAATTTAGAGGTCAACATTTGAATTTTGGCTATCTTGACCTGATCCGTGCCTTCATGGGTGGTCTCTAGGGTATCCCAAATTTCCTTAGCAGTGTTGCAATTAACTACTCTGTTAAATTCTTCTTGAGATAGAGCACAATATAGAGAATTTTTTGCCTTAGCATTTAAGTTTGCTCTATCTCTTTCTCCTGGGGTCCAAGCATTTTTGGGTTTGATTTTTATGGATATAACATTCCCCTCAGAGTCTTTTACTATGGTAGTGGGAGGATTATAGCCATCTTCAATGATGTTCCACACATCTAAGTTTTGAGATTCTAAGAACACTTGCATTCTAATTTTCCAATAGCGATAGTGTGTTCCATTAAACAGAGGAGGTCTATTGGTGGCATTACCTTCACCCAATTGAGATTGCATGGTGGCAACAAAAGAAAAACCCTCACTAGGATTCTAACTCTAGGTGGTTAAGCCAAAACAAGAGCAACCTTGCTCTGATACCAATTGAAAGACCAAGACCGAATCCTAGAGGGGGGGGGGGGGGGTGAAAAGGATGAGCTCTAAAAACTTGGGCCAATTTGAATTCTTTTAACTTTTAAGTCAATTAAGATTTGTTGAAGATTGATTATCTTGTAATAGATAGGAATCTCTAAGACAATCATTCACAAGGAAACACCAACAACAATCTTCATACATCCAAAAGTAAATCATCCATGAAAAGAGAGCAAAAAGTCAATCACCATGACAAGCACATTTATAGTGGTTCGGCCAAATTGCCTACATCCACTCCCGGTACACCTACCGGTATTCACTAAATCCAATTAAGGTTTAGGATCACCTCAAACCATACAATCAGCACTATGCTTTTCAAGGCTTAGCATAAACCTTTACAACATATGCTTTTCAAGGCTCAGCATAAACCTTTACAACTTAGAATTTTTCTCTTAAGAAATATGCCTAAGGATGCATGGATAAGAGAGAAATGTAACTGCAATGGAGTGCCTCTAAATAGGCTAATTAGAAAGTGAAAATTCAACTCCTAGAAACATGCATAATAATGACAAAGTCTATGAATGATGCATTTTCTAGAAATAACTCTTTCTCTTTGAAAAGATGAAACTTTGATTGATGCAAAGATGATAAACTTAAGATAGAGAAAGAGTTGTTTGCCTAACACATGGATTTAGCAAAGTGAACAAACTTGTTTTCAAAGAAGATGAACTAAAGGTTAACAAGTTGGTTTTTTTAAAACAAGAAGGCAAAATCATGTGAAATAAAGATCATATGTTGATTTCATAATGCTATGATATCTTTAAAGTTCTAAGCATGTTATGAAGAACAACATTTCAATAGAAAGACGTCTATTCTAATCATGCATTGAATAAAATCAAAAACAAAGAAACATGCATGATTTTAAAGAGCTTAGGATTAAAGAAAGCACACCCATTAGTAGATCAAAGGTTGAATCAATGGAATGGCTTCATAATCCCTTCAAAGATGCTCTAGAAAAGTTGCAAATGCTTGGCCTCAAAAGGCTCTCCAATGTCAGCAACTTTCTTCAACCAAAAAGCCACTTTTTATAAAGAAAAAGTTGCCAACGGCTAGTCCCGGGTCGACCTGGAAACAGGGCCGGGTCAACCTGGTACTCACAACGGCTAGAAATCAGACCGTTGGAGCTTCAGGACCAGTCGACCTGCAGTGAGCTAGGTCGACCCGGGTCCCTGGCTGGGTCGACCCGCCACACAGGCAGGTTGACATGAAAAGTGCCCAGAATTCTGAAAATCTTAGAAACTTGCAATATTTGAAGGGCACTTTCCAGGGGACTTTGAGGACCATATCCAAACATAAATCTATGACTGAAAGAAGATGAAAACTAAATTTCTAAAGTCATGAAAACTCCAAATCAAAATAAAGATTTTAAAGATAGAAACTTTGGAAAGCTTGAATGGATTTTAGAAACAAAAACTTCATGATCTTAGGAGGCAAACTGAATTTGAAAACCATGCAAATCATTTGATAAAAACAAAGATTAAGAAGGAGAAATATGCATGATGATCTTATGAGTAAAACCATGAATGAATGAGAGGACAAGCTTTATGAAAGTGAATGCAACCTATCAAATTGCAACAAAACAAAAACTCTAACAAGATGCTTTGTTTAAATCTTTGGTAAATAATTTTTAGCATGTTAACTATGATGTGTTGAATCCATTCTTCATTTAATCTTTGATCTAAGTTGGATTGGATTCTTCACCCATGATTTCAAACCAAGTTGTTTTAAAATCTTCTTTAATCATGCTTAGCCAAAATCTTTGATTCCTTTTAGCATGGTTCATTTACTTGGTTGAAACTTTATTTGTTGTTTTCATTCATTTAAACTTTAGTTAAATTTGTTTAGTTTTGAAAACAACATTGCACATGCATCACATGTTTAGAGCTAATTAATTTCATACAACTTGTGAGCCTTTGATTTTCATATCATTAACAAGTTTGTATCCATACATGTGATTTGCATTTAACTTCAATCAAATATTTTTTATGTGCCTTAAACTTTTAAATGCTTTGAGCATATATTAATTGAGCTTTGTTTTTAACTTGATTTAAGTTATCACACACACACATCATGAGCATACACATTTGCATTCATTTAGTGTTTGTGTGAGTTAGTGTTTCACATTCATATACGCCTATTTTAGAGGCAAATATATTGATCTTAAATTGTATCTCTTTGAGTGTTTGTGTAGACACTTCTTTAAGAGAAATCTTTTTATTGTAAAGGTTATTGCTTAGCCTAAGAAAAGCACATTGTAGAGGTTATTGTTTAGCCTTGGAAAAGCAGCTTGTAAAGGTTATTGCTTAGCCTAGAAAAGCACATTGATAGGTTGTTGTTTAGCCTAGAAAAACAACATTGTAAAGGTTATTGCTTAGCCTATTGAAAAACATAGATAGTGGAAATCCGGTGGGGTATTGGATCACAAGCCGGTAGTGGATGTAGGCATTGAGGCCGAACCACTATAAATCTTTGTGTGATGGTGAATGCTTTGTGGTGATTGTTTTTATTAAGCTTCCGCATTTTGTTTGTTTATCATCACTTGTGACTAGTTTATTTTTAAGAAGTTAAAATTTACCTTTATTGGTCACATAGTGTAGCTCACCCTATTCACCCCCCCCCCCTCTAGGGTTAGGATCCAGGACTTTCAATTGGTATCCGAGCCTCATGCTCTATATTAGGATCAAGTGTTTTTGAAACTCTTGATTAGGTGTAAAAACCTAGAGTCAAAACCCTAGTCTTGTGCTTTCATGAAAATCATTAGAATGGATTCCACTTTGATAGATTGTTTAGATTCTTGTGTAGACTCTTATAGACCCCTCCTTCTTCCTTCTATTGGAGATTCAAACCCTCAAATTAATGAATCTCAATTTGATTTAAAAGAAGAAGAAAACGATTATAATGAAGATGACCTTAAACAAGCCTATGAGGAATTATATACTTTGTCCTTAGAGCTTAATAAGAAAAATAAAAAATCAAGAGAAGAATCTAAAAATCTAAACAAAGAATCAGTTTCTTCAAAAGATGAACTTAGAGAAAAAGAAGAAGTTATAAAATGCTTAGACTCTAAGTTTATGATCTCTTTGCATAACCTATCTAATATTAAAGAAGATCTAAATGAATTAAAGATAGGAAATGATGATCTTAAAAAGGAAAATTTAAAACTAAGAGATTAATTACAAAGGCAAGACAAAAACATTAATAACTTAGAATCCAAGTTGACCATTTCTAAGGAAAATTTATCTAATTCTCAAAATAAGATAAAAACTCTAGAACTTGGATCTAATGTTATTAATGAACTTAAATTTTATTTAAAACTTTCTCATGAAGAACTAATCAAATATAAGGAAATTGAAAATGAACTATTAAAAGTTAAAAATGAAAATTCAATCCTTATAAACCAAGTCACTCAACTTGAAAGCTACAAACAAAAGTATGAGTGAAAATTTACCCAAGGTGAAGAGAAATTTGAAAAGTTATTTAAATTGGGTAAATCTCAAAGAGATAGGATGGGTCTTAGATTTGATAGGAATATTTCACATGACCCTAGCTTCACGAATACTTTTGTGAAAGGTGAGTCCTCATTCTCTAGTACTCATTCTTCTTTGCCCATGACTAAATGTAATTATTGTGGCATTAAAGGGCATTTTAGGTTTGAGTCCAAACTAAGAAGAAGCCATGTGTCTAAACCCATCTATGAACCCAAAAAGGTAGAATCTAAATCTATGAAGGGTAAGACACTAAAAATCAAAGAAGACTCCAAAAAGATTAAACAAGTTAAAACAATTAAAATGGAGTCTCCTAAGATAGATTCTAAAAAGTTTAAATAAGTTAAACCAAGTTTAAAAGAATCTATGAACAAAAAGCTTCTCAACCTATCTCCCTTAAATCAACCCATGAAAGAACTTTTGAAGAAAATAACCAAGTTAAATTTAAAATTCAAAAGTCAAATAAAGGGAGAAAATAAGAAGAAAAGAAAAGTGAATCAATCCCCTAAGAAACAAACTCACCAACCTCAAAAGACTAATCACCAATCTAAGCTAAATTTAGTCAAATCTAAATATCTTGGTGATAAGTTCAAATTGAAAATTTATCAAGTCAAATCTCCTATAGTTGGTGGGACTCCTAAACTAAACCTCAAGGATCAACCCTCTCAAGACCTTAGGTGGACTCCTAAAGTTAGATACTTCGACAAACCTTAAGGCCTTGAACCTCATTGACCAACATATCCTTTATAGTTAACTCATATTGTTGGTCATGTTACATTTGCATTTTGTTTCTATATAGTTACATTTCTTAAAATGCAATGTTTATTTGTGATCAATTGATTTTGTCTTCATACACCTTTCTAGTTGCATATCATGATTTTCAAAATCATTTGATTATAATTTCATCATGTTAGATTTGCTTTTTGCTCATATTAAGTTATATATCTTGCATTGCATTTCTATATATGATCAATTGATTGTGATTTCAAAATCTTTCTTAGCAAGATTATTCATGATCGATTGTTGTTATAAGCCATTTGCATCTTTGCTTATTTAGTTATATTCTTTTTATATGCAAATGTCATTTGGTTCCATGTATGGTTGTGATATTAGTTATATTTGTAGAAACCATACTAGAACTCAAATCCATCCTCTATGCTTTCTAGGCATCATTTTTTGGATGGTTATGATGTTGATTCATGTATATTATCTAAGTGATGTCATCCTTATACATGTTTCAACTTCATAGTAGTGATCTTGATCATATGAAACTCTTTGAAATCCATTCCTCGTATTTCTATATATTTGATGGATATCTTAAATGTTGAATTCATATGATTTTGACACTTTGGAAATTGCATGCATTACCAAGTTATATCCTTTTCCATTGCAAATTACCTTGTTCATCACTATGCTCAATAGTTATATCTTTGAAAGTGATGAATATCCTTTGATGATGCTTGATGGAATTTTGTGTTTGTCACATCCTTGCTCTTAATCATGTTTTCAAATTCAATTGGTTTCATTTGGTATAATTTTCAATTGATTTCATATCCAATTGATGTCTTATCTTGAGAATGTGATAGACCTTGTGTACATTGGATTGAACTTGATAGTAATATATTTTTGTTCCATGTCACATTCCATCAGCATCATAATTTTCATGTTTGCCACCTCTCTTGCTCATATAGGTAAATCTCATGACCACCATGTTTATGTATTCATAATCTTGGTTGGTTATTAGTTGAGGTTGGCTTCATGTTTGAATTTCATTTCACCCATCCTGCACATGATAGTCATATTATTTGATTGAATGAAATGATTTCAAAACTTTCATAGCATATGAGTTTCATAGTTAAATTGAATGATGCTATGTTTAAGTAAACCTCATTTCATCATGGATAGCTCTAATTTAGATTTATCTTAATAGTTAGATCTTTACTCCATATTAGAGTGATTGATTTAATAGTCTTATCCTTGAATCTCAATTGGTATTCTTTGTTTTTCCAATTGGTATCCATGATCGCTTTTCTCTTTGACCTTGCTCTTTACTTTGGTAATTTGATCATTTTGAGCTCTATAGTTAAACATGTCTAATCGTTTCCTTGAAGTTGACCCTCAATTGGTAAAACCATCTTCTTCTTGCACCAAAGTTATATCTTTTGACAAAAGGAGAGAATGGATTGAGGGGGAGTGTAAACCTTCATAGGAAGTATTAGTTTAGATCAAATTCACTGTTGCATTGGCTTTGAACCCTTAGAGACTACTTCCATACATGATAATCTGTTATGTATTTCATTTTCGATTTCTTTTGTTAACAGGTGATACTAAATGGTATTTTCCTTATTTCATGTGTGTAGGTACCTTTGCAATTTAATGTCAAAGGGGGAGAGAGCATTCAAGTTCTCTACAAGGGAAGAGATCGAATGTCCAAGCTTCCTAAGGGGAGATATTGTATGATCTTCTACAGGGGGAGAGAATGCATATCTTACCAAAGGGAGAGAGGCATGGTCAAAGGGGGAGAGCTGAAAGAAGAAAGAAAGCTTGGAAGCTAAAGAAGATACTTGGCTAAATAGAGAAAGATGAAAAGAAAGCTTGAAGAATGATCAAGCTCCAAGCATCAAGAAGATTGAAGAAAAAGACCTAGAGCCCAAGCTAAGAGATGGAGCATCCAAGATATTTCAAGACCTGTCAGCTTAGGGAGAGCTGAAGATTTAGTGTGTTAATTCGGTGTTAAGTAAGTTGGCATCAAATTGAAAAGGGGGAGATTGTTAGGGATTTTGTATATTGCAATTTGATGGATGCATTAATATTTTAGCATCATTTGAATTTTCACACATGCATTGTTTTAGAAAAACTTGAAATCTTGTTTTACACATGCATTGTTAGAAATATTGATTTATACATGTTTTGATTTTAAACATTGGATGCAATTTGTTTTAAACATCTTATGCTGAAATGCCTGGCTTAGACCCCAAGATAGCAGTCCACAACTCAATCTGCAAAAAGATATCAAGCTTGTCAAACAAGGCCAAAGAAGATTCCGTCCGGACGTAGTGGACAAAATTGAACAAGAAGTTCAAAAATTCAAAAGCGTTAGCTTCATCCGCGAGGAACAGCATCCTGACTGGTTGGCCAACATCGTCCACGTGACAAAGAAAAATGGGCAAATCAGGATCTATATTGATTATAGACTGGCGCTTGACCCAAAGATGAGTTCCCGCTCCCGATACCAGAGGTGATGATTGACAACACCTGTGGGTTTGAGCGAATGACATTCATGGATGGATTTTCTGGCTACAATCAAATAAAGATGCATCCTGAAGATGAAAAGCACACATCATTTCGGGCCCCATTTGGCGTGTATTGCCACACTGTCATGCCATTTGGTCTGAAAAATGATGATGCCACATATCAGAGGGCTATGGTGAAAATATTCCATGATATGCAGCACATGATGTTTCGAATGTTACGTTGATGACCTCGCCGTCAAAAGTAAAAGAAAAGAAGACCATCTGAAAGACCTTCGGGAAGTCTTCCTCCGACTTCACAAACAGAAACTGCGAATGAATCCCTTGAAATGCTTCTTCGGTGTCTCATCGGGTAAGTTTCCTGAATTCATAGTCCGAAAAGCTGGAATAGAACTTGACCCCATCAAAGTCAATGCTATCTAGAAATGCCTTCTCCAAGAACCATAAGAGAACTGAAAGGACTTCAAGGAAGATTGCCATACATCAGACGGTTTATCTCCAATCTCTCGGGGAAAAGCCGTCCCTTTTCTCGGTTGATGAAGAAAGGTGTGAACTTTGTTAGGGATACTGAATGTGAAGCAGCATTTCAAGATATCAAGTTATACTTGACCAAACCTCCAGTGCTGGCTGCCCCTACTACTGGAAAACCATTCATCTTGTACACAAGAGCTCTCGACCATTCCTTGGGCGCTCTGCTCGCACAAGAGAATGACGAAGGAAAAGAAGCTGCTCTATACTACCTCAGCCGTATGCTGGTAGGTGCGGAGCATCGCTACTCTCCAGTCGAGAAAGAATGACTTGCAGTGATGTTCGCCGTGTAAGTCTTGGGATCCGAACCCTAGAGGGGGGGTGAATAGGGTGAGCTCCAATTATGACCAATTTTAATCAAATTTAACTTCTTTAAAACAAACTAGTCACAAGTGATGATTATCAAACAAAATGCGGAAGCTTAATAAAAACAATCACCACAAAGCAAGCACCATCACACAAGGATTTATAGTGGTTCGGCCTCAATGCCTACATCCACTACCGGCTTGTGATCCAACACCCCACCGGATTTCCACTATTTATGCTTTTCAATAGGCTAAGCAATAACCTTTACAATATGCTTTTCAAGGCTAAGCAATAACCTTTACAATGATGTTTTTCAAGGCTTAACATCAACCTATACACTATCCTTTTATAGGCTAAGCAATAACCTCTTCAACCACAAGGTTGGTTATCTCACTAAGTTAGTGTCTATAATACACTTGATGGAGATTCAATTAAGCTCATTACATTTGCCTCTAAAATTAGGCGGATATGAAAATGAAAATCTAATACACACACACACACTATGAATGCAAAGATGAAAGTACATGATGTGTGTGTGTGATGTCCTCAATCATTTTGAAAATGAAAGCTCATAAATGTATGCCTAAGGCTTTTGAAAGTTTTAGCACATAAAAACATTTATGATTGAGGAAAGAATGCAAGTCACATGTTAAAAGTAACAACTTGTTAATGATGTCAAAGATTCACAAGTTGTATGAAATTAATTAGCTCTAAACATGTGATGCATAGGGATGTCAATCAAATCAACAAAGTAGCTCAAAACATAAAAATAGTTTGATTGAAATTAGGGGACAAATCATATGTAATTATAAATACAACTTGAAAATGATATACCAATCAATGCAAGGCAAGTTGTGAAACTTTAAAACAAATTCACATATGATTTGTAAAGATGTTGAATCCACAACATAAGATATATTTTGAAAGAGATTTTCTTATGATGAAAAACAACACCCAAAGATTCAACCAAGTATATGAATCATGTTACATATAATTTCAAAGATTATTTCATTAACATGATCTACTTAGATTTACCAAATAAAGTACTACTTGGATTGAATCAATGGTGATGCATCCAAAACAATAGATCAATTCAAAATATAAAACATGCTAAGGATACAACACATCATAGGTTAACATGCTACTAAAGATTTATCAAAGATAAAACAAAACATGAAAACATATGATTTGTAAAGAAGTTGAATCCAAAACATAAGATAGTTTTGAAAGTGATTTTCTTATGATGGAAAACAACAACCAAAGATTCAACCAAGTATATGGATCATGTTACATCTAATTTCAAAGATGTTTCCATTAACATGATCTACTTAGATTTACCAAGGATAAAGTACTACTTGGATTGAATCAATGGCGATGTATCCAAAACTATAAATCAATTCAAAACATAAAACATGTTAAGGATACAACACAACATAGTTTATCATGCTACAAATGATTTACCAAAAATAAAACAAAGCATGAAAACATATGATTAAGGAAAGTAGAGCCTACTTGGTGATTTAACTTCATTAATCCAAGCTTTAGCTTTCCTAATGATCCCCTTCATCCCTTAGTTCATTTCCCTTTGAATATGCCTCAAAACCCCTCAAGGAGGGCCTTAAAATTCCCAACTTTTGGCAAAGGAAAGAACTCATTTTTATAGCCAAAATTGCCCAACGGCTATACCCCGGTCGACCCTATACACACAACGGTAAAAAAAGTGATCGTTTGAGCTTCAGGACCCTGGTCAACCTGCAGTGAGGCCGGTCGACCGGGTCCTCTGGGCCGGTCGACCGACCACACTGCTGGTCGACCCCCTGGGACCAAAATTCCCAATTTTGCATATTTTTAAAGTATTTCTTTGGGGAACTTTTGGGCCACTAAACCAAGCTGAAAAACATGTTTTAAAACATTCTAAGGGTTTTTAAAACATGAACATAAAAAGCCTAAAAGGATTCAAAACTTTTAAACCAAAGGCTTGCTTGATTTCTAAAAACTCTTTTAAAAAAAACAAATGCATCCAAGATTAAAAACAAATCATGCATAAATCAATACTTTTACAACTCTTAAAAACAATGCATGAATAAAACAAGATTTCAAGATTTCTTAAATCAATGCATATGTGTGTGAATCAAATGATGCTAGAATGATTATGCATCCATCAAATTGCAATCTACAGAAACCCTAACACGCCGTACAAAAGCTACGTCACTACCTTCTTTCGAACGCAATCTACCTGATTTTGAGGATCAGCCTCTTAAAGGCCCTTGTCATAAAAGCAGGTTCTCTCAATGCCCGACTGGCAAAATGGTTCATCCTCCTATCATAACTTGATATCAGGTATGTACCGCAAAAGGTAATCAAAGGCCAAGCTCTAATAGACTTTCTTGCAGAGCATCCATTGCCTAAAGATTCTCCACTAAGGGATGATCTCCTAGACGAACATGTCTACAACATCGAGAATTTCTCACCAAATGCCTCCTAGGACATGTACTTTTATGGTGCAACTAGTACAAATGAAAAAAGAAAGCTGATCTCGGGAGTTGGCATCCTCTTTGTTAGCCTAGACAAGCACATGATTCCACATGCTTTCTCGCTACTGGAACCATGCTCAAACAATGCAGCCGAATACTAAGCTCTAATCGTAGGACTGGAACTAGCCCTCGAATTTGGCATCACCATGATAGAAGTCTTTGGAGACTCTCAACTGGTCGTCAACCAAATGAATCAGAAATTTGAAATCAGGAAGCCTGATTTGTTACCTTACTACAATAAGGCACAATCACTTCACCAAAGTTTGACACCTGTCACATCACCCACTTCCTCGGAAGTGAGAACATCCGTGCAGATGCCCTGGCCGGACTTGCCGCATCCATGGCGATCTAAGAAGGGGAAAACATACAAATTACGGTGTGTCAAAGTAGGATTCTCCCTCCTCTTGACACACACCAAGCAGTTGTTGAATGCCACCAAGTGGTTGGAAGTCAGATGTCAATCCTCAAACCTCCGATAGGCGACTGGAGGGATCCGTTCATTGATTACATTATGTTCGGAATCCTACCTGAAGATCCAAAAGAGCGGGTAAGCCTTCAAAGACGAGCCATAAACCTTCATTTGGATATTCCTTCAAAAATACTTTACAGAAAATCCTTCAATGGAGTACTTCTACGCTGCTTGTCACAACAAGAAGTCGAGGAAACTCTCAAAAAAGTTCATGCTGGTCTTTGTGGAGCTCATCAGGCTGGCCCCAAGCTCTACGACCAGATAAAAATATTAGGTTATTATTGGCCTACCATGGCAGCAGACGCTATGCAATTTGCTAAACGTTGCCAACAATGCCAAATTCATGGAGATTATGTCCACATGCCTCCGGAATGGCTACATCCTACAGCGATCTCATGGCCTTTCGAAGCCTGGGGTATGGACATCATAGGTCTTATGTCTCCCCCGTCAAACAAAGTCATCGCTTCATTTTTGCCGCTACGGATTATTTCTCCAAGTGGTCAGAAGCATTTGCGCTCGGCGAAGTGAAAACCTCATCAGTCCTTCAGTTCTTGCGCATCAACATTATTGGTCGCTTCGGCATACCTAAAAGATTCGTCCATGACAACGGACAACAATTCCGGGATCACCGATTCTACAGGTTTTGCGACAAGTACAAAATCCAAAGTTGTCCTTCGACTCCATACAATCCGGCAACGAACTGACTAGTAGAAGCCTTCAACAAGACACTCCGCAAAATCCTCAAGAAAATGGTCTCTTATCACAAAAGTGACTGGGGCGACAAATTACCTGAAGCTTTGTGGGCTTATCAAACCACCGTTCGAAGGCCAACCCATTGCACACCATTCTCTTTGGTCTATGGGTGCGAAGTCGTTGTCCCTTTGGAAGTACAAATCCCTTCCTTAAGAGTATCTCTGCAAAATGACATAACGCAAGAAAGCAATGTCAAATTGAGACTCCAAGAACTGGACAATCTCGATGAAAGACGGCTCGAAGCTTTACAAAGCATTGAGCTGTACCAAGCACGCATGGCAGGATCTTTCGACAAAAGGGTCCGGCAACGCGCCTACAAAAAGGGAGACTTGGTTCTCGCAGTAAAAAGGCCAATGGTTTTCGCCCATAAATCCAAAGGCAAATTCGAACCAAAATGGGAGGGACCCTTCGTCATTGACAAAGTCTTCTCCAACAGCGCATACACACTTCTAAACATGGAGGGCGATAGATGTATGTTGCCCATCAACGACAAGTTCCTGAAGCGATACTACCCTTGAGGACTTACGTTATTGGGACAGATCAATGCTTGCATGGCCAAAAGCCTATTCTCAGGTACTCGCTCATCAAACCCCCTTCTTTTAGATTTTTCATCCTTATGTTGAGATTTCTAAAATTTCAAAACATTGCTTACTTTCATAGTTTCATTGTTAAAAAAAATTCCAAAAATCCAAGTTTAGGAGCCTCTTACTAGACTTGACCAAAATTTCAATCCTTGAACCCAAAATTCATGGTTTGAATCAAAATCAGGAGTCAGGAATTTCCACCCTAGTCCACCTTGACTTTTACAACCAAAAACGATTTTAAGTCAAAATTTACGACCCTCGTGTCTTTAAACAAAAAAAAAAGGTTTTTTAGAAACCGCGGGGAAGCGACGCTCAGTCGATACTCGCAAAACCCAAAAATCGGAAGGATGCGAACCCCATTCGATACTTCCAAAATTTCAAAATCACAAGGAAGTGACACTTTGTCGATACTTGTTAAATTTCACAAATCGTGGAGACGCAACATTCCAGTTGATATTCACAAGCCCCAAAATTCAAACAAAAACCGAGGTCCAAAAAAAAAAGACCTCAAATTTCAAAAATCATAGGGAAGCGACATTCAATCAATACCCACAAAACCAATTTTTTTGGGAAAAAGCAAGGAAGCGACGCTTAGTCAATACTTGCACCCAAATTCGCGAGGAGGCGACATTCCATCGATACTCGCAACCGAATGAGCAAGGAGGCGACATTCCATCGATACTTACAAGACCATTCAGCAGGGAGGCAACTTTTAGTCGATACTTGCATTTTTGAAAACCAAAACCCGACTCTCATGCCAAAATCGACTATAAATGCCAAAAACCCGGCTCTCATGCCAAAAATCGGCTATCAATGCCATAAAATCGGCTATAAATGCCACAAAACCTGGCTCTCATGCCAATTCAAAATTTGGCTTTCATGCCAACAAAACAAAACTCGATTTAAAAAAAATCGGCTCTCATTCCAAAATTTGGCTTCAACACTTTCTTCGCTTACTCAAGAGATGTCTCGAATGAAGGCTCGCCCCTCTCCATTGGTCGACTGCCTGTGTCATGTCCTGTTGGAGGAGTGATCATTAAGCTCTTTCTAATCAGAGACACTGGCGAAGGAATCTGCTCAGAAGATTTCATCTCTGCTGCATTAAAACTGGAAGAAGAAGTCCCTACTTCTAGTTCAACTGCAGGTATCCCCAGCTCTGGCATTGAGAAAGACGGAGGAACTTCTTTTGCTACCTCACAATCTGCCAGCAAAACAAAACAAAAGAGGTATGAATATGATCCTGTTGAAAAAATCATTATCATCAGGGTTATTGCTACAAATACCTTCTTCGACAATCGGCGGAATACTTTCTACCTCCATGAGTTCATCTGAAGCGTCGTCAAAGGCCGCATCCATCGATGGTTCGAAACCGTCGGAATCCTATGACAAGTCAGCTGACAAGAAAACAAGCAACATGTTAGCAAATGACACCACAGACAAAAAAAAAGAAAATACAAAGATGTCATACCAGGTGAAGATTCTGAAATCACTCCAGAGTCCCTCGATTCTTCTTTAGATGCCGTAATCCGATCCGTCACTACTTCATCAGCCGGAACCTCGGGCATCACCAAATCATCATCTTCCACTAAAAAAGGGAGAGAAAGAAAATAAAGAACAACGAAACTTCAAAGAAATAAGCGGAAAGATAAAGAGGAGGAATCATACCTTCATCAACGGTTTCTTCCTCTCGACTCCTATTTTCCGGAGGCTCATCAGCGTCCTCTGACGTCTCTTCAGCAATGGTGGGAGGGACTTCTGGATCAGGAGAGTCATCGTGTCGTCTCTTATTACGGCGCTACCCTCTCTTCCTCTTGCTTCTATGGGTTGATTTACTTGAAGTACCCACCCCATGGTCAAAGTCAAGAGCTTCACTTGATTCCTCACCGGATGGTCTACTCTGCATCCAAGCGTCGATCTCGGCTTCCTCCTATTCTGGTTGTTCCAAGACTTCACTAAGTATCTCTTTGTACAGCTCCTGATCTGATGTTGTCCTGCTCACTGAGAAAGCCGATCTTGTGCTTCTCTCTAGAAAGGAAAGCCAGAACTTCCGTTCGCCGTTCTCCGTCTGATCAGCTAAGACCCTTCCTAGGAGATTGCTTGACATTAAGCTCCTTCTTGGAAAGCCCCATGTACACTGAAAAGCTTTCCACGAACCATTTCGTAAAGCCAGCAGTCCAGAAAGTGGGTAACTCAGGATACGAAATCATGGAGGTAGTGTCCTCCGCACTATAAAAGGCCCATGCATTCCTCCCATCCTGCAAACCTCGGAAACTCTTCACCATGCTCGAAGGCCCTCCAACAATGCCTTGAGAGAAGCCCAACTGCAGCGCGAAACGCAAGGGAACATACGACTGGATATCAACAAAAAAATGTCTCTAGTACACCATCGTACCAACACGTATGTTAAAAAGCCAACCCTTTTCTGCTTTGGTCAAGGAGTAATGTCTTCCTGACCCTGCCCTAGTGGAATCGCGGGAGGCTCCAAAATCAAAAGCCTTCTTCCGCAAATCCGGAGAAAGCTTCACTGACAATTGGCCGATCTCAACGTCCTTGAACCATCGGATCCTCAAACGGGCAGAAAAAAGAGATTCGGAAACGGTTGTCCCTCTTGTTGGAATATAGGTGGGCCATTCAGATAGGTTTCAAAAACTTTTGACCCACTTGATGCAGGGATCAACTAGCTAGAAGGCAAAAAACTCAATCCAGGATGCAATCCCTCAAACTCATAAACCATGTACAGCAACCTAACCTATCTAGAAGATACAAAATAACACCTAAACATGCAACCGCGAAATCTACAATATACAAAGATGTAGATATACCTTTGGAGCTTAGTTGTGCTCTAATGGAGAATTTGAGTTCTTTCTTTGATGATGAACACCTTCACTAACCAACCCGTATTAAATCTCTTTTCTCAAGAAGATGGTGGAATCTCCAAGAGAAAACCCAACTAGTAACTCTAAGGAACTAGAGGAGAAAGAGAAAAGAACTTAGAGAGGAGGAGAACTTGTGCAACACTTGCACAAAGGGGCAGAAGTTGCCCACTCTATTATGGACGTCCAAGAGGGGTTTATTCCTCTTTATCTAGCCCTCCATTCCACCTCTTTTCCTATTTGAAATAGAAGTTTAACACCCATTACTATTCTCCCTTGCTAGTTGCCATAGAAGTCTCACTTCCACAACAATTAGTAGCTTTCTCCTTTCTAATTAAAATAGAAGTCCTACTTCCATTAATAATTAGTAACTTACTATTACCACTATTAGAAGTCTCACTTCAAATAGAAATAGTAACCTTCCTATTAGAGTCCAAGTAGAATTAGTATCTTTCTAATAATTTGGGCTAGCATGGGAACCACTAGGGATTCCTTAGAAAGATGGCTCCAACTGGGACACGCGACCCCACATCTCATGTGTAATCCGGGCCCACAATTAATTGCAAATAACTCCACTATATAAATGCAATTGCACTCCAGTCTTAGGAATAAATTACAATGAAGACACTAAACTTCCTCAGTACCACAAGTAGGCCCCTCCATCTATATCCATGGATCAATTAGACCTGTCCACCAAATTAGATCCATATCTTATTATCCTTGAGCCCCAATTAATTATAATGATCATTTGGTACCAATCCAATTAACTCTTAATCGGAATGGGTGCGCACTTACTAATGATAAATCCATTATTTGGCACAAGGGGATATTAAAGATAGATTCCATCTTGACCATTGAAAGTTCCCACAGCTCTACTACCACGTACCCAAATCATCGAGGTGTTGACCTACAATTGGCCTCACTCATTGGTGACTCAAAGCAAATGAATAGATAGAAACTTGAGTTCATTAATGTCTCAGGATTATGAGCCTATTGCTAGGGAATTATGAGAGCAGACCTTAACGTAAAGACAGTGTGTATAAGGTGCTTCTCATGGTCCTTCAATACATCAAATGTACCAGCACCATGATCCAGAATCTTACATTCCGATGATCGAGACAAATCACACTATCTCATAGTGATCAAAGTGCTGCAACCTTGTCAGATGAGATGTCCAATCTCATCACTGGTTGTGAAGATATTTAAGTATAAGATTTGCAATACATGTCTCCTGTATGTGGATCTCATCCTTACACATGTATTACATCTAGTATACTTGTGGACTCCGGTTCATCTCATGAACCATTATGTCATTCGTATTGGTTATGTGCAAGTATATAATTAAACACCATTTATCTCATGAAAGGAAAGCATGATTGTATTGATAAATAAAGAAATGAATCAATTTATTACATCATATACTTGGTATTGAGACCATAAAACTAACACCTCTAGCCAACCGAATCATGAAAGGGTCATCATCCTGTGCAACTCCTAAGCGGTGGAAGCCGGGATAGTGGTAAACATGCCATGAATATAAAATATGGGCTGAAAATACTTTGTTCATAGGGAGCCCCAGCCGAACCAGAAAAGCAGCAGCCTACAGTTCGGTACACAAGTCGAAGTTAAGTGCTGGCACCAAAGCAAGCCGCTCTCCGAATGCCATCTGACAAGTCGGAAAAATACAGTGCAGCCTGATATGTGTTCCATCTCCTCCAGCAAAAACAACCTCACCCAACCAATAAGTGAGGTAAATAGCGAGATCTCTCCGCAGTGCAATGTCATGATAAATGGCGTCTGTCTCCTGAAGAACTTCTTCAAATCATCTCGCATGACGGAGATCTTCTTTAAACCTAGGTTCTTGACCCTAGCATCCTGGGCCATACCATCAGAAGACTCTCCGCCGTCAAAGAAGTTGGAGCTACAATTCTTCCAACTGCTACACCGGACTTTCAAACCCTCTTTCTCCTTCAAAAAATCATAGAAGGCGACGAGCTGAAAGTACAAGAGCCTAAACTCCTCAGAGTACTCCTCAAGGACGTTGTCGATAGGCATAAACTCCTCATAGAGTTTGCCAAGGATAGGCAGCCTGGCGATGACGCTTAATTCCTTCAAAGTAAAACCAATCTCACTGTTCGTCATAGTGAAGGTGTTGGTTTATGGAAAGAATGACTCTAGCATGGCCATGAAGGCCTCATTAGAGAAAATCACGGTCTTCCGAAAAGCACGAACCACGTCGAAGATCCCGGCCTCCTTCAAAATGGCTCCACCAACCTGCATGGTGTGATCAGTCCATGAATCCCAGCTCGAATCAGTACTGAAACGGCCACGAAGTCGAAAAGGCTTCACCCAATTGCTGTCGTCACCCCGAAAAATGACAAGGCCAACCGGTCTCAAATTGACCGACGGATGGTCAGAACCTTGGTAGCCACTGGAGGGCATCAACATGTCCATACGGACATGCAACTTCTCCACATATCCGGAAGGGCCGCCAAAAAAAACCCTGGTCTTTATCACAGTGGTCCTCTTCACCCAGCTTGGAGGATCTTCCCTCTTGGGACATGTGGGAGAAAGACTCATGATCGAGACAGTCCGATCAAAGGTCGACCTGGTAGAAACAGTTCTCTCCTCACCATCTACCGTGTAAGAGAACTGAAAACATCTCCTTTGGTACATCAAGTCGTCAGGGACTGCGTCACCAAAGAAAAAAAGTAGGCTTGGGCACAATGCTCTAATCGTCCATGACCTAAGGACGGTTGCTTACCATAATCCTGTAATCCTTAAGAGCGATGAATCGCTGTCTCATCTCATCACAGTTTAGGGAGTCACACTCTTCCAAATTTCTCTGCATAAATTGGACCTTCTCCCAAGCCTGTTGTACGGACACATTAGGAGACCTGGTTGACCGATGAGGTGCATCAGTAACAAGCTCTTTGCCCTTGTTCGTTCTGGAGGAACTACCTGCAAAGGATGGAAATAAAAAAAAAATCAATCATCAAAGTGACAGAATTTTGCTAAAGAAAAATTCTAGCGAAATTTTGGCATGATTCAGGGACAATTCTGAAGAAAAGGGAAACATCCAGAAGATGATGAGAAGCTTGAAGATGAGCCTAACATCACTACAAGCTCATAGTTGATGGATCATCCTCAAAGGAAGTTTGAACTCAAACAATGCTGCGAGATCAAACCAATCTCATTAAATCTCCACAAGCTTGAAGAAGGGCTCAACATTGCTGCGAGCTCCAAACTTCAAAACTTGCAAAGCTCCTCAAAGACCTCACAAGAATGGAAAAGGGCTTAACATTGCTGCGAGCTCCAATTCCATAACGTGCAAAAGACCTTCAGGTATGCATCATCATATTTCCAATTTAATTTACAAAAAAAAATGCATAGAAGGAAAGTTGTCATGCATTAGATGCTAGGAAACCCTTGACGAAAGTTTGACCAATTCCAACCCAATTTTGTCAAAACCAATCAAACTTTGTCCAAGCCAAAACTTGTGTTAGCTTCACCTAGAAATTCTAGCCTTTTATTAGATGCAAAAAAAATAATGCATGAACATATTGATTTGCATAAACCTCATTATCATGGTGAGCAAAAAAAGAGAGAGAAAAAGAAACCCCTAAAAGAGAGAGAGAGAGAGGAGAGGGGAAAGCAAAAAAAAAAAAAAGAGCTAGCCCACAGGCCGTGGCCCCATTGCCACGTGGTCGTACGGCTAGGTCCGTATGGATCTGTTCATACGGAAAAAAAAAGAGAAGAAACACTTGAAAAAAAAGAGAAAAAAGAAGAAGAAAACCGCGGGAAACAAAAAAATAGAGAGAGAAAGAAAAAAGAAAAAAAAAGAAGAAAGGAAATAACCTTTTTCTTACCATCCTACTTCTACAATGGAAATTTCTTGAGAAAAAAAACTTACTTGAAGCCATGGATGGAGAAGAAGAAGAAAGAACTTGAAGATCTTTGAAGAAGAAGAAGAATTCTTGATCATGGAGCACTCTTGAAGACTTTTGCAAAAAGAAAGTAATAAGAGCAAGAGATCTAACCTCCCCTTGCTTTTATAGAAAAGAGCAAATCAAAAGAAGAAACAAGGAGAAAAGAAAGGAGGTAAGTGCTAAAAATTAGCAACCTTCCCAAAAGAAAGGAGATTTGAGATATTCTCTCCCAAAGAGAAGATTCTTTGAGAAATTTTCTCCAAAAAGAAAGGGAATGAGAAATATTGTGAGAACCCGACCCCTAATCTCTTGGATTAGTATTGTTTTATTTGAGGATTAGTTTCTTTTAGTGGGATTAGTATTTGTTGGGTTGAGTTTGCGAGCTAGAATGGTTTTTCTTCTAGTTTTAGACTTTTGAGTGCTTTGGTAGCTTGTGGGACCCTTTGGGGGTTCCCTTTTCGGCTTTGCATTTACTTGTGAGATTTTCCCGATTTGTTTCGTATTGTGTTTTTGGCCCGTTGCATTCATCTTGAGGAATCCTACAACTTTCATATTGATCCCGCATCCATTTGAGAACCCGAAACCCGATTTCTTGGCCTTGAGGGCAAAATAGTCTTTTCACGCCAAATCTGTACCCAAAAACTTGATATTCCCGAAATCCGTGAAACTCATACTTTTTGGAAACTAGATATTTCGACGATCATTTCTTCCTTCTTCGTCGAATCCATTCGAGGCCCACAAAGAGATGTTTTACCCTTGGCAAGTGTTAAGTGAAGTAGGACCCACACCCACCCATGTTATAAGAGGTCTCTCCACTCCCTTTCTCCCTCATTTCTCCATTCCATCGACTGAAACTTCCCAGCTACAGTGCCAGCAGCCCTCTTCTCCATTTCTTCCATTTCTCTTGCTCTAATGGAGCCTCCGAGCCACCAATCCGACGAGGGAACTCCGGCAACTTCTTCTCCTTCATCTCCTCTCTTGTTTGACACCATTTTTGTGGGGAACCAAGGTGGGCAGCCCCTATTGCAAGCTTCTTCTTGTTCATTCATGGCCTTAGAGGTAAAGAATCCTTCCCATTTTCCTTAGATGTGCAATGGCTTTCCCTTAGGTTCTATTTCCTAGCTTGGTTTGAGCCCTTTCCTTGTCTTTCATTGTTTAACCCATTTTAGGGTTTGTTTTGGGGTTTTTGTAGAGATTGTGGATCTTGAGCTTGAGAGGTGATTAGAAGCTTGATTTGCTAGCTTGGGACCCAAGGCAAGTGGATGAATGGATGGTTTTAATGTTATCAAAGTTTTATGAGAAAATCCTAAGTTTTATTACTTGTTCTTGATAATGTGATATATGTTTCTACGCATGCTTCTTGTCATATTTCTATTGATTTCGAAATTGCATATTAATGGTGGTTTATCTCTTGTTAATCTCTTGGAAAAATGTGCTTTCATTTGGTCAAGGTTTGCTCATATGATTTTAAAATGAATGGGGTTGGTTTCCCATTCATGTTTATGTTTACTAGCTTGCATTGATTTGAAATAGATGCTCATTTAATGAGTTTTGCTAAATCATCTATTGTTTTGGAAATGGGATCAATGGTTTTCAATTCCCCCTTGATTATGGCAAATGGACCCTTGTATACAATGGAGATTCTTCCCTTTGGTTTGGTTTTAAGTGAGAAGAAAGGAGATATTTAGTTTTACTTTTTCATTGGAGTTTTCATGAGGAATGTGATTGGCTAAGTCATTTAATGTTTTGTAAACATGTTGGTTTGGCATGTATTGTCCTTTGGTTATATCCTAAATGAATGTTTGTGAAATGGTTTCCTTCTTCCCTTGTATTGGAATTGATGTTGATAGAAGAGGTGAGGAGATGAACCCATATTGGAGTTGTGGAGAAGTGTAAATAGTTGCATTGGAGGAGCTTTTAGCTCAGTTATGTGGCAAGGATTAAGTGAAAGTGAGGAGGATGGTTTTGAGGAGGAAAGTGACTCAAATATGCACACAGTGGGTGATTCCCGCACTGGCGGTCAGCCTGCGGTCACCCGGCGGCTAGCCGTCTGGTGACTGGCGGCTAACCGCCAGGTAACCGAAATGTCACGGTTCCTTTTCCAGAGAGCATCATTTTCCCCCTGAAAACGCGGTCAGCCTCACGGTTAGCCAGCGGCTAACCGCGGACCCCATCGGCGGCTAACCGCCAGGTAACCGCACTTGGCGGTCAGCTTTCCAGTAAGCTGCATTTCTGCAGCCCAGCCGCGGTCAGCTTCGCGGTCAGCCAGCGGCTAGCCGCCTGCCCCAGCGGCGGCTAACCGCCAGCTGACCGCCAGGTAACCGAAATTCCCCAGATTTCGAAAAGCTCCCCGCTCGAACGAACTCTCCGGTTCGTTCGAGCGTTGAGCTTTGTCGATCAAATGAGATTCACTAGGCATTGTATGAGATCATTCGAGAAAGAAACCATATCACGAAGATGTCATTCGAAATCTTTGAAAATCGTAAAAGTGCATAAGGAGGCCGGAATGTCTTCAAACTCAAGGAGTACCAAGTAATGACCATAATCGACATACGGGACCCCTATTCACTTAAATAGATCTTGAAAGTAATATTTTACCCGAAATTGTTATAGTTCATTGTTTCACCTCATTTTCCGAGATTGGCATTACATGACTTGTTTTCCCGAAAGCATTGAAGTTACATTAGTAACAGTTATTTGTCCCGACATGTATTGCCCGATATGAAATGTTAGTGTGCCCTTGAGCACCCCCGTCTTGCCCGTTTGATTATGTATTTATACTTGATTTACTTGCATTGTCTCGATTGGATTTGACCTATGAGTCGGCACCACTAAGCTTGGATAACCCTGTTGGTCTGATCAACCGACTTGGAGATCCCCCTCCCGTCCCGCCAGCTGCAGCTTGGATCCCGATACCCGGTTACTACCGTGGTCCCGTCCCGATACCCGGTTATTACCGTGGTCTTGTCCCGATACCGCAGATTGCTACTGTGGTCCCCGATGCCCGGCTCGCTACCGTGGTCCCGTATAGTATATGTATATGCATTCATGAGATCCCCTGTTTCTCCTCACCTCGAGTGACTGAGATCAGGGCCTAGTATATGTATATGTATTGACATGAGATCCCCTGTTTCTCCTCACCTCGAGTGACTGAGATCAGGGCCTAGTATATGTATATGTATTGATATGAGATCCCCTGTTTCTCCTCACCTCGAGTGACTGAGATCAGGGCCTAGTTATTGCTCTATCGCTTTAGTGATAGAGGACTTAGCTTCGTGTGGTTGCCATCTTGCCAGTTTCCGATTCCTTGGATACCCGACATGTTTTATATTGCTTTTATGTTTTCTGATAAATGATTCGTTTCCTTTATGAAAGTTGTTATTTAAACAAGTGTTAATATTCTCCAATGTAAATTCAGTATTATTATATTGTCTTCTGTTCTTTGTGCCGCACATGTTTTAAATGAATGCCGGTTGGGTGAATAACCATGCTTTTACATATGTTCCATACGATCAATGATTTTACTAGATTTATGTGATTACACATGTTTTAAATGAACACCCGAATTGTCAAATACCCATGCTTTGAAATATGTTTCAAATGACACTTGTTTTGCCAGATCACTGTGTTTATACCGGTTTCAAATGAATATCCGATTTGTTAAATATCCCTGCTTTGAGATATGTTTTAAATGAACCCCCAGTTTTATTAAATATCTGTATTTTTACATATCTTTCAAATGGACTTTGGTTTTGCCAGACTGCTATGGATACCCGATTTGTTGTATACTTGTGTTTTTACTTAAGTTTCAAATGAACGTTTGTTTTGTCAAACCACTATATTTATACATGTTTTAGACGAACACCCGATTGTCAAATATCTATGATTATAGATGATGCAAACGAACACATGTTTTATTAGATGTTCATGTTTTACCCGTGCTTGAAATGAATACAAGTTTTCCCCGAGATTCCCGACTTTTGCACCCGTTTAATTATATGCAGCATTTGATCGAATAGCATGATTTATCATATGTTTTATTCTGCAGTATATTTGTTATCTTTTCATCCACCTGCCAGACCGTCGTGTCTGACCCACTACTTTTGGTACTCAGGTTCAGATTTCTTCGCCCCGAGTTGAGTGCTTTTGTTGGCTGTAGAGCCATGCCTTGCAGGTTGTTTTGTCGGCTATGTCATGTAGACATTGAGCTTGACATCGGAGCTACGTCACTTTTGGGTAGTGGTTTATAGCTTCTTGTTGTATGGCTTTTGTTAGCCTCTTCTTGGGATTATGAATTAATGTACATTGATAATTGTAACTTGAATATATTTGGGAATGTAATATCCTGTTACTGTCAGCTCTGTAAATTATTGTGATGGTTACTCCAGTCTGATATGATTCTTGATATAATAGCTTAGTGCTAAAGGTTGAGTGCGACGCGGAATCCGATGGCCACGGACTTCGGGTCGCAACGCCACAAATGCTTCCGCAAAATATTCAGAATGTGTTGTCTTCACACACGCGGATCCTGGGAGAAGTAAAAAATATAATTATTCCTTAATCCCATCTCCCGCCCCCGAGGTTCTGGTTCGGGGGCGTGACAAATATCCTCTCCAAAAGAGAGATACTTTGAGAAAATCTCTCCCAAAAGAAAGGAAACTTGAGAGATTCTCTCCAAGTAAGGATATTTTTAGATATTCTCTATCCAAATGGATACTAAAAGATATTCTTTACAAAATGACACCATGTGAGATCTAAGCCATCTTTAAAAAAGCTTAAGATCCCATGGGTTAGCCCACATGAGCCAGGTTTGACCACCTAGGCACTAAAAAGGGCTTCCATTCAAAAAATTCCTCTCACCAAGAGCATACAAAATGGTTCCATGCCTCTTTTGAGTTGATTGAACCACACAAAAGAAAATCCAAGCCTCATGAGCTTCCAGAATTTCAAACCATCCCACCTCATATACCAAATTGAGCCAAAATCTTGAAATTGACATTCCACAAAATCCAAACCTGACCCCCTAGCTTGCCACACACAGCTTGTTAGGTCATAAGGTCAAAACCAAATCTGACCCCCCAATTTGCCACATACAGCTTGTTAGGACACAAGGTCAAAATAAAAAATCAAAAAACAACAAACCCCGACCCCCTAACCTGCCACAAACAGCTTGTTAGGTCATAAGGTCAAAAACCAAAAAATCCTTCTTGATCGTTTGATGCGCCACATAAAGCCCTTAGGTCCATAAGGTCAAAAGGAAAACCCAAATCCAACTTCCTCATGTCACTTTCAAAATTTTGCCTCGAGATGGCACGTGATCTCTCCCACTACCATAAAATCCCATTTGAAACTCAAAAGGCTATTTAAAAAGAAATGCTCAAAGACTCTTGGACAAGTAAGAAGCTCTCCTTCAAGATTCTCTTCGAGGCACATCAACTCCAAAAGCTACTCGTCGTTGTACCTCGAGGGGGCATTTGTTGACATCGAAAATGTCCATTTGCCTTTTCAACTTCAAGAATCCACATGAAGCCGCATCCTACGACAAACGGGCAATGCTACTTCAAGCATCAGATCTTGTCAGAATCAAACAAAAACTGCAAGATCCTTTAAGACAGCCAAAAGACGAGTTCACATGAAGTTTCGGGGCATTTCGACATCATTTGACCCAACGTGTCACTCCTCCAACGCCAAACAGACGCTCCCGGCGGCAACGGCGCTGAAGACATCAAAAGTTCGATCAAAGCCTACGGATGGTCTCAAAATACCTCCAAAAGGCTCCACGTCAAATTTCAGGTCATTCCGGCGACGTTTGACCTGACTTTGACGCTTCGAAAGAAAATCAAGCCTCTCGGCGGTGAGAACCACCGGGACCATTACTCATCAAACAGAGCGCATGGGCGGCTTCAACATGCTTAAAAAGGGTTGCACGTCAAATTTCAGGCCATTTCGACAAGGTTTGACCCGACTTTGACTCTCCGAAAGAAAATCAAGGCCACCGGCGGCGGAGCACCCCGGGACCATGACATCCAAATCAGAGCTAATGGATCATCTCAAAAGGACTGCAATAGGCTCCCTGTCAAATTTCAGGTCAATAAGACATCGGTTGACGACACAACAAAGCGCGACATCTTCATTGCGGCGAAATCAAGCCTAACAGCGACGGGACCCTTAACGGCTTCAAAACTTAAATCAAAGCCCATGGTCAGTCCTATCTACTGCTCAGGAGGCTTCACCTCAAATTTCAGGTCATTCCAACATCGTTTGACCTAGTTTTGACTCTTGACGAAAAATTACTACAAAGTCTTTGGCTTTCCAAAGAAATAGGAAACTTTGTGCTCCAGTTTTGCATGACTTCTCATCGGGTTTTCTTCAGGAGAATCAAGCCAAAAAATGAGGAAAAATGTCAAGAAAAATACAGGAGAAAAAAGGACTGAAAAAGCTCGAAAAACGGCTGAAGAAAGGGCAACCAAAGGGGACCAAACCCCATGGTCTCCAGCGACCATGGGTGCATGGTCGCCGGCGACCCTGGAAGTCTGGGCCGCCGGATTTCCCTTGGAAGGCCCGTTTTTCGATCTTTTTCGCGTTTCGGGAATTCCAGTCGCTATGATTTCCTGAAAATCTGATTTTTGATGCTCGAAAACGACTGATCTCCGCCTAAAATTCGGAGCCGCCGTCAAGAGCATGAAATCGCCATTGATCGCTCCAAGATCTCCAAATGGCTGACCAAGAAATTACAATTTCTTTCAACTGATTGAGAAATCGACAAGACAGATGGTACCATCCCGCTGTTAACATTATATGTCTGAAGTTGCATGATCATCCGACATCGATCAACATGAAGATCCATCGTCGATCATCACAAGAAGAATTCCAAAAGACGCGGCACAACCCACAACTCTTCAAATCCCCGGCACCACTTAATGCTGTTAATTGACCCAACTAAATGCGGTCATTAACTCATTATTCTGGACAGCCCAATCAGATTCAAGAGAATGGGAGTTACAAGTCAAAGCCATCATGGCATTAAAGCCATGAAACTCCTCTCATCATGGAGATTAAAGGCGATTAAATGCCCATTATTCTCCATCGGCCAATCAGATTCAAGGAAAAAGGAGTTACAAAATCAAGAAATAAAAACTTGTAACTCCTCCCATTATGAAGCTTTAAAGCCATCAGAGCTCCTAAGCCCTCCTAAATGGTTACCAAAGGCCTATAAATTGGAGAGAATTTCAAGAAGAACGGATCATAAAAATCCAAGAAAAATCCCGAAGAATTCTCGAAGAAATCTCTACACAAACAAGCTCTCCTACTTTGAAGAAATTTTGATGCAACAAACACCACAAGGTGATTGAAGCCCCTTGGAGGGCACTCCCCCCAAGGCATAGCCCTCTCTTCTCCTATTCAACATGGCCTAGACATGGCTTTTCAGCCCATCTCTTTGTTTTTTTTATTGGATATAGGACCTTCCCTTGGTCTTTATCCTCTAAAAGAAACTAACTCTACATCAGTGCAACAAGTTCGTTGGCAACGACGGCTTAATACATCGAGTGTTTGCAGATAAAAAGCCCTTCAAAAGCAAAGACGTCCATCTTGCAGATGCTCAGATGTACAAGGATGAAAAAGAAGAAAATGAGGAAGAAACACCACCCTTTGCCAAAAATCTCCAAAAAGATAAGGGCAAGGCTCCTCAGCAATCATTGGAAGAAAACAAGCCTTCCAACAAAACTGAAGAGAGCATTCACTCTCCCTTCGTTGTCTCCCTCAAACCTTCAAAGCCTTTGGTAATCACCACCAAAGCAAAGAAGACAAAACAAAAGACTGGGGGCAAGTTCGTTGTCACCTTCGTGTCCATTATGCAAGACACGAATTCGGATTCAAAGCCAGAAGACGACACATCATCAAGCCAAGCTGATACTCAGCAAGTTCAACCTGCTCTCACTCCGTTGGAGACACCTGCCGACGTAGAAGACCCTATGTTTGTTTCCTTCGTCGTTCTGGAAACTTCGGAAGAAAAAAAGACAATCTTCTTCCATAGATCGGATGCCAATTCATTAAATTCTTCTCTTGAACCTTTCCAAAATGAAAGTATGCCGTAACTATTCCTGTATAGTCCAATGACATAAGCTATCATGAAGAAAATGGGTTATGATGCTCAGAATCCAATTTGTTTGGGAGGTGGTCGTGGTATTCTCACACCATTGGAACCCACCCTGACCAAAGTCAACTAGAGGATTGGAAACTCCGTCGTCACATTGACAAGTCTTCATACGGGTTGGGGTATGATCCTGACACTCCCATGAGACAGTTGACACAAAGGGTACAAAGTCGTTTTGCCGACCAAGCCTCAACATCTCGTGTCCATGAAGACATTGATCTCCCTGGATATCTCTTTGAGGAGTCACCCGTCAAGGATTCAGGAAGCTCATCCAATTGGTATGATTTCTCTGACGATGAAGAGGAATTGTCTGATGACACAAACACACGGTTTTTTAGCCAAGAAGAACCATCGTCTCCAAAAGAAATTCCCTACTTCGACCCAGTTTCAATAGGTGATTGGGATCATCTCATTGCAAGTCTTGAGAAGAGTACCGATCAAGAAGACCCATGGACAAAAGCAAAGCCTTGGTTTGTAAATGCCTTTGGAACTCCAGAAGGTCTTGTTTGAAAGTCCTTGGGATCCTAACCCTAGAGGGGGGGGTGAATAGGGTGAGCTACAATTGTGACCAACTTAAACCAATTTTAACTTCTTAACAAAAACTAGTCACATGTGATGATTAATCAAACAATATGCGGAAGCTAATATAAACAATCACCACAAAAGCAAGCACCACAACACCAAGGTTTATAGTGGTTCGGCCTCAATGCCTACATCCACTACCGGCTTGTGATCTAATCACCCCACCGGATTTCCACTATTTATGCTTTTTACTAGGCTAAGCAATAACCCTTACAATGTTGTTTTTCTAGGCTAAACAACAACCTCTCAATGTGCTTTTATAGGCTAAGCAATAACCTTTACGAGATGCTTTTCTTAGGCAAAGCAATAACCTTACAAGATGCTTTTCTTAGGCTAAGCAATAACCTTACAAGATGCTTTTCTTAGGCTAAGCAATAACCTTTACAAATGAATATTTCTCTAAGATGGTGTCTTCACAAAAGAACACTCCAAGAGATACAATTTAAGCACAATGGAATTGCCTCTTAAATAGGCTAATGTGAAAGTTTAATTCAACTTACAAACATACACTAAAACAAGCTAAAGTGTGTGCACAAGTGTATGAATGCTTTTCTTCAATCAATTTTAACAATAAAGCTCTTAAATCAATGCATGATGCATTTTAAAATCAAGGTTTATAAAATGATGATTGAAGATAAAACCAATCACATAAAAGATTCAAACAACTTTGAAGAAATGAAACAAACAAGTTGTATGAATGTTAAAGTCTAAGAACACATGTGATTAGGATAAGAGAGTTTGCAAACCAATCTAATTTACCAAAGATGATATTGAGTTTGCAACACAACTCTTTAAAGGCTTGAAATCATGCATAAATGAAAATACAAAGGATTTGAACATGCATGGATTTCATTTGAATGGAAATCAAAATAACTATAAAGATGTACCTTTTAAAAAGTCATGAATTTGATTTCCAAAAAGCCCTCTAGCCTTTCCAACTTCTTCCCCTTTCTTTGGCTCCAAAATGCTCTCAAAAGTTCATGTGTCAAGCCTTGAAAAAGGTTGGAAATGAATGGACTTTATAGCCAAAAAGTGCCCAACGGCTAGTCCTCGGTCGACCTGCAAAGAGGCCTCGGTCGACCATGAACACACAACGGTCAAAAAAATGACCGTTTGAAAAACTGCTTTTAGCGGCGAACACAGAGACCGCCGGTAAATGTGGTTTTGTCCGCCGGTAAAAGTCCTGTTTTTCCAAAAATGCAACTTTTCAAAGTATTTCTTGGGGGAACTTTTGGCCACTAAATCAAGCTTGAATAACATGTTTTAGATCAATCTAAGATGATTAAAAACATGAAACACAAAGAGCCTAAAATGATTCGAAACTTTAAATCCAAAGGCTAGCTTGATTTCTAAAAACTCTTTTCACATAAAAATGCATACAAAGATGATTCTGAAAGAGATGAATGCATGCATGGCACAAACCTAAATTCTCAATATGATTTCACAAAAGTAATGCACAAAGAATTAGGTTTTCAAAAGAGTTTGGATTCTTAAAACCAATGCATCCAAGTTTAGAAACAAAACATGCATAAACCAATACTTTTACAAATCTTAAAAGCTATGCATGTATAAAACCAGATTTCAAGGTTTTCTAAAACAATGCAAGTGTGTGTAAATCAAGTGATACTAAAGTGAAAAAGTATCCATCAAATTGCAAATACAAAATCCCTAACATTGTTAAGTTGGAACCCTCCAAAAACAATGTGGAGGAACCATTTTCAGACCTTCCAACAAAAGATCTTGTTCAAAAGATAGACTTGGGGACACCTGATAACCCACGTCCTATATTCATAAGTAAGAATATAAAGGATGATGAGTTACCCGAGTATATCTCTTTTCTTCGTGAGTTCGTTGATTTTTTTTCATGGTCTTATGCTGAAATGTCTGGCTTAGACCCCAAAATAGCAGTCCACAAACTCAATCTGCAAAAAGACATCAAGCCTGTCAAACAAGGCCAAAGAAGATTCCGTCCTGACGTGATGGACAAAATTGAACAAGAAGTTCAGAAACTCAAAAGCGTTGGCTTCAACTGGGAGGAACAGTATCCTGAATGGTTGGCCAACATCGTCCCCGTGATAAAGAAAAATGGGCAGATCAGGGTCTATATTGACTTTAGAGACCTGAATAATGCATACCCTAAAGATGAATTTCCGTTCCCCATACCAGAGGTGATGATCGACAACACCTATGAATTTGAGCGAATGACATTCATGGATGGATTCTCTGGCTACAATCAGATAAAGATGCATCCTGAAGATGACACACATCATTTTGGACCCCATTTGGCGTGTATTGCTACACGGTCATGCCATTTGGTCTGAAAAATGCGGGTGCAACATATGAGAGGGCTATGATGAAGATATTCCAAGATATGCAACACATGATGGTCGAATGTTATGTTGATGACCTCGCCGTTAAAAGTTGAAGAAAAGAAGACCGTCTCAAAGAACTTCGAGAAGTCTTCCTCCGACTTCGCAAACACAAACTGCGGATGAATCCCCTAAAGTGCTTCTTCGGTGTCTCATCGGGTAAGTTTCTCGGATTCATAGTTCGGAAAGGTGGAATAGAACTTGACCCCACCAAAGTCAAGGCCTAGAAATGCCATCTCCAAGAATCCTAAGAGAACTAAAAGGGCTTGAAGGAAGGTTGGCATACATTCGACGGTTCATCTCCACTCTGTCAGGGAAGTGCCATCCATTCTCTCGCCTAATGAAGAAAGGTGTCGACTTTATTTGGAATGCTGAATGTGAAGCCGCATTTCAAGACATCAAGACATACCTGACTAAACCTCCAATGTTGGCTGCCCCCACAACTGGAAAACCCTTCATCTTGTACACACGAGCTCTCGATTACTCTTTGGACGCTCTCCTAGTACAAGAAAATGACGAAGGAAAAGAAACTGCTCTATACTACCTCAGCCGCATGTTGGTAGGTGCAGAGCATCGCTACTCTCCAGTCGAAAAAGAATGCCTTGCAGTGATGTTAGTCGTACAAAAGTTGCATCACTATCTGTTGTCCAACACAGTATACCTGATTTCGAGAATCAATCTTTTAAAGGTCCTTGTCACAAAAGCAGGTTCTCTCAATGCCCGATTGGCAAAATGGTCCATCCTTTTGTCGCAATTCGATATTAGGTATGTACCGCAAAAGGCAATCAAAGGCCAAGCTCTAGCAGACTTTCTTGCAGAGCACCCATTGCCTAAAGATTCTCCACTAAGGGATGATCTCCCAGACGAATTTGTCTACAATGTGGAAACTTCCTTACCAAATGCTTCCTGGGACTTGTACTTTGACGGCGCAACCAGGACAAATGAAAAAAGAAAGCAAATATCGGGAATTGGCATCCTCTTTGTTAGTCCCAAAAAATACAAGATTCCACATGCTTTCTCGCTACTAGAACCAAGTTCAAACAACGCAGCCGAGTACCAAGCCCTGATTGTAGGATTGGAACTCGCCCACAAATCTGGCATCACCATGCTGGAAGCTTTTGGGGACTTTCAACTGATCGTCAACCAGATGAATTAAAAATTTGAAGTCAGGAAGCCTGATCTGTTGCCTTACTACAACAAGGCACAATCGCTTTGACAAAAGTTTGACATCTGTCACATCACCCACATCCCCAGAGGTGAAAACATCCGTGCTGTTAGACCCCGACCCAGACCAAGTCGATTAGCGTGCGATTAGTGTGTGTTTAGTCCTAAGTGGGTTTAGTTGTTGTTGGGTTAGAAATTATTAGTTTAGTCTTGGACATAGCTTTGGGGATTTTGAGAACGTTTAGTATTAATTAGACACACTCGGAAAGGCCCGAGTGCACGTGTAAGTTTGGGAAGATCGTATTGATTTCCGTGTGAGTGGGATTTTGATTTCATTTGAATGATGTTTCGACATATTACAACTTTCGTTTTAAGGACATTCTTGTCTGAAACTCAAAAACCCATGTTTTGACCCAAAGAGGGTAAAATTGTCTTTTATGCACAAATCTGGACACAATTTTCGAGACCTCAAAACCATGTAAAAAAAATATACTTTTTGGAAACTAGATATTTCGACGATCGTTTTATCCTTCTTCATCGAAGTCATCTGAGGCCCACAAGATCGTGTTTTCATCGTTTCAAAGTCAGGTCAGTTGGGCCCCACTTGCTAGTGCCTTAAGTAACTCATCTCTTTCCCCTTTTTGCTCTTTTCATTCTAAAACCCAAATCTCTGCAATTGTTCTTGACCTAGGGCAAGGGAAACCCTTTTTCTCTTCCTCTTCATCCCTCTTGCATGCTTTGGCTAGCGAGCTCCAAATAGAATTCCAAGCTTATCACCTTCTTCCTCTTCTTACAAGCTTTCCATTGGTACCAATTTCTTGGAGCTTCTTGTGGAGCAAGCTCTTCATCTTCTTCACCTCTTCCTGTTTAGCCATTGTTAGGTAAGAGTTTCAACCCATAATTTTCATGGAGTTATTTTGGTTCCTTAAGATCTTGTTTTTCATTTGAAAACCCCATTTTATGAAAATGGGTTCTTTGCTTTCATTTGTGTTAAGTTTGGTATGGTTTTCTCTTGGATTTTCTAGTAGTGTTGGATAGCTTGAGTGAAGTGCTTGAGAAGGATTGTTAGCTTTGGTCAAGGCAAGTAATCTCTTTAAGAAATGATGCATGCGTATTTTGATTTCAGTATATTTTAGTAAATTGTGCATTACTCTTGTTTATAAGCTTCATGAGTTTGTTTTCATTTGATTTGGATGGTTGGAATGATGGAATGAACCCTCGGTGAGCATGGAGGCTCAAGGGATGATATGTGATTGATTGATGAGAAGAAGGAGAGAAATGTAGCAAAAGTTGTGAAAAAGGAAGGAAATCTCCGCACTCAGAGCACAAGCAGCAGCTTGTTCGCTCGAGCGACCCCTGGGTCCGCTCGAGCGACCAAGCTTCCGTTTGGTCCGAGCGCAGACAGAGAGTTGTCCGTTCGAGCGCACCTTATATTCGCTCGAGCTACCGTCTCGCTCGAGCGAAGTGTCAACGCCTTATCAGGTCCGCTCGAGCGAAGTGTCATAACCTTACAAAGTTCGCTCGAGCGAACCTGCCGGACTCAAGGAGTAGAATTATTTCAGTTGTGTATTTCTTGAAGGTTGAAAACTAAACTATGTTAAGGGTTTTTAACTCGACATTGTGTAAATGGGATTTTGAAATGCAACCCAACTTCGGGGACGCCAACTCTTGTATATTCGGACATTTGGAATCCCATTTTCACAAGGGTCAATTAGTAGCCTTAACACATGCTTGTCGGATTTCGTGTTTGAATTTCGTTTTGGTACGTCAAGTACCATCGTGTACTCATTTTAGATTCCAAGTATAAGCTTGTTTTGAAGGTTTGTTTCAAGAAAAAGGGGACCACTTCCTAAGCGTGTTATGCATATCAATTATGCCTCTTTGCTAGTCGTGCTCGTCGTGTTTTGATAAGTGATTTCCCCCTTTTTATCTCGACATGCTTTGATCGTGTTTCACGTGTTTTGTGCATTCAATACACCACTGAGCTTAGACTGCCCTTTCGGTTTGATCCACTGTCTGGGGGTCTTTAAACATGTGGACTGTCTGCAGACTGGTCGTGTATTTATTACACATCGTGCGTGTCCGGTTCCGCAGCCGGAATTCCCGTCTTTGTGGGAAATCGTGTCGTGCTTATATTATGTATATCGTGCTTGTCGTGAGTGCTTGCTCTTTTCATTATATAAATGATAGAGAAAGGATGGGCTCTTTGTGGATTGTAACTGTTCATGATATATTATGTATTCATGCTAGTTTGTTTTGGTATCTCAGCCTCGTTCGCATTCTTGAAAATGTACCTCAGTTTTGATAGTATTTCATATCAAAGATTTGCTTACAGGTTTTCTCTAAATGTTATTGTTCATGTTCATGCCTAAATTGATTACCTGCCAAACCGTCGTGTTTGACCCTTGTTTGTTGGTGCCCAGGTGCGGGAGACGTTACCTTTGAGGAGGAGCGTCAAGAGGAGGCTTGTGAGCCAACCCCTGTGAGAGAGTGGCAGCCCGACGATGTCATCTAGATGTCGGGCGGGTTCTTGAGTTTCGCAACATTTTGTCTTGGGGTTTCTTTTGTTATTTGGAGAAGTGTATTGGCCTCTATTGGCCTCTCTTGGAATTGTAACAAAACTTAACTTAATTTGATTAGTCTCATAACTTGCATATTAATGGGAATGCCATGTTAGTTTCTTTCTTTGATACTATGCCTTGATATTAATTGTTAGAGCACTTAAAGATTTATTGGTGCTCATCTTGATGTGTTTTGCTACACGCTTTCGCAAAGCTTGTACGTGTGAGTCAAATTCCACGTGTCTTTGGGAATCCTCACCGCGGGAACCTGTGGGAAAACAATACGTATATCTCCAAAAATTTAATGTATGCAATGCACGTCGCGGGCCCGGGTTCCGTTCCGGGGTCGCGACAGGAATGGTATCAGAGCGGGACATGTTTCAGGCACTTAAAAGAAACTAGAAAGGTCTTAGGAACGTGGCGAGGATTCGTGAGTTCGATAGATTCGTTCGTATAGGATCTTAGAAACCCTTGTACCATGATTATTGTGTACTAACTCTTTGTTTTACAGCAATATGCCTCCAAGAAAAGCTCCAAATCACCATGCTTCAGGCAGTAATCAAAATGAGTCAGATGCATCTGAGACACCTACAACTACACAGTTTCAGGAACTTATGCAAGCCATGATAGCACAACAAAGACAGGCTAATGAGAATCAAGCCAGATTTCAAGAGCAGTTGGCTAAGAAGGATGATGAGATGGCACAAGTTCAAAGGCAGTTGTTGGAAGTCCTCCAAAACAGGAATGTAGCACCACCCGTGGGTCCACAGATTGTTATTCAGAATAGAGATCCTGACCCTAATGCACTGTTTGAGAAGTTTAGGAAGAGAGCACCGAAGGAGTTTTCAGGCAATGAGGACCCGCTAGTGGCAAATGACTGGCTAGTCAATACGGAGAAGATCTTTGATGTCTTCATGTGCACGGGTATACAGAAGGTCAACCTCACAGCTTCATTATTTTATGGGCCTGCTGACCGATGGTGGCAAACAGTCAAGGACCCATATGCAGTGATGGCAGATGATGAGGCATGGGCAGCGTTCAAGATACAGTTTCAAGATAAATACATTCTCTCTCATGTCAAGAGGCAGAAGGCTATTGAGTTTCAGCAGCTTAAGCAAGGTAGCATGACGGTGCTAGACTATGTCACCAAATTCGAAAGATTGGCTAGGTATGCCACTGAGTTGATTGACACTGAGAGGAAGAAAATAACAAAGTTTTTGGAAGGATTGAACCCGATCATTATTAGGGATGTCATAGGAGTAGTTCCTCCAGCTACTTATGATGAGGCAGTCAAGCGGGCATACACATTTGAAGATATTAACAACATGATTGTTCAAGACAGGAAGCAGCAATATCAACAGTAGAATCAGAGGCAACAACAGGCCAAGAAGCCAAGGCAAGAACAAGGTCATGTGAGACAGGGTTGTGGCCATTGTGGAAAGAATCATGAGACACACGTATGTCGTAAGGCTATGGGTGCCTGTTTCAAGTGTGGAGCTATGAACCATGCAATCAAGGATTGCCCACTACTTCAGAATCAAGGGAACAGAAATCAGCAGCAGAGACAAGTAGCTCCTCATAACCAAGCACCAATGCAGAATCAAGTTAGACCACCTCAGCAGCAGCAGCAGCAGGCTAGGCAACCAGCACAGAATCAAAATGCTCGTCCTCCACAGCAGATTAGGCATGGCCAAGGAAGGCAGAACCAAGTACCGAACAGACTACAGATGCATGGACGTTTGTACTATCTTAACCGTGCAGATGCTGAAGCTGCAGGAGACGTGGTGGAAGGTAAACTTCTTGTTTGTGGGGTAGAAGCCCAGATTTTATTTGATCCTGGATCCACACATTCCTTTGCATCTCCTAGTTTTGCTAAGTTGATTGATGCACAATGTAGTGAGTTGGATTACATTTTAGTGGTTACCACTCCAGTAGGGAAACAAGTTGTGTGTAGGAACCATTACCCTAGTTGTACAGTGTTGTTAGGAGATGTTAATCCACCGGCCAACCTCATAGTTTTGGACATGCATGATTTTGATGTCATTTTAGGCATGGATTGGTTAGAAGCATATCATGCCACCATGGATTGTTTTAGTAAGACCATCACATTCAGATTCCAAGGACCACAGGCAGAATTGATATTTCAGGGGAATAGGAGAAAATCTCAGGCAGGGTTTATTTTAGTGTTGAAGGCAAGCAGATTAGTGCAGAGTGGGTGCCAGGCATTTATTGCGTTTATCACGGAGGATAAACAGTCCTAAGGGGTGGAGGATATCCCCATTGTGTGTGAATTTCTGGACGTTTTTCCAGAAGAAATCCCGGGTTTACCACCAATTAGAGAAGTTGAGTTCACAATTGAGCTCCTCCCAGGGATAGCTCCGATATCGATTGCACCATACAGGATGGCTCCAGCAGAAATGGGTGAGCTAAAGCTCCAATTGCAGGATTTGTTGAGCAAAGGTTTTATTAGGCCAAGTGTTTCACCGTGGGGAACACCGGTGCTGTTTGTGAAGAAGAAGGATGGAAGCTTGAGAATGTGCATTGACTACAGGAAGTTGAACCATGTGACTGTGAAGAACAAGTACCCTTTGCCAAGGATAGATGAATTGTTTGACCAATTGCAAGGAGCAGCCTATTTTTCCAAGATAGAGTTGAGGTCAGGGTACCATCAGTTGAGAGTTAGAGACTCGGATGTTCAGAAGACAGCCTTTAGAACAAGATATGGGCACTATGAGTTCTTAGTGATGCCCTTTGGTTTGACAAATGCACCAGCAGTCTTTATGGCTTTGATGAACAAGGTCTTTGCACCTTATTTGGATCACTCCACAGTAGTATTTATTGATGATGTCCTTGTGTATTCTAAGAGTAAGAAGGAGCATGAGGAACATTTAAGGACAGCATTGCAGCTCTTGAGGGACAACCAGTTATATGCAAAACTCAGGAAGTGCGAATTCTGGTTAGAGCAAGTCGTTTTTCTAGGCCATATCATCTCCAGAGAAGGTTTAGCAGTTGATCCAGCCAAGATAGAGGCAGTTGTTAGTTGGGCAAGGCCAAGCAGTGTGACAGAGATTAGAAGCTTGTTGGGGTTAACAGGCTACTACAGAAGATTTGTCCAAGGTTTTTCGTCCATTGCAGCCCCGTTGACAAAATTGACTAGGAAGAATGTCCCATTTGTTTGGACCGATCAGTGTGAAACCAGTTTGCAAGAGTTGAAAGGAAGGTTAACCACAGCTCCAATCCTTATGTTACCCTCGAGCAACGGCGGATTTATTGTTTACACAGATGCTTCGAATGTGGGACTGGGTTTTGTATTGATGCAAGATGGCAAGGTGATTGCTTATGGCTCGAGACAACTGAAGGACCATGAGAAGAATTATGCAACTCACGACTTGGAGTTGGCAGTAGTTGTGTTTGCTTTGAAGATGTGGAGACACTATCTCTATGGAGAGAAGTTTGAAGTTCATTCCGACCACCGAAGTTTGCAATATTTGTTCTCGCAGAAGGATCTGAATATGAGACAAAGGAGGTGGATGGAGTATATAAAAGATTATGACTTCCCAATCAAGTACCATCTAGGCAAAGTGAATGTTGTAGCAGATGCCTTGAGCAGGAAATCAGTGGTCATGGCTAATTTGAGAGGAATGGGTGTCTTACAACAGTTTGAAGAGTTGGGTGCTATGTTGGCGAATATGACAGTTTCAGAACCTACCTTCATCCAGAAGATCAAGGAAAATCAGTTGCAGGACCCAGACTTGGCTAAGATAGTAGACGTTATTGCAGAACGTCCCGATTTCAAGATGGTGAATGGAATACTGTACTTTCATGACCGGTTGTGTGTGCCAAATGTGGATGACTTGAAGAATGAAATAATGAACGAAGCTCACAGCACGAGATATTCTATGCATCCGGGTAGCACGAAGATGTACCATAATTTGAAGAATCGGTTTTGGTGGAACAACATGAAGAGAGAGATAGCAGCTTTTGTGTCTCGTTGTCTGACTTGTCAGTTGATCAAGGCAGAGCATCAGAAGCCTCTAGGCTTGTTACAGCCTTTGGAAATCCCGGAGTGGAAGTGGGAGCACATCACCATGGATTTCGTTTCCGGTTTGCCTAATACAAAGAAGGGAAATAATGCAATTTGGATTATTGTAGACCGTCTAACAAAGTCTGCTCACTTCATTCCGATGAAGACAGGGAATATGATGCATATGGCACCACTTGCGAAGTTATTTGTTGATGAGATTGTTAGTAAGCATGGTCAACCCGTCTCCATTACTTCAGATAGAGACAGTAGGTTTGTTTCAAAGTTTTGGAAAACTCTTCATGAGTCGATGGGTACCAAGCTCCAGTTTAGTACAGCTTATCATCCTCAGACAGATGGTCAGTCAGAGAGGACGATACAGACTCTCGAAGACATGTTGCGTGCTTGTGTATTGGATTTCAAGATTCAGTGGGATAAGTGCTTACCTCTTTGTGAATTTGCCTATAACAATAGTTACCACTCTAGCATCGGTATGGCACCTTTCGAAGCACTTTATGGTAGAAGATGCAGAACTCCGGTTTGCTGGGAAGAAGTCGGTGAGCGTAGTTTCCATGGACCGACGATAGTTGGAGAAACAAGTGACAAGGTCAAGTTGATTCAAGAAAGGTTGAAGATCGCCTGAAGTAGACAGAAGAGTTATGCAGACACTTGCAGAAGAGAATTGCAGTTTCAGGTGGGTGACAAGGTGTTTTTGAAGATCTCACCAGTTAGAGGGACCTTGAGATTCGGACAGAAGGGAAAATTGTCTAGAAGGTTTGTTGGTCCGTATGAAATTTTGAGCAAGATTGGAGATGTCGTTTATAGACTAGCGTTACCGCCGGAATTCTCCGGGGTGCACAATGTTTTTCATGTCTCTATGCTCACGAAGTATGTCTCTAGTCCTGCACACATTCTACAGCACGAACCTTTAGAGATTCGGGAAGATGCCTCGTATGTGGAAAGACCGATCAAGATCATTGACACCAAGGAGCAAGAATTGAGAAACCGAACTATTCATTGGGTCAAGGTACTTTGGGAAAATCACGAGCCAGAGGAAGCCACCTGGGAATTGAGAGAGCAAGTGCAAAGGAAGTATCCACAACTTTTACCAGAGGTAATTGTTTGATTTATTTGGTGGACCAAATATCCTAAGGGGTGGAGGATGTTAGACCCCGACCCAGACCAAGTCGATTAGCGTGCGATTAGTGTGTGTTTAGTCCTAAGTGGGTTTAGTTGTTGTTGGGTTAGAAATTATTAGTTTAGTCTTGGACATAGCTTTGGGGATTTTGAGAACGTTTAGTATTAATTAGACACACTCGGAAAGGCCCGAGTGCACGTGTAAGTTTGGGAAGATCGTATTGATTTCCGTGTGAGTGGGATTTTGATTTCATTTGAATGATGTTTCGACATATTACAACTTTCGTTTTAAGGACATTCTTGTCTGAAACTCAAAAACCCATGTTTTGACCCAAAGAGGGTAAAATTGTCTTTTATGCACAAATCTGGACACAATTTTCGAGACCTCAAAACCATGTAAAAAAAATATACTTTTTGGAAACTAGATATTTCGACGATCGTTTTATCCTTCTTCATCGAAGTCATCTGAGGCCCACAAGATCGTGTTTTCATCGTTTCAAAGTCAGGTCAGTTGGGCCCCACTTGCTAGTGCCTTAAGTAACTCATCTCTTTCCCCTTTTTGCTCTTTTCATTCTAAAACCCAAATCTCTGCAATTGTTCTTGACCTAGGGCAAGGGAAACCCTTTTTCTCTTCCTCTTCATCCCTCTTGCATGCTTTGGCTAGCGAGCTCCAAATAGAATTCCAAGCTTATCACCTTCTTCCTCTTCTTACAAGCTTTCCATTGGTACCAATTTCTTGGAGCTTCTTGTGGAGCAAGCTCTTCATCTTCTTCACCTCTTCCTGTTTAGCCATTGTTAGGTAAGAGTTTCAACCCATAATTTTCATGGAGTTATTTTGGTTCCTTAAGATCTTGTTTTTCATTTGAAAACCCCATTTTATGAAAATGGGTTCTTTGCTTTCATTTGTGTTAAGTTTGGTATGGTTTTCTCTTGGATTTTCTAGTAGTGTTGGATAGCTTGAGTGAAGTGCTTGAGAAGGATTGTTAGCTTTGGTCAAGGCAAGTAATCTCTTTAAGAAATGATGCATGCGTATTTTGATTTCAGTATATTTTAGTAAATTGTGCATTACTCTTGTTTATAAGCTTCATGAGTTTGTTTTCATTTGATTTGGATGGTTGGAATGATGGAATGAACCCTCGGTGAGCATGGAGGCTCAAGGGATGATATGTGATTGATTGATGAGAAGAAGGAGAGAAATGTAGCAAAAGTTGTGAAAAAGGAAGGAAATCTCCGCACTCAGAGCACAAGCAGCAGCTTGTTCGCTCGAGCGACCCCTGGGTCCGCTCGAGCGACCAAGCTTCCGTTTGGTCCGAGCGCAGACAGAGAGTTGTCCGTTCGAGCGCACCTTATATTCGCTCGAGCTACCGTCTCGCTCGAGCGAAGTGTCAACGCCTTATCAGGTCCGCTCGAGCGAAGTGTCATAACCTTACAAAGTTCGCTCGAGCGAACCTGCCGGACTCAAGGAGTAGAATTATTTCAGTTGTGTATTTCTTGAAGGTTGAAAACTAAACTATGTTAAGGGTTTTTAACTCGACATTGTGTAAATGGGATTTTGAAATGCAACCCAACTTCGGGGACGCCAACTCTTGTATATTCGGACATTTGGAATCCCATTTTCACAAGGGTCAATTAGTAGCCTTAACACATGCTTGTCGGATTTCATGTTTGAATTTCGTTTTGGTACGTCAAGTACCATCGTGTACTCATTTTAGATTCCAAGTATAAGCTTGTTTTGAAGGTTTGTTTCAAGAAAAAGGGGACCACTTCCTAAGCGTGTTATGCATATCAATTATGCCTCTTTGCTAGTCGTGCTCGTCGTGTTTTGATAAGTGATTTCCCCCTTTTTATCTCGACATGCTTTGATCGTGTTTCACGTGTTTTGTGCATTCAATACACCACTGAGCTTAGACTGCCCTTTCGGTTTGATCCACTGTCTGGGGGTCTTTAAACATGTGGACTGTCTGCAGACTGGTCGTGTATTTATTACACATCGTGCGTGTCCGGTTCCGCAGCCGGAATTCCCGTCTTTGTGGGAAATCGTGTCGTGCTTATATTATGTATATCGTGCTTGTCGTGAGTGCTTGCTCTTTTCATTATATAAATGATAGAGAAAGGATGGGCTCTTTGTGGATTGTAACTGTTCATGATATATTATGTATTCATGCTAGTTTGTTTTGGTATCTCAGCCTCGTTCGCATTCTTGAAAATGTACCTCAGTTTTGATAGTATTTCATATCAAAGATTTGCTTACAGGTTTTCTCTAAATGTTATTGTTCATGTTCATGCCTAAATTGATTACCTGCCAAACCGTCGTGTTTGACCCTTGTTTGTTGGTGCCCAGTGTTAGGAATTTTGTAGATTGCAATTTGATGGATGCATAATCATTCTAGCATCATTTGATTTACACACTTGCATTGGTTTTAAATATACTTGAAATCTTGTTTTATTCATGCATTGCTTTTAAGATTTGTAAAAGTATTGTTTTATGCATGACTTGTCTTTTTATCTTGGATGCATTTGTTTTAGAAAATCAAGCTAGCCTATGAGTTTTAAATCTTTCAAAATGTTTTAGGCTTTTTATGTTCCATGTTTTAAAACCCTTAGAATGATTTTAAACATGTTTTAAAGTTTGATTTTTTGGCCCAAATAATTCCACAAAGAAAAACTTTGAATTTGCAAAAATTGGATTTTGGGGCCACTGCAGTGTCGCCGGTCGACCGGCGTAGAGGTCCCGGTCGACCGGGAACACTGCAAGGCAAAAATTTGGCCTGGCGCACCAACGGTCAGAAATCCGACCGTTGTGTGATCCCGGTCGACCGAGACCTGTTTGCCGGTCGACCGAGGACTAGCCGTTGGCAACTTTTTGCTATAAATATGAGTTCTTTCCCTTGCCAAAAGTTGGGAATTTTTAGCCCCTCCTTGAGAGGTATTGAGGCATATCAAAAGGGAAAAGAACCAAGGGATGAAGGGGATGATTAGGAAAGCTAAAGCTTGGATTAATGAAGTTAAACCACCAAGTAGGCTCTTCCTTCCTTAATCATATGTTTTCATGCTTTTGTTTTATTTTTGGTAAATCATTTCTAGCATGTTAAACTATGTTTGTGTTGTGTCCTTAACATGTGTTATGTTTTGAGTTGATTTATTGTTTTGGATACAACACCATATGATTCAATCCAAGTAGTACTTAACTTTGGTAAATCTAAGTAGATCATGTTAATGAAAGAACCTTTGAGATCATATGTAACATGATCCATATACTTGGTTGAATCTTTGGTTGTTGTTTTCCATCATAAGAACATCTCTTTCAAAACTAACTTATGTTTTGGATTCAACTTCTTTACAAATCATATGTTTTCATGTTTTGTTTTATCATTGGTAAATCTTAGTAACATGTTAACCTATGATGCGTTGTATCCTTAGCATGTGTTATATTTTGAATAGATCTATTGTTTTGGATACATCACCATTGATTCATCAAAGTAGTTCTTTATCTTTGGTAAATCTAAGTAGATCATGTTAATGAAATATGTAACATGATTCATATACTTTGTTGAATCATTGGTTGTTGTTTTTCCATCATAAGAAAATCTCTTTCAATTGTATCTTATGTTTTGGATTCAACATCTTTACAAATCATATGTGTATTATTGTTTTAAAGTCTCACAACTTGCATCACTTTGATAGGTAAATCATTTTCAAGTTGTATTTATAATTACATATGATTTGTTCCCTCTTTTCAATCAAATCTATTTTTATGTTTTGAGCTTCATTGGTGATTTGATTGACATCCCTATGCATCACATGTTTAGAGCTAATCCATTTCATACAACTTGTGTAACTTTGATATCATTCACAAGTTGTTACTTTTAACATGTGATTGCATTACTTCCTCAATCATAAATGTTTTTGAGCTAAAACTTTCAAAAGCCTTAGGCTAACATTCCATCGATACTCGCAAACCAAATGAGCAAGGAGGCGACATTCCATCGATACATGCAATATCATTCAGCAGGGAGGCGACTTTTAGTCGATACTTGCATTTTTTAAAACCAAAACCTGGCTTCTACACCAAAAAAAAATTCGGATTTTATGGAAAAAAAATCTAAAAAATCTAAGCTAAAAATTTAAGCCAAAAATCTAAAATTTGGCTTTCATACTAACAAAACAAAACTTAGTTTTAAAAACATCTGGCTTTCACGGCAACAAACAAAATTTTGGCTTCCATGCAAAAAAAAAAAAAAATTAAATTTTGACTTCCATGCCATCCCAAAATTTCGGCTTTCACGCCAACAAACAAAATCAGCTCCTACGCCACAAAACTTGGCTCTCATGCCAATTCAAAAATCAACTCCTATGCCACAAAACCTAGCTCTCAAGCCAGTTCAAAAATCCGGCTTTTATGCCATCTCCAAAAATTCGGCTTTCATGCCATCTCAAAACCTTGGCTTCCATGCCACAAACAAATTTTGGCTCTTACGCCACAAAATTTGGCTCCCACACCATCTCAAAATCTAGCCTTCAAGCTTTTTAAAAACCAGGCTTTCGCCACAAAATCTAGCTTTCTTGCCCAAAATAACCCTTTGACAAAAGATTTTCACAAAATGACAACCTTTTGGTCAAATTTTCAAACAAACATCCTTATCCAACTTTTGCTTATTTTCATCGAAAAGAATGAGTAAAAGGTATATAGAGTACCAAAAATATTTTTTACATGGAGGTACCGAAAAGAGAAGAAGAAAAAGTGTTCGTTACAAAAATCAGGAGCTTAGTCTAACATGGTATTCAACCAAAGATTAAACTCCTCAAGTAGACTCTTGGCCTTAGCCTCTAAAGCTTCCAGGCCACGCTTCTTCAAAATCTTTCCATAAAATGCGGCAGAACGCCGCGACCCATCTGCAGCAAGGGGAAGTCTTCCCATAGGATCTCCCATTGCTCGTACTCTTGAGTCTTCCTCCGAAGATTGCTCTCAGCCTCCTCGACCTGGCGAATCAGAGTCCCTTCTCTAGCCCGAGCTTCCACAATGGCAGCCCATTTGGCAAAAACTTGTTCCTCCAATAACTCAAGACGCTGCCTGGTCTCAACGACCTCCCTATCAAGACGGCGCAGGTCTTCTATTAGCTCAATGATGGCCAACTCAGTGACCTTCTTCTCCCGAACGAATTGCTTCCGAGTCCGCGAGATCTCATTCAATTTAGACTTAACCTCGCCAGAAGGCTTCAAAAACATCTCATTGAGAAAGTCACCACTTGGGCAGCTCATGCTCTCATTCCACTTGTTGCCTAGAGTTATGACTTCATCAACAAAAGCCTTCACACTTGCATTGTCCAGACTGACCACTTCGCTATCAGCAAGGATGTCATGTACATGCTTGATCATACCAAAGCCAGCTTTCAAATTGCCAGAAGAAAGAGTTTCGACCCAGGAGCTCAAATAGCTCTTCAACACTTTCTTCGCATTCGGAAGAGATGACCCGGATAAAGGCTCGGCCCTCTCCATTGGTCGAATGCCCGTGTCATGCCCTGTTGGAGGAGTGATCATCAGACTCTTTCTAATTGGAGACACTGGCGAAGGAATCTCCTAAGAAGATTTTACCCCTGCCGCATTGAAATCGGAAGAAGAAGTCCCTACTTCTGGTTCAGCTGTAGGCATCTCCTGCTCTGACCCTGAAAAAGACGGAGGAACTTCTCATGTTACTTCATAACCTACCAGCAAAACAAAACAAAAAAGGTAAGAATATGATCTTGTTGAAAAAAAATCATTATCATCAAGGCTATTGCTACAAATACCTTATTCGACGATCGGCGGAATACTTTTTGCCTCCATGAGTTCATCCAAAGCATCGTCAAAGGTAAAGTCCATGGATGGCTCAAAATCGTCAGAATCCCTTGGCAAGTCAACTGACAAGAAAATAAGCAACATGTTACCAAATGACGGCACAGAAAAAAAGGAAACAAAACACAAAGAAGTCATACCAGGTGAAGATTCTGGAATCACTCCAGAGTCCCTCGGTTCTTCTTTAGATGCCACAATCGGATCCGTCACTGCTTCATCAACCGGAATCTCAGGCATCACCAAATCATCATGTCCAATTGAAAAAGGGAGAGAAAGAAAGTCAAAAGAAGAAAATCTCAATGAAAGAAAGGGAAAAGCAAAGTGGAGGAATCATACATTCATTTGAAAGTTCGGGATCCGAACCCTAGAGGGGGGGGGGTGAATAGGGTGAGCTTCAAATTAGTGACCAATTATGTGTTAGATTGTATGGTCTCAATCCATTAGTTGATGTAATAAATTGATTAATTTCTTTATTTATCAATAAAATCATGCTTTCCTTTCATGAGATGAATGGTGTTTATTACTTAATGAACATGACAAATACATATGACATAATGGTTCATGAGATGAACCGGGTCCCATTAGTATATTAGATGTGATATATGTAGATGGATGAGATCCACATATAGGAGACATGTGTTACAACTCTTAAACTTAAAATATCTTCACAACCAGTGATGAGACTGGGCATCTCATCTGATAAGGTTGTAGCACTTTGATCACTATGAGATAGTGTGATTTGTCTCGATCATCAGAATGTAAGATTTTGGATCATAGTGCTGGTACACTGGATGTATTGAAGGACCATGAGAAGCACCTTATGAAATATTATCTCAATTTAAGGACTGCTCTCATAATTCTCTAGCAATAGGCTCTCAATCCTAAGACATTGATAAACTCAAGTTTCTATCTATTCATTTGTTTTGAGTCACCATGTTGACACCAAAAATGTCACTTTGCCTCTTCACACCAAAAGCCACATGGAGCCGCATCCTACCAAAAATAGGCAGGCGCCACTTCAAGCATCAGATCTTGTCAGAATCAAACAAAAACTGCAAGGTCATTCAAAACAGCCAAAAGAGAGGTACACATGAAGTTTCGGGCCATTCCGACATCATTTGGCCTAGCTTCACTTCTCCAACAACTAAGCAGCAGCTCCCGGCAGCGACAGTGTCGAAGACCCCAAATCTTCGATCATAGCCTACAGATGGTCTCAAAATACCTCTGAAAGGCTACATGTCAAGTTTCAAGTCAAACCGACACCGTTTGACCCTCCATCAACTCTCGAGCAGCAAAATCAAGCCCTTAGGTAGCGAGAACTACCGAGGTCGTCACTCATCAAACAGAGCACATGGGCGGCTTCTACACACTCTCAAAGGGCCACACGTCAGATTTCAGGTCATTCCGATGACGTTTGACCCAGTTTCGATGCTCGGAAACAAAATCAAGCCTACCGGCAGCAGAGCACCCCGGGACTATGGCACCCAATTAAGAGCTTGTGGATCATCTCAAAATGACTCCAGTAGGCTCCCCATCGAATTTCAGGTCAATCGGACATCGTTTGACCAGAAGTCAAAGCTCGGCATTTCCCTCGAGGTGAAATAAAGGCAAGCGTTTGCATGACCCCAAACAGCTTCAAAACTCAAACGAAAGCCTATGGTTGGTCTTATCTACTGATGAGGGAGTCACACGTCGAATTTCAGGTCAATCAGACATCGTTTGACCAAAAGTCAAAGCTCGGCATTTCCCTCGCGGTGAAATAAAGGCAAGCGTTTGCATGACCCCAAACAGCTTCAAAACTCAAACGAAAGCCTATGGTTGGTCTTATCTACTGATGAGGGAGTCACACATCGAATTTCAGGTCAATCAGACATCGTTTGACCAAAAGTCAAAGCTCGGCATTTCCCTCGCGGTGAAATCAAGTCAAGCGTTTGCGGGACCCCAAGCGGCTTCAAAACCTGAAAAAAAGCCTATGGTTGGTCTTGTCTACTGCTCAAGAAGCTACACGTTGAATTTCAGGTCATTCCGACATCGTTTGACCTAGTTTCGACGCTTGACAAAAAAATCGGCAGTTCTCCACAGCAAAGTCTTCGGCTTTTCAGGAAATGGGAAACTTTGCGATCCGATTTGCACGGCTTCTCGTCAGGTTTTCTTGAGGTAAATTCAGCCAATAAATGAGAGGAAATTACAAGAAAAATGCAGGAGAAAACAGAAGCGAAAAACGACGAAAAACGAAGAAGAAAAGGCGACCGGAAGGCGGCCGACCATGGGGCACAAACCCCATGGTCGCCGGCCCCATGGTCGCCGGCGACCATGGAGGTCCGGGCCGCCGGACCTCGCCCAAAAACCCCGTTTTTCGGGTATCTTTCGCGTCCCGAGTTGATTGGCCCCTGTGATTTTTCCAAATTCTGATTTTTTGAGCATGAAATCCGTCGATCTTCGTCGACATCGTGGATCCGCCGCCGGAATCATGGAATCATCATCCGACACCTCAAAATTGTCAACCGACGGATCAAGAAAATGCACTTTCTGCCCGACCGATCGAGAAATCGATTGGACAGATATCGCCGGCTTGTTGATATTAATCAAAGTCTGAAATTGCATGATCATCCGATGTCGATCAACATGAAGATCCATCGATGATCATCGCCAAAAGAATTCCAAAGGACGCGGCGCGGCCCGTGACTCTTCAAGCGACCGGGAGACCATTTAATGCTGTTAATTGACTTGTTTATGGCAACTTATTACAGTCATTAACTCATTATCTTGGACGGCCCAATCAAAAGCAAGCAAATGGGAGTTACAAATCCAAGAATTAATGGCATTAAAACCATGAAACTCCCCTCATTATGGAGATTAAAGGCAACTAAATGCCCATTATCCTCCACCGGCCAATCAAATTCAAGGAAAAAGGAGTTACCAAATCAAGAAATTAAAAACTTGTAACTCCTCCCATCATGAGCATTAATACCATAGCTCATAAACTCTCCTAAATGGCTACCAAATGCCTATAAATAGGAGGCCATTCCAAGGAAAAGAAAAGAAGGGAAAAATTATCCAAAAACTCTCCGAAAAATCCAAGAAGAATCCAGAACCTCAGCAACAAACTCTCCTCTATTGAAGAAAACTCTGCTGCAACAAGCACTACAAGGTGATCAAAGCCCCTTGGGGGGCCACCCCCCCACCCCAAGGCCACCTCTCCTTCTATCCAACATTGCTAGATGCGGCTTTTCAGCCCGTCTACTCAGCTTTTTACCGGATATAGGACCTTACCTTGGTCCTTATCCTCTAAAAATCTGAGGTTGGAGCCAAGCCAAGAAATCAAGCATCAAAGTTCTCATCTGAAGGACGATGGCGGAGTCCATACATGACTCGCGACCGTCGATCTGAACGGGTCCTCCCACAATCGCATGAAAAGTTAGATTCCATTTCTTTCTTTTCTATTGTATTGTATTTTTTCTTAAAGAGACACAAAATTCACATTTCTTGTCTTTTCATTATTGATGAGATTTGTAAACCGCCTTTCATGGCAAAATCGCCTTTCACGGCACCAAAATCACCTTTCACGGCAAACAAAGAAAATCGCCTCTCACGGCATTCAAAACAAACTTGTCTCTGTTCTTTAAAATATGTGTGCAATGGAAAGTTAGGAAAAAGTTGATTTCCTTTCTACTTGTGAAGGTGAATCTCCGGATCACTACTCTAAATTCCAAGTAGAAAAGAAAACCTGGCATACCCACAAAATGTTGATACCCGCCTTTCTTTCTTCCCTCTCCCTCCTTCCGGACCCCGACAGACCCGGGGCGGATGGCAGCGGAGGAGGAACGGAGGGGCGCGGTCCATCAAGCTGGCACACCCGGTGGGACCTGTTCATTTGAGAACACAATGCTTGGATTCTTTGGCTCCATTCTAGTTGGTGGCCTTTGTTGGATCTTGCATCTAAAAAAAAAAACATGAGATGGGATTTTTGGAAGTTTCTTTCTTTAAGTTTATTTCCATCCTTTCCCGTTTCTAAAAAAAATAATCTGATTTAAATTTTTTTTCAGATTTCCCTCTTTTGGGTTTAAGTTGAGAAACTTTGGCTTCTTCCTTTTCGGATTTCGAGATCGCAGAAATGTTGAACTCATTTTCGGAATGGAACACCATTTGCTCTCTTCTATGAATCCACAAAAAAATCTGATTTACAAATTTTTTTTCTCTCAGATTTCTCCCTTTTGGGTTTAAGTTGAGAAACTTTGGCTTATTCCTTTTCGGATTTCGAGATCGCAGAAACATTGAACTCATTTTCGGAATGGAACACCATTCGCTCTCTTCTATGAATCCATAAAAAAAAATCTTTCAAAAAAAAGCCACTAAGGTTGCACCAATTGCGTTCTTTGACCAAAGTGGATTTAAGAAAAGCCTTGTCCAGAGTGTGGAGACAGCTAGACTGTTCTAGGCAAGGGTCCTCCAAACGGGTTCATTAAGTAATCCTACCCTTACCTGGGGGCTGATCTATCAACTGAGGTTTCATAAGATCGAATTGGAGATCTATGTGAACTCTTAAAAAAAATCTTCAAAAATTTTTTTTCTAAAAAAAAAGAACAAAAAGGAAAACTTCTATCACTTTTGGATTCATATTTGAGAAATCCTGGTTCATTCCTTTTCGGATTTTCGAGCTCGCATAAGTGTTGAGCTCATTTTCGGATTGGAATACCATTTGCTCTCTTCTATAAGTCCAATCTTGACACTTCAAAACAAAAAAAAAAAAAAAAAAAACTTCCGTCACTTTTGGATCCACACTTGAGAAATTTTGGTTCCTTCCCTTTCGGATTTCGAGCTCGCAGAAATGTTGAGCTCATTCTCGGATTGGAATACCATTTGCTCTCTTTTATGAATCCAATCTTGACCTTTCAAAAATCCCATCTCGTGTCCTTTCCAAGGATGCGATTTGCAACATTTGTGCCTAGCGGTCCTAGTACGCCCTTTCGGGTCTACTGTATTCGCAACCGACACATTTGTATCTCAACCTTATATCATTTTACCTTGAGTGAGCTTTGTTTCTCGGTAATTTGAATTAAGGTTCACAATTGCTTCTAGCAGTCACTGGGACGCTCATTATGAGCTGACCCTACTTGCGTTTAGAACAATTGTGCCATCTATGGCTTTTCTGCCTTCCTCATGTTGCTTGGGCTGGGCCATGTTCCCTCAGGCGAGTTGAAGAGGCGAAACCATAGTATTTTCCATTCATGATCACCATATTCTTGTGATTACTAATGGATATGGTCTTGTTTCAGAAGTTTTCCAAAAACTAACAATGGCAGCTTCATTAACCATCACCTTTGATGAGAACAAGTACCAGCTGATGCTTCAAGAGAAGCAAACCAAGCGCACCTACAAGCGCCCCGCCAGTTGCCAAAGCATCACCACCCTTGGCGACTCCCAGAACACCAGGTCGACCTCAACTCCCCGGACCATCGTCTTCAAGTCGCTGGGACCATTCCCACTTCCCGTAGAAGAAACTGCAACTGCCAAGAAGCAGAAAATTGCCACCGGACATGTCGCTGCTCCGACACCAAAGGCGGCCATCAGAAAACCTGAAGCCCGTGGTAACCCCACGAAGCCTCAACCTACAAGAAACCAGGTCTGCTCAAAGATTTGGTCCCCAAGACCTTCACCCAAACAAAGAAGGTCACAAACACCTGCAAAGCCAGCATACCTGGCCCCTCTCAAGGAGAACTGGTTCTACCCTCTTGCTTACATGAAAGAGGAGAAACCTACCCTCCACCAAACAAAACCAACTCAGCACGAGCCGGCTTGCTCCTACAAGCCCAAAATCAAATCGTGCATCGTAAGGCCTCCGCAAGAACCTGCAAAGGCCTGCACTCCTGCGAGTCGACCCTTCCTCTCAACAGGGGCCGAACTCGCCAAATTCAAGGCTTCACTGCGATAGGCAAAGGACCGCGTCTGGATCCTGTCCCTGCCAGTCTTCAAAGAAGACAAGCTCGGCTGCTGTGCACCAGGGACTACGTCCTTCATTGCCAGAGCGCAGCCAGAGCTAACCGAAGCTCAAATTACTCGTCGTATGCGCCGCCGTGTGGCATATCGACAAAAGAGACTAGAGAGGCAAAGAACCCAACATTTTGCACTTCAGGTCTCCAAAAAATGGGTTGAAAAAGAAAGACCCAATCAAGTTGTTGTTGTCCATATGGTTGGAAAAACCAGAAGACATCAAAAGTCGGCAACTAAAATCCATGTCAGACGACCGGTGACTCGCAGCGTCACTTGGACAAGAAGACATCAAGAAGATTCTCCCGCTCCTTCAAGTCAAGGACACCGGAGTAATCACTCATCGAGCTCTTCATCTAAAAGAATGAGCTCCAGCTCAGTCACCAAGACTGTATCCTCTTTCGACTCTTGAAGAGTGAACCTCTTGGTCACAAATGCTGAGCAACCTCCGCCACATGATGACGTAGCTGCACGCATCCAGCAGCTGGAACAAGGACAGCAGAGAATAGAGGCCCTAATGGAAAACCTCCTTCTCACTATCCAACGTCCGCCAAACAATGAAGCTCCTCCGAGCCATCAAGGCGTCGAGGAAAATGCGGAAAATAGTGAGTCACGCGCCCTTACCAAAAAGGACGTTGACGATATCCTCGCCAAAGCAAAAGAAGAGGATACACTAAAGGAGCATGGGATCAAGCCACCATATCCCTTGTGGATGGACTCGGTCCCGTTCCCTCCAAAATTCAAGCAACCTACTCTCCAAACATATACGGGGAAAGGTTCAGCCAGACAACACGTCATCCATTTCAAGATCCTGACGGGAGCTATTGCGGATCAAGATGCCCTCAAAATCCGCCTCTTTACAAGTACCCTAAAAGGTACGGCCTTTGATTGGTACTCCACTCTGCCGGAGGACTCCATTCAAAATTGGGCCATGCTGGAGACACGCTTCCTAACCCACTTCAAAGGTGAGGATCATCCTGTTACTATGGCGCAGCTCTGCAGCCTAAAACAGGGAGAGAGTGAGTCAACATATGACTTCATTCACAAGTGGAAGGCAATGGCGTACAAATGCTCAGATGTATTGCCACAAGCGTTGCTAGTCGACATCTGCCGTAACAACATGAGAGCAAGAATCCGCTCCATGATCATCGGCAACAAATCAAAAAACCTAGGTGAACTCCTAGAAGCTTCTATGGAGGCTGAAACGGTGATCAAAGACCTCAACAGTCAGAAATCGTCGACCATCATTGCAACCTCAAAGCTAAAGAAAAAAGAGGTTCTCAATGTGCAAACCAAGTCAGCTCCTCAGCCGCCAAAGAAAGCTGAAAACAAAGCTGCAGGTAAAAAGCCTGAACTCTCTGATGCCTTCAAAGAACGAGTAGAGAAGAAATACCCGTTCGATGAAGATGTTGAAGAAATTTTTGGGGCACTTCTCGCAAACGGTAAACTCACCTTGCCTGACCCCAAAAGACCGGGCGATGTTGGCAAAACCAACGATCCTCGGTATTGTTCATACCATCAGATGGTCTCGCATCCTCTCAATCAATGCTTTGTTGTGAGAGAGAAGATAAATGAGATGTGGAAAAACGGAGTCATCACCTTCGACAAGAACTATGGGTCTGCCTCCGTCAACATGGTGTCGTGTGGATAAAAACAAAAATCACCAAAAGAGAAGATCACTACTTCCTTCAAGGTGATAAAGATGACCCAAACATCCCAAGAGTTGGTTCCATATCCAACATCAGACGGACAGCCCATATGGGTACACCCCGATCTCCTAGAAGATGAAAATTGGGAGGTCGTCAAAACAAAGCCAACCGCTCAACAGCGAAGGCAAGCCAGGAGACAACTCCGCAAACTCAAACAGCAGGAGAAAGCTCCGAAAAAGCAAGAAGTCGCTGAAAAGGCAGAGACCTCCTCTACCGCTTCACTGGGGGCAACAGAAGAGTCTCCTCCCAAGACTTCAAAGGCGGCAAGAAGATTCACTCTTGGTGATTTCATGCCACCGCACCTCAAAGATGAAACTACGCAGGGGGCATCATACTCTTGCAACTCGGTGGTCGGATTCCCCATGGATGGATACGAGTCCAGTGACACCGCTAGCGACATCGATGAGTGGGAGGAATCCCTCGAAACAGGAGAATCTCTCTCTGACGAGGAATGGATCCCTGAATCTCATCTTATGCCAGTAATCTGGTATAACCCATTACAGCCGTAAGGATCCTGGTCTGATGATGAAGAAGACCAAGAGGCTGTCCAAGAAAATACTCCAGTGGAACCCAACCATGTTGAACCACAAGGAGCAGACGAAGAAGAAGATTTGGCCCCCATGCCTGATCTCGATGAATACGCAAGGATCTTGCAGCACCTTGCTATAGAGCAAGAACAAGGTCGCATCAACCAGCTTCGTCACAACCCAGCACCGGAAGTTCCTGAAAATCTACAGGAATCTCCTCCGGTAACCCCGGAAAACGAAGGAAGCTGTTGGATCGATGATCCCCTTACATCTGAGGACGAATCTGATTCCCAACAGTTCATCTTGGAGGCATCTTCCGTCAAAGTTACTTGCAATTCAATAGCTCAGGATGATAATTCCTCCGGAACCACACCTTCCCAGGCTTCGTCTCCGGGAACAGTGACATCGGAACTCAAACCTCTTCCGACTGATCACCTTGAAGAAATTCCAGCCGGTGAAATCTTCTTCAGAGAAAATCCGGTCAATTGGTCCCAAATACCCGATCTCATCGGTGATGTCTGGACCGACAAAATATTCGATAAAGAAGGAAAGTTGCTGGATGCTGTTCAGGACTTGCTCCCGGAAAATGCTCCATGCAACACAATTACTGAAGATGGCAATGCTGATACAGAGACATCTTCCGCAAATGAGAAGGAACAACCCCTTGATCTCGAGGGTGATCTTCCAAACAAAGACCCTTCTCCAGAAGATCTTGAAGTTGGTAGAGGTACCCGTTCTGGCCGGGATTACCACAAAAACTACAACCAACCTTCTGCTTCTTATGTAAATCCTTCGGGAAAACAAGCTGTAAACGCCCCTAGTGGCAAGAATAATGAAAATGCAGGCCCCAAGGAGGCTTTCAAGTATGACTTGATTCAGCACTTCAAACACATACCTGCACGTCTGCACATCCTAGACTTATTACGAATGTCACCACAGACTCGTGATAGTCTCATTTCAGAACTACAAATGCTGGATGCGGATGTCGACAAACATGCCCCACAAGTCCTACAAATTGAAATGGACTATAGGGTCAAAAAATCAAAAACTCCCTCAAAAGGAGAAAAGAAGAAAACTGAGGGATCCTGCATCGAATGCCTCTCGGTTCAAAAAGCAGCAAGTGCAACCATCGCCTTCACCAAGGAAGACCTCCTGCTAGGCGAGACAAAGCACAACCGACCCCTGTACTTCACCGGGTACATCAAAGAGGTGCCAGTACGCAGAATCCAGATCGATCCAGGTTCTGCACTAAACCTCATCTCCACTTCGGCACTCGAAGAACTGGGCATTCCGCCTAGCAAGCTGAGCCACACGTCTGTATCCATCTTTGGATATGATGGCAGCGCTCAAAGGCAGATCGGCAAAATCAGGTTCAAGTTGCAAATCGGTGATCTTATCTCCGAGGTCACTATCTATGCAATAAAGACCCCTTCATGCTACAACATCCTTCTCGGACGCCCCTGGATACACGAGAATGGTGTTGTCCCTTCAACTTTACATCAGTGCATCAAGTTCGTTGGCAATGACGGCTTGATACATCGAGTATTTGCAGACAAAAAGCCCTTCAAAGGCAAAGAAGTCTATTTCGCAGATGCTCAGATGTACAAAGATGAAAAAGAAGAAAGGGAGGAAGAAACAGTACCCTTTGCCGAAAATCTCCAGAAAGACAAAGGCAAGGCTCCTCAGCAATCACCGGAAGAAAACAAACCCTTTATCAAAACCGAAGAGAATAATCAATCTCCCTTCATGGTCTCCCTCAAGTCTTCAAAGCCTCTGGTGATCACCACCAAAGCAAAGAAGACAAAACAAAAGGCTGGGGGCAAGTTTGATGTCTCCTTCGTGTCTATCTTGCAAGACACGGATTCAGACTCAGAGCCAGAAGACGACACATCGTCAAGCCAAGCTGATGATCAACAAGTCCAGCCCGCTCTCACTCCGATGGAGAAAACCGTCGACATAGAAGATCCGGCATCTGCTTCCTTCGTTGTTCCAGCAACATCAGCAGAAGAAAAGCCAATCTTCTTCCATAAATCGGGAGTTTCTTCATCAAATTCTTCGCTTGAACCTTTCCAAAATGAAGGTATGCCTCAACTATCCCTGTATAGTCCAATGGCACAAGCTATCATGAAGAAAATGGGCTACGACGCTCAGAACCCAATCGGTTTGGGAGGTGGCCGTGGTATTATCACGCCATTGGAACCAACCCTGACCAAAAGTCAACTGGAAGGTTGGAAACCCCACCGCCACATAGAAAAGTCTTCACATGGGCTGGGGTATGATCCTGACGCTCCCTTGAAACAGTTGACACAAAGGCTGCAAAGTCGTCTTGCCGACCAAGCCTCAACATCTCATATTAATGAAGACATCGATCTCCCCGGATATCTCTTTGAAGAGTCACCCGTCGAAGATTTAGGAAGCTCACCCAATTGGTATGATTTCTCAGATGATGAAGAGGAATTGACCGATGGTACGGATACACGATTTTCTAGCCCAGAAGAACCATCATCTCCAAAAGAAGTGCCCTACTTCGACCTAGTTTCAACAAGTGATTGGGACCATCTCATAGCAGATCTTGAGAAAAGTACCAATCAAGAAGACCCGTGGACAAAAGCAGAGTCGTGGTCTGTAGATACCTTTGGAACTCCAGAAGGCTTTGTTGGGCTGGAAGCCTCCGAAAATATTGTGGAGGAACCACCTTCAAACCTTCCAACTGAAGATTCTGTTCAAAAGATAGACTTGGGAACACCTGATAACCCATGTCCTGTATTCATAAGCAAGAATATAAAGGATGATGAGTTACCCGAGTATATCGCGTTTCTTCATGAGTTCGTTGATTGTTTTGCATGGTCTTACGTTGAGATGCCTGGCTTAGACCCCAAAATAGCAGTCCACAAACTCAATCTTCAAAAAGATATCAAGCCTATCAAACAAGGCCAAAGAAGGTTCCGTCCTGACGTGATGGACAAAATTGAACAAGAAGCTCAAAAACTCAAAAGCGTTGGCTTCATCCGTGAGGAACAACATTCTGAATGGTTGGCCAACATCGTCCCCGTGACAAAGAAAAATGGGCAAATCAGGGTCTGCATTGATTATAGAGACTTAAACAATGCATGCCCAAAAGATGAATTCCCGCTCCCTATACCGGAGGTGATGATCGACAACACCTGTGGGTTCGAGCGAATGACATTCATGGATGGCTTCTCTGGCTACAATCAGATAAAGATGCATCCTGAAGATGAAAAACACACAGCATTTCGGACCCCGTTTGGCGTGTATTGCTACACTGTCATGCCATTCGGTCTGAAGAATGCCGGCGCTACATATCAGAGGGCTATGATGAAGATATTCCAAGATATGCAGCACAAGACGGTCGAATGTTATGTCGATGACCTCGCCGTCAAAAGCAAAAGAAAAGAAGACCATCTCAAAGATCTTCGAGAAGTCTTCCTTCGACTTCATAAACACAAACTGCGAATGAATCCCCTCAAATGCTTCTTCGGTGTTTCATCGGGTAAGTTTCTCGGATTCATAGTACGGAAAGCTGGCATAGAGCTTGACCCCACCAAAGTCAAGGCTATCCTAGAAATGCCATCTCCAAGAACCCTAAGACAATTAAAAGGGCTCCAAGGAAGATTGGCATACATTGACGGTTCATCTCCAACCTATCAGGGAAGTGCCGTCCATTCTCTCGGATAATGAAGAAAGGTGTCGATTTTGTCTGGGATGCTGAATGTGAAGCCGCGTTCCAGGACATCAAGTCATACCTGACTAAACCTCCAGTGTTGGCTGCCCCCACAACTGGAAAACCATCCTCTTGTACACAAGAGCCCTTGACTGTTCTTTAGGCGCTCTACTCGCACAAAAGAATGACGAGGGAAAAGAAGCTGCTCTATATTACCTTAGCCACATGTTGGTAGGTGCAGAGCATCGCTACTCTCCAGTCGAAAAAGAATGCTTGGCAGTGATGTTCGCCATACAAAAACTGCGTCACTATCTGCTAGCCAACACAGTGTACCTGATTTCGAGGATCAACCTCCTAAAGGTCCTTGTCACAAAAGCAGGTTCTCTCAATGCCCGACTAGCAAAATGGTCCATCCTCCTGTCACAATTTGACATTAGGTATGTACCACAAAAAGCAATCAAAGGCCAAGCTCTAGCAGACTTCCTCGCGGAGCATCCATTGCCTAAAGATTCTCCACTCAGGGATGACCTCCCAGACGAACCGGTCTACAGTGTGGAGACTTCCTTATCAAATGCTTCCTGGCACATGTACTTCGATGGCGCAACCAGGACAAATGAAAAGGGAAATCAAATATCGGGAATTAGCATTCTCTTTGTTAGTCCCGATAAATACATGATTCCGCATGCATTCTCGCTACTGGAACCATGTTCAAACAATGCAGCTGAGTACCAAGCCCTGATCATAGGATTGGAACTCGCCCTCGAATCCGGCATCACTACGCTGGAAGCTTTTGGAGACTCTCAACTGATCGTCAACCAGATGAATCAGAAATTTGAAGTCAGGAAGCCCGATCTGTTGCCTTACTACAACAAGGCACAATCGCTTCAACAAAAGTTCGACATCTGTCACATCACCCACATCCTCAGAGGTGAAAACATTCGTGCAGATGCCCTGGCTGGACTTGTTGCGTCTATGGCAATCCAAGAAGGGGAAAACATGCAAGTTACAGTGTGTCAAAAAAGGATTCTCCCTCCTCTCAACACACATCAAGCAGTTGTTGAATGCCACCAAGTGGTTGGAAGTCGGATCTCCGTCCTTAAACCTCTGATCGGCGACTGGAGGGATCCGTTCATTGATTACATAATGTTCGGAATCCTACCTGAAGATCCAAAAGAACGGGTAAGCATCCAAAGACGAGCCCCGAACTTTCATTTGGATATTCCTTCAAAAATGCTGTATAGAAAATCCTACAACGGAGTACTTCTACGCTGCTTGTCACAACAAGAAGCTGAAGAAACACTCAAAGAAGTACATGCTGGTCTTTGTGGAGCTCATCAGGCTGACCCTAAGCTCTACGATCAGATAAAAAGGTTAGGTTATTATTGGCCTACCATGGTGGCTGATGCAACGCAATTTGCTAAGCGCTGCCAACAATGCCAAATTCATGGAGACTATGTCCACATGCCTCCAGAAGGGCTGCATCCTACAGCGATCTCATGGCCTTTTGAAGCCTAGGGTATGGACATCATAGGTCCTATCTCCCCTCCATCGAGGAAAGGTCATCGCTTCATCTTCGCCGCTACGGATTATTTCTCCAAGTGGTCAGAAGCATTCGCGCTTAGTGAAATGAAGACCTCATAAGTCCTTCAGTTCTTGCGCACCAACATCATTTGTCGCTTCGGCATACCTAAAAGATTTGTCCATGATAACGGACCGCAATTCCGGGGTCACAGATTCTACAGGTTCTGCGACAAATACAAAATCTAAAGTTGTCCTTCAACTCCGTACAATCCGGCAGCGAATGGACTAGCAGAGGCCTTCAACAAGACGCTCTGCAAAATCCTCAACAAAATGGTCTCTAGTCACAAAAGAGATTGGGGCGACAAACTGCCTGAAGCTTTGTGGGCCTATCGAACCACCGTTCGAGGACCGACCCATAGCACACCATTCTCCTTGGTCTATGGATGCGAAGCTGTTGTCCCTTTGGAAGTTCAAATTCCTTCCTTAAGGGTATCTCTACAAAATGACATGACGCAAGAAAGCAATGTCAAATTGAGACTTCAAAAGCTGGATAATCTCGATGAGAGACGACTCGAAGCTCTACAAAACATTGAACTCTACCAAGCACGCATGGCAGGATCTTTTGACAAGAAGGTCAGGCAACGCGCCTACAAAAAGGGAGACTTGGTTCTTACAGTAAGAAGACCTATGGTTTTTGCTCACAAATCCAAAGGTAAATTTGAACCAAAATGGGAGGGACCTTTCGTCATCGACAAAATCTTCTCCAACGGCGCATACGCTCTTCTAAATATGGAGGGTGACAGGTGTATGCTGCCCATCAATGGAAAGTTCTTGAAGCGGTACTACCCTTGAAGGCTTTCCCCACCGGGTCAGAGCAATGTCTACACGGCCAAAGCCTATTCCTAGGTATCTGCTCGTCAAACCCACTCCTTTTGGAATTTTCATCCTCTTGTTGAAATTTCTAAAAAAAAAACCCCTCAAAACAATGTTTCTTTCATCGTTTCATTGTTAAAAAAAAAAAAGCAAATCCAAAAATCCAAGTTTAGGAGCCTCTTCCCAAACTTGACCAAAATTTTCGATCCTTGAACCCAAAATTCATGGTTTGAAACAAAATCAGGACCTAGGGATTTCAGCCCTAGTCCACCCCGGCTTTTACCACCAAAATGGTTTTGAGTCAAAATTTACGACCCTCGTGTCTTTAAACAAAAAATGGTTTTTCAAAAACCGCAGGGAAGCGACGTTCAGTCGATACTTGCAAAACCCAAAATCGGAAGGATGCGAACCCCATTCGATACTTCCAAAACCCCAAAATTTCAAAAATCGTGGAGACGCAACGTTCCAGTTGATATCCACAACCCAAATTTCAAAACAAACAAAAAACAAAACAAAGGTTCGAAAAAACCTCAAAATTCAAAAATCGTGGGGAAGCGACATTCCATCGATACCCACAAAACAAAATTTTTGAAGAAAAAAGCAGGGAAGCGACGCTTAGTCGATACTTGCACCCAAATCCGCGGGGAGGCGACATTCCATCGATACTCGCAACCGAATGAGCAAGGAGGCGACATTCCATTGATACTTGCAATACCATTCAGCAGGGAGGCGACTTTTAGTCGATACTTGCATTTTTGAAAACCAAAAACCTGGCTTTCACGCCAAAAAACCCGGCTTCCATGCCAAAAATCCGGCTTTCATGCCAAAAATCAAAATTCGGCTTCCATGCCAACAAAACAAAACTCGATTTTCAAAAAAAAATAAATCTGGCTTTCATGCCAAAAACAAAAAATCTGGCTTCCATGCCAAAAAGAAATTTCGGCTTTCATGCCAAAAACAAAATCTGGTTCTTACACCAAAAACAAAACCGGCTCTCATGCCACAAACCAAATCTTGGCTCTCATGCCACAAAAAATCTTTGGCTCCCATGCCATCTCAAACTCGGCTTTCATGCCATTTTAAAAAAAAATCGGCTTTTACGCCACGAAAACTGGCTGTCATGCCACCCCAAAAAATTCGGCTTTCATGCCACCTCAAAATTCGGCTTTCATGCCATCTCAAAATTTTTTGGCTTTCACGCCACCAAAATCGGCTTTCATGCCACCTCAAAATTTCGGCTTCCACGCCATCCAAAATTTTGGCTCTCATGCCATAAACCCAAAATTCGGCTTTCATGCCATCTCAAAATTCGGCTTTCATGCCATCTCAAAAAAATTTGGCTCTCATGCCATCCCAAAATTTGGCTTTCACGCCACCAAAATCGGCTTTCATGCCACCTCAAAATTTCGGCTTCCACGCCATCCAAAATTTTGGCTCTCATGCCATAAACCCAAATTTCGGCTTTCATGCCATCTCGAAATTCGGCTTTCAAACCACACAAAAAAAAAACCCTGGCTTTTGCCGCAAAATCTGGCTTTCATGCCAAAACAACCCTTTTGACAAAAGATTTTCACAAAATGACAACCTTTTGATCAAAATTCTCAAATAAACATTCTCACCCAACCTTTACTTATTTTCACCAAAAAGAATTTAAGTAAAAGGTACATAGAGTACCAAAAATGTTTTACATAGAGGTACCAAAAAAGAAGAAGAGAGAAAAGAAGAAAAGAGTTTGTTATAAATCAAGAGCTCAGTCTAGCATGGTCTTCAACCAAAGATCCAGCTCCTCAAGCAGACTCTTGGCCTTAGCCTCTAAAGCTTCCAGGCCGCGCTTCTTCAAGATCTTGCCATAAAACGCGGCAGAACGCCGCGACCCATCTTCGGCACGAGGAAGCTCTTCCCAGAGAATTTGCCACTGCTCATACTCCTGAGTCTTTCTCTAGAGGCTGCTACCGGCTTCTTCAACCTGGCGAATCAGAGTTCCCTCTTTAGCACGGGCTTCTACAATGGCAGTCCATTTGGCAGTACTTTGTTCTTGCAATTGCTCAAGGCGCTACCTAGCTTCTGTGACCTCCCTATCAAGACAGTGCAGGTCCTGTGTTAGCTCGATGATAGCCAACTCGGTAACGTTCCTCTCCCGAACGAATTGCTTCCGAGCCCGTGAGATCTCATCCATTTCAGATTTGATCTTACCAGATGGCTGCAAAAACATCTCATTGAAGAAGTCACCGCTTGGGAAATTCTTGGTCTCAGTCCATTTGTCACCCAAAGCAATGACTTCATCAACAAAGGCCTTGGCACTTGCAACGTCCAGACCGACCTCTGCACTGTCAGCAAGGATGTCCTGTACATGCTTGACCATGCCAAAACCAGCTTCCAAATGGCCAGAAGAGAGAGTTTCAACCCATGAGCTCAATACACCTTCAACACCTTCTTTGCATATTGGAGGGATGGCCCAGATGAAGATTCACCACGATCTGTTGGCTGACTGCCCATGTCAGGTCGTGGTGGAGAAGAAATCAAAAGGCTCTTTCCAATCGGAGCCACTGAAGAAACAATATCACCACAAAGTCCCGCCTCCGCCATGACAGGACTGGTAGAAGAAGCCCCTACTTCTGGATCTGCTGCTGGCATCTCCTGCTCTGGCCCTGAGGAAGACGAAGGAACTTCTCCTGTTGCTTCACAACCTACTGGCAAAAACACAAGAAAAGGTATGACTATGATCTTGTCAAAAAAAAATGTCAAGATTATCACTATGAAATACCTTTTTCCATAACTGGTGGAGTACTTTCTGCCTCCATCTGCTCATCCGAGGCATCGTCGAAAGCCATATCCATAGATGGCTCGAAGTATGAATCCTTTGGCGAGTCAGCTGACAAAAAAAAATGTCAGCATTCAAAAAAAAATCTCTTATAAAAAAAAAAGGGAAGCGGAAATGGAAAAGAAGGAGAATCATGCCATCATCGGCGGTCTCTTCTTCACGACTCCTCTTCTCTGGAGGCTCATCAGCATCTCCTGATACCTCCTCAGCAATGGTAGGAGGGACTTCCAGATCAGGAGAGTCTTCGTGGCGTCTCTCAGTGCGACACTGTCCTCTCCTCCTCTTTTTTCTACGAGCCGGTTTACTTGAAGTACCTGCCTCACTGTCAAAGTCAGGACTTCCATTTGGCTCCTCACCAGACGGCCCGCTCCTACCAGTGGACCCTATGGAAGCCTTCATTTGCTTCGCTTGCATCCAAGCGTCGATCTCGGCTTCCTCCTCCTCGAGCTGTCTCAAGACCTCAACAGGTATCTCTTGTGCGGCTCCGGATCTGATGACATCCTGTTCCTCGAGAAAGCCTATCCTATGCTTCTCTCCAGAAAGGAAGAACAAAACTTCCTCTCAACGGACGCCATCTGATCTACCAAGACCCTTCCCAGGAGATTGCTTGACATTCAACTCCTTCTTGGAAAGCCCTCGGTACACAGCAAAGCTCTCCACGAACCACTTCGTGAAGCCAGCAGTCCAGAAAGTGGGCAACTCATGATAGGAAATCATGGCAGTAGTGTCCTCCGCACTATAGAAAGCCCATGCATTTCTCCCGTCCTGCAAACCTCCAAAACGCTTCACCATGCTCGAAGGCGCTCCAACAACGCCTTGAGAGAAGCCTAACTGCAACGCAAAACGCGAAGGGACATACAGCTGGATATCAACAAAAAGATGTCTGCGGTACACCATCATGCCAACACGTATGTTTAAAAGCCACCTCTTCTCTGCGTTGGTCAAAGAATAGTGTCTTCCCGATCCTGCCCTGGTGGAATCACGGGAGACACCAAAATCAAAAGCCTTCTTCCGTAAATCCGGAGAAAGCTTCACTGAAGATTGCCCAATCTCGACATCCCTGAATCGTCGGATTCTCAAGCGGGCAAACAAAAGTGAATCGGAAACGGCTTTTCCCCTAGCCAACCGAATCATGAAAGGGTCATCATCCTGTGCGGCGCCTAAACGGTGAAAGCCAGGACAGTGGTACACATACCACGAATAGAAAATATGGGCTGAAAATACTCTGTTCATGGGGAGCCCAAGCCGGACCAAGAAAGGAGCAGCCTGAAGTTCGGTACATAAATAGGAGTAAAGAGCCGACACCAAAGCTAGCTGCTCTCCAAACGCCATCTGACAAGCCGGAAAAATACAATGCGGCCTGATGTGCGTCCCATCTCCTCCAACAAAGACAGCCTCACCTAGCCAGTAAGTGAGGTACATAGCGAGATCTCTTCGCAGCGCGATGTCGGAACAAATGGCGTTTGTGCTTGCGAAGAATTCCTTCATATTTTCTCGCATAACGGATATCTTCTTCGAAGCCAGATTCTTCTCAGAAGATTCTCCACTGCCAAAGAAGTTGGGAGATAAAGAGCCAAAATTCTTCCAACTACTGCACCGGACTTTCAAGCCCTCCTTCTCCTTCAAAAAATCGTAGAAGGCGACGAGCTGAAAGTACAAAAGCCTGAACTCCTCAGACTGCTCCTCAAGGATGCTGTCGATCGGCATAAATTCCTCATAGAGTTTGCCGAGGATGGGCAGCCCGGTAATGGCACTCAGCTCCTTCAAAGAAAAACCAATCTCACCATTCGTAACAATGAAGGTGTTGGTTTGTGGAAGGAAGGACTCCAGCATGGCCATAAAAGCCTCATCGGAGAAAATCACGGTTTGCCTAAAAGCGCGAACCGCATCAAAAATCTCGGCCTCCTTCAGAATGGCACCACCAATCTGCAGGATGTGATCAGTCCACGACTCCCAGCTCGAGTCAACACTGAAACGGCCACGAAGTCGAAAAGGCTTCACCCAATTGCTGCCATCACCCCTGAAAATGCCAAGGCCCACCGGTCTCAAATCAACCGATGGATGATCAGGTCCTTGGTAGCCGCTGGCCGGCATCAACATGTCCAGACGGATAGGCGACTTCTCTACATAACCAGAAGGACCGCCAACAAAAACCCCGATCTTGACCACATTGGTCCTCTTCACCCAGCTTGGAGGATCTTCTCTCTTAGAGCATGTGGGAGAAAGACTCATGATCGAAATAGTACAATCAAAAATCGATCGGGTAGAAATGGTTCTCTCCTCACCATCAGCTGTGTAAGAGAACTGAAAGCATCTCCTTTGGTATGACGAGTCATCAGGGGCTGCATCACCAAAGAAAAAGGTAGGCTTGGGCACAACGCTCTGATCGTCCATGACCCAAGGACGATTGCTTGCCATAATCTTGTAAAACTCCTCATCCTTGAGAGCGATCAGTCGCTGTCTCATCTCATCTCGGTTGAGCGAGTCACACTCTTCCAAGTTTCTCTCCACATACTGGACCTTCTCCCAGGCCTGCTGTACAGCCGCATTGGAAGATCCGACAGATCGACGAGGTGCATCGGTAACGGGCTCCTTACCCTTGTTCGTTCTGGAGGAACTACCTGCAATGGAAGAAAAAGAAAGAAAATCAATCACCAAAATGACAGAATTTTGCTAAAAAAATCCTAGCGAAATTTTGGCATGGCTCCGGGGCAATTCCGAAGAAAAGGGAAACACCCCGAAAAAAGATTGGAAGCCTGAAGATGAGTTCAACATCACCATGAGCTCATAATCAACGAAGGATTCTCAAAGAAAGCTTGAGCTCAAACATTGCTGCGAGATCAAGTTAGTCTTCTCAAATCTCCGCAAAGATGGAAAAGAGCTCAACATTGCTGCGAGCTTCAAATTCCAGAACTTGCAAAGCTCCTCAAAATCCCGCAAGACTAGGAAAGAACTCAACATTGCTGCGAACTTCAAATCCCAAGACTTGCAAAAGATTTTCAGGTGTGCATCATCATGCTCCCAATCCAATTTACAAAAATCATGCATAAAAAAAAAATCATCATGCATTAGACGCTAGGAAAACTTTGACAAAAAGTTTGACCAATTCCAACCCAACTTGGTCAAAACCAATCAAACTTTGTCTAAGTCAAAATTCATGTTGGCTTAACCTAGAGACTCTAACTTTCTATCTTGATGCATAAAAAAAAAGTATGTGCATGAACATCTTGGATTGCATAAACCTCATTATCATGGTGAGCAAAAAAAAAAAAAAAAAAAAAAAGAGAGAGAAAACCTCATTCAAAAAAATAAAAAATTCTGGGCTGGCCCGCAGCCCATGGCCCACAAGCCACGTGGCTATACGGTCCAGGCCGTACAGCAGCAAAAAAAAAAAAAAAAAGAAAAAGAAAGAAAACGTGTAAAAAAAAAAAAAAAAAAAACAGTACACGGTAAAAAAAAAAGAAAAACCGTGAGCAAAAAAAAAATGAAAAAAAAAAGAAGAGAAGAAAAAAAAAGCGTGTGAAAAAAAAAGAAGGAAACACGTGAAAAAAAAAAGAAGAAAAAGAAAAGAAAAAAAAAGAAAAGAAACTTTTTTCTACTTTTACATGCAATTTCTTGTTGAGAAAAAAAACTCACTTGAAGCCATGGAGAAGAAGAAGAATAACTTGAAGGTCTTTGAAGAAGAGAAGATCTTGGAGCACTCTTGAAGATTTTTGCAAAAAGAAAAGCAATAGGAGCAAGAGATCCCACCCCTTTGCTTTTATAGAAGAAAGCAAACCAAAAGAGGAAAGAGGAGAAAAGTAAGGAGGTAAGTGCTAAAAATTAGCAACCTTCCCAAAAGAAAAGGAAACTTGGGATATTCTCTCCCAAAACAAAGATTCTTTGAGAAATTCTCTCCCAAAGAAAGATATTTTGAGAGAATCTCTCCCAAAATCAAGGAAACTTGACAAAATCTCTCAAAGTAAGGATATTTTTAGATATTCTCCACCCAAAGGAGATATTTTTAGATATTCTCTACAAAAACGACACCATGTGAGATCTAAGCCATCTTTCAAAGCTTAAGGTCCCATGGGTTAGCCCATATGAGCCAGGTTTGACCACCTAGGCATTAAAAGTGGCTTTTAGTCAAAATTCCTCTTACCAAGAGCATACAAAAAAAAAAAAAAAAAAATGGTTCCATGCCTCTTTTGAGTTGATTGGGCCATAAAAAAATTCCAAGCCTCATGAGCTTCCAAAATCCAAACCATCCCACCTCATGAACCAAATTAAGCCAAAATCTTGAAATTGACATTCCACAAAAGCCCAAACCACTCCAATGGACCCAAAATTGTCCCAAAGAGTGAACCAAAAAACCAAACCATGGTCCCCTAACTCGCCACATACAGCTTGTTAGGTCACAAGACCAAAACTAAAAATCAAAACCCGACCCCCTAACTTGCCACATACAGCCTGTTAGGTCACAAGGTCAAAATCAAAACCAAAAAACCAAAAAACCAAAACCAAATCCAAATCCAAGTGTCATTCTCAAAATCTTGCCTTAAGACGGTACATGACTCCTCTCACTATCATGAAATCCCTTGGAAGCTCAAAAGGCTACTCTATAAAAAAAAATTTAATAATAAAAAATAATAATAATAAATGCTCAAAGACTCTTGGTCAAGTCAGAAGCTCTTCTTCAAGATTCTCTTCGAGGCACATCGACTGCAAAAGCTATATCGTCGTTGTACCTCGAGGGGGCATTTGTTGACACCAAAAATGTCACTTTGCCTCTTCACACCAAAAGCCACATGGAGCCGCATCCTACCAAAAATAGGCAGGCGCCACTTCAAGCATCAGATCTTGTCAGAATCAAACAAAAACTGCAAGGTCATTCAAAACAGCCAAAAGAGAGGTACACATGAAGTTTCGGGCCATTCCGACATCATTTGGCCTAGCTTCACTTCTCCAACAGCTAAGCAGCAGCTTCCGGCAGCGACAGTGTCGAAGACCCCAAATCTTCGATCATAGCCTACGAATGGTCTCAAAATACCTCTGAAAGGCTACATGTCAAGTTTCAAGTCAAACCGACACCGTTTGACCCTCCATCAACTCTCGAGCAGCAAAATCAAGCCCTTAGGTAGCGAGAACTATCGAGGTCGTCACTCATCAAACAGAGCACATGGGCGGCTTCTACACACTCTCAAAGGGCCACACGTCAGATTTCAGGTCATTCCGATGACGTTTGACCCAGTTTCGATGCTCGGAAACAAAATCAAGCCTACCGGCAGCAGAGCACCCCGGGACTATGGCACCCAATTCGGAGCTTGTGGATCATCTCAAAATGACTCCAGTAGGCTCCCCATCGAATTTCAGGTCAATCGGACATCGTTTGACCAGAAGTCAAAGCTCGGCATTTCCCTCGAGGTGAAATAAAGGCAAGCGTTTGCATGACCCCAAACAGCTTCAAAACTCAAACGAAAGCCTATGGTTGGTCTTATCTACTGATGAGGGAGTCACACGTCGAATTTCAGGTCAATCAGACATCATTTGACCAAAAGTCAAAGCTCGGCATTTCCCTCGCGGTGAAATAAAGGCAAGCGTTTGCATGAACCCAAACAGCTTCAAAACTCAAACGAAAGCCTATGGTTGGTCTTATCTACTGATGAGGGAGTCACACGTCGAATTTCAGGTCAATCAGACATCGTTTGACCAAAAGTCAAAGCTCGGCATTTCCCTCGCGGTGAAATCAAGTCAAGCGTTTGCGGGACCCCAAGCGGCTTCAAAACCTGAACAAAAGCCTATGGTTGGTCTTGTCTACTGCCCAAGAAGCTACACGTCGAAGTTCAGGTCATTCCGACATCGTTTGACCTAGTTTCGACGCTTGACAAAAAAATCGACAGTTCTCCACAGCAAAGTCTTCGGCTTTTCAGAAAATGGGAAACTTTGCGATCCGATTTGCATGGCTTCTCGTCAGGTTTTCTTGAGGGAAATTCAGCCAATAAATGAGAGGAAATTTCAAGAATAATGCAGGAGAAAATAGAAGCGAAAAACGAAGAAGAGAAGGCGACCGGAAGGCGGTCGACCATGGGGCACAAACCCCATGGTCGCCGGCGACCATGGAGGTCCGGGCCGCCGGACCTCGCCCAAAAACCCCGTTTTTCGGGTATCTTTCGCGTCCCGAGTCAATTGGCCCCTGTGATTTTTCCAAATTCTGATTTTTTGAGCATGAAATCCGTCGATCTTCGTCGACATCGTGGATCCGCCGCCGGAATCATGGAATCATCATCCGACAACTCAAAATTGTCAACCGACCGATCAAGAAAATGCACTTTCTGCCCGACCGATCGAGAAATCGACTGGACAGATGTCGCCGGCTTGTTGATATTAATCAAAGCCTGAAATTGCATGATCATCCAATGTCGATCAACATGAAGATCCATCGATGATCATCGCCAAAAGAATTCCAAAGGACGCGGCGCGGCCCGTGACTCTTCAAGCGACCGGGAGACCATTTAATGTTGTTAATTGACTTGTTTATGGCAACTTATTACAGTCATTAACTCATTATCTTGGACGGCCCAATCAAAAGCAAGCAAATGGGAGTTACAAATCCAAGTATTCATGGCATTAAAACCATGAAACTCCCCTCATTATGGAGATTAAAGGCAACTAAATGCCCATTATCCTCCACCGGCCAATCAAATTCAAGGAAAAAGGAGTTACCAAATCAAGAAATTAAAAACTTGTAACTCCTCCCATCATGAGCATTAATACCATAAATGCTCATAAACTCTCCTAAATGGCTACCAAATGCCTATAAATAGGAGGCCATTCCAAGGAAAAGAAAAGAAGGGAAAAATTATCCAAAAACTCTCCGAAAAATCCAAGAAGAATCCAGAACCTCAGCAACAAACTCTCCTCTATTGAAGAAAACTCTGCTGCAACAAGCACTACAAGGTGATCAAAGCCCCTTGCCCCCCCCCCCCCAAGGCCACCTCTCCTTCTATCCAACATGGCTAGATGCGGCTTTTCAGCCCGTCTACTCAGCTTTTTACCGGATATAGGACCTTACCTTGGTCCTTATCCTCTAAAAATCTGAGGTTGGAGCCAAGCCAAGAAATCAAGCATCAAAGTTCTCATCTGAAGGATGATGGCGGAGTCCATACATGACTCGCGACCGTCGATCTGAACGGGTCCTCCCACAATCGCATGAAAAGTTAGATTCCATTTCTTTCTTTTCTATTGTATTGTATTTTTTCTTAAAGAGACACAAAATTCACATTTCTTGTCTTTCATTATTGATGAGATTTGTAAACCGCCTTTCACGGCAAAATCGCCTTTCACGGCACCAAAATCGCCTTTCACGGCAAACAAAGAAAATCGCCTCTCACGGCATTCAAAACAAACTTGTCTCTTTTCTTTAAAATATGTGTGCAATGGAAAGTTAGGAAAAAGTTGATTTCCTTTCTACTTGTGAAGGTGAATCTCCAGATCACTACTCTAAATTCCAAGTAGAAAAGAAAATCTGGCATACCCACAAAATGTTGATACCCGCCTTTCTTTCTTCCCTCTCCCTCCTTCCGGACCCCGACAGACCCGGGGCGGATGGCAGCGGAGGAGGAACGGAGGGGCGCGGTCCATCACACCAAGAACTGTAGGTCAACACATCGGTGTCTTGGGTACGTGGTAGTAGGACTATGAGAACATACAATGGTCAAGATGGAATCTATCTATATTATCCCCTTGTGCCAATTGATGGATTTATCATTAGTAAGTGCGCACCCATCTCGATTAAGAGTTAATTGGATGGTACTGATGATCACTGTGATTAATTGGAGCTCAAGGATAATAAGATGTGGATCTAGGATTGGATGGGACAGATTTATTCCAATTGATCCATGGATATTGATAGAGGGGCCAACTTGTGGTAATTGGGAAGTGTAGGGTCTTCATTGTAATTTATTCCTAAGACGTGAGTGCAAATGCATTTATATAGTGGTGTTATTTGCAATTAACTGTGGGCCCGGATTGCACATGAGATATGGGGTCGCGTGTCCCTGTTGGAGCCAGCTATCTAAGGAATCCCTAGTGGTCCCCACGCTAGCCCAAGAAATTAGAAAGTTACTAATCTTAAACTCTAAAAGGAAGGAATTAGAAAGTTACTACTTCTATTTGAAGTAGGACTTCTAATAGTGGTAATAGTAAGCTACTAATTTGTGTGGAAGTGTGACTTCTAATGCAATTAGTAAGAGAGTCTTAAGAGGAGATTTGAGGGCTATAAATAAGGGAAGAAACCCCTTGGACGTCCCTCTCTATTATTCACGCCCAAGACTCCTCAAGTGCAAGAGTTGCACATCTCTTCTCTTCCTCTCTCTCTCTTCTAGTTTCCTTAGTGCTTCTAGTGGGGTTTTCTCTTGGAGATCCCACCCATCTTCTTGTGAAAAGAGACCTGATAGAGGGTCATAGCGTGGAAGACAACAAGGTCTTGGAGATCTCTAATTGCTTCAAGAAGAGTTCTTGATCAAGTTAATTATCTTCTCCTCCATTAGAGCACTACCGGGCTCCAAAGGTATAATCTACTTCTCTACTTGTTGTAGGTTATTTTGTTGCATGTAGTTACTAATTTCTATCTTCTAGATAGGTTATATTGCTGTACATGATTGATGAGAATGAGGGATTGCATCCCGGATATGGTTAATGGCCTTCTGGATACTTGATCCCTGAGTCAAGTGGGTCAAAAGGTTTTGAAAATCTATCCACAAGGCCCACCTATATCCAACATTATGACCAATTTTAGCTTCTTTAATTCAATTAGCCACTAGTGATGATTATCAAACTAAATGCGGAAGCTAAAAACAATCACCACAAAGCATACACCATCATACAAAGATTTATAGTCGTTCGGCCTCAATGCCTACATCCACTACTGGCTTGTGATCCAACACCCCACCGGATTTCCGCTATCAATGTTTTTCAATAGGCTAAGCAATAACCTCTAACGCTATGCTTTTCTTAGGCTTAGCAATAACCTATACACTTATGCTTTTCTAAGGCTGAGCAATAACCTCTTGGGTTTTCAGGTTCACCCCTAACCTTTACACTTATGCTTTTCTAAGGCTAAGCAATAACCTTTACAAGAAATGATTTCTCAAAGAAAGTGTCTATACAAACACTTTAGGAGATACAATATAAGCTCAATTACAATGCCTCTTAATCAGGCGGATATGAAAGTGTAAAACAAACTCACACAACACTCTATGTAATGCAAAGATGAATGCACATGATGTATGTGTGTAAACTTCAATCAAAGTTAAAAATAAGGCTCAAATGATATATGCTTAAAGCATTTCAAAATTTTACAGTGCAGAAATAGATAGATTGAAGTTGTATTGCAAATCACATGTTCTTTTTCAAAAGACAACTTGTAAAGATTTCATTAATCAATAAATGTAAGTTGTAAGAAAATTTAAATCTTAAAGAACATGTAATAAAAGAGCAAGGTTGTTTTCAAAACATAAAGGTTTGCTATGAGGTCATAGAGTGAAAACAACTGTCTAAAGACTCAACCAAGTATAAAGATCATGCATCAATTAGAATAAGAAATTTGAAATAAGCATGATGTGTACAACAAGGCAATGACTTGGTTTGAGACTAAGTGATGAATCCAATAGAAAATAAATCAAAGATAATATAAAGGATTCAACACATCATAGTTATCATGCTAAAATTCATTTACCAATAATTTAAACTAAGCATATAACATATGATAAGGAAAACTAAGCTTACATAGATGATTTACTTATGATTCCAAGCTTTAGCTTCCCTTTATGACCCCCTAACCTTCCTTAGCTTATTCCCCTTTATTTTTCCTCAAAATACCTCAAGGAGTATCCCTTGCATCCTCACATTTTTCCTAGGAATGATCTGTTTATATAGAGAAAACTGCTCAACGGCTCTATTGTCGGTCAACCGAACTCAAGTTCGGTCAACTGAACTCCCAACGGTCATAAAACGGCTAGTTTTGACCCTTCTGGAACGCGAACCAAAGTGTGTTCGGTCAAGTGTTGGTCGACTGACATCTTGAGTTTGGTCGACCGACATCTAGTTCAGTTGACCGAAAACACTGTAGCAAAACAATGTAGCAAAATTACTGTAGCAAAATTACTATAGCAAGTACTGTAGCACCAAAAAAAGTTTTGCCTTCTTAAACGATTAAGTAAAAAGCTACTCCGAAGTATTTTCCTAGAGGGAGTTCTGGGTCATAGAATCAAGCTTGGAAACATGTTTTAAATTAATCTAAGAGTTTTAAAAACATGAAACCTGAAATGCCTAAGTTTATTTGAAAGGTTTAAACTCATAGACATGCTTGATTCAAAAATCTTCTTTTCAAAAATAAATGCATCCAAGTTTAAAATCAAAACATACATGAACCATAAGTTTTAGAAATCTTAAAAAAAATGCATGAGTAAATCAAGATTTCAAGTATTTCAAAAACAATGCATGTGTGAAAATTTGAATGATGCTAAAATGATAATGCATCCATCAAATTGCAAAACACAAAATCCCTAACATCATTAACGGTCTCTTCCTCTCGGCCCTCTTTTCTGGAGGCTCATCATCGTCCCCTAACATCTCTTCAGCAATGGCGGGAGGGACTACTAAATCAAGAGAGTCATCGTGTCGTCTCTTATTACGACACTACCCTCTCTTCCTCTTTCTTCTATGGGCCGGTTTACTTGAAGTACCCGCCCCATCATCAAAGTCAGGACCTTCGCTTGACTCCTCTCCAGATGGTCTGCTCCTCCCAGTGGACTCCAAGGAAGCCTTTGTTCCTTCCACCTGCATCCAAGCGTCGATCTTGTTAGAGTTTTTGTTTTGTTGCAATTTGATACGATGCTTTCATTTTCATAAGCTTGACCTCTCATTCTTCCATGGTCTTATTCTTAGGATCTTCATGCATATTTCTCTTTCATAATCTTTGTTTTCATCATTTGATATGCATGGTTTTCAATTCAGTTTGTCTCTTAAGATCATGGAGTTTTTTATTTCAAAAATCATTCAAGCTTTCCATAATTTCTTTCTTTAAAATCATCATTTTGATTTGGAGTTTTCATGACTTCAGAAATCTAGTTTTCTTCATCTTTCAGTCATGAATTCATGCTTGAGTTTTGTGCCTCAAAGTCCCCCTCTAAGTTGCAAATTCCTAAGAATTTTAGAATTATGGGCACTCTTCAGGTCGACCTGCCTCCTGGCCCGGTCGATCGGGCACACTGCAGGTCGACAGGGTTCTGAAGCTCCAACGGTCTGTTCTCTAGCCGTTGTGTATCCGGTCGACCCGGCCCTGTACCAGGTCAAAGGATTCCCTATAAATCTCCTTTATCTACTTGGATGGTAAAAGGAACAAACTTTGAGAGTCTCCTAGTTCAAACCACTTTAAAAGTGAAGGAAAACCCTACTTTGTTCTTAGATAGTGGTTGTTCTAAACACATGACAGGAGACCGATCTAGATTCAACTCTATAGTGGAATATGATGGAGGAAATGTTTCGTTTGGAGATAATAGTAAAGCTCAAATCATTGGCAAGGGAAGTGTGAAAGGAGATCAAATACCAACTTTAAATGATATATTTCTTGTGGAAGGATTGAAACATAATCTTCTTAGCATTAGCCAATTATGTGACAAAGGAAACAAAGTAGTCTTTGACAGTCAATCATGCACAGTGGTAAATGATAAAACCCATCAAGTTATTCTTACTGGATCAAGGACAAAAGGAAACATTTACATTATAGAAGAATGTGATGACAATGAATCTAGGTGCTTGATAACTAAAGATCAAGAGAATTACTTATGGCACCAAAGGATGGGTCACATAAATTTCAAATTGATGAAAACCTTGTCAAAGAATGAAATTGTGAAAGGGATTCCCAAGTTAAGTGACGAAAAAGCTGAACTCTGCAAGGCTTGTCAACTGGGAAAACAAATCAAGAAGAGCTTTAAAGGTTTAAAGGATATATCGTCTTCTCATCCTCTTGAATTAATCCATATGGACTTGATTGGACCTGCACCAGTGCAAAGTATTGGAGGAAAGAAATTTATTCTGGTTATGGTAGACAATTATTCTCATTTTGGATGGGTTGCTTTTCTACATGCCAAATCAGATGCTGTGGACAATATCATAAGAATTTGCAATAAGATACAAGTGGAAAAGGATTGCAAAATTAGGAAGATTAGAAGTGATCATGGGGGAGAGTTTGAAAATGAAAAATTTGTTAAATTTTGTGAGAGTCATGGAATTAATCATCAATATTCTGCTCCTAAAAATCCTCAACAAAATGGAGTAGCTGAAAGGAGAAATAGAGTTATTCAAGAAATGGCTAGGACCATGCTTAATGAAAAGAATCTCTCTCATAATCTATGGGCGGAAGCTGTGAATACTGCTTGTTATCTCATCAACAGAGTCTATCTCACTAAGAATACCAACAAAACCCCTTACGAACTTTATTTTGAAAGGAAACCTAATTTGGGGTATTTGAAAGTGTTTGGAAGCAAATGTTATATTCTAAGAGATAGGGAGCAGTTAGAAAAATTTGAGCCTAAATCTGATGAAGGAATTTTCCTATGCTATTCTGAAAGGAGCAAAGCATATAGAGTTTTTAATCATAGAACCATGACCATAATGGAGTCAGCTCATGTTGTCATCGATGACACGATTCAAGTTGGAAGAATTCTTCAAGATGATGATGAAGTTGAAATGATTATTGATCAATCTAGTCCAAGAGATAGTTATGAGATCATTCCTTCCAAAGCCATTGTTCCAACAAAATTAATGAAAAATCACACTTTGGATAATGTTATTGGAGATATCAGCAGTGGCATTATGACCCGGAGACAAGTCCAAAATCTATGTGCTCATTACTCCTTTGTCTCTCAAATCGAGCCTAAAAACTTTTCTGAAGCTGAATCAAAATCTGAATGGATGGAAGCTATGCAAGAAGAATTGAATCAATTTAAGAAAAATGATATTTGGGATCTTGTCCCATTGCCTGCAGAGAAAATTCCCATGGGCACTAAAAGGATTTTCAAGAACAAGTCAGATGAATTTGGAAATGCTGTGAGGAACAAAGCTAGACTAGTAGCAAAAGGATATGCTCAAAGAGAAGGAATTGATTTTGAAGAAACTTTTGCTCATGTAGCCCGTTTGGAGTCCATAAGAATTGTATTGAGTTATGCTAGTAGTATGAGAATCAAACTATTTCAGATGGATGTCAAAAGTGCCTTCTTGAATGGAGAAATTGAAAAAGATGTTTATGTTACTCAACCTGAAGGCTTTGAAGACCCTCATCATCCTGAGTATGTTTATAAGCTCAAGAAAGCTCTCTATGGATTAAAACAAGCACCTCGGGCTTGGTATGAAAAGCTTACAAATCATCTGATTGAAAATGATTTTGAATGTGGGAAAGTTGATAATGTTAGTTTATGGTCTCAATACTATGGGTATATGATGTAATAAATTGATTAAATTCTTTATTTATCAATACAATTTATGTTTTTCCTTTCATGAGATGAATGGTGTTCTATGTACTTGCACATAACTAATACAAATGACATAATGGTTCATGAGATGAACCGGAGTCCACAAGTTTACTAGATGTAATACATGTGTATGGATGAGATCCACATACAGGAGATATGTATTACAAATCTTTTACTTAAATATCTTCACAACCAGTGATGAGATTGGACACCTCATCTGACAAGGTTGCAGCATTTTGATCACTATGAGATAGTGTGATTTATCTCGATCATCAGAATGTAAGATTCTAGATCATGATGCTGGTACATTGGATGTATTGAAGGACCATGAAAAACACCTTATATACACTGTCTTTATTTAAGGTCTGCTCTCATAATTCCCTAGCAATAGGCTCATAATCCCGAGACATTAATGAACTCAAGTTTCTATCTATTCATTTACTTTGAGTCACCAATGAGTGAGGCCAATTATAGGTCAACACCTCGGTGATTTGGGTACATGGTAGTAGAGCTGTGGGAACATTCAATGGTCAAGATGGAATCCATCTTTAATATCCCCTTGTGCCAATTAATGGATTTATCATTGGTAAGTGCGCACCCATTCCGATTAAGAGTTAATTGGATCGGTACCAAATGATCATTATAATTAATTGGGGCTCAAGGATAATAAGATATGGATCTAATTTGGTGGACAGATCCATTTGATCCATGGATATAGATGGAGGGGCCTACTTGTGGTACTGTGGAAGTTTAGGGTCTTCATTGAAATATATTCCTAAGACTGCAGTGCAATTGCATTTATATAGTGGAGTTATTTGCAATTAACTGTGGGCCCAGATTGCACATGAGATGTGGGGTCGCGTGTCCCAGTTGGAGCCAGCTTTCTAAGGAATCCCTAGTGGTCCCCACGTTAGCCCAATATATTAGAAAGATACTAATTCTACTTAAACTCTAAAAGGAAGGTTACTATTTCTATTTGAAGTGAGACTTCTAATAGTGGTAATGGTAAGCTACTAATTAATAATGGAAGTAGGACTTCTATTTTAATTAGAAAGGAGAAAGTTAGTAATAGTTGTGGAAGTAAGACTTCTATGACAATTAGTAAGGGAGATGTTTACTAATTTGTAATGGGAGTTAAACTTCTATTTCAAATAGGAAAAGAGGATTTATGGAGGGCTATAAAATAGAGGAATACTCCTCTCAAATTCGTGCATAATTAATAGAGCACTTTTCAGCCCCTTGTGCAATAGTTGTACAAGTCTTCTTCCTCTCAAAGTTCCCCGCTCTTTCACCTTTGGTTCCTTAGAGTTATTAGTAGGGTTTTCTCTTGAGGATTCCACCATCTTCTTAAGAAAAGAGATCTACTACGGGACATAGCGTTGGAAGATCAAAAGGAGTTGAAGATTCTTATTTGAATTGTGAAGTTGTTCATCACCAAAGTAAAGAAATCAAATCCTCCATTAGAGCACAACAAAGCTCCAAAGGTATATCTACATCCTTGTATGTTGTGTATTTCGTGGGAGCATGTTTATGTTCTGTTTTCTATCTTCTATATAGTAGTTGTTGCTGTACATGGCTATGAGATTGAGGAAATTGCATCCTGGATTGGGTTTGTTGCATTCTAGACAATTGATCCCTACATTAAGTGGGTCAAAAGTTTTTGAAACCTGTCTGGAAGGCCCACCTATATTCCAACAATTGGGATCAGAGCCTAACCTCATCTCTAATCATGTTAGACCAGCAAGCTTGCTCTGATCTTTGCATGAGATGTGAAGAAGATGAAGCAAGGGCTATGTAAGGATCAATTTTGATGATTTTACTTGGTTTGATAGTAAATTCATGTTTGGATAGTCACAAAAGGGTTTAATAATGATGGAAGGATCATAGGAAGCCATTGGGACACTTTGGAAGTGATTTGGGAAAGAATGGACACGAAACAAAAAACCCAAGTTGCAGAAATTCGTCAGTCCGGTCGACCAGGCCCCGTGCTCGGTCGACCAGGCCCCGTGCTCGGTCGACCGTTGCTTGCAGGCCGGTCGACCGGGCCTTCTATGCAGATTTCTGCAGAAATTGATTTTTCAGGTTTCGGGTCTACTTTTACTTCCTATTTTTCCAGCATTGTTTTGTAGCCTATTTTTGTGATTTGTATGGTTGTATAAGATACTAACTTGCAGATGATCAGGTCCTCTCCATATGGCCCACAAGTCTTTTGCTTTCTTTTATGGTGATTGGTTTATTTAAGGCTAATTGTAAAGGGCGTAATGGTTTCTTTGGTTTCCCGTAAAAAGGCAAGGCATGATGAATTACCCTATAGCCCTTTTAATTCCAGTTTTAGATTACCATGTGAGTCTCATATATGAGGCATAGGAATTTATGTAATTTTTCTAAATTTGTAAATTCTGGCGATGTCCGAGACGAAGAAGGAAAGCGATGTTGGACTCCTAATCAAAGAGTTTGAAGATTACCAAAAGAGTTATGGAGTTTCCCAAAGAGTTTGAGGAATTCCAATTTTTGGAAAGTCTAGAAGTCCAAGAAGTCTATTCCGCTTAGGCCATTTGGAGGAGAGGACTAGTTTCTATTTTTGCAATTTCTATTTATGGATGCATGCTTAAATTAGAATTTTTCCAAATCTGATCCAAACATAGCAAGTAACTAAAATTGGTCAAATCAAATTAATTTTTGGAAAGAGTTCTAATTAGTGTTGATGGACCATGAGATGGACACATTGGTAACTCTAATTTAGAAACTGAACTTTCATTAAAATAACTTGACTTGGAACCAATCTTAGATCATATCATAAGATGATTTGATGTATACATGTGGGCCCTAATACCTTAAAAAGAAATCCTCAATTCTAAAATATTAAGTGGGAGCGGGGCATTTATATTTAGAAATCCCCATGGTTTTCCACCATAGGTCCATTGTAAGGAAAGTATTAGCCTCGCGCCATCTCGAGTATGGCCGTTCCCCACGGAGGGCTTTTACTTGTCTAGCTACTAGATATGGATCTCCTATGGATAGTGTTGGTGAGACGGGGCGGGGGCTCACTCCCCAAGGAGGAGTTGCTCGCGACGGTTGTCATGCAATGCTAGTTGGTGGGTCACACTTAACTAAAATAATGATGTAGTATCCCCAAGGATTTGCCTCATTTATTTTAGAAACCAAAGTTAATCGGGAGTCATTGATTATTTGGTATAAGATACCTACATAATAATGAATGAAGGGGATCATGGAAAGTTAGTCTTAATTCTAATTTTGACCAACTTTGATCCGCACCAATCCAGGTGGTATTCGCACTCCCCAAGGAGGCATACCCCGGAGATTGGGATTCCGATGTATTCTTAATTTAATGGTTATGAGGATTCCATATAAATTTGGTAGAATACTAAACCCTAATGTAATTTAAATTTATTAATTGAATGTATGGTTATGTGCTACAGTATTTTCAGCATGAATTCAAACACTTTCAATCCACTTGCGACCATCCTCAACCAAAATAAATTAGTGGGATCCAACTATGTAGACTGGAAACGGAACCTGGATATTGTCCTGACAGCTTCAGGATATAAATATGTCCTTACCAAACCCCCCCCCCCCCCCTTGATGAGCCATTGCCAGAAGCATCACAAGAAGAAAAGGAACTTTACACCAAGTGGGCCAAAGACGATGAGATGGCCAGATGTTACATACAGGCATCTATGTCTAGTGTTTTACAACAACAACATCAATCCTTTAAGACTGCATATGATATTATATCAAACTTAAAGGAGATGTTTGCGGAACAGGGTAGGCCTGCTAGACAGGCTGCTATGAGGGTGCTTATAAGCACCAAGATGGCTGAAGGCACACTAGTACAGGACCATATGTTGAAAATGATGGACTCATTGAATGAGTTAGATGTACTGGGGGCTGCGATTGATGCAGAATCGCAGATTGATATAATCCTTGAATCACTACCAGAATCATTTAATAATTTCAAGGTCAATTACAACATGAATAAAATGAATCTGACTCTGGCTGAGCTATCTAGCCAGCTGGTGGTGACTGAAGGGATTATGAAGAAAAAGCCAACTGCCTTGATGACAGAAAAGTCATTTGCCAAGTCCAAACCGAAAGGCAAAGGGCGGAAAGGCAAAAAGAAATCAGTTCTGAAGGGTCCTAAGACGGAGAATGGTCCTAATGGTGGTGTTGGCAAGGCTAAGGGAACAGGGACAAAAGGAAAGTGTTTCCATTGTGGTATGACAGGACATTGGAAGAGGAATTGTCTAGAATATCTGTCTAAGAAGAAGACCTCAGGTATGATTGAGTCACTTGTTACTGAAGTTAGTTTTGCAACTGGTACTTCAGAATCTTGGCGTGTGGACTCCGGGGCAACTAATCACATATGTAATTCGTTGCAGGGGTTCAGGGAAGCCAGGAGACTCAGTGACGGCAAAATAATTGTCAACCTAGGATCTGATGCTAAGGCGGATGCGGTTTCAGTAGGAGTTATTACTTTATGTTTTCAAGATAATAAGTTGGTTTTGTCAGACACTCTATATGTACCGTCTTTAAGACGGAATTTAATTTCAGTTTCTAGTTTGGTGAATAAAAGTTATTCTATTACTTTTGGTACTGAAGTTGTTATAAAGAGAAATGGTACTTTTATATGTTCTGGCAAGGTAACCAATGGGCTTTATCTATTAACTCCTACAATGTATGAGATACATGATACCGAAATAATTAATAGACCGTCATTAAAGAGAAAGTCACCTTCATCTAATCCAACAAAACTTTGGCACTTGAGGCTAGGTCATATAAACCTAAATAGGATTGACAGGCTAGTGAAAGATGGTATCTTGCCTTCATTGGTTGTAGAACCAATGCCTGTCTGTGAGTCTTGTCTGGAAGGCAAAATGACCAAAAGACCATTTTCATCCAAGGACAATAGGGCCAAAGATTTATTGGAATTAGTGCATACTGATGTGTGTCGACCCATTAATGTCAGGGCCAGAGGAGGATGTAAATACTTCGTCACTTTCATAGATGATTATTCAAGATATGGATACATATACCTTATGCACCGCAAGTCCGAGGCTTTTGAAAAGTTTAAAGAGTTTCGAGCGGAAGCGGAAAAGCAATTAGGTAAAAGTATCAAGACTCTTCGATCAGATCGAGGAGGAGAATATCTCTCTGGTGATTTTATGGGATACTTATCAGAAAATGGGATTCTATCCCAGTTGTCTGCTCCTGGTATGCCTCAACAGAATGGAGTAGCGGAAAGAAGGAACCAGACTCTTTTAGATAAGATCAGGTCTATGATGAGTTTCTCAGGATTACCTATATCCTTTTGGGGGTATGCCTTGGATACTGCGATGTACATATTAAACCTCGTACCATCTAAGTCTGTACCTAAGACTCCCGGGGAGTTGTGGTCTGGGCGAAAGCCTAGTCTACAACATTTACACATTTGGGGTTGTCTGGCACACGTGCTGAAGGTAAAGACGGATAAGTTGGAAACGAAGTCGGAAGTATGTACGTTTGTAGGATATCCTAAAGGAACTAAAGGTTGGACATTGTATAATCCCAGAGAGCAGAAAGTGCTGGTAAGCACCAATGCGGTTTTTCTGGAGGAAGATTATATGATGGACCGGAAATCTTTGGAAAAGGTGATCTTGGAAGAGATTCAAGAACAAGCAATTCCAAATCCAAGTATGACCGAACTTGAGGAAGAACCGCCCCTACCAGACCCAGTAGTTACACCAGTGCCTCGTCGTAGTGGGAGAATAATCAGGTCCCCTGATAGGTTCTCGTTCTTGGGAGAGTCTTACGAAGCAATCCCGGAAGAACTGGAACAAGATCCCTGTAACTATGATGAAGCAATTAATGACATTGATTCGGGACATTGGCAAGATGCTATGAAAGCTGAGATGGAGTCTATGTACTCTTATCAGGTCTGGACACTTGTGGACTTGCCTGCCAATATCAAACCTATTGGGTGCAAGTGGGTCTACAAGAGAAAAAGAGGACCAGATGGAAGAGTTGAGACCTTTAAGGCCAGGCTTGTTGTGAAAGGGTATACTGAGAAAGAGGGTATCGATTATGAGGAAACCTTCACGCTAGTAGCCATGCTCAAATCCATCCGGATACTCTTATCCATTGCGGCTCATCTCGATTATGAGATTTGGCAAATGGATGTCAAGATGGCGTTTCTCAACGGCCATCTTGAGGAAGACATCTATATGATGCAGCCAGACGGTTTTATAGCAAGTAACCAAAAGCAAAGAGTTTGCAAGTTGCAGAAGTCCATTTATGGACTGAAGCAGGCATCCCGAAGCTGGAACATCCGTTTTGACCGGGCAATCAAATCATTTGGTTTTAGTCAAAATCAGGATGAGTCATGTGTGTACATGAAAATTGAAGGTGACAGGGTAGTTTTTCTGGTTTTATATGTCGACGACATCCTTCTCCTTGGGAAAGATATAGGAATGTTGTCAACGGTAAAAGTTTGGTTAGCTAAGACTTTTGATATGAAGGACTTGGGATAAGCTAGTTACATCCTAGGGATCAAACTCCATCGAGACCGGAAAAATAGGATGATTGGCTTGTCTCAAGCGGCATACATAGATAAGGTACTGGTACGGTTTGCTATGCAGGACTCCAAGAAGGGTATCACACCTTTTAGGCATGGAGTGCACCTTTCCAAGGATCAGGGTCCCAAGACCCCAGAGGAAAAGGAACAAATGAGAGCAATTCCATACGCTTCGGCTGTTGGTAGCCTCATGTATGCTATGCTATGTACTAGACCGGATATCTGTCATGCAGTGGGCTTAGTCAGCAGATATCAGTCTAACCCAGGTCTTGACCATTGGACTGCTGTAAAATGTATCCTTAAGTACTTGAGAAGGACTAGAGATTACATGTTGATTTACGGCAGTGATGAGCTGATTCCAGTCGGATACACAGATTCTGACTTCACGTCAGATAAGGATTCCAGGAAATCTACCTCTTGTTATGTGTTTATGCTTGGCGGAGGAGCTATCAGCTGGAGGAGTATTAAACAGGAATGTACCGCTGATTCCACTTCTGAGGCTGAATATGTAGCGGCTTGTGAAGAGCCTAAGGAAGTAGTATGGCTCCAAAGATTCCTTTTGAAACTTGGAGTGGTACCTTCGGCACGACAGCCGCTCACAGTTTACTGTGACAGCAGCGGGGCAGTCGCTCAGTCCAAGGAACCAAGGAGCCGTAAAAGCCAAAAACACGTACAGAGAAAGTATCACTAGGTAAGAGAGATTGTGCAAAGAGGTGATATTGCAATCACCAAGATAGCTTCTGCGGACAATCTGGCGGATCCATTTACTAAGCCTTTGACCACCAAGGTTTTTGAGCAGCATGTAGACGGGATGGGCATGAGATGCAATCCTGATTGGCATTGAGCCCAAGTGGGAGATTGTTAGTTTATGGTCTCAATACCATGGGTATATGATGTAATAAATTGATTAAATTCTTTATTTATCAATACAATTTATGTTTTTCCTTTCATGAGATGAATGGTGTTCTATGTACTTGCACATAACTAATACAAATGACATAATGGTTCATGAGATGAACCGGAGTCCACAAGTATATTAGATGTAATACATGTGTATGGATGAGATCTACATACAGGAGATATGTATTACAAATCTTATACTTAAATATCTTCACGACCAGTGATGAGATTGGACACCTCTTCTGACAAGGTTGCAGCATTTTGATCACTATGAGATAGTGTAATTTATCTCGATCATCAGAATGTAAGATTTTGGATCATGATGCCGGTACATTGGATGTATTGAATGACCATGAAAAGCACCTTATATACACTGTCTTTATTTAAGGTATGCTCTCATAATTCCATAGCAATAGGCTCATAATCCTAAGACATTAATGAACTCAAGTTTCTATCTATTCATTTACTTTGAGTCACCAATGAGTGAGGCCAATTGTAGGTCAACACCTCAGTGTTTTGGCTACGTGGTAGTAGAGCTGTGGGAATATTCAATGGTCAAGATGGAATCCAGCTTTAATATCCCCTTGTGCCAATTAATGGATTTATCATTGGTAAGTGCGCACCCATTCCAATTAAGAGTTTATTGGATCGGTACCAAATGATCATTATAATTCATTGGGGCTCAAGGATAATAAGATATGGATCTAATTTGGTGGACAGATCCATTTGATCCATGGATATAGATGGAGGGGCCTACTTGTGGTACTGTGGAAGTTTAGGGTCTTCATTGAAATATATTCCTAAGACTGCAGTGCAATTGCATTTATATAGTGGAGTTATTTGCAATTAACTGTGGGCCCGGATTGCACATGAGATGTGGGGTCGCGTGTCCCAGTTGGAGCCAGCTTTCTAAGGCATCCCAAGTGGTCCCCACGTTAGCCCAATAAATTAGAAAGATACTAATTCTACTTAAACTCTAAAAGGAAGGTTACTATTTCTATTTAACGTGAGACTTCTAATAGTGGTAATGGTAAGCTACTGATTAATAATGGAAGTAGGACTTCTATTTTAATTAGAAAGGAGAAAGTTACTAACAGTTGTGGAAGTAAGACTTCTATCGCAATTAGTAAGGGAGGTGTTTACTAATTTGTAATGGGACTTAAACTTCTATTTCAAATAGGAAAAGAGGATTTATGGAGGGCTATAAATAGAGGAATACTCCTCTCAAATTCGTGCATAATTAATAGAGCACTTTTCAGCCCCTTGTGCAAGAGTTGTACAAGTCTTCTTCCTCTCAAAGTTCCCCTCTCTTTCACCTTTGGTTCCTTAGAGTTATTAGTAGGGTTTTCTCTTTAGGATTCCACCATCTTCTTGAGAAAAGAGATCTAATACGGGACATAGTGTTGGAAGATCAAAAGGAGTTGAAGATTCTGATTTGGATTGTGAAGTTGTTCATCACCAAAGTAAAGAAATCAAATCCTCCATTAGAGCACAACAAAGCTCCAAAGGTATATCTACATCCTTGTATGTTGTGTATTTCGTGGGAGCATGTTTATGTTCTGTTTTCTATCTTCGATATAGTAGTTGTTGCTGTAAATGGCTATGAGATTGAGGAAATTGCATCCTGGATTGGTTTTGTTGCATTCTAGACAATTGATCCCTACATTAAGTGGGTCAAAAGTTTTTGAAACCTGTCTGGAAGGCCCACCTATATTCCAACAATTGGTATCAGAGCCTAACCTCATCTCTAATCATGTTAGACCAGCAAGCTTGCTCTGATCTTCGCATGAGATGTGAAGAAGATGAAGCAAGGGCTATGTAAGGATCAGTTTTGATGATTTTACTTGGTTTGATAGTAAATTCATGTTTGGATAGTCACAAAAGGGTTTAATAATGATGGAAGGATCATAGGAAGCCATTGGGACACTTTGGAAGTGATTTGGGAAAGAATGGACACGAAACAAAAAACCCAAGTTGCAGAAATTCGTCAGTCCGGTCGACCAGGCCCCGTGCTCGGTCGACCGGGCCTTCTATGCAGATTTCTGCAGAAATTGATTTTTCAGGTTTCGGGTCTACTTTTACTTCCTATTTTTCCAGCATTGTTTTGTAGCCTATTTTTGTGATTTGTATGGTTGTATAAGATACTAACTTGCAGATGATCAGGTCCTCTCCATATGGCCCACAAGTCTTTTGCTTTCTTTTATGGTGATTGGTTTTTGTAAGGCTAATTGTAAAGGGCGTCATGGTTTCCTTGGTTTCCCGTAAAAGGGCAAGGCATGATGAATTACCCTATAGCCTTTTTAATTCCAGTTTTAGATTACCATGTTTGTCTCATATCTGAGGCATAGGAATTTATGTAATTTTTCTAAATTTGTAAATTCTGGCGATGTCCGAGACGAAGAAGGAAAGCGATGTTGGACTTCTAATCAAAGAGTTTGAAGATTACCAAAAGAGTTCTGGAGTTTCCCAAAGAGTTTGAGGAATTCCAATTTTTGGAAAGTCTAGAAGTCCAAGAAGTCTATTCCGCTTGGGCCATTTGGAGGAGAGGACTAGTTTCTATTTTTGCAATTTCTATTTATGGATGCATGCTTAAATTAGAATTTTTCCAAATCTGATCCAAACATTGCAAGTAACTAAAATTGGTCAAATCAAATTAATTTTTGGAAAGAGTTCTAATTAGTGTTGATGGACCATGAGATGGACACATTGGTAACTCTAATTTAGAAACTGAACTTTCATTAAAATAACTTGACTTGGAACCAATCTTAGATCATATCATAAGATGATTTGATGTATACATGTGGGCCCTAATACCTTATAAAGAAATCCTCAATTCTAAAATATTAAGTGGGAGCGGAGCATTTATATTTAGAAATCCCCATCGTTTTCCACCATAGGTCCATTGTAAGGAAAGTATTAGCCTCGCGCCATCTCGAGTATGACCGTTCCCCACGGAGGGCTTTTACTTGTCTAGCTACTAGATATGGATCTCCTATGGATAGTGTTGGTGAGACGGGGTGGTGGCTCACTCCCCAAGGAGGAGCTGCTCGCGACGGTTGTCATGCAATGCTAGTTGGTGGGTCACACTTAACTAAAATAATGATGTAGTATCCCCAAGGATTTGCCTCATTTATTTTAGAAACAAAAGTTAATCGGGAGTCATTGATTATTTGGTATGAGATACCTACATAATAAAGAATGAAGGGGATCATGGAAAGTTAGTCTTAATTCTAATTTTGACCAACTTTGATCCGCACCAATCCAGGTGGTATTCGCACTCCCCAATGAGGCATACCCCGGAGATTGGGATTCCGATGTATTCTTAATTTAATGGTTATGAGGATTCCATATAAATTTGGTAGAATACTAAACCCTAATGTCATTTAAATTTATTAATTGAATGTATGGTTATGTGCTACAGTATTTTCAGCATGAATTCAAACACTTTCAATCCACTTGCGACCATCCTCAACCAAAATAAATTAGTGGGATCCAACTATGTAGACTGGAAACGGAACCTGGATATTGTCCTGACAGCTTCAGGATATAAATATGTCCTTACCAAACCCCCCCCCCCCCCTTGATGAGCCATTGCCAGAAGCATCACAAGAAGAAAAGGAACTTTACACCAAGTGGGCCAAAGACGATGAGATGGCCAGATGTTACATACAGGCATCTATGTCTAGTGTTTTACAACAGCAACATCAATCCTTTAAGACTGCATATGATATTATATCAAACTTAAAGGAGATGTTTGCGGAACAGGGTAGGCCTGCTAGATAGGCTGCTATGAGGGTGCTTATAAGCACCAAGATAGCTGAAGGCACACTAGTACAGGACCATATGTTGAAAATGATGGACTCATTGAATGAGTTAGATGTACTGGGGGCTGCGATTGATGCAGAATCGCAGATTGATATAATCCTTGAGTCACTACCAGAATCATTTAATAATTCAAGGTCCATTACAACATGAATAAAATGAATCTAACTCTGGCTGAGCTATCTAGCCAGCTGGTGGTGACTGAAGGGATTATGAAGAAAAAGCCAACTGCCCTGATGACAGAAAAGTCATTTGCCAAGTCCAAACTGAAATGCAAGAAGAAATCAGTTCTGAAGGGTCCTAAGGCGGAGAATGGTCCTAATGGTGGTGTTGGCAAGCCTAAGGGAACAGGGACAAAAGGAAAGTGTTTCCATTGTGGTATGACAGGACATTGGAAGAGGAATTGTCCAGAATATCTGTCTAAGAAGAAGACCTCAGGTATGATTGAGTCACTTGTTACTGAAGTTACTTTTGCAACTGGTACTTCAGAATCTTGGTGTGTGGACTCCGGGCCAACTAATCACATATGTAATTCGTTGCAGGGGTTCAGGGAAACCGGGAGACTCAGTGGCGGCGAAATCATTGTCAACCTAGGATCTGATGCTAAGGCGGATGCGGTTTCAGTAGGAGTTATTACTTTATGTTTTCAAGATAATAAGTTGGTTTTGTCAGACACTCTATATGTACCGTCTTTAAGACGGAATTTAATTTCAGTTTCTAGTTTGGTGAATAAAAGTTATTCTATTACTTTTGGTACTGAAGTTGTTATAAAGAGAAACGGTACTTTTATATGTTCTGGCAAGGTAACCAATGGGCTTTATCTATTAACTCCTACAATGTATGAGATACATGGTACCGAAATAATTAATAGACCGTCATTAAAGAGAAAGTCACCTTCATCTAATCCAACAAAACTTTGGCACTTGAGGCTAGGTCATATAAACCTAAATAGGATTGACAGGCTAGTGAAAGATGGTATCTTGCCTTCATTGGTTGTAGAACCAATGCCTGTCTGTGAGTCCTGTCTGGAAGGCAAAATGACCAAAAGACCATTTTCATCCAAGGGCAATAGGGCCAAAGATTTATTGGAATTAGTGCATACTGATGTGTGTCGACCCATTAATGTCAGGGCCAGAGGAGGATGTGAATACTTCGTCACTTTCACAGATGATTATTCAAGATATGGATACATATACCTTATGCACCGCAAGTCCGAGGCTTTTGAAAAGTTCAAAGAGTTTCGAGCGGAAGCGGAAAAGCAATTAGGTAAAAGTATCAAGACTCTTCGATCAGATCGAGGAGGGGAATATCTCTCTGGTGATTTTATGGGATACTTATCAGAAAATGGGATTCTATCCCAGTTGTCTGCTCCTGGTATGCCTCAACAGAACGGAGTAGCGGAAAGAAGGAACCGGACTCTTTTAGATATGATCAGGTCTATGATGAGTTTCTCAGGATTACCTATATCCTTTTGGGGGTATGCCTTGGATACTGCGATGTACATATTAAACCTCGTACCATCTAAGTTTGTACCTAAGACTCCCCGGGAGTTGTGGTCTGGGTGAAAGCCTAGTCTACAACATTTACACATTTGGAGTTGTCCGGCACACGTGCTGAAGGTAAAGATGGATAAGTTCGAAACGAAGTCGGAAGTATGCACGTTTGTAGGATATCCTAAAGGAACTAAAGGTAGGACATTGTATAATCCCAGAGAGGAGAAAGTGCTGGTAAGCACCAATGCGGTTTTTCTAGAGGAAGATAATATGATGGAACGGAAATCTTTGGAAAAGGTGATCTTGGAAGAGCTTCAAGAACAAGCAATTCCAAATCCAAGTATGACCAAACTTGAGGAAGAACCGCCCCTACCAGACCCAGTAGTTACACAAGTGCCTCGTCGTAGTGGGAGAATAATCAGGCCCCCTGATAGGTTCTCGTTCTTGGGAGAGTCTTACGAAGCAATCCCGGAAGAACTGGAACAAGATCCCTGTAACTATGATGAAGCAATTAATGACATTGATTCAGGACATTGGCAAGATGCTATGAAAGCTGAGATGGAGTCTATGTACTCTAATCAGGTCTGGACACTTGTGGACTTGCCTGCCAATATCAAACCTATTGGGTGCAAGAGGGTCTACAAGAGAAAAAGAGGACCAGATGGAAGAGTTGAGACCTTTAAGGCCAGGCTTGTTGCGAAAGGGTATACTGAGAAAGAGGGTATCGATTATGAGGAAACCTTCTCGCCGGTAGCCATGCTCAAATCCATCCGGATACTCTTATCCATTGCGGCTCATCTCAATTATGAGATTTGGCAAATGGATGTCAAGACGGCGTTTCTCAACGACCATCTTGAGGAAGACATCTATATGATGCAGCCAGACGGTTTTATAACAAGTAACCAAATGTAAAGATTTTGCAAGTTGCAGAAGTCAATTTATGGACTTCTGCAGGCATCCCGAAGCTGGAACATCCGTTTTGACCGGGCAATCAAATCATTTGGTTTTAGTCAAAATCCGGATGAGTCATGTGTGTACATGAAAATTGAAGGTGACAGGGTAGTTTTTCTGGTTTTATATGTCGACGACATCCTTCTCCTTGGGAAAGATATAGGAATGTTGTCAACGGTAAAAGTTTGGTTAGCTAAGACTTTTGATATGAAGGACTTGGGATAAGCTAGTTACATCCTAGGGATCAAACTCCATCGAGACCGGAAAAATAGGATGATTGGCTTGTCTCAAGCTGCATACATAGATAAGGTACTTGTACGGTTTGCTATGCAGGACTCCAAGAAGGGTATCACACCTTTTAGGCATGGAGTGCACCTTTCCAAGGATCAGGGTCCCAAGACCCCAGAGGAAAAGGAACAAATGAGAGCAATTCCATACGCTTCGGCTGTTGGTAGCCTCATGTATGCTATGCTATGTACTAGAGCGGATATCTGTCATGCAGTGGACTTAGTCAGCAGATATCAGTCTAACCCAGGTCTTGACCATTGGACTGCTGTAAAATGTATCCTTAAGTACTTGAGAAGGACTAGAGATTACATGTTGATTTACGGCAGTGATGAGCTGATTCCAGTCGGATACACAGATTCTGACTTCACGTCAGATAAGGATTCCAGGAAATCTACCTCTGGTTATGTGTTTATGCTTGGCGGAGGAGCTATCAGCTGGAGGAGTATTAAACAGGAATGTACCGCTGATTCCACTTCTGAGGCTGAATATGTAGCGGCTTGTGAAACAGCTAAGGAAGTAGTATGGCTCCAAAGATTCCTTTTGAAACTTGGAGTGGTACCTTCGGCACGACAGCCGCTCACAGTTTACTGTGACAGCAGCGGGGCAGTCACTCAGTCCAAAGAACCAAGGAGCCGTAAAAGCCAAAAACACGTATAGAGGAAGTATCACTTGGCCAGAGAGATTGTGCAAAGAGGTGATATTGCAATCACCAAGATAGCTTCTGCGGACAATTTGGCGGATCCATTTAGTAAGCCTATGACCACCAAGGTTTTTGAGCAGCATGTAGACGGGATGGGCATGAGATGCAATCCTGATTGGCATTGAGCCCAAGTGGGAGATTGTTAGTTTATGGTCTCAATACCATGGGTATATGATGTAATAAATTGATTAAATTCTTTATTTATCAATACAATTTATGTTTTTCCTTTCATGAGATGAATGGTGTTCTATGTACTTGCATATAACTAATACAAATGACATAATGGTTCATGAGATGAACCGGAGTCCACAAGTATACTAGATGTAATACATGTGTATGGATGAGATCCACATACATGAGATATGTATTACAAATCTTATACTTAAATATCTTCACAACCAGTGATGAGATTGGACACCTCGTCTGACAAGGTTGCAGCATTATGATCACTATGAGATAGTGTGATTTATCTCGATCATCAGAATGTAAGATTTTGGATCATGATGCCGGTACATTGGATGTATTGAATGACCATGAAAAGCACCTTATATACACTGTCTTTATTTAAGGTATGCTCTCATAATTCCCTAGCAATAGGCTCATAATCCTGAGACATTAATGAACTCAAGTTTCTATCTATTCATTTACTTTGAGTCACCAATTAGTAAGGCCAATTGTAGGTCAACACCCCGGTGAATTGGGTACGTGGTAGTAGAGCTGTGGGAACATTCAATGGTCAAGATGGAATCCATCTTTAATATCCCCTTGTGCCAATTAATGGATTTATCATTGGTAAGTGCGCACCCATTCCGATTAAGAGTTAATTGGATCGGTACCAAATGATCATTATAATTAATTGGGGCTCAAGGATAATAAGATATGGATCTAATTTGGTGGACAGATCCATTTGATCCATGCATATAGATGGAGGGGCCTACTTGTGGTACTGTGGAAGTTTAGGGTCTTCATTGAAATATATTCCTAAGACTGCAGTGCAATTGCATTTATATAGTGGAATTATTTGCAATTAACTGTGGGCCCAGATTGCACATGGGATGTGGGGTCGCGTGTCCCAGTTGGAGCCAGCTTTCTAAGGAATCCCTAGTGGTCCCCACGTTAGCCCAATATATTAGAAAGATACTAATTCTACTTAAACTCTAAAAGGAAGGTTACTATTTCTATTTGAAGTGAGACTTCTAATAGTGGTAATGGTAAGCTACTAATTAATAATGGAAGTAGGACTTCTATTTTAATTAGAAAGGAGAAAGTTACTAATAGTTGTGGAAGTAAAACTTCTATGACAATTAGTAAGGGAGATGTTTACTAATTTGTAATGGGACTTAAACTTCTATTTCAAATAGGAAAAGAGGATTTATGGAGGGCTATAAATAGAGGAATACTCCTCTCAAATTCGTGCATATTTAATAGAGCACTTTTCAGCCCCTTGTGCAAGAGTTGTACAAGTCTTCTTCCTCTCAAAGTTCCCCTCCCTTTCACCTTTGGTTCCTTAGAGTTATTAGTAGGGTTTTCTCTTTAGGATTCCACCATCTTCTTGAGAAAAGAGATCTAATACGGGACATAGCGTTGGAAGATCAAAAGGAGTTGAAGATTCTGATTTGGATTGTGAAGTTGTTCATCACCAAAGTAAAGAAATCAAATCCTCTATTAGAGCACAACAAAGCTCCAAAGGTATATCTACATCCTTGTATGTTGTGTATTTTGTGGGAGCATGTTTATGTTCTGTTTTCTATCTTCTATATAGTAGTTGTTGCTGTACATGGCTATGAGATTGAGGAAATTGCATCCTGGATTGGGTTTGTTGCATTCTAGACAATTGATCCCTGCATTAAGTGGGTCAAAAGTTTTTGAAACCTGTCTGGAAGGCCCACCTATATTCCTACAATTGGTATCAGAGCCTAACCTCATCACTAATCATGTTAGATCAGCAAGCTTGCTCTGATCTTTGCATGAGATGTGAAGAAGATGAAGCAAGGGCTATGTAAGGATCAGTTTTGATGATTTTACTTGGTTTGATAGTAAATTCATGTTTGAATAGTCACAAAAGGGTTTAATAATGATGGAAGGATCATAGGAAGCCATTGGGACACTTTGGAAGTGATTTGGGAAAGAATGGACACGAAACAAAAAACCCTAGTTGCAGAAATTCGTCAGTCCGGTCGACCAGGCCCCGTGCTCGGTCGACCGGTGCTTGCAGGCCGGTCGACCGGGCCTTCTATGCAGATTTCTACAGAAATTGATTTTTCAGGATCAGGTCTACTTTTACTTCCTATTTTTCCAGCATTGTTTGGCAGCCTATTTTTGTGATTTGTATGGTTGTATAGGATACTAACTTGCAGATGATCATGTCCTCTCCATATGGCCCACAAGTCTTTTGCTTTCTTTTATGGTGATTGGTTTATTTAAGGCTAATTGTAAAGGGCGTCATGGTTTCCTTGGTTTCCCGTAAAAGGGCAAGGCATGATGAATTACCCTATAGCACTTTTAATTCCAGTTTTAGATTACCATGTAAGTCTCATATATGAGGCATAGGAATTTATGTAATTTTTCCAAATTTGTAAATTCTGGCGATGTCCGAGACGAAGAAGGAAAGCGATGTTAGACTCCTAATCAAAGAGTTTGAAGATTACCAAAAGAGTTCTGGAGTTTCCCAAAGAGTTTGAGGAATTCCAATTTTTGGAAAGTCTAGAAGTCCAAGAAGTCTATTCCGCTTGGGCCATTTGGAGGAGAGGACTAGTTTCTATTTTTGCAATTTCTATTTATGGATGCATGCTTAAATTAGAATTTTTCCAGATCTGATCCAAACATAGCAAGTAACTAAAATTGGTCAAATCAAATTAATTTTTGGAAAGAGTTCTAATTAGTGTTGATGGACCATGAGATGGACACATTGGTAACTCTAATTTAGAAACTGAACTTTCATTAAAATAACTTGACTTGGAACCAATCTTAGATCATATCATAAGATGATTTGATGTATACATGTGGGCCCTAATACCTTAAAAAGAAATCCTCAATTCTAAAATATTAAGTGGGAGCGGGGCATTTATATTTAGAAATCCCCATGGTTTTCCACCATAGGTCCATTGTAAGGAAAGTATTAGCCTCGCGCCATCTCGAGTATGGCCGTTCCCCACGGAGGGCTTTTACTTGTCTAGCTACTAGATATGGATCTCCTATGGATAGTATTGGTGAGACGGGCCGGGGGCTCACTCCCCAAGGAGGAGCTGCTCACGACGGTTGTCATGCAATGCTAGTTGGTGGGTCACACTTAACTAAAATAATGATGTAGTATCCCCAAGGATTTGCCTCATTTATTTTAGAAACCAAAGTTATTCGGGAGTCATTGATTATTTGGTATGAGATACCTACATAATAATGAATGAAGGGGATCATGGAAAGTTAGTCTTAATTCTAATTTTGACGAACTTTGATCCGCACCAATCCAGGTGGTATTCGCACTCCCCAAGGAGGCATACCCCGGAGATTGGGATTCCGATGTATTCTTAATTTAATGGTTATGAGGATTCCATATAAATTTGGTAGAATACTAAACCCTAATGTCATTTAAATTTATTAATTGAATGTATGGTTATGTGCTACATGTAAGACCCCGACCCGAGTGAACCCGTTTAGTGCTAATTAAGTTGCGTTTTAGTGCTAAGCTTGATTAGTGTTTTTGGTCTAGTTGGGTTTGGAATAGCCTTGATTCTAGTTTTGGGCTTTTTGGAGTGATTGATAGCTTGTGGGGCCCTTTGGGGGTTCCCTCTTCGGCTTTGCATTTTAGTGCGAAATTTTCCCGACGTGTTTTGAATTGTGTTTTTGGCCCGTTGCATTCATCTTGTGGATTCTTACAGCTTTCATGTTGATCCCGTGTCCATTCGAGGCCCCGAAACCCGATTTCATAGCCTTGAGGGTAAAACAGTCATTTCACACCAAATCTGTACCCAAAACTTAATATTCTCGAAACTCGCGAAACATACACTTTTTGGAAACTAGATATTTCGACGAACATTTCTTCCTTCTTCGTCGAATTCATCCGAGGACCCGAGAGAGATGATTTCAGCCAAGTAGCTTCTTTAAGTTGTGGGACCCAACCACCCAAGTGTTAACAAAGAGGAACCCTTCCCTTCCTTCTCCATTTTTCATGTTCCAGCTCAACTATTGAGTCTAGGGTTTTTTCATTGCTTTTCTCTTCTTCTTGTTGCTTCTCCATCTCCAAGCCTCACCAAGAGCTCATAAATCAAGAAATGGAGATTGCCAATCTCTTCCTCATCTCTCAAGCTTCCTCTTGATACTATTTTTAGAAGAATCCATCAACTTTGAGACTTCCCTTGAGCTTACCTTGTCCATTAGGGGACCTTGCAAGTAAGTGATCTTATTCATCTCCTAGATTAGTGATCTTCTAGCCTTAGGGAAGCTACATTTGCATTATTGGAAGTTCTTTCATTTTCATTCTTTGTGTAACCCATTTTAGGGTTGTTTTTGGGATTTTTTTATTGTAGCTTGGCTTTGAGCTATTGAAGTGATTTGAGGCTTGTTTTGGCTAGCTTGGACTTGAGGCAAGTGAATGTTTGGATGTTTTTAAGTTTGAAATGGTTTGGTGAAGTATTTATGGTTTTCATGCTTTCATTGATTTCTTCATTGATTTTTCCATGGTTGAAATAAATGATCTTTACACATCTTGATAGCCTCATTTAATGTCCTGGAATCATGTGTTTAAGTCTCCTTGTTCATAGTTAATTGTGGTTGTTGAGGTATTGGAAGGAAAGGAAACAAGAAGGAGAAAAATCAAGTTCCCGGGCATGCTTCACGCCCAGTGCCGATCGATCGGACCTACAGGCCGATCGATCGGTCTGACTTTTAACTGTAAGGCTTTTTGGACCGATCGATCGGCCCTGCGTATTTTTGGTACAGAAATTTCCCCCGATCGATCGGACCGAATGGGTTTTGAAATTTATTTTTTTTGTGGACCTTGGCTACCCTCCTTGGACTCACTTGACCATATGTGAGAGCGTCTTGAGCCGATGCTCTTCACGGTTGGTCCGGAATGCATCGAAGTTCAATCGATTCAATCTTGAACGGGATGGAACGACACGATACCCTCTTCATACCTAAATGCAAAGTCTATTTCCTTGGGTATCGCGAATTCTATTCCTTTCGGTGACTGAGTAGGTTGCTCGATGGTTCCGGGTTGACATCCTACTTAGGATGGACCGTTTATAGTCTTGTTTTCCTATCATAATATCTGGTTATAATCATAAGCTCAATTCAAGTTTTTAAAAGTCGTAAAAGTGCATAAGGAGCCCGGAATGTCTTCAAACTCAAGGAGTACCAAGTAATGGCTATAATTGACATACGGGACCCCTATTCACTTAAATAGATCTGGAAATCAATATTTTCCGGAATTGTAATAGTTCGTTTTATTCCTTCATTTCCAAGATTTACCTTACATGACCTGTTTTCCCGAAAGCTTGATGGTTACACTAGTAACATGAACTTGTCCCGAAGAGTATTGCCCGATATGAAATGAAAGTGATACATTGAATATTCTTTCCCGTGCATTGATTTACTTGTACTTGATTTACTTGCATATGTATCGATGTGTTATTTAACCTATGTGTCGGCATCACTAAGCTTGGATACCTTGTCGGTTTGATCCACCGACTTGGAAATCCCTCTCCCGTCCCGCCAGCTGCAGTTTGGATCCCGATACCTTGTCATTACCGTGGTCCCGTCCCGATACCCAGTTCGCTACCGTGGTCCCGTTCCCGTATATTTATATTGTATATATGTTTACGTTGCTTCTCCTCACCTTGTGTGACTGAGATCAACGTCCCGTGATACTGTTGTCACTTTAGTGACAGAGGACTTAGCTTTATGTGATTGACACCTTGTTATTCCCGATTTCCTTGGTTACCTCATATGTTTTATCTTGTTTACATGTTTCTAGCAAATGATTTACCTATTTTATGAGAGTTCTTGCTTTAACAGATTTCCTTGCTTTTCGAGATATTTCATCTATTACATGTTGTCGTATCTTCTCACTCTCTTGCCAGACCGTCGTGTCTGATCCTTTGCTTTGGTACTCACGTCCCGTTGCCGGTTTCCTTGAGGAGGAGCCGGAGGAGGCGGTAGGTGAGCTGCAGCCTCTAGTTGAGTGGCGTGTTGACGATGTCATGTAGACATCGGGTTGCCAAGAGGCGTAACATTTTGGGGAGGACTTGTTAACTATTCTTTGGGTTATTATTTTGTAATATTGGCCTTTGTTGGCCTCTAATTTTGGGGAATGTAACTAAATGATATTTTGTCTAACTTTAACAACTATTGGGAAACATGCTATAGATCATTGCTCTTTCTGATACAGTTTTGATATTTGATGTTAATGCTTGCATGACTAGAGATAGTCTTACTATTTGATTTGCTACACGCTTCCGCACTAAAAAGAAATATTCATGCAAGGTTTTGATATCCTCACCGCGGACACCTGTGGGAAATTAAATAAGTTGTATTTTGAGGATGTAGGTAATCCTCATCACTAATCATCTTTCACAATCATGAGTCCCGATCCCGGATTGGGGATTCCCGGTCCGGGGTCGCGACACTACAGTATTTTCAGCATGAATTCAAACACTTTCAATCCACTTGCGACCATCCTCAACCAAAATAAATTAGTGGGATCCAACTATGTAGACTGGAAACGGAACCTGGATATTGTCTTGACAGCTTCAGGATATAAATATGTCCTTACCAAACCTCCCCCCCCCCTTGATGAGCCATTGCCAGAAGCATCACAGGAAGAAAAGGAACTTTACACCAAGTGGGCCAAAGACGATGAGATAGCCAGATGTTACATACAGGCATCTATGTCTAGTGTTTTACAACACCAACATCAATCCTTTAAGACTTCATATGATATTAATTCAAACTTGAAGGAGATGTTTGCGGAACAGGGTAGGCCTGCTAGACAGGCTGCTATGAGGGTGCTTATAAGCACCAAGATGGCTGAAGGCACACCAGTACAGGACCATATGTTGAAAATGATGGACTCATTGAATGAGTTAGATGTACTGGGGGCTGCGATAAATGCAGAATCGCAGATTGATATAATCCTTGAGTCACTACCAGAATCATTTAATAATTTCAAGGTCAATTACAATATGAATAAAATGAATCAGACTCTGGCTAAGCTATCTAGCCAGCTGGTGGTGATTGAAGGGATTATGAAGAAAAAGCCAACTGCCCTGATGACAGAAAAGTCATTTGCCAAGTCCAAATCGAAAGGCAAAGGGCGGAAAGGCAAAAAGAAATCAGTTCTGAAGGGTCCTAAGACGGAGAATGGTCCTAATGGTGGTGTTGGCAAGGCTAAGGGAACAGGGACAAAAGGAAAGTGTTTCCATTGTGGTATGACAGGACATTGGAAGAGGAATTGTCTAGAATATCTGTCTAAGAAGAAGACCTCAGGTATGATTGAGTCACTTGTTACTGAAGTTACTTTTGCAACTGGTACTTCAGAATCTTGGTGTGTGGACTCCGGGCCACCTAATCACATATGTAATTCGTTGTAGGGGTTCAGGGAAGCCAGGAGACTCAGTGACGGCCAAATAATTGTCAACCTAGGATCTGATGCTAAGGCGGATGCGGTTTCAGTAGGAGTTATTACTTTATGTTTTCAAGATAATAAGTTGGTTTTGTCAGACACTCTATATGTACCGTCTTTAAGACGGAATTTAATTTCAGTTCCTAGTTTGGTGAATAAAAGTTATTCTATTACTTTTAGTACTGAAGTTGTTATAAAGAGAAACGGTACTTTTATATGTTCTGGCAAGGTAACCAATGGGCTTTATCTATTAACTCCTACAATGTATGAGATACATGATACCGAAATAATTAATAGACCGTCATTAAAGAGAAAGTCACCATCATCTAATCCAACAAAACTTTGGCACTTGAGGCTAGGTCATATAAACCTAAATAGGATTGACAGGCTAGTGAAAGATGGTATCTTGCCGTCATTGGTTGTAGAACCAATGCCTGTCTGTGAGTCCTGTCTGGAAGGCAAAATGACCAAAAGACCATTTTCATCCAAGGGCAATAGGGCCAAAGATTTATTGGAATTAGTGCATACTGATGTGTGTGGACCCATTAATGTCAGGGCCAGAGGAGGATGTGAATACTTCGTCACTTTCACAGATGATTATTCAAGATATGGATACATATACCTTATGCACCGCAAGTCCGAGGCTTTTGAAAAGTTTAAAGAGTTTCGAGCGGAAGCGGAAAAGCAATTAGGTAAAAGTATCAAGACTCTTCGATCAGATCGAGGAGGAGAATATCTCTCTGGTGATTTTATGGGATACTTATCAGAAAATGGGATTCTATCCCAGTTGTCTGCTCCTGGTATGCCTCAACAGAATGGAGTAGCGGAAAGAAGGAACCGGACTCTTTTAGATAAGATCAGGTCTATAATGAGTTTCTCAGGATTACCTATATCCTTTTGGGGGTATGCCTTGGATATTGCGATGTACATATTAAACCTCGTACCATCTAAGTCTGTACCTAAGACTCCCGGGGAGTTGTGGTCTGGGCGAAAGCCTAGTCTACAACATTTACACATTTGGGGTTGTCCGGCACACGTGCTGAAGGTAAAGACGGATAAGTTGGAAACGAAGTCGGAAGTATGCACGTTTGTAGGATATCCTAAAGGAACTAAAGGTTGGACATTCTATAATCCCAGAGAGCAGAAAGTGCTGGTAAGCACCAATGCGGTTTTTCTGGAGGAAGATTATATGATGGACCGGAAATCTTTGGAAAAGGTGATCTTGGAAGAGATTCAAGAACAAGCAATTCCAAATCCAACTATGACCGAACTTGAGGAAGAACCGCCCCTACCAGACCCAGTAGTTACACCAGTGCCTCGTCGTAGTGGGAGAATAATCAGGCCCCCTGATAGGTTCTCGTTCTTGGGAGAGTCTTACGAAGCAATCCCGGAAGAACTGGAACAAGATCCCTGTAACTATGATGAAGCAATTAATGACATTGATTCGGGACATTGGCAAGATGCTATGAAAGCTGAGATGGAGTCTATGTACTCTAATCAGGTCTGGACACTTGTGGACTTGCCTGCCAATATCAAACCTATTGGGTGCAAGTGGGTCTACAAGAGAAAAAGACGACCAGATGGAAGAGTTGAGACCTTTAAGGCCAGGCTTGTTGCGAAAGGGTATACTGAGAAAGAGGGTATCGATTATGAGGAAACCTTCACGCCGGTAGCCATGCTCAAATCCATCCGGATACTCTTATCCATTGCGGCTCATCTCGATTATGAGATTTGGCAAATGGATGTCAAGACGGCGTTTCTCAACGGCCATCTTGAGGAAGACATCTATATGATGCAGCCAGACGTGTTTATAGCAAGTAACCAAAAGCAACGAGTTTGCAAGTTGCAGAACTCCATTTATGGACTCAAGCAGGCATCCCGAAGCTGGAACATCCGTTTCGACCGGGCAATCAAATCATTTGGTTTTAGTCAAATTCCGGATGAGTCATGTGTGTACATGAAAAATGAAGGTGACATGGTAGTTTTTCTGGTTTTATATGTCGACGACATCCTTCTCCTTGGGAAAGATATAGGAATGTTGTCAATGGTAGAAGTTTGGTTAGCTAAGACTTTTGATATGAAGGACTTGGGATAAGCTAGTTACATCCTAGGGATCAAACTCCATCGAGACCGGAAAAATAGGATGATTGGCTTGTCTCAAGCTGCATACATAGATAAGGTACTTGTACGGTTTGCTATGCAGGACTCCAAGAAGGGTATCACACCTTTCAGGCATGGAGTGCACCTTTCCAAGGATCAGGGTCCCAAGACCCCAGAGGAAAAGGAACAAATGAGAGCAATTCCATACGCTTCGGCTGTTGGTAGCCTCATGTATGCTATGCTATGTACTAGACCGGATATCTGTCATGCAGTGGGCTTAGTCAGCAGATATCAGTCTAACCCAGGTCTTGACCATTGGACTGCTGTAAAATGTATCCTTAAGTACTTGAGAAGGACTAGAGATTACATGTGTGATTTATGGCAGTGATGAGCTGATTCCAGTCGGATACAAAGATTCTGACTTCAGGTCAGATAAGGATTCCAGGAAATCTACCTCTGGTTATGTGTTTATGCTTGGCGGAGGAGCTATCAGCTGGAGGAGTATTAAACAGGAATGTACCGCTGATTCCACTTCTGAGGCTGAATATGTAGCGGCTTGTGAAGCAGCTAAGGAAGCAGTATGGCTCAAAAGATTCCTTTTGAAACTTGTAGTGGTACCTTCGGCACGACAGCCGCTCACAGTTTACTGTGACAGCAGCGGGGCAGTCGCTCAGTCCAAGGAACCAAGGAGCCGTAAAAGCCAAAAACACGTACAGAGGGAGTATCACTTGGTCAGAGAGATTGTACAAAGAGGTGATATTGCAATCACCAAGATAGCTTCTACGGACAATCTGGCGGATCCATTTACTAATCCTTTGACCACCAAGGTTTTTGAGCAGCATGTAGACGGGATGGGCATGAGATGCAATCCTGATTGGCATTGAGCCCAAGTGGGAGATTGTTAGTTTATGGTCTCAATACCATGGGTATATGATGTAATAAATTGATTAAATTCTTTATTTATCAATACAATTTATGTTTTTCCTTTCAAGAGATGAATGGTGTTCTATGTACTTGCATATAACTAATACAAATGACATAATGGTTCATGAGATGAACCGGAGTCCACAAGTATACTAGATGTAATACATGTGTATGGATGAGATCCACATACAGGAGATATGTATTACAAATCTTATACTTAAATATCTTCACAACCAGTGATGAGATTGGACACCTCGTCTGACAAGGTTGCAGCATTATGATCACTATGAGATAGTGTGATTTATCTCGATCATCAGAATGTAAGATTTTGGATCATGATGCCGGTACATTGGATGTATTGAATGACCATGAAAAGCACCTTATATACACTGTCTTTATTTAAGGTATGCTCTCATAATTCCCTAGCAATAGGCTCATAATCCTGAGACATTAATGAACTCAAGTTTCTATCTATTCATTTACTTTGAGTCACCAATGAGTGAGGCCAATTGTAGGTCAACACCTCGGTGATTTGGGTACGTGGTAGTAGAGCTGTGGGAACATTCAATGGTCAAGATGGAATCCATCTTTAATATCCCCTTGTGCCAATTAATGGATTTATCATTGGTAAGTGCGCACCCATTCCGATTAAGAGTTAATTGGATCGGTACCAAATGATCATTATAATTAATTGGGGCTCAAGGATAATAAGATATGGATCTAATTTGGTGGACAGATCCATTTGATCCATGGATATAGATGGAGGGGCCTACTTGTGGTACTGTGGAAGTTTAGGGTCTTCATTGAAATATATTCCTAAGACTGGAGTGCAATTGCATTTATATAGTGGAGTTATTTGCAATTAACTGTGGGCCCGGATTGCACATGAGATGTGGGGTCGCGTGTCCCAGTTGGAGCCAGCTTTCTAAGGAATCCCTAGTGGTCCCCACGCTAGCCCAATATATTAGAAAGATACTAATTCTACTTAAACTCTAAAAGGAATGTTACTATTTCTATTTGAAGTGAGACTTCTAATAGTGGTAATGGTAAGCTACTAATTAATAATGGCAGTAGGACTTCTATTTTAATTAGAAAGGAGAAAGTTACTAATAGTTGTGGAAGTAAGACTTCTATGGCAATTAGTAAGGGAGATGGTTACTAATTTGTAATGGGAGTTAAACTTCTATTTCAAATAGGAAAAGAGGATTTATGGAGGGCTATAAATAGAGGAATACTCCTCTCAAATTCGTGCATAATTAATAGAGCACTTTTCAGCCCCTTGTGCAAGAGTTGTACAAGTCTTCTTCCTCTCAAAGTTCCCCTCTCTTTCACCTTTGGTTCCTTAGAGTTATTAGTAGGGTTTTCTCTTTAGGATTCCACCGTCTTCTTGAGAAAAGAGATCTAATACGGGACATAGCGTTGGAAGATCAAAAGGAGTTGAAGATTCTGATTTGGATTTTGAAGTTGTTCATCACCAAAGTAAAGAAATCAAATCCTCCATTAGAGCACAACAAAGCTCCAAAGGTATATCTACATCCTTGTATGTTGTGTATTTCGTGGGAGCATGTTTATGTTTTGTTTTCTATCTTCTAAATAGTAGTTGTTGCTGTACATGGCTATGAGATTGAGGAAATTGCATCCTGGATTGGGTTTGTTGCATTCTAGACAATTGATCCCTGCATTAATTGGGTCAAAAGTGTTTAAAACCTGTCTGGAAGGCCCACCTATATTCTAACAGATAAGACCCTGTTTATCAAGAAGATTGATCAAAACATTCTTGCAGCTCAAATCTATGTTGATGATATAGTATTTGGATCTACTTCAGAGAAACTAGCACAAGGATTTTCAGAATTGATGAGCTCAACTTTTGAGATGAGTCTGGTCGATCCCCTGCAATTCTTTCTAGGATTACAAGTTAGTCAAATTGATCATGGTATCTTTCTTAGTCAATCCAAGTTTGCTCTAGAAATAGTGAAAAAGTTTGGCTTAGGAGAATCTAAGACTAGTTGCAATCCCATGGGCTCCACTACTAAAATCTCTAGTGATCTTCAGGGTAAGAAAGCTGACCAGAAACTTTATAGGAGCATGATAGGAAGCCTTCTCTATCTCACTGCTAGCCGCCCTGATATATCTTTCAGCGTTGGAATATGTGCTAGGTATCAATCTGATCCCCGAGAGTCTCACATTAAAGCTGTTAAACGTATCATAAAATATATTAATGGGACTTTTCATTATGGTATCTGGTATCCTCATGACTCAACTCTGCAGTTAATTGGATATAGTGATGTAGATTGGGCATGATCAATAGATGATAGGAAAAACACTAGTGGTTGCTGTTATTTCTTAGGGAACTGCTTAGTAGCATAGCATAGCAAAAAATAAAATTCTGTATGCTTGTCTACTGCAAAAGCTGAATATATTGCTGCATGTAGCTGTTGTGCCCAACTATTGTGGATGAAACAAACTTTGTTAGATTATAATGTTCCATAACAATGCATGCCTATCATGTGTGACAACTCTAGTGCCATTAGTATCTCAAAAAATCCCGTTCAGCACTCTCGCACTAAGCACATTGACATTCGCTATCATTTCTTACGTGATCATGCTGACCAAGGCACTATTGAGTTAATGTTTGTTCCTACAGATGCCCAATTGGCTGACTTATTTACTAAACCCCTTGGAAATGATCGGTTCATCAAATTGAGACATCAATTGGGCATTGGCCCTTGCCCTGAATTCTAACTTCTTGTTCGCTACTCACCTGTTCCTAATTTTACTTTTATCATATCTCTTATAAACAGGTGCTACTAACAAGGTTGTGTGTTTTTATCTTTGATGGGCAGGCTCCTTTGCAATTAGATGTCAAAGGGGGAGAGAAATATCAAGCGTTCCTCAAGGTGTTCACCAATTGAGGGGGAGAAGTTTCAAGGGTTGCTAATGTTGAGGGGGAGTAGCTTTGCCTAGAGTGTTATGTGTGTAGCTTCTAGGATGGTTGTCTAAGGTCGTCACTCTCTCAAGGAAAATCCAAAGCTCCAAAATATCCAAAGCTCCTTAAATATCCAAAGTAGTTGTTGTTCAAGATTCAAGGGAGATTGAGAGAGAGTTCAAGCTTCAAGAGTTGCCATCAAATTACAAAGGGGGAGATTGTTAGAGTTTTTTTTTTGTTGCAATTTGATAGGATGCTTTCATTTTATAAGCTTGATCTCTCATTCTTTCATGGTCTTATTCTTAGGATCTTCATGCATATTTCACTTTCATAATCTTTGTTTTCATCATTTTATATGCATGGTTTTCAATTCAGTTTGTCTCTTAAGATCATGGAGTTTTTTATTTCAAAAATCATTCAAGCTTTCTATAGTTTCTTTCTTTAAAATCATCATTTTGATTTGGAGTTTTCATGACTTTAGAAATTTAGTTTTCATCATCTTTCAGTCATGAATTCATGCTTGAGTTTTGTGCCTCAAAGTCCCCTGGAAAGTGCCCCTCTAAGTTGCAAATTTTTAAGAATTTCAGAATTCTGGGCACTCTTCAGGTCGACCTGCCTGTGTGGCCGGTCAACCGGGCACACTGCAGGTCGACAGGGTTCTGAAGCTCCAACGGTCTGTTTTCTAGCCGTTGTGTTACCCGGTCGACCCGGCCCTGTACCAGGTCGACCGGGCACTAGCCGTTGGGAACTTTTTCTCTATAAAAAGTGACTTTTTTGTTTGGAAAAAGTTGCTGAAACTCAAGAGACTTTTGAGGCCAAGGACTTGCAACTTTTCTAGAGCATCTTTGAAGGGATTATGAAGCCATTCCATTGATTCAACCTTTGATCTTCTAATGGGTGTGCTTTCTTTAATCCTAAGTTCTTTAAAATCATGTTTTGTTTCACTATCTTTGTTTCTCTTCAAATGCATGATTAATTAGATGCTTTTCTATTGAAATGTCCTCCTTCATGATATGCTTAGAACTTTACAAATCTCATAAGCTTTATGAATACAACATATAATTTATGTTTCACATGAATTTGTTTTCTTGTTTCAAAACCAACTTGTTAAGCTTTAGTTTATCTTCTTTGAAAACAAGTTAGTTCACTTTGTTAAATTCATGTGTTAGGCAAACAACTCTTTCTCAAACATATTATTATCATCTTTGCATCATTCAAAGGTTCATCCTTTCAAAAAGAGGAAGAGTTATTTATAGTAAATGCATTATTCATAGACTTTGTCATCCATACGCATGTTTCTAGAAGTTGAGTTTTCACTTTCTATTTAGCCTATCTAGAGGCACTCTTTTGCACTTAAATAGTTCTCTTAATCCATGCATTCATAGGCATATTTCTTAAGAGAGAAAATTTCTAGTTGTTAAGGTTTATGCTTAGCCTTGAAAAGCATATGTTGGAAAGGTTTATGGTTAGCCTTGAAAAGCATAGTGATGAATTGTAAGGTTTGAGGTGATCCTAAACCTTAATTGAGTTAGTGAAATCCGGTAGGTGTACCGGGAGTGGATGTAGGCAATTTGGCTGAACCACTATAAATGTGCTTGTCATGGTGATTGATCTTTTGCTCTCTTTTCATGAATGATTTACTTTTGGTTGTATGAAGATTGTAATTGGTGATTCCTTGTGTATGCTTATCTTAGAGATTCCTATCTATCACAAGATAATTAATCTTCATCAAAACCTAATTGACTTAGAAGTTAAAAGAATTCAAATTGGTCTAGGTTTTTAGAGCTCATCCTATTCACCCCCCTGAAAGAATATGCATATCAGATCTGAAATCAGAGTAACATGGCTGATTTCTGCTTATTCAAGTTTTAAAAACTAGAAAACAGATCTGATTCCAGCCATGAATACATGCATATAAATCCATGAAACCATGATCAACATGTGTCTAAATCATATAAGATACATAGGAGAACATATACCTGATGATTTGAAGACTTAAAACCTTTGAAAAGAACGCTCCAAAGGTCTGATATCAGCCAGCAGAAAATAATTCTGGTTGCAGGAATTTTCTGCACCAATGTTCCTTCTAGTCTTCTCCTCTATTCCCCTTTCTACTAATCTGATTGGCTATTGCTGGTGGGAACAAACTAGGCTTCCTCCTTACTGTTTTTCCTTGATTTTTATGTGAGAAAACCAGACCTGATATGGTCTTTCTCAAGGAGCAAAACGTGGACCAGCAAGGAGTAGTTTCTTGTGCAAGAAAGCTTTGGACGTCCAAGGAAGAAGGCTGGCTGCTCTCTCTCTTTTCCACGCCCCAAGAGTTTTTTTTTTTTTCTCTCTTTCTTAATGCTCAATTTCCTCATTCACGCCCAAGAGAAGCCCCATATATAATCGCTGAAAGCTTGGAGAGAAAGCCTCTTGAACTAGGAAACCAAGAGAGAAAATAGGAACTTTCCAAAAAGGAAACCACCCCCATTGTGGACGTCCAGCCCCTTTCCTTTCTAGTTTAGTTTCTAAATAAAATTAGAAGCCTACTAAACTTAAGGAGATTTTTCACAAAAAGAAATCCTTCCAAGTGATAGGACCTACACAACCTTGGGACCCACATACTAGGGACCACATTGGCTAGCCCACACACACTATGGTCCATGCAACAAATAATTTTTTTCTAGAGTTGTAATTCATGTATGCCATCATGGGCCTATTTGAATTTATACTCAAAATTATTTCTCCACACATTTAAACAATTTAGGAAACCTTGCCAATCTAGGAAAGTGGCTAGAGAAGGGACCAAAAGACATATTTGCCCTTGGCTCCCAAAATGACCAAAATGTCCATGCTAACCCCATAGCAACATCAAGATCATTTTAACCCTAACTCATTCCACTAAAGAGTTATGGTTGCACTCCAGGGAAAAATATTAAATAGCAATTGAAGCTCATCATAAATTGACGATTGTCTTTGACCTACCAAGTACAATGACCACAATGCCCCTCTATGTAACATCCATAATCAAGTAGGTTAACCGATGTACTATCTACCTTCTTGATTACATCTCAACCTTAGAACTTCATACCCTTGACCTAATCATCATCCGGATATCATTCTCTTGATCCAGGGAGCGACCCACAAGTTCAATATCCATATGGAACATCCATATACTAAGATCTTAGATTCTGATGATTAATCGGATAATTCTAAGGGGACGATCATTCCATCTCATGATGGCATAGATTCCATATTGCATTTGCACGTCCCAACTAATCAAGCCCGAGCACCCAAAACACAGAGCTGTTGACCCATGAAAAGGATCTCACCCATAGTGAATTAAAGCACAAGAACTTGACTTCATCAGTTCATCCACAAATGCTCAAGATTAAGAGCACTGGTCACTCAGTAGCAAGAGGTGATTTGATCTCTCTCTTTGATAGTACTATTTTAGAGATCACACCTACAGGTGGTCCTGTTCAATGCATGACACATGCACTAATGAGATAAATCCGGGAAAGACCTCCCGTGACTAAGGTAAGTCACCCTGAACATAGGAGAGTTTCTCATTATAACTTATACCAAGATGAAGTGCCCAACTCCATCTCTCAGTTATGAACAAGTTCATTGTTTCAAGTGTCCATGACTCAGACCTTACTGTGTGTAGCCACTACACACCTGAGTCATTTACTAGAAAACAATGGGCCATACACAACCATACATATACACAAGTATAAAGAGAAAGATGTCATTTCATTAAATAACCAATAAATATCCAGTTACAGAGATGAGAGTGCAGTCAGTGGGCTTTAGGGCATACACCAATCCCAACAATCTCCCACTTGCACTAAAGATCACTACGACCTAACCTAACTCCCATAGACTCAACATGTGAAGTAAAGACTTTCTCAGTAAGAGTCTTAGTAAATGGGTCAGCTAAGTTATTTGCTGAGGCAATCTGCTCTACCACTATTTCTCCATCCTGAACGAATTCCCGGATTAAGTGGTACTTTCTCTGAATATGCTTGCCTTTCTTGTGATTCCTGGGCTCTTTGCAGTTAGCTACTGCTCCAGTATTGTCGCAGTACATGACAATCGGTTTTTGCACTGCAGGAACTACTCCCAATTCCAATAGGAATTTTCTGAGCCATGCTGCTTCCTTCGCAACTTCTGATGCCGCCACATACTCTGCCTCCATGGTAGAATCAGCAGTACAATCTTGCTTGACACTTCTCCATGATATAGCCCCTCCTGATAGAGTAAAGACGTATCCTAAGGTAGACTTTCTGCCATCTACATTTGACTGGAAATCAGAGTCTGTATACGCCAGTGGCGTTAGATCATCTGCTCGGTAGACTAGCATATAATCTTTCGTTCTCCGAAGATACTTGAATATATGCTTAACAACTGTCCAGTGCATAGGTCCAGGGTTTGATTGATATCTACTAACCATGCCAACGGCAAAGCAGATATCTGGTCTAGTACACAACATTGCATACATGAGGCTTCCAACAGCTGATGCATATGGTACTCTCCTCATGCTTTCTATCTCCTCTGGTGTCTTCGGACATTGATTCCGAGATAGTGGTACTCCATGTCTAGAAGGTAGCAAGCCCTTCTTGGAGTCATGCATGTTATACTTAACCAATATCTTCTCAATATACGAAGATTGGGATAAGGCTAACATCTTGTTCTTGCGATCTCGCAAAAGCTTGATCCCTAAGACATAGCTCGCCTCACCCAAATCCTTCATCTGAAATTGAGATGATAACCAAACCTTTGTAGACGACATCATGCCAACATCATTTCCAATGAGTAATATGTCATCCACATACATGACTAAAAATGCAACTGCATTTCCACTCCCTTTCTTATACACACATGGTTCATCAATGTTTTGCTCAAAACCAAAGGATTTGACTGCCTGATTAAACTTGATGTTCCATGCCCTGGATGCTTGCTTAAGTCCATAAATGGACTTCTTAAGTTTACAGACCATGTTCTCTTGGCCACCAGCAATGAATCCCTCTGGTTGCATCATATAGATGCATTCGTCAAGACTTCCATTTAGAAAAGCTGTCTTGACATCCATTTGCCATATCTCGTAGTCATAATGACATGCGATGGCTAAGAGAATCCTTATGGACTTGAGCATGGCTACTGGCGAAAAGGTTTCCTCATAATCGATACCCTCTTTCTGAGTATATCCTTTCGCCACCAGTCTTGCTTTGAAGGTTTCAACCTTCCCATCCACTCCTCTCTTTCTCTTGTAGAACCACTTGCACCCTATGGGTTTGATCCCTTCAGGTGCATCCACAAGTTCCCAGACTTGATTGGAATACAGAGAATCCAATTCAGATTTCATCGCTTGCTGCCACGTGTCAGCATCTATGTCCGTTACTGCTTCATCGTAACTAGTAGGATCCTCAACCAGATCCTCGGAGTCTGTCATGAAAGACACTCCCATGTATCTATCTGGTGGTCTAGAAATTCTCCCACTACGACGAGGCTCCGGAGTGTTAAAAGGAATGTCTTGATTTTCTACAATCTCAGGATCTGGCACAGATGTTGCATGAGTTTCTGAAAGAATCTCCTCAAGGGTTTCTTTACAACCAAGCTCTTGGTGCATCATGCAATCATCCTCCAAGTATCTAGCATGAGTGCTGATAAGCACCTTTTGCTCCTTTGGATGATAAAAGATGCCTCCTCTCGTTCCCTTAGGATACCCAATGAAGTAGAACATTTCTGATCTGGGTTCTAGCTTGGTAGCTTTATCATTCAGTACATAGGCTGGACAACCCCAAATGTGAATATGTCTTAAACTAGGTTTTCGACCTGTCCACATTTCTTGAGGTGTCCTAGGTACTGATTTAGAAGGTACCAGATTCAAAATGTATGCTGCTGCTTCTAGGGCATATCCCCAAAATGATATGGGTAGGGTTGCATGACTCATCATGGACCTTACCATATCAAGAAGGGTGCGATTTCTTCTCTCTGCTACACCATTTTGCTGGGGTGTACCCGGTGCAGACAACTGAGACACAATCCCATGTTGTGTGAGGTACTCCTTGAACTCACCCTGGAGGTACTCGCCACCTCGATCAGATCGAAGAGCTTTGATATGTTTTCCTAGTTGTAGCTCCGCCTCAGCCTTGAATTGTTTGAACTTATCAAACGCTTCAGACTTGCGTCGCATTAGGTACACTTATCCATACCTAGAGTAATCATCGGTGAAGGTGATGAAATACTCATAACCTCCTCTAGCTAGTTTGTTCATAGGACCACACACATCAGTGTGAACCAATTCTAACAACTCCTTTGACCTCAGTCCCTTTGCAGAGAATGACCTTTTGGTCATCTTTCCCATGAGACAAGATTCGCACTGAGGTAAAGGTTCGAGATCTATTGAGCTCAAACGCCCATCCTCTACCAACCTCTGAATCCGTTTTAGGTTAATATGACCCAAACGTAAGTGCCAAAGATAAGTGTCATTGGTCGAAGATACCTTCCTCTTAAGGGAAGATGAGCTTTCTAGTTGTACATTGTGCAGTGAGGGAGCAATAGGATATATATAAAATAGGTTATCATGCATTCTACCGGAACATATAATATTTCCATCTCTACTGATATCAACACCAGAATGGAAAGAAACTGAATAATTGAATTCAATGAGTCTGGAAACTGAAATTAAATTCTTCCTTATGTCCGGAACATAGATAACATTGTTTAAAACTAATATCCTATCTTGCGGAAAATGTAAGGTAACTGCTCCCACTGCAACAGCCCATATCTTTGCTCCATTTCCAACTCTAAGGTCAAATTCTCCTTTCTCAAGCCTTTTCATTATCTGAAACCCCTGCAATGAATTGCATATGTGATTAGTGGCTCCAGAGTCTACTATCCATGAATCAGTAGAATCAACCACATGACAGGTTTCAATGTAATAGGAAAGAGATATACCTTTCTTATCTGAGCCTAGGAGCTTGGGACAATCTTTCTTCCAGTGACCTTTGAGGGCGCACTTGAAGCATTTCCCTTTGGGCTTTTCACCTGCACCTCTGTCCTTCTTACCAGCATTGCCCTTTTTCTGCCCTTTTCCCTTACCCTGCTTCTTCTTGAACTTTTTCCCTTTCGGGTTCAGTTTAGAGGAAGACTGGGAAAAATGAGCTTGGCCTTTAGGCTTCATGATGGCCTCTGCCACCTGGAGTTCTTTCATTAACTCAGAGAGAGTCATGTCCAACTTGCTCATGTTGAAGTTGAGCTTGAACTGGTTGAAAGACTCCGGTAGAGTTTCTAGAATCATATCAGTCTGACTCCCCGCATCAATCTCAGCCCCTAGGATCTCAGCTTCATTGAAACAATCCATCATCTTGAGCATATGCTCTCTGACAGGTGTTCCCTCAGCCATCCTAGTATTCATGATTGTCCTTAAAGCAGCTTGCCTAGCTGGCCTGCTTTTGTCTGCGAACATCTCAGACAAGGACAACATGATGTCTGCAGCTGTGTCCATTTGCTCATGCTGCGTTTGCAACACGTTGGACACGGAAGCAAGCATGTAGCATTTGGCCATGCTATTAGCCTTTTTCCATTTCTTTTCAGCCTCTAGCTGGTCATCTGTAGAATAATCATCATCGGTAGGACAGGGTTCCGACAGAACATACTTGTACTCCTCAGCGGTGAGTACTATGTTCAGGTTTCTTTTCCAGTCTACGTAATTTGGGCCAGTCAATTTGTTCTCACGCAGAATACTCATCAATGGGCTAAAAGAGTCCTTCCCCATCTCTCTGGATATATAACAGGTTATAATTAGACAGGCAGTATATATGTAACATGTATATGGTGCTTGTATTAAAAGGAAAAAACATGCACAAGTCTTTTTACATTATTTCACCCTAATAATAATGTATCAGTGTCTCAACCTCCTCATAGACCCTCCACCGAAGGGATGGCCGAGCCTACAGTCACGTTGAGTTAAGCCTAGCTTATTTGGATCATCACTGTCTGGATACGCATACCCAGTCATAACCCAATCACTGATTGGTTTGGCCTCATATGACAAATAACACTAACTCCTAGGGAGAGGTTATTACCGTCTTATGTCAAGTGTATTACCATCTCTTATGAACGTTCCCAGAATGTCTATGACTTAAGTCCTCCGAAGGGAAGAGACTTTAATCCAATCTAGAAGTGATCTTTAGTAAAGAACTCCACCGAAGGGATGGCCGCTCCCACTAACGCTTCATTGACATTCTATAGAAGTGATCTTTAGTAAAGAACTCCACCGAAGGGATGGCCGCTCCCACTAACACCTCATTACGAACATTCACATTAGTTCACCTACTAATTCATCAAAGTGATCTTTAGTAAAGAACTCCACCGAAGGGATGGCCGCTCCCACTAACACTGCAATGAGTTAGCATGAACCGAAGGACGGATCCGGGAATCCGAAGGACGGATCCGGGAACGGGACTAAATGATGATCCACATTACATCTGTTTAATAATAACATACATTTATTTAATTTCCCACAGGTGTCCGCGGTGAGGATATCACAACCATAAATGAATATTTCTATTAAGTGCGGAAGCGTGTAGCAAATCAAATAGTCCAACTATCCTTGGTCATCAAGAAAATAACACAAGTCTAAAATACTGTATCAGAATGAGCAATGATCATTAGCATGTTACCCAAAGTAAGTTGAAGTTTATACAAATATCATTCAATTACATTTCCCCAAAAATAGAGGCCAACAAAGGCCAATATAACAAAATACCAATTCAAAGAATGGTAAGAATGGTTAAAAATTTTCCCAAAATGTAAAGTCTCTCTTAGTAACCGAACGTCTACATGACGTCATCGGCACGCCACTCAACCAACTACTGCGGTTCTACGACCGCCTCCTCAAGCTCCTCCTCGGGATATCCAACAACGGGACCTGAGTACCAAAGAGTAGGTCAAACACGACGGTTTGGAAAATGGAGGAAAATACAACGACAATAGGATAAAAATGAATGTACCTTCAAAACATGTAAACCTGTTTAGATAAGAATTTCTATGAACGAGATAAAACATTTATTCAATTTCAAGAATTGTAACACCCCGACCCGAGTGAACCCGATTAGTACTAATTAAGTTGCGTGTTAGTGCTAAGCTTGATTTGTGATTTTGGCTAAGTTGGGTTTGGAATAGCTTTGAATCTAGTTTTGGGCTTCTTTGAGTGCTTGATAGCTAGTGGGGCCCTTTGGGGGTTCCCTTTTCGACTTTGCATTTGCTTAAGTGATTTCCCGAAATTGTTTTGAATTGCTTTCTTAACCCGTTTAATTTATCTTAATGATTCCATTCAACTTTCATGTTGATCCCGTGTCCATTTGAGATCCCGAAACCCGATTTCATAGCCTTGAGGGCAAAACAGTCATTGCACACAAAATTTGTACCCAAAACTTGATATTCCCGAAACCCGCGAAAGATATGCTTTTTGGAAACTAGATATTTCGACGATCACTTTTCTCTTCTTCGTCGAATTCATTAGAAGCCCCGAAAGCCATGTTTTCATCCCAATTAGATTTCTAATGGTGGAGCCCACTCCCCACTTGTTTATAAGGAAGCCTTTCCCTTCCATTTCCTTTTTCCAGCACAAGAGAGAAAACCTAGGGTTTTGTGAGCAACTCTTTCTTCTTCTTGCTTCTTCATCCTCAATCCACTCCCAAGTTTGCACCAATAGGAGAGTTGAGGTCATCTTCTTCTTCACCTCCTTGAGAGCTTCCTCTTGATAGTTTTGTGGAGAAAACCCTCCATTCCAAGACCTCCTTTGAGATTTGTGTTCCTCTAGCCCTAGGGAAGCTTCACCTTCATTGTTGTAAGGTTTCTTTTGCTATTTCATTGTTTTGACTCTTTTAGGGTTTGTTTGTTTTGGGGGTTTTGCTCATAGTTTGGATTCCTTGCTTGGAAGAGTATTAGAGCTTGATTTCATTGTTAGAAGACCCAAGGCAAGTGGATGATATGATCTTTTATGAGCTTTCAATGTTTTTATTAGAAATGTGGTTGGTTTTATTAAATGTCACTCATGCCTATTTATTGCTTTCCTTTGAAATAAATGCTCATGAAGAGCCTTGTTAATGAATTTATGGTCATAAAGAAGTATTGGTTCGTAGCTTTTAATTCCTCTTGTTTTCTTTCAAATATATATATCATGTGTGAAATGGTTTCCCCCTCTCTTTGCTTGTATGGAATGTGATATGGATGGAGGAGAATGGGATGGATGTGGTTGAAGATTTGAGGTCATTTGAATGGAGATTTATACTCCTCATTTGATGTATGAAAGTGGTTAAGAAGGGGTTGTAAAAAGGAAGAGTTATTGTGGAGCTGAACTGGTCCGATTTCAGTTTCTGGACAGTTCGCTCGAGCGACCATGACACTTCGCTCGAGCGACCTGTCCAGGAAAGGGTTCAGAGCATTCCAGTAGCTTGGTCGTTCGAGCGGACCCCTGGTCGCTCGAGCGGACACTCCAGAACTCATTCCAGAGAGTTGTTCGTTCGAACGCATTTAAATATTCGCTTGACCTAATGAGTTCGTTCGAGCGACCTCAAATTCGCTCGAGCGAACCCACCCAGACAGCCATTCCAGAGAGCGACTCACTCGAGCGAACTCTCTAGTCCGCTCGAGCGAGGGGCCCTGTTGGGCAAGGCTATGTTGGGACGATGTTTAACTATTTCAATGTTTGGGTCTATTCTCTAGGAACCCCTCGATGGTAAGGAGATTTGCTAAACAATGTATGAGGTCATTCGTGGAAAGAAACTGTTAGACCCCGACCCGGACCAATTCGATTAGTGTGTGATTAGTATGTGTTTAGTCCTAAGTGGGTTTAGTTGTTGTTGGGTTAGACGTAATTAGTTTAGTCTTGGACATAGCTTTGGGGATTTTGAGAACGTTTAGTATTAGTTAGATACACTCGGAAAGGCCCGAGTGCACGTGTAAGTTTGGGAAGATCGTATCGGTTTCCGTTTGATTGTGATTTTGATTTCATTCGAATGATTTTTCTATGAGTTACAACTTTCGTTTTAAGGCCATTCATGTTTGAAGCCCAAAAACCCAAGTTTTGGCCCAAAGAGGGTAAAATTGTCTTTTATGCACAAATCTGGACACAATTTTTGAGATCTCAAAACTATGTCAAACATATACTTTTTGGAAACTAGATATTTCGATGATCGTTTTATCCTTCTTCGTCGAAGTCATCCGAGGCCCTCAAGATCGTGTTTTGGTCACTTCAAGGTTCAGCTAGTTGGGACCCATTCTCATCACTTAAACCCCATCTCCCTCTCCTTTCATTCATTTCCCCCAATCTCTACAAATTTTCTGAACCTAGGGCAAGGAAAACCTTTCTCTCTCCCTCTTCATTTCCTCTTGCATGCTTTAGCTAGAGAGCTCCAAAAAGGATTCCAAAATCATCATCTTCTTCCTCTCCTTGCAAGCTCTCTATCAATACAAGTTTCTTGGAGCTTCTTGTGGAACAAGCTCTACATTTTCTTCATTCCTTCTTGTGTGGCCATTCCTAGGTAAGAGCTTCAATCCATACTTTCTGATGATGCTAAAAAATGACTTTCGGGCACCACCGGTCAAGTGATATGCAATTAATGTAGAAATTATTGAAGAGAGAGAAGATTTATAGTGGTTCGGTTAGTATGACCTACGTGCACTTTAAATGATCACTTTACTGCTCTGAGGAGGAGATTACAAAGTAGTCAGATACAATTATGATGTGAAGAAATCGAGGTCCCCGTTCCTTTGATAGGACTCCTCCTTTTATACTCTTTCTCCAACGGGTGGGGAGATTCTCCAGGGATCTCCAATGATGTACGCTCCAGTCTGGTGAAGTCTTCCGAACTCTCCTCAACAGATAAGCATATAAGATTTCCTCCGCGGGAATTGGTAAAGGCAGGTATGTGAAACGACATGATGACTTTGTCATTTTGTGGATTCGGATCTGGCCTTAATGGGTAGATCAAGACCTAGGCTCATCATGGACTAAGGTCACTTCGACCTGACCCGTCATCGTGGACCGAGCCTCTTGGGCCTAACCTGTTATTGCGGGCCGAATTATTTGGGCCTGACCCATCATTTGCCCCTCAATGTCTCGCGCCAAAAACTTTGAAAGGGAGACATTTTGAACATCAGGCTTTTTCATGCTAAGCAATTTGTAGCTTTTTTGGACATTGAACCCCCTTTTTAATACATGCCCTCCGCAGAGGGGGTCCGGGGGTGCCCCTTTTCTCTTTATTTGGTACTTTTTTCTTTCCTTTGTTAAAAGAAAGAGAGAAAAAGGGTTGTTGTCCTCATCTTCTTCTTGTTCTAAGAACTGCAGCCATGGGGCATCAAGGAGTGGAAGGAATGGACGATGGAAGGAAAGAAGGCGTCGTCGCTGCGCCCGCGCAAGGAGCAAACCAGCCCGCGCCGGAGACGTCCACACCCGGGGCGCCCGCCATGCCTGGTCGCCCGCCTGGGGCGATTGCTGCCAGCGCTCGCCCGCCCGGGGATGGGCCTGCTCGTCCGCCTGGGGCGCCCGGGCCTGCTCGCCCGCCTGGGGCCGGGGCACGCTCGTCCACTGCTGCGCCTGGGGCACGCTCGCCCATCGCGCGTGGGGCCGCCTGCGCCTCTCGCCCGCCTGGGGCGTCCACGCCTGGGCCAGCGCCCGGGGCGCCTGGGAGGCCCGCGTTCGCTGCTGCCGCTGCTCGCCCGCCTGGGGCTGGGGCGCCTACGCCGCCAGCCTGCGCCCGGGGCTGCTCGCCCTTCCGGGGCGCTCGCCGACGCTGCACCGACGCCTGCTGCTGCTGATCGCCCACCTGGAGAGCCTATGCCTGGGCCTGATCCTGCTCGCCCGCCTGGGCGCCTTGCTGATGCTGCTTGCTTGCCCGTGGCCGCTGCCCGCGCACGCACGCCCGTGGCCATTGCTGCCCGCGCATGCCCGCCCGGTGCTGACCCTGTTTGCCCACCCGGGACTGGGGCTGATCCTGCTTGCCCGCCCGGGACTGGGGCGACTGGGCCCATTCGGCCGCCTGCTGTGCACGGGGCACCCGGGGCTGCATGTCCGCCCGGGACGCCCGCGCCTGTGTCTGTGGTGGACGCCGAAGCTGGGCCACCCGCGCCCAAGGGGTCTGCTGCTGCTGAAGGTTTACCTACTGCTGAGATGTGCACGGTGCTGGAAACGAGCGAGGAAGATAGTGCCCAGCAGGAATTGGACGAGATAAACACTCAGGAGTTGGACGAAATAAATTCTGGAGCATCCGCCGTGGGCACACCACGTCTTCGTCGTAAAAGATATCGAGGAAAAGTAGCCATCGATGATGACGGGTCCAAGGTGAGTACCCTCTTCAACACGCTCACTACTGATAGTGATCTTTTTAGAATTGTCTCAGCCTATCATATTTCCCCTACTATATTATGTCGTCGGGCTGAGGCGGATGAGCCCGCTTGTGACGATTCCTCGGGCGATATAGTAATTTACGAGGAGATGCTTGAAGCGGGATTGAGGTTCCCCATGCTCTCTTCCATTTGCCGTATTCTCCACTATTTTTCATTGACTCCTGGGCGTTTAGCGCCAAATGGGTGGAGAGTTTTGCTGGGTTTCCTTGCATTATGGAGGAGAGTACATGACGAGGACGCTTCTCCAGTGGAGCTCCATGCAGCTTATAACTTGGTGGAGTCTCCCGCCCCTAACAGGGGGTGGTACTACTTCACTTCGAGGAGCGGAAAACTGCTTACGGGTCTGCGCTCAAACTGCCATGGATGGAAATCTCGCTTCCTATTTGCTGGTGGAGAGTGGGCATCCGAGACAGACAGAGTATTGGTGCCAACTCGATGGGGAGACGCCAAGAGGCTTGGTAAGCTACTCATTTGCTACTTTTTTACCTTCATAGTATTTTTTATGTACTCACTTGTTGCTCTTTGCAGACGCTCCGGTACTCTCCACGAGCCAGGAACAGAAGTTACAAGCTGTAAGAGACCATCCCGAAAAAGATTTGGGTGTTCTCTTACCCAAAGAAAGTGGTGGCGTTAGTGGCCCTTCTCATGCACCTCCCACGAAGAGAAAGGGTATTTGACCTTGACTTCTGCATTTCATTTTTTTATTTTTATGCATAAGTAACCTTTTGGCTTTTGCAGCAGTAGATAGAGGGATGATCGGGGCTCGCCTTTCAAGTAGGAGTAGCCCTCCTTCCAAAGCGGCGAGGGTAGAGAGTACCACAAGGGGGGAGTCCCCGCGAGTGTCCACCAGGGCCAGCTCCCTTGCGTCTCCCACAGGGTTGCCCCAGCCAGCGATCTCTTCTGCCCCGATTGCTATTCGAGAGTCTTCCTCTCTAACCGCACCTCCTGCCCCTCACTCATGTCCCCAGCGGCCGGGGGCTCCTACAGGGGTTGTTCGGATGTTAGGCAAACCGCGGGTGATCCGGGAGAGGCTCGGGAGATTTGTGATTCCTGATGAGGTTTCACAGATCACTTCATTGGGTACTGAGAGAGCCATAGATACATTCCTGGAGGGTTTGGCCCAGGTAAAGACATTTTTCCTTTTCTCCAGACTTTTTAAAAATATATATATTTTTATGTCTCATTTCTTTTCCTATTGCTCCAGGCTTCCACTGCAACCGTCAGCTTGATGTCAAAGGCCAACCAGTTGAAGGGAGAGAATGAGAATCTGCGGAAGGTGTACTCCATTGCTCAGCAGAAGATTGTTGCCCTTGAGGCTGATAGGGAAACCGATCTTGGGGCGGCTTGCGAGAGGGCGTCCAGGTTAGAGACTGAACTCTCGTCAGCCAGCGAGAGGGCCACTAAGGCGGAAGGTGATCTCTTGACTGCCCGCGAGAAGGAGTCCAGATTCGAGACTGCGCTTTCGTTAGCCCGTGAGAGGGCGAAGAGGGCAGAGGCTGAGTTAGTGGAGGCCCGCGAGAGGGCTTCACTCAGTGAGACTGAGTTACTAGAGGCCCGCGAGAGGGCTTCACTCAGGGAGGCTGAGCTAGTGGAGGCCCGCGAGAGGGCTTCACTCAGGGAGGCTGAGCTCGTGCAGGCCCGCGAGAGGGCGTCGCTCAGAGAGGCTGCCGTGGCAACAGAGATGCAGGCGGCGCGCGGTAGAGCTGAGTTAGAGCTTGCGGAGGGTGTCGCCGATGCCTTCATCGATGGATATGAGGAGCTCTGAGGGAAGATTACTGTTGCTTTCCCTGCCCTTGACTTTTCAGGCTTTTTGCCCAGCGAGGAGCCTGATGATCCAGAGGATGGCGGGGAGGATGACGAGGATGACGAGGACGACGAAGGGAGCCCTGAGAGTAGTTAGGATGTAGGAGACTTTGCCATGCTTCATTACATGTATATTTTTATTTTTATTTTAAAGGCAGTTATGTAGCCTAACACTTGGAATGAATAAAATACAGGACTTTATTTATCCATTGCTCATGGTAAAGAACATGTTACAAAGTGCTATAAAGAATTGAACTACCCCTTTCATTGCTTTTTTTTCCCTTACTGGTAATATTTCTTCAGATGTTCTGCATTCCACGGATGAGGTAGGACTTTCCCTTCCGAGTCCTGAATCCTGTAAGTGCCAAGTCTTACCACCTCCGTTATGAGGTAAGGACCTTCCCAATTCGGGCCCAGCTTGCCTTCCCGAGAATCCTTAGTAGCGAGGTTGACTTTTTTGAGGACCAGATCTCCGAGTTGGAGGGGGCGAGGCTTTACCCTTGAGTTATAGTATTTTTGCCATGCGCCGCTTGTACTCAGCATTGCAGATGTTGGCCATCTCCCTCGCTTCATCCACCAAATCAAGGTTGATGCGCAGTCCCTCCTCATTGGTGTCTGGGTCATGGTGCTGAACTCTAAGAGAGTGGACTCCAATCTCAACTGGGATGACTGCTTCAGTCCCAAAGGCGAGAGAGAAAGGGGTTTCCCCAGTTGGAGCACTTGGCGTGGTCCGATATGCCCATAATACCCCGGGAAGCTCGTCCACCCAAAGGCCCTTTGCTCTTTCAAGCCTTGTCTTCAAATTTCGCAAGACCGTTCGCACCATGACCTCCGCCTGCCCGTTTGCCTGTGGATGTGCCGGGCTGGAGTGGGGCTGCTTGATCTGAAGGTCGGAGCAAAACGAGTTGAAGAGCTTGTTGTCAAATTGCTTTGCGTTGTCACTAACGATGGCATGTGGGATCCCAAAGCGGCAGACTATGCTTTTCCAGACAAAGTCCTTTACTTTGGAGTCTGTGATCCTTGCCAAGGGTTCCGCCTCCGCCCACTTCGTGAAGTAGTCGATGGCGACCACTACAAATTTACATTGCCCTTTAGCCAATGGAAGGGGGCCTAGGATGTCGATCCCCCACTTGGAGAAAGGCCATGGGCTCATGATGGTAGTGAGTTCCTCTGGTGGCTGCCTTGGCACAGTGGCAAAGCGCTGGCATTTGTCACACTTTCTGGCAAATTCTTTGGCATCCGCAAGCATGCTGGGCCAAAAGAAGCCTTGCCTGAGTGCTTTGTGAGTGAGGGAGCGCCCGCCCGAGTGGTTCCCGCAAATTCCCTCGTGGATTTCTCGCAGGGCATAATCAGCTTCTTCGGGAGAAAGGCACCTCAAAAGGGGTAACGAGTAGCCCTTCTTGTAGAGGACATCCTGCAAGAGTGTGAACTTGGAAGCTCTCATCCTCAGCTTCCTCGCCTCGAGGGGGTCCTCTAGCAATGTACCCTCTTGGAGGTACGCCTTTATCGGGGTCATCCAGCTCGTTTCAACTGCAGCACAGTTGATGTTTGAAGTACTTTCATTCATCTGGCTTGGTTCGAGCTGGTGCCCAAGGAATGTTGGTTCGCCTGGTGAGGTCTCAATGGACGAGGCGAGCCTGGTGAGTGTATCGGCGGCAACGTTACTCTCCCGAGGGATATGACTGATTTGGAAGTATTGAAATTGCGGGATCAATTTCTTCACTAGGCTGAGATAGTCCTGCATTCTGATTTCCTTTGCTTCGAATTCACCATTTACCTGGTTCACTATTAGCTGAGAGTCGATGTAAGCGATAAGGTGCTGGGCGTTCATCTCCAATGCCAATTTCAAACCAGAGAGGAGTGCCTCGTACTCCGCTTCATTGTTGGAGGCTGGAAAGTGAAACTTTACTGCACACTTGAGGGGTGTGCCATCAGGGCTGATTAATACAAGACCCGCTCCACCTCCATTGCTGGTCGCGGAGCCGTCAACATAAAGTTTCCACTGCGATACCGATGAACTCTGAGCATCAGGATGAGAATCAGGAAGCAACCGTCAACATAAAGTTTCCACTGCGATACCGATGAACTCTGAGCATCAGGATGAGAATCAGGAAGCAACGGGGGGCCCGAAGTAGGCTTCGCTTGGGCGCCCAGGGCTGCTGGAGATGCCTGGGCGCCTAGGACTGCTGGGGAGGCCTGGGCGCCCAGGGCTGTTGTGGAGGCCTGGGCGCCCAGGGTTGCTGGAGAGGCTTGGGCGCCCAGGGGTGCTGGAGATCCTTGGGCGCCCAGGGCAAGGGATGCCTAGGCGCCCAGGGCTGTCTGGTCTTCTGCGGAGGCTTGGAGATCTCGAGTTGTGTGGGCGCCCTCTTGGTTGTCCTCCACTGGCGGCGACCCACCTTGTATGGACGAGGCTAGTTCGTCCGTCTCTCCCTCTGCACGTCTAAACTCAGCTACAAAGTCTGCCAAGGCTTGCGCTTTGATGGCCAACCTTGGCTGATACTGGACATCAAACTCCCCCAGCTCTACTGCCCATTTGACTAGCCTCCCGGATACATCCGGCTTTCCCAGTACTCTCTTCAAAGGTTGATCAGTGACAACAACAATTGTGTGACTTTGGAAATAATGATGCAGCCGCCTTGCTTTCGATATGAGGGCGAGTGCCACTTTTTCCAGCTCCGTGTATCTGGACTCTGCCCCTCGGTATGCTCTGCTTACATAATAGATGGGCCTCTGGGCTCCATCATGATCTCTGATGAGGACAGAGCTGACTGCTGAGGGGGAGGCAGAGAGATACAGATATAACACCTCTCCTGGTGCAGCATGTGAAAGAAGAGGGGGAGTGGCCAAGTAGGCTTTAAGCTTCTGGAGGGCCTCCTCCGCCTCGGGTCCCCACTCGAAAGCCTTCCTGAGGATTTTAAAGAAAGGCAAGCACTTGTCTGCAAACTTGGAGACAAATCTGTTAAGTGCTGCCACCCTTCCATTGAGGCGCTGCAGCTCCTTGGTGGAGGTGGGCGACCTCATGTCCAATATAGCCCTGATTTTGTCGGGATTTGCCTCTATTCCCCTTTGATTGACCATGAAGCCCAAGAATTTTCCGGACCCCACTCCGAAGGCACATTTCTCGGGATTTAACTTCATGTGATAGAACCTGAGAACACTGAAGGTTTCTTGGAGATGATTGATGTGATCTGTGGCGGCAAGGCTCTTCACCAGCATGTCGTCCACATAAACCTCCATGGTACGCCCAATCTGAGAGTGAAACATTTTGTTCACCAGGCGTTGGTAGGTGGCCCCTGCATTCTTCAGTCCGAAAGGCATGACCCTATAGCAATAGGTCCCTTTCGGGGTGATGAATGACGTCTTCTCTTGGTCTGGGGGATGCATGTTGATCTGATTGTACCCAGAATAAGCATCCAGGAAGGAGAGAAGTTCGTGACCCGCCGTGGCGTCGATGAGGAGGTCGATCCTAGGCAACGGGAAGCAGTCCTTCGGGCATGCCTTGTTAAGGTCAGTGAAGTCGACGCACAGGCGCCACTTCCCATTGGATTTCGTCACCATCACAACATTAGAGAGCCATTCGGGGTATGCTACCTCCCTTAAAGCTCCATTCTCTATCAGCTTCCCGACCTCCCTGTCCATTGCTTGGGCCCTCTCAGTGGAGGCGCCCCTCAGCTTTTGTCGGACAGGCTTGTGCTGGGGATCGACATTGAGGCGGTGGATGGCGATTTTGGGATCAATCCCTTCAAGATCTGCATGTGACCATGCAAATATGTCCATGTTGTTCTTCAGGAAGTTTGTCAAGTGGCGGACCAGGTCTTCAGGGAGAGAAGAGCCAATGTACACTTTCCTATCAGGGAGGTCTTCATTTAAGACAACAGTGGTGAGTGCTTCAACTGGTTCTCCCCTTTCAATGGTGGAGTCATCCCTTGGATCAAGGGTCTCAATCTGCAACGCTTCCTTCTGCTATTTATATTTTACCGAGGAGACGTAGCATTCCCTGGCAGCCAACTGGTTTCCCCTGACCTCTCCGATTCCATTAGGGGTTGGAAAGCGGATGATGAGGTGATAGGTGGAGGGAACAGCCTTTAACGTACTGAGGGCGGGTCGGCCCAATATGACGTTGTAAGCTGACGGGCAGTCAAGCACCAGGAAGTCGACCATGATTGTGGAGCTTCGGGGTGCCACTCCGGCGGTGACTGGGAGCTTAATCGCTCCCAGGGGGTACACCTTCTCTCCTGAGAAACCAATAAGAGGTGACTTGACAGGTTGGAGCCTTTCCCTACCTAGGCTCAACTTGTCATAAGCGTCTGCATACAGTATGTCAGCGGAGCTACCACTATCTACCAGGATCCTATGCACCTGGAAATTGGCGATGGTCAGGGATATTACCAATGGGTCGTCGTGGGGGAGCTGCACTCCTTCCAGGTCCCTATCCGAGAAGGATATGACCTCGCCATCTCCTTGCCGGGGCACTTTGGACGGACGTGCTTCCCCAGTATGTCTGGCCTTTCTAGAGTGGGCCTTCATCGCTGAGAGCGACTCCGCCGATCCTCCGGAGATAGTGTGAGTTTCTCGAAAGGGCTGCTGATTCTCTTGATGACGAGGTGGTGATGGTGCTTGAGCTCTCCCAGCAACATATTGGCGCAGGTGCCCGCGCTGGATGAGGTCCTCGATCTGCTTCTTTAGCTCGTAGCAGTCGTCGGTATCATGGCCATGGTCGCGATGGAAGTGACAATATTTATTAGGATTCCTGCGGTTTGGGGGAGACTTCATCTTCCCTGGCCATTTAACCGCGGGATCATCTTGGATCTGCAACAAGATGTGTCCGACGGAGGCATTGAGGGGGGTGAGGGCCTGCCTATCCCTCTGAGGAGCTGGACCAAGCCTCTCTCTAGCGGGTACCCTCTCCGTTCTGCTTCTCTTGTTGCTGTTGTTCTCCTTCCTATCCTCTCTGTCTCGCTCCTTCCCTTTGCCTTCTGGTCTGGAGGACTCCCCTCGCCTAGCCCTGGTGATGTCCTCTGCATTCATGTACTTCTGGGCTTTTGCCAGCAGTTCAGGAAAGCTCTTTGGCGGGCGCTTCATCACCGAGAATAGGAAGCTCGAAGAACGGAGGCCTCCAATGAAGGCTGTCATGGAGACCTTGTCATCTGGCTCTTCGACTTGGAGTACCTCCTCGTTAAAACGAGTGAGGTAGCTCCTGAGGCTTTCGTTCTTATCCTGCTTTATGCTGAGCAGGTGTGTGGCGGGCTTCTGGTGGCGACGTCCTCCAATAAAGTGAGACACGAAGGACTTACTCAATTCTGCAAAGGTGGAAACGGAGGTTGGGGCGAGACTGGAGAACCATTGCCTCCCGGAACCCTTCAAGGTGGTTGGGAACGCTCTACACATGATCTCGTCAGGGACGTTGTGTAGTTGCATTAGGGTTTTGTACGTTTTCAAGTGATCCAACGGGTCCTTGGTCCCATCAAAAGTTTCCATGGTCGGCATTTTGAATTTTTTTGGGAGGGGGTAGTTTGCCACGGAGGATTTGAACGGTGTATCCGTCCGTTGTACCAGATAGTCAATGGATTCTGGTACCTGTGCCTTCATGGCATTGAAGACGTTACCAATCTGATCTTGTATCTCTTTGAACTTCTCGTCCCAAAGGTTGGGAGCTTCTCTGGATTGACCTTGGAACTGGCTCTCGTCTTCCAAGCTGTAATTTCCACTTCCCATCTCCTGGAAATCCTCATGATTGGAAGCAGAGGGAGGAGGTGGAAGTCCACCGCGATTCGACCCGCCCGGGGGAGGGGGTACGTCGAGATGAGCGCGGCCTTCGGGGTCAACCAGGAGTCTTCCGTGTGGGACGACCGGCGAAGCTCCAGCAGATGTCCCCTGGGCATGGGTGGCATGATGACGGGGGCCCAGGGCGCCATGAGGATGGGCGCCCAGGGGTTGGGCGCCCAGCTGTGGTCCTCGACCCTGGGCGCCCAGGTGAGGGCGGCCTCGGTTGGCGCCTCGGCCCCGGGCACCGTGTGGACGGGCGCCCGGGTGAGGTGCCCCTCTGCGTGGAGCGACAAGTTGCTCCGAGAGTGGTGCATCCTGTGGTCCTGCACCTAGCGCTCCTCCCTGACTCGCCAGCATGAGCTGTAGTATTTGTTGGTTTTGAGTTACCAACTGCTGCATGGTCTCCAGCATCTGCTGGGGAGAGGGAGCGGGAGCATTTGGTACAGGATTGGTTGGTGGAGGATTACCTTCGCCCTCCCGCGAAGGATTGCCATCTTGTCGCCTTGTTGACCTGGTGATCGGCATAGCTTTTGAAGAAAGGAAATTCTTTTCGTTTCCCACAGACGGCGCCAAACTGATGATGCCAAAAAATGACTTTCGGGCACCACCGGTCAAGTGATATGCAATTAATGTAGAAATTAATGAAGAGAGAGAAGATTTATAGTGGTTCGGTTAGTATGACCTACGTCCACTTTAAATGATCACTTTACTGCTCTGAGGAGGAGATTACAAAGTAGTCAGATACAATTATGATGTGAAGAAATCGAGGTCCCCGTTCCTTTGATAGGACTCCTCCTTTTATACTCTTTCTCCAACGGGTGGGGAGATTCTCCAGGGATCTCCAATGATGTACGCTCCAGTCTGGTGAAGTCTTCCGAACTCTCCTCAACAGATAAGCATATAAGATTTCCTCCGCGGGAATTGGTAAAGGCAGGTATGTGAAACGACATGATGACTTTGTCATTCTGTGGATTCGGATCTGGCCTCAATGGGTAGATCAAGACCTAGGCTCATCATGGACTAAGGTCACTTCGACCTGACCCGTCATCGTGGACCGAGCCTCTTGGGCCTAACCTGTTATTGCGGGCCGAATTATTTGGGCCTGACCCATCACTTTCCATGAAACCTTTTTAGCTCTTAAAGATCTTGTTTTTCAATCGGAAAACCCCTTTTTGTCCAAAGGGGTTCTTTGTTTCCATTTTGAGTGAGTTTGTGTGGTTTTCTTGGGTTTCCTTGTAGTGTGGGATAGCTTGAGTGAAGTGCTTGAGAAGGAGTATTTTAGCATTGGTCAAGGCAAGTAATCTTTATAGGTTCAATGTGCATGTGTAATTTGATTCCATTGTTATTTTAGAATTGTGCATTTGATTTGTTTACAAGCTTCATTATTATGTTTTCATTGGATTTGGATGCTTGAAATTGTGATAAATGAACCCTTGGTGAGCATGAAGGCTCAAGGGAATGTATGTGATTGATGGATGAGAAGAAGGAGGAAAATGTAGTGGAAGATGTGTAAGAGAAAGGCAATTTCTGCACTCAGCGAGCACAGGCAGCAGCTTGTCCGCTCGAGCGACCCTTGGGTCCGCTCGAGCGACCAAGCCTCTGTTTGGTCTTAGCGCAGACAGAGAGTTGTCCGTTCGAGCGCACCTTATATCCGCTCGAGCGAACTGTCTCGCTCGAGCGAAGTGTCATCAACTTATAAAGTTCGCTCGAGCGAACCTGCCAGATTTAGGAAGAAGAATTTATTTCATTTCTGTATTTTCTTGAAGGTTGAAAAACTAGACTATGTTAAGGGTATTGACTTGACATTGTGTAAATGGTACTTCGAAATGCAACCCAACTTCGGGGACACCAATTCTTGTATAGTTCGACATTTGGGGTCCCAATTACATAAAGGTCAATTAGCAGCCTTAACACATGCTTGTCAGATTTCGTGTTTGAATTCCATTTTTTGGTACGATAAGTACCATCGTGTACTAGTTTTGGATTTCAAGTATAAGCTTGTTTTGAAGAATTGTTTCAAGAAAAAGGGGATCACTTCCTAAGCGTGTTATGCATATTAATTATGCCTTTGCTAGTCATGTTCATCGTGTTTTGATAAGTGATTTCCCCCTTTTTACCTCGACATGTTTTGTTAGTGTTTCGCGTGTTTTGTGCATTCATGAATTAAGTAAACACCACTGAGCTTGGACTGCCCTTTCAGTTTGATCCACTGTTTGGGGATCCTTAAACATGTGGACTGTCTGCAGACTGGTCGTGTATTTATTACACATCGTGCGTGTCCGGTTCCGCGGCCGGAATTCCCGTCTTTGTGGGAAATCGTGTCGTGCTTATATTATGTATATCGTGCTTGTAGTGCGTGCTTGCTCTTTTCATTATATAAATGATAGAGAAATGATGGACTCTTTGTGGATGATAACTATTCATGATATATTATGTACTCATGCTAATTTGTTTTAGTATCTTAGCTCAATTAAATATTTCTGCAAATGTACCTCAGTCATTATAGTAATTCAAATCAAGGATTGCTTATATGTTTTCTTAAACGTTATTGTTTCATGCTTGCACCTAAATTGATTACCTGCCAAACCGTTGTGTTTGACCCTTGTTTGTTGGTGCCCAGGTGCAGGAGACGTTACCTTTGAGGAGGAGTGTTAGGAGGAGGCTTGTGAGCCAACCCCTGTGAGAGAGTGGCAGCCCGACGATGTCATCTAGACGTCGGGCGGGTTCTTGAGTCTCGTCATCTTTTGTCTTGGGGTTTCCTATTTATTTTGAGAAGTGTATTGGCCTCTGTTGGCCTCTTATCGGTTGTAACAAAACTTAACTTACTTTCGTGTTAGTTTTATAACTTGAACTATGATGGGAATGCCAGTTTAACTTCTTCCTTTGATACTATGTCTTGTTACTATTTGTCATGGCACTTAAATATTTTATTGGTGCTTAGCATGATGTGTTTTGCTACACGCTTCTGCATACTTGATCGTGTGAGTCAGATTCCGTGTGTCCTTGGGAATCCTCACCGCGGGAACTTTTGGGAAAACAATAAACATAAACTATCTTTAATTCAACTCGTCGCAGGCCTGGGGGTCAGTTCCGGGGTCGCGACAGGACTGGTATCAGAGCGGGACATGTTTCAGGAACTTAAAAGAAACTAGAAAGTGTTAGGGATTTTGTAGATTGCAATTTTATGGATGCATTATCATTCTAGCATCATTTGATTTACACACATATGCATTGATTTGAGAAATCTTGAAATCTTGTTTTATTCATGCATTGTTTTTAAGATTTGTAAAAGTATTGATTTATGCATGATTTGCTTTTAAATCTTGGATGCATTTGTTTTTTAAAAGAGTTTTAGAAATCAAGCTAGCCTTTGGTTTTAAAGTTTTGAATCATTTTAGGCTTTGTGTGTTTCATGTTTTTTAAACCCCTTAGAATGATTTAAAACATGTATTCTAGCTTGATTTATTGGCCCAAAAAGTTCCACCAAGAAAATCTTTGAAATATGCAAAAGTTGGATTTTTTGGTCCCAGCAGTGTGGCCGGTCGACCGGCTCAGAGGTCCCGGTCGACCGGGAACACTGCAGGCAGAAAATGCCCTGGGGCACCAACGGTCATATTTCTAACCGTTGTGTGTTCCCGGTCGACCGAGACCTGTTTCCAGGTCGACCGGGGACTAGCCGTTGGGCACTTTTTGCTATAAATATGAGTTCTTTCCTTTGCCATAAGTTGGGAATTTTAAGGTCCCCTTGAGGGGTTTTGAGGCAAATCAAATGGAAATGAACTAAGGGATGAAGGGGATCATTAGGAAAGCTAAAGCTTGGATTAATGAAGTTAAATCACCAAGTAGGCTCCACTTTCCTTAATCATATGTTTTCATGCTTTGTTTTATTTTTGGTAAATCATTTGTGGCATGATAAACTATGTTGTGTTGTATCCTTAACATGTTTTATGTTTTGAATTGATTTATTGTTTTGGATACATCACCATTGATTCAATCCAAGTAGTACTTTATCTTTGGTAAATCTAAGTAGATCATGTTAATGGAAACATCTTTGAAATTAGATGTAACATGATCCATATACTTGGGTGAATCTTTGGTTGTTGTTTTCCAACATAAGAAAATCACTTTCAAAACTATCTTATGTTTTGGATTCAACTTCTTTACAAATCATATGTTTTCATGTTTTGTTTTATCTTAGATAAATGTTTAGCAGCATGTCAACCTATGATGTGTTGTATCCTTAGCATGTTTTATATTTTGAATTGATCTATTGTTTTGGATGCATCACCATTGATTCAATCCAAGTAGTACTTTATTTGGTAAATCTAAGTAGATCATGTTAATGAAAGAATCTTTGAAATTATATGTAACATGATTCATATACTTGGTTGAATCTTTGGGTGTTGTTTTTCATCATAAGAAAATCTCTTTCAAAATATATATTATGTTGTGGATTCAACATCTTTACAAATCATATGTGAATTTGTTTTAAAGTTTTACAACTTACTTTGCATTGATTGGTATATCATATTCAAGTTGTATTTATAATCACATATGATTTGTCCCCTAATTTCAATCAAATCTATTTTTATGTTTTGAGCTACATTGTTGATTTGATTGACATCCCTATGCATCACATGTTTAGAGCTAATTAATTTCATACAACTTGTGAATCTTTGACATCATTAACAAGTTGTTACTTTTAACATGTGACTTGCATTCTTTCCTCAATCATAAATATTTTTATGAGCTAAAACTTTCAAAAGCCTTAGGCATACATTTATGAGCTTTCATTTTAAAAATGATTGAGGACATCATACACACATCATGAGCATACATCCTTGCATTCATTGTGTGTGTGTGTGTGTGTGTGTTAGTTTTTCACTTCCATATCCGCCTAATTAAGAGGCATTGTAATGAGCTTAATTGAATCTCCATCAAGTGTATGTTAGACACTACTTAGTGAGATAACCAACCTTGTGGTTGAAGAGGTTATTGCTTAGCCTAAGAAAAGCATAATGTATAGGTTGATGTTGAGCCTTGAAAAACATCATTGTAAAGGTTATTGCTAAGCCTTGAAAAACATATTGTAAAGGTTATTGCTTAGCCTATTGAAAAGCAAAAATAGTGGAAATCCGGTGGGGTGTTGGTTCACAAGCCGGTAGTGGATGTAGGCATTGAGGCCGAACCACTATAAATCCTTGTGCAATGGTGCTTGCTTTGTGGTGATTGTTTTCATTAAGCTTCCGCATTTTGTTTGATAATCATCACTTGTGACTAGTTTTCTTTAAAGAGTTAAAATTATCTAAAATTGGTCATAATTGGAGCTCAACCTATTCACCCCCCCCTCTAGGGTTAGGATCTCCCGGACTTTACAGAAAGGTCTTAGGAACGTGGCGAGGATTCGTGAGTTCGATAGATTCGTTGGTATAGGACCTTAGAAACCCTTGTACCATGATTATTGTGTACTAACTCTTTGTTTTACAGCAATATGCCTCCAAGAAAAGCTCCAAATCATCATGCTTCAGGTAGTAATCAGAATGAGTCAGACGCATCTAATACACCAACAACCACACAATTTCAGGAACTTATGCAAGCAATGATAGCACAGCAAAGACAAGCTAATGAGAACCAAGCAAGATTTCAAGAACAGCTAGCAAAGAAAGATGATGAAATGGCCCAAGTTCAGAGGCAACTTTTGGAAGTACTTCAGAACAGGAACGTAGCACCACCCGTGGGTCCACAGATTGTTATTCAAAATAGGGATCCTGACCCTAAGCACTGTTTGAGAAGTTTAGGAAGAGGGCACCGAAGGAATTTTCGGGCAATGAGGACCCGCTAGTGGCAGATGACTGGCTAGTCAATACCGAGAAGATCTTCGATGTCTTCATGTGCACGGGAATACAGAAGGTCAATCTCACAGCTTCTTTATTCTATGAACTTGCAGATAGGTGGTGGCAAACAGTCAAGGATCCTTATGCAGTGATGGCTGACGAAGAAGCATGGGCAGCATTCAAGATACAGTTTCAAGATAAATATATTCCCTCTCATGTCAAGAGGCAGAAGGCTATTGAGTTTCAGCAGCTTAAGCAAGGCAGCATGACGGTGCTAGACTATGTCACCAAATTCGAAAGATTGGCTAGATATGCTACCGAGCTGATTGACACTGAAAGAAAGAAGACAACCAAGTTTTTGGAAGGGTTGAATCCGATCATCATTAGAGATGTCATAGGAGTAGTTCCACCAGCCACATATGATGAGGCAGTCAAGCGGGCATATACTTTGGAGGATATTAATAATATGATTGTTCAGGATAGGAAGCAACAATATCAGCAGCAGAACCAGAGGCAACAGCAGGGCAATAAGCCAAGACAAGAACAAGGTCATGTGAGGCAGGGTTGTGGCCATTGTGGCAAGAATTATGAAACACACGAATGTCGTAAGGCCATGGGTGCCTGTTTCAAGTGTGGGGCTATGAACCATGCAATCAAGGATTGCCCACTACTTCAGAATCAAGGGAACAGAAACCAGCAGCAGAGACAAGTAGCTCCTCAGAATCAAGCACCAGTTCAGAACCAAGTCAGACCACCTCGGCAGCAGCAGCAGGCTAGGCCACCAGCACAGAACCAGAATGCTCGTCCTCCACAGGAGAACAAACATGGGCAAGGAAGGCAGAACCAAGTACCAAACAGACTACAGATGCATGGAAGTTTGTATTATCTCAACCGTGCAGACGCTGAGCTGCAGGAGACGTGGTAGAAGGTAAACTTCTTGTTTGTGGGGTAGAAGCCCAGATTTTATTTGATCCTAGATCCACACATTCCTTTGCATCTCCTAGTTTTGCAAAGTTGATTGATGCACCATGTAATGAGTTGGATTATATTTTAGTAGTGACCACTCCAGTAGGGAAACAAGTTATGTGTAGGACCCATTACCCTAGTTGTACAGTTTTGTTAGGAGATGTTAATTTACCAGCCAACCTCATAGTGTTGGACATGCACGATTTTGATGTCATTTTAGGCATGGATTGGTTAGAAGCATATCATGCCACTATGGATTGTTTTAGTAAGACCATCACATTCAGATTCCAAGGACCACAGGCAGAATTGATATTTCAGGGGAACAGGAGAAAAATGCAGGCAGGGTTTATTTTAGTATTGAAGGCAAACAGATTAGTTCAGAGTGGATGTCAGGCATTTATTGCGTTTATCACGGAGGATAAACAGTCCCAAGGGGTGGAGGATATCCCCATTGTGTGTGAATTTCAGGACATTTTTCCAGAAGAAATCCCGGGTTTACCACCAATTAGAGAAGTTGAGTTCACAATTGAGCTCCTTCCAGGGACAGCTCCGATCTCGATTGCACCATATAGGATGGCTCCAGCAGAAATGGGTGAGCTAAAGCTCCAATTGCAGGATTTGTTGAGCAAAGGTTTTATTAGGCCAAGTGTTTCACCGTGGGCCAAGGTTTTATTTGAGCTCACCTTTGTTAACAATAGAGTTGGGTCCCACTACTAAAGGAGCTAGTTTGGCTGAAATCATCTCTTTTGGGACCTCGGATGAATTCGACGAAGAAGGAAGAATTGATCGTCGAAATATCTAGCTTCCAAAAAGTATATGTTTCGCGGGTTTTGGGAATATCAAGTTTTGGGTACAGATTTTTGTGTGCAATGACTGTTTTGCCCTCAAGGCCAGGAAATCGGGTTTCGGGATCTCAAACGGGGATGGGATCAACATGAAAGTTGAAGAGTTTAACAATATCAATAAAATGAGATTAAAACCATGAATGCAAAATCTCCGATAAATCTCCAAACACATGCAATGACATAAAAAGGAACCCCCAAAGGGCCCTACTAACACAAAGCAGTCAAAATTCCCCAAAACTAGTACAAAAGCTATTCCAAACTCACTTAGCCAAAATCACTAATCAAGCTTAGAACTAACACGCAACTTAATTAACACTAATCGAGTTCACTCGGGTCGGGGTCTTACATGTAGGATGATGGCGAAGTCCATACATGACTTGCGACCTTCAATCTAGACGAGTCCCCACAATCTCTTTCTTAGAAGTCAGATCCCTTTTCTCACTTTTCTATTGTATTTTATTTTCTTTCTAAAGAGACAAAAAATCACATTTCTTGTCTTTCATTATTGATCAGATTTGTAAATCGCCTTTCGCGGCACAAATCGCCTTTCACGGCATAAAACCGTCTTTCACGGCAAAAAAATTGAAATCACCTCTTACGGCATTTAAAAAATTGTGTCTCTTTCTTAAAATATATGTGCAATGGAAAGTTAGAAAGAAGAATTGATTTCCTTTCTACTTATGAAGGTGAATCTCCGAATCAGCACTTCAAATTCCAAGTAGAATAAAAAATCTGACATACCCGTACAAAAAAATGTTGATGACTCGATTTTCCTCCTCCGCCGTATCCCGGCAGCCCCAAAGGCGAAAGGAGAGGACGAAAGGCCGGGCCCCCATCACCTAGCTCCCGGTCCTGGAAATAGAAGCACGGTCTAGCCTGCTCCCAGTTATTCAACGCCATGGACGCAGTCCTACGCCAACTGCCCATCCCGATGTCCAAGTAGCCAGCCCATTAATAAAATCCCAAACTGCAGTTGGCCATGACATGCAATTAATAATGAAGTGGTGTTGACATGAGGAAAACCAAGACAAGAAAGTCTGGCTAGCTCAACGCACAAGACATGATCATAGGGATTATCTCATTCGAGCCAAATACAAGACAAGTCCAACCACATGATAATCCCTTACGGTCTAGCCAGTCATGTTCATCAACACATGACACACGGTTCCTAATGTTAGGTTTTTGTTTGTTGCTAATTAATGGATTCACGATCACTTTCTCTGTCAAATGATCACACACTCATGCATCTTAGTTTGGACTTTAAAATCTAAAGTTTCTAGCTTGCATTTGCATTTGATTTTCAAATGATTTATTCATGCTTGTTTTAGAACTTAAATACACTTTTGAAAACCTATTTCTTCATGCGTACTTTTGGAAAATCAAGTTAAGAATCTAGGTTTGTGATTTGCATACATTCCTCATTTTTAGAACCATATTATTATGCTTAAATTACACTGGCCTTGAGTTCCAAATTTCATCTTTAGAAAATTGAAAAATTTACGGGAACTCATCCCAGGCCAGTTGACCCAGTCGATCGACCCCTGCACCCGGTCAACCAAGCCAACTAGCCGTTGGACTATTTTTTCTATAAAAGTCCATTATTTTCCTTCTTTCAATAGGCTTGATTATTGAATCTTTGGAACCATATTGAAGCCCAAAGAAGAGGAATAAGCTAAGAAAGCTAGAGGGCTATTGGAAATCAAAATGTTTGAGATTTAAAAGGTATATCTTTCAAGTTAATGTTGATTTCCTTTCCATTTAAAATCTATGCAAGTTTAACTCTTTGTAATTTCATATATGCATGATTTCTAGCTTTAACTGAGATGTTTTGCAAACACCATATCACTTATTCATATTAGATTGTTTTGCAAACACTTATGTCTCATTCACATGTGTTTTAATCTTTAAACTTCTTACAACTTGTGTAGCATGTCTTACTAAGTTGTTTTGAATTTTACATGTGATTAGCTTATCACTTCAATCATCATTTTCTGAGCTTTGATTTTCAAATGCATCAAGCATTCATTTTAGAGTTTCATTTTAGAAATTGATTGAAGTAAACATTCATACACTTTGAGCACACACCTTAGCTAATTGTTATGTATGTTTGTATCTTGATTTAAACTTTCGTATCAGCCTATTTAAGAGGCAATTGTGTTGAGCTTAAATTGTATCTCCTTGAGTGTTTGTGTAGACACTTCTTTGAAAGAAATCTTTCTATTGTAAAGGTTATTGCTTAGCCTTGGAAAAGCATCTTGTAAAGGTTATTGCTTAGCCTAGAAAAGCACATTGAGAGGTTGTTGTTTAGCCTAGAAAAACTTCGTTGTAAAGGTTATTGCTTAACCTTTTGAAAAGCATAAATAGTGGAAATCCGGTGGGGTGTTGGTTCACTAGCCGGTAGTGGATGTAGGCATTGAGGCCGAACCACTATAAATCATTGTGTGGTTGTGTATGCTTGTGGTGATTGTTCTTATTAGCTTCCGCATCTTGTTTGATAAATCATCACTTGTGACTAGTTATAGAAATTAAAATTTGGCTTAATTGGTCACTATCTTGCAGCTCACCCTATTCACCCCCCGCCCCCTCCTCTAGGGTTAGGATCCAGGACTTTCACCTAAGATACACTCTAAGTAAGGTCCAAGTCCTAATTCTACAAGGATTTATGTTTCATAATTGATTAAGTGTGTTATGCCAAGAAAGTGTACGAGGAACAATAATGACGGATACAATTAACATGTCAAGGAGGAATACAGCCCAAACCTAGGTAAGTGGTGTCATCCCTATACCATACATGTTCTAACAGAGTGCGTGTGGAAATTGTTTCAACGATGCTTCTAGGAGAATTCCTTGGTGTACAATCATGTTAAGCATCTATTAAGACAATTCCATACACATTGGGTTAAGCCATGTATGGTACACGAATACCTAGACAACCATCGAAGCACACCAAGCCACGTGCCTCGATTACAATCCCCATTAGTGGTCAAGTGAGAGTAGGTTTATAGTTTCCAATACCTAAGGTCCAAACCTAGGTTAACAGTCTCATTTCCAAAATAAATACAAAAAATTGGTCATTTTAGCTAACCTTCGGTCAACCTTCGGTTCACCGAACTCTTCTGTTCAGTCAATTGAACCTTGAGTTCGGCTGACCGAATTCTGTCAGAGAGATAAAACCTACCGACTTGGAACCAAGTTGAGTTCGGTTGATTGAACCCTGACCGAACTTCAACCGTACTGTCCCGCAAAGAAGTCCAGAGTTCCTGACCTTCTGCCTCAATTTGGTCAGTTGTTTGTTCACCTTCGGTTGACCGAACTCCATTGTTCGGTTGACTGAAGCTAAATTCGGCTAACCAACACCCCTCAGGAGCTAATTATTGATCTCTGGAATTGGAACCTTGACCGACTCCAAGAGTTCAGAATAGATTCAGGTCATTTCTGAAGTTCTTCCACCCCAAATCAGTTCTCCATTTCTAAGCCTTTTCAAAAGCTAAAACCTGCAGGAAACGAAACTCCTACACTCCTAAAAATCCATTCATCACATTCCATCCATTGCATCAAATTTAAGGATCCTAGGTTTACCAATTATGAATTAACAACCCAAATCCCCAAACCTAATCTAGCATGTTAATCCCAAATCAAAAATAGAAACTAGCTTGGGAATTAGGGAAATCTAACAAGAAGTATAACCAATCAATATGAACATACACACATGCTTACTTATAAAATGCAGATCTACTTGCCTCAATCAAGGAGAAGATAAAATTGGGAAAACTTGAGGAGGAGCTTTCTACCACAAAATCCCCGAATCTAACGCACTCAAAAGCAACCTAAAATGCAAAGGAGAAGGAAAGAGAGGAAAAGATCAAGATCAAACCTAGATCTAAACAAAAGAGAAGGTGATAAGAAAGATGAGGGTGAGAGAAAGCTTACCAAACTAAGATTAATGGAAAAGGGAGATTGAGAGGATGAAGATGTGCGGTTCGGATCTTCGAGGATGACCTCTCTTGGTAGAGTTTTGGGCTTGAGAAAATTAAGTGGAAGAAAAAGGGGGCTGTTGGAGTTCTTTCGTTGCTGACAATGAATAAGAGATTAGGGTTAATCCCTGTTTAAGAAGGAGAGAAGGAGAAAAGGACAGGTTTGCCCTTAAGTGGGTCCGGTGAAGGAATGGACCACTTGAAGGGTTTCTGATCTACGGATCGCGATAAGCCAAGAGACAAAAATGACAAACGCAACGAGACCATTCCAACGAACCCAAAAATCTTTGAAAACATAGCCAAATTCCCCTAAATTGTAAACTACCCCCCTTGCTAGAGTCAATCGCGCTTGAAATCGCACAAAACTTCACAGACACTATTTTAATACTAAAAGAAACTTGCTCAAGGTCGAAACCCACTTAAATATCTAACAATACAGTTAATTATAATAATTACAAAATGAACGGGTCAACAGGCCTACTATTGGGCCCAACTGACCCAGTAAGGTCGGGGACCTTACAAGACCTTTCCAACGAACCTAAAATCACAGAGATTGAATTTTTTCAGAAAAACACTCAATTTTCCCTAAATTGCAAACTACACCCCTGCTAGGGTCAAACGCACTCGAAATCGTATGAAACTCTACCTACACTACTCTAGTAATAAAAGAAACTCGGTCATGGTCTAAACCCACCTAAATATCTAGCAATACATTGAGTTATAATATTTACAAAATAAATGGGTCAACGGGCCTGTTAATGGGCTTAACTGGCCTAGGAAGGTCGGGGACCTTACAACTCTCTCCTCTAAAAAGAACATTTGGTCCTCCAAATGCCTAAACATACCTCATGAGGAAGAAGATAAGGATAAGCTTTCCGAATATGGTCTTTGAGCTCCCACGTGGCTTCCTCTAGAGAATGATGCTCCATTGTACCTTGACCCACTGGATGGTCTTGGTACGTAGCACTTGTTGACACGCAAAAAATTCCTTTGTCCACATATAATAGTTCCTAGGACAAAACACTCATTTTATAAAAGAGGCCAGCTTTCTGACAGCTGGAGTTTGGTAGGTCGTAGTAAAAGAATCCTTAGTGGCTATTGTATACAAGGCTTACCGTCCGTTGTAGTCTTCAAAGTATCAACCGCTCAATGCAACAAAGCAGCCGCTAATCTTCACCTGAATGATGACCACTGAAAGCTACAAGTCATCAAGCATTGGCCGCCGGACCTCTTCTTTCCCGGCTGTCTGTCACCCATGATCTCCCACAATCTCTGGCCAATTACTTATTATGATGGCCACGAGACCTACAAAAAGGGGCAGTTACACTTCCCATTAAAGGCAGTTTTCAAAACCACCTCCACTCCCCCATGATCTCCAATAGTTTTTGCTCCCTAAAGGCTATAAAATGAAGACTTGGGAGGGCAGCAAAGCATCTCCAATCTAGCGCAAAGAGGGCCCAAAAACTCTGCATTTTGAAGACTCTCATTCTTCCATTTGCAAGGTGGGAGTTAGGTAGCAAAGAGCATTTCTCTCTGGATTTGGGCGATAGGTTCTGAAAATCAGTCTTTCTTCCTCTCACCATGGAGGAAGGACAAAGACTGCTTCTACCGTTTTGAAGCAAACTTCTTTGCTAATCCTTCCTTCTAAATAATGGTGATGAATTACAAAAATTGGCAAAGGAAGCTACGTTGCAGACTTCTCTAATTTCATCTCCAATAGAATCCCGAAAGTGGCAGACTTCTCATCTCTTACACCCGCTGAATGATCCTTTTCGACTGAGGGCATCTGCTACCACATTCACCTTCCCTAGGTGGTACTTGATCAGAAAATCATAGTCTTTAATGTACTCCATCCGTCTCTGCTGCTTGTTATTCAGATCACCCTGTGTAAATAGATACTGCAGGCTCTTGTGATCCGTGTGTACCTCAATCTTTCACCATATAAATAATGCCTCTGTATCTTCAATACAAACACTACTGTTGCTTTCTCTAAGTCATGCGTGGCATATTTCTTTTCATGATCTTTCAACTACCTTGACCCATATTCTATCACCTTATCATTCTACATGAGGACACACCCCAAACCATTCCCTGATGCATCTGTAAAATTCACAAATCCTCCACTACCTGAGGGTAAAACAAGTATTGGTGCGCTATAGTCAACCGGGTCTTCAACTCTTGAAAACTCTTTTAACACTCTTTTGTCCACAAAAATGAAACATCCTTCCTTGTCCACTTAGTAAGAGGAGATGCTATTGTGGAAAACCCTTTTCACAAACATCCTGTAGTAACCTGCAAGTCCTAGAAAATTGTGAATCTTCACTGCATTTCACAAGCTACCCCAATTAACAACTGCTGCTACCTTCTTAAGGTCATTGACAGTCCATCCTTAGAAATAATGTGGCCCAAAAATGCCACTTGCTCCAACCAAAACTCACATTTAATCAACTTAGCAACAGTTGGTTATGCCTCAAGAGCTGCAACAATGTCCTCAATTGATGCTCATACTCCTCTTTAGACTTTGAATACACCAACACATCATCTATGAAGGCAACCACAAATTGATCCAAGAAAGGAGAAACACCTTATACATCAATGTCATAAAAATTGCTAGTGCGTTTGTCAACCCGAAAGGCATTACAAGGAACTCAAAACGACCATATCTCGTTCGGAATGCAGTCTTAGGAATGTCTTCCTTTCTAACACACAATTTATGGTAACCGAAATGCAGATCTATATTCGAAAAGAATTGAACTCCCTGTAGCTGATTGAATAACTCATCGATCCGCGGTAATGGGTACTTGTTCTTGACAGTCACCTGATTCAACTGTATGTAATCTATACACATCCTCATTGTCCCATCCATCTTCTTCACAAGTAGCACCGAAGCTCCTCACAGTGAAACACTAGGCCTGATGAAACCCTTATCCAATAGATCCTCCATCTAAGTCTTCAACTCCTTCAATTATGTTGGAGCCATCCTAAACGGGGCCTTCTAAATAGGTGATGTACCTAACTGCAATTCTATCGTGAAATCAATTTCATGAACAGGTGGCAAACCACGAATCTCATCCAGAAACACATCTGGAAATCCACGAACTATCAAAATAGCAACTGCTAATATGTGCTACAAAACAATTAAAGCTAGGTCCTATGAGACTCAATTCTAGCATCGCAATACTAGAAAAAAGACAATTAACCGACCTAAAACGAAATCCTCACGCTCGTCCTATGGGTTTTACAAATTTTATCATGAGAAACAATCCATTGCTTTGATACTATTCTGTCACGTCCCCCGAACCCGATCAGAGAATAAACCAGATCCAGGGAGTGAGTTATAGGGCTAATTAAAAATTTTCACCCTTTAAACCCAAGGATCGTAAGTCCGCTGGGAGGATGATATATTTGAAACCTCATTCCAAAATAAAGCATGCGGGATCATTCATAAATCACTTCATAATTAATACCAAAGCGAAAGAATACCAATGCTCATTAATATTAAAGTTTAAACAATAACTAATGAGACTAATAAAGGCAGTCATTTATTACTCAAATGGTCATCCCAAGTCCTAGACCATTTGGAAATCGAAAAGAATCAATGATAATAAATGTTCTATCCGTAATGATAAATGAAATCAATAATGTAGAAGAAGTCCCATGTTTCTCTCTTATGCCAAGAGTGATGACGCTACTCTATATCATCAGAACGCCGCTCTCGCTCCTCCTATGCCGATTGGAGATCCTCTCGGATCTCCTCACCTACCAACTCCTCATAGTAGTCACCTAAGGTGTCTGCACACCAAGGAACAGAGTCAATGACATGTTGAGCAAGAATAAATAATGAATAATAACAATGTATATCATGTATCAAAATGAGAGTATAGACAAGTATAATCATGTGGACACAGGGTAAAAGAACGAGGCATTATAGCATGAGTATAAAACAAGAATCAACAATGATAAAGTCCTAGCAACATCCAGCAATAAACACCATCCACACAAATGCAAGATGAAAGAATCAAGAAGGAGACTCCGAGGGTGTCCAAGCCACAACCCAGGGTACCAGTAGCAATCATACCCATATCACTGATACAGAAGTCTGGCTCTAGAGGGATTCAAGCTCCCAGTCCTACAAATAGCAACACGGTCCAAGCCCACTCCCAGTTATTCAACGCCATGGATGCCGTCCAAGCTGACTGCCCATCATGATATGCGAGTAATCGGCCCATTTAAACAACCCCCAAACTGCAGCTGGTCATGATATGCAATCCTCCCCACAATTGATCCTAATGTGGTCGAATAATGAATAGTGAAGTGGAGTTGACACGAGAAAACCAAGACAAGCAGGTCTGGCTAGTCAAGATACACGACCGAGATCAATGGATTATTTCATTTAAACCAAGTTGCAAGACAAGTCTATCCCAATTGATAATCGCCTACATTTTAGCCATCTTGTTTATTAAGTATAAAATACAAGGGTCCTAAGGTACACTCTAAGTCTAGTCCAGGTCCTAGTTCTACAAGGATTTATGTTTCATAGTTAATTAAGTATTTTTTGCCGAGTGAGTATACAAGGAAGCAAGATCAACGCATACGATTGCGAATCAAGGAAGTAGTTACAATCCAATCCTAGGCATAGGTTGTCATCCAAATACTGTATATGACTTAATGGAGTACGTGTGGAAATTGAGTGAACGATGCTTCTAGGAACAAATCCTTAGTGAACAATCGTGTTAGGCATCAATTGAATCAACTTCCACATACATTTGGTTAATCCATGCATGATACACGAATGCCTAGACAACCATCGAAGCACACCAAGCCACGTGCTTTGATTTCACTTCCCATCTAGGTCATGTGAGACTAGGCTCAAGGGATCCAACATCTAAGGCCCAAACTTAGGTTAACGGTCGTTTTTTAAAAAAGACATGGTCTGAATCAATAATCCAAGTATCTACCTTACTTCCTCATCTTTGATCATTTTTAAAACTGAGCCATTGGATTCTACGTCTCAAGGGCTTTCCAACGATATATTGAACATAGAAATCCAACGGTCGGATCAAAAGTCAAGGGCATTCAAAGTGTCCCTTTAATTGGTCCCGCAGGGCCACGGCGTTCGAACGCCCGAAACCAGTTTGGGCGCCCTGAGACGCTGCCTACTGGCGTCCGAACGCCAGGAGGTAAAAACCTCCCAGACGCCCGAAATTTTCTTGTTTCTTCTTCTAATTGCCTTCACAAAAGGCCATATCCTGCACAAAATTGAGCCTCTTGCTCTCCCAACAATCCATTTTTATTATAATTCATTGGAACCAATCTCTACCAATAATCAAGTCCAATTACAATAATCTAGCCCTAACATAAAAATCCAAATTCCATAATTTATTAAGCTTGGATTTGTGGTATCTATCAATATCATTAAGGAATCACAAAAACAAACATGCACACATCAATTAACTTTTTTAATTTGTAAGTCGTTAATGTGATTTAACGAACTTAATTGCTGACACGGTGAGAACATTTTGTGTGTGTTACCCAACATAAACTTATGATGAGATAGGATTTCTCGTCCTGCACTAGGCTTTCTTGTTTTGCTACCTTGAATTGGTCATGGAGATCTGTCTGCTCTTTGTATAGTAGCTCCCCAAAGCCAACAATCACCTGATGGATTACAAATACATAATGTTATATGTGTTTTAAAGTACAGATGCGAAGTGAATATTATTATTTATATTATAAATTTATAGAAATTCAAGAAATAGATGATGTTGTCGTATCAGTGTTCTTACATTGCTGGATATTTTGGTGCTGGAAAAGAGTGTAGTGATGTCCTTGTAAAAGACACCACGTATCCCTTCACCTCCCTTCAGTGCCCTGCGTTGGTAGATGTACAATGTTCCTAGTTAGTCAAAAAGTCATTAAAGTTTTGATATTATTACCTGTTTTGTAGATATACACATGCTGCAAACTTACATAAACCCATCTGCTTCATATATCTGTTTTAGGGTTTTCTTGTCAACTGCGTTCAGCAGTTTAGTCACTGGATTTTTGGGTAGTGTGAAAGAAATTGTTGCTGGTTCGTTGTTCCTCCTTGCCCTTCGTTTTATTAATCTTTTTACCATGAAGGACTGCTCCACCTCTTTTTGAGCCTCGACTATCTCTTTAGCTATTATGCTCTGTTTAAAGATTAAAAAAAAATCAAATCAAGCTGAGAAAAAATCATATCTAACTTATTAGATAAATTCATATCAAACTCAAAAAAATTTAGATAAATTCCTTTAAAACCTAGATAACTTCATACCAAATTCAGATAAATGCAGATGAAAGTTAGACAAATTCATATCAAAGTCATATGAATTCATATAAAGCACCAATAAAGTCTTATCAACATTTGATAAATTGACATTATGCTCTTTTTAAATATTAAAAAAAAATCAATTCAATTTGAGATAAAATGATATCTAACTTATTAGATAAATTCATATCAAACTCAGATAAATTTAGATAAATTGCTTTAAAACCCAGATAACTTCATACCAAATTCAAATAAATGCAGATGAAAGTCAGACAAATTCATATCAAAGTCAGATGAATTCATATAAAGCACAGATAAAGTCTTATCAAAGCCTGATAAATTGACATTGAACTGAGATAAATTTGTCTTAAACTCAAATAAAATCTTATGAAACTCAAATAAATTCATATCAAACCAAATATAAATAAGTAGTGTATATACCTTATCAGTTTTTCCTTTAATTGTTTGTTGAGCAAGCTGCTCCTCTATTGTCTTTTTTGTTTTGCTCCCTGCTTGTTTTTCTATGTTTTGTTCTTTTGTTGGTTTTAAGATTTCATCCAGAGTTTTTCCAGCCCATTCCAACCCTTTCTCTGCGTATTGAATTCCCATGTAATTCACCAACCCTTGCAGCTGTAAGCTTTCTAACTCCATATTTACCATTTTTCTTCAAATGGTTCACCTCACACTCTGCCTGTGCAGCTCTCGAGGATTGTTCCTCCGACATATGTTGCGTTTATTTAAGTTGTTCTATAAGGGAGCTAACCATACGAGAGGAGTCCTCTAGAATCTTTTTGAGGTTTGGATTCTCTATTTCGAGCTCTGTCTTCTCATATGTCAACTATTGGCTTAGTGATAGCGCATCATCTCTATCTTTGTGCAAGGTGCTAACCCTTGTTCCCATTTCCATCTTTTCTTTCTGTTGCTTATTATTGTATGTTGTTGCTCTACCAAGTTCATTTGTCATTCTTTGAATCTGTGTTTGCAAGTCTATCTTCTCTTTGGCCAGTTGATCAATGAGTGAATTTGCCATGTCCCATTCTACAATAACCTCATTGAGTTCTTTGTTTCCATTTCTTGGTGATGGGTGACTTGCCTTGGACATTTTTTTATTATTGCATCATAGATTCAATCTGCTTTCTGGCTGGCATTTCACTTAAGGCATCATTTTTGCTGCCAATTATGTCTGGTACAACCAAATATGTCTATTGAATTGTTTGTTCATAATCTTCCTTCTCTGAAGCAAATGAGACAAATCTAATTCCTTCTCCAGTGAATTCTGTTTCTTCATGGCCTTAATTTTTCCTTTGTTATTCTAACTGGGAAATGACGAATGTTTCTGTCATTAGGTCCTTTTTCCCCTAGTTGGCTTCCTTGCTTTTATCTTGTCTGTGTTTTGCCCTTTGTTATTTTGATTTGGTCTTCTCTTCGTCATCAACATTGTTATCATCAAACTCCACTCCTTTTCATCCTTCTTTTTCTTTTTCTTCTTTTTCTTCTCCTCCTCTTCTTCTTCTTCTTCTTCTTCGTCTTCTTCTTCTTCTTCTTCTTCTTCTCATTCTTCTTCTTCATCTGATTCAGCTTTCTCTTGCTCCAAGTCATCTTCTTCTTCTTCATTTGATTCATTTTTCTCCCCACTCGTTTTATCATCCTCATTAGTGCTCTTATTCACCAATGCCGGGAAGCGTTGTTCTTCATATAATGTTTTCTCCAATTCATCCTTTAGGACTAGCATTAGGAATAATGTCAGTTTCAACAACATGACAAATAAAACTCAGATAACTTTATCTATATTAATTCAAGATAAAAATGCTATAATCAAATAATATTACTTTTGTAGCATGCATTGTATGCAGGGAATTCTTCTTCAGTGCCTCGTTTAGAGCCTTAAGACCCCACTTGAGTAATCTTGGTAATTTTCCTGATTTATTCGATTGACTAATGTTATGTGTTCATACAACTAATACTGTTCCACAAGAACAAAGTCAGACGTAAATTAAAGATTTTTGCTAAGTTGTAGATTTCAGCTCCATTGACCAAGTTGACTCGGAAGGATGTGCCATTCATTGGACTAAGGAATATGAAGCCAGTTTTCAAACTTCGAAAAAGAAGTTGACGATCGCCCCGGTTTTCTCTTTACCTTAAGGTACGGGAGGTTTTGTGATTTATTCAGATGCATCGAGAGTTAGCAGCCATCGTGTTTGCACTAAAGCTTTGGAGACATTACTTATATGGAGAACAATTTGAAATGCACTCAGATCATCGCAGTTTGCAATTTTTGTTCTCTGAACGGGATCTTAAAAACATTCCGGGGAAAGGAAATGTTGTGGTTGATGCCTTGAGTAGGAAGTCTTCTTTAGTTGCATCTATGGGCACACAATGGTTCAAGTTTGATGCTTTCCAGGAACTAGATGTACAGGTCCAATTGCTTATTGACTCGGAGACGACGGAAGCCATGTCAGTGTATCAACCAGAGTTAATGAATCGAATTGAGAGTGAACAGTTCGAAAACCCTTACTTGGCTAAGATAAGAGATCATATCGCTGAGAAACCTGATTTTCAATTAATGGATGGTATCTTGTATTTTAGGAATCGATTGTGTGTGCCGAAGACTAATCAGCTGATAATTTCGATTTTGACAGAAGCACATAATGCTAGATATGCGATGCACCTTGGGAGTACAAAGATGTACAGGGATCTCAAGAGACGATTCTGGTGGAATAAAATGAAGAGGGAAATCGTAGAATTTGTATCCAAGTGTTATACTTGTCAGCAAGTAAAGTTTGAGCACAGGAAGCCTCCGGGTTTGTTGCACCCTTTGTCTATCCCTTAGTGGAAGTGGGAACACATATCGATGGACTTCGTCTCAGGGTTACCGTTGACTAGTAGGAGGAACAATGTAATTTGGGTCATGGTTGATCGGCTAACGAAATCGGCTCATTTTCTTCCGTTCAAGAAGGGCATGAAGTTTAATGAGATGGCAAAGCTTTTCATGAAGGAGATAGTTCGATTACATGGCACCCCAGTCTCGATAGTCTCCAATAGAGATACGAGGTTTGTTTCTTCATTTCGGCAGTCTTATTAGTAGTCCGTTAGCACCAAACTGAGTTTCAGCACCACCAACCATCCGCAGACAGATGGACAGTTCGAACGCACCATACAGACCTTAGAAGATATGCTTCGAGCTAGCGTTATTGATTTTGGTGGTGAGTGGGTTGAGCACTTGGCTCTATGTGAGTTTGCATATAATAATGGTTTTCATTCAACCATTGGGATGCCGCCTTTTGAAGCTCTTTATGGACAAAGTTGTTGGACTCTTGTTTGTTGGGAAGAGGTCGGCACAAGGAGTTTCCACGGACCTACTATTATTGCAAACACAGTCGAGAAAATCCTTCAAGTCAAGGAGAGATTGAAGATTGCTCAATCCAGACAGAAGAGCTACGTAGATAATAGAAGAAGAAAACTTGAATTCCAAGTTGGAGAATGGGTGTTCCTGAAGACGTCTACGATGAAAAGAACAATTCGGTCCGGGAAAAAATGGAAACTCTCACCGAGATATGTGGGACCGTTCGAGATTATGAACCGAATAGGTGATGTGGCCTACAGATTAAAGCTTCCTCCTGAATTCGCAGGAGTACACGACGTATTCCATGTATCTATGCTCTGCAAGTACGTTCGCGATCCGTCTCACATCATCCAATGCGAGGAAGTCCAGATCAAACCTGATTCAACGTATGTCAAGCGTCCGCTCCGTATATTGATGAGAAAGAGCAAGTTTTGCGGACGAGGACCATTTGTTGGGTGAAACTCCTTTAGGATCACCATTGACCAGATGAAGCCACGTGGAAGCTCGAGGAGCAAGCGGCTCGGCAATACCCCAAACTATTTGTGTAGGTATGATCATTCGAGGTACAACATGAATCCAAGAGGGGGAGAAATGTTACACCCCGACCCAATTTAACCCAGATTAGTGCTAATTAATGGTGACTTGATTAAAAAATTATGCTTAGTGGCTAACAATGGCGATTAGTGTTAATTAGTCTCTGTAGACTGAGTTAGTTGAGTCCTGAGCCTTAATTGGATAGGTGAGTTGGAACCAATTTGACTCGATTGGGTAGAGTCAAGGGTCTTTTCATAATTACCGATTTTCTCATTTTGCATCATTTGCACGTCATCTTGGTGCCATCACGTGTATTTCGATGAGCACGATGATTTCCGTATTAGACTCTACTTTATGTGACCGATCTATGATTAAGAGAACCCCCATTTGACTCTTTCAGAAAATACTAGAAAGTGGGGGGTTTTCTTGTAAAATGGGCATCCTTATCCCTTTATATATATATATATATATATATATATAACTTACCCCTTCTTTTCACTCTCTTTTCATTTCCTTATCCTTTCCTCTTCTCTTCACTCTTCTCCTTCATTTCTTCATTCTCTAAAGAGGTAGGCATCAAACCCTTTTGTTTAGGTTTTTGAGTTGGAAAAGAGTCAAAGGACTCATGGTTAATCTTGCATGCATATTCATCCCATTTTTCCATGTGTTTTTGTAATTAGGGTTTGGTAATTTGGTGGTTTTGGGTTTTTTTGAGCCAAGAGTGTCAAGAAAGATTTGGAAAGCTCTTTTGAGGCAAGTATAAGCTTGATTTGGATTTACAATTTGTTAGTTACCATTGATTCAAATGAAACTCTTTCTCAATGATTCTAATATCTTAATGAATGAATGGATTGGATTGTTTTATGATATTAAGTTAATGAAAATGTATGGAAGGGTTGTATAATGTGTAAATGGGAGCAAGGAGGCTCCATTATGTAGGTTGTGAAATTGTATGGGAAGAAGAAACAATGAGAACTTCGAAATAAGGAATTCTAGAGCATTCGCTCGAGCGAACCTCCTCTTGAAGCACTCAGTCGAGCGATCAAAAGGATCGCCCGAGCGACCAGCTCTCTGGATGGGTGTTCGCTCGAGCGATCACTCGTCTGAAACCATCCCTCAAGCGATCAATAGGGGTCGCCCGAGCGATCGAGCCTCTGGATGGGGTCCGCTCGAGCGAACCTGAAACTATAGAGTAGGCTTCTTTTGACCCAATTTTAGGGTGAATTGCCACCCGTAACCTGTAATAACCCACCCCAATCACCTCCAAGAAGAAATTATGGTGAGGATCCACAAGACCTGTATGACCTTATGATTGGAACCGTTAACCTCACTAATTGGTCCGATGGGCATTCATCAGTCTAATACTATCCCATGATGGTTAGTTTGGAAATTCAATGCATTTTTCATAAATAGTGACACCTAACATGGTAGAGATTCCCAAAATTACCTTATGTTGGACGGTGGAAGACTAAAATTAATAGTCTAGTATTTGTTAGTAAAAATGCCTTGATTCCTTTTAATTTTTGCATTTCATAATGAAGTCCAATTTCGTTATTAATATCAAAATCCTAATTAGTATATTGGTTGCATTATTAGTATTCATCGTGGTTCGATTTTCTAAATTCAATTCGTGACTTAATTATCGTATATCCGATTTGGTATTCGTTGGCAATGTAGACTGAGTAAGTATTCGAGTATATGTGATTACTATTCGATTCGATTATGAACAAAAGAATATAGACTTACTCAAATTCGATTATTTTTTTATTCGATTGAGTCGGCACTACTTAGCTTCGACCCTGTGATACCCGACGGGGTTGAACTTGGTTTAGTTATTCAAAACTACTGCAGTAAGTCATCTGGAGCACCGGAACTCCAAACCCGGGTAGCCAGCTAGCCGTTGGTCGGGCTGCTGGTGACATCCCCACTAGATTTGCTCTCTTTTGAGAGGATGAGCTCAATGTAGTAGCCCAATTAGTATGTTTTCATTTTACTTTGATTCACAAGCATAAATTATTTGATTTTCGCACAATTTGCCTAGTTATTTCTTATCATTAACATATGTTAATTTAATCATCTTCTAATTCTATTTGTAACATTATGTACTTCCTTATTAATGCCTTTACTTACTAGATCGTCGTATTGAGATACTACTCTTGGTGTCACAGTCGCAGGTGCAGCTTTCGGCCTTGAAGAGGCCAAGGAGGGAGAGGAGGTTGCCCAAGAGGTTCCTCCAGGATCAGAGGAATGACCGGAGCTAGGGCCAACATAGATCTTCCTTCCCTCGGAGCGCGTGGATGTTCTTTTGAAGCTTCTATAGTGTGTGGCTAGCCCCTTTTGCGTGGGCCACACTTAGTGTACAAATATTCTTTTGATTATATTTTTGGTAGTGTTTGTATAGGGTTCTTTTATTACACCCTCTTTTGTAATTAATGTATATAATTGTGTAATTCTTTTGCATTAAACTTGAATAGTTAACTGGACTAAATGGGAAATGATACCCTTTTGTATATGAATTACAGCTTCCGCTAAGTTTCAAATGTTATTAATATGTTCTAGTGAGCTCAACTCACGTGTGGATAAGTTGTTTTTCTCTCCTTTGGGTGTTGTATTTGGCTAGAGACAGGTACAATATCACGGGAGTACTTGTGTCTCACCTCGGGAATTACCCTAAGCCAGGGTGATCCGGGACCGGGATGTTGATGAGTCCACAAAACTAGGTCATCAGGTCATCATTTCGTGAGCATATGTGGAACTAATTAGGTTTAATTGCATAAAATTGCACTTAATTTCATGAATACATGTATTTGAGGTTAATTTTGGAACATGGTCAAAATTGCTCAAAATTCATTGAATTGCATGACTTTTGTGAAATTAAGTTTTTTCCATCTCATTTATCACCCCAAAATTAGGGTTTTGGTTTCATCAATGCATATCTTACAAAATTTTAACACCATGTGATATTTTTGGAAAGTTGGTCATTTTGGTGCATCACTAGGCATGTAGGGTCCCATACATGGTTCGTAATTATTAATGTTAAATTTGCCTCTTTCAATTTATAAGAGAAATCAAGAAATGGCAACCGCATTGAAAAGAAATTGAGTAGGGACCACACCTTCCTTGGGTGTGAACCTGAGTACACGACCAAGGAGGGGCCCCACTTTCTCATAGCATGCAAGTTCCCAAGATTTTGAGAAATTCTTCTTTGTATGTGTTGTTGCCAAAAATTACGATTCTCTCCATCACTAAGATTTGAATTTAAATTCAAATTCAAGAAACAGATTTGTTCAATAATGGAAATAAGATCTAAAGAAGTTTAGAAAAGTCAAACTTGTGGAAGAAGAAATCTAATCCAAGAAGGTGATAAAGATCAAGAAGGAAATAAAAGCAAGAAGCAAGAGAGATGGGAATCCAAGCAAGGGTTGCACGTCCACTAGTGGTCCCCACTTACCCTTGGACGTCCCATATGGGGCTGCACAAGAAGAGCCTAAAATCTGAAATTGTTTTATGGAAGTTTATCCTTAGCACATAAGGATCTCTTGAGGAGCCCAAGATGGAAAGAATTGGACCACAAGACTCTATCATTGGCAAGAAATCATTTGAAGTTTAAATTGTTGCCAAGATAGGAGGATTTCTTGGGATTCAAGCCAAGAATAAGGAGGTGTGTTACCAAACAAGGAAACATCAGAGATTATAAAAGAAAAGCCAACCAAGGGGTTGCCTGTCCAATGCCTTGTATGTAAAAAAAATCATGGAGGATCTCTCTCCCTCTCCACTCCCATTCACCCTTTCTCTCTAATCCCTTTCTTCTTCTTCTCCCTTCTAATTATTTAGACATAGGTTGAGAGATTATGTTGAGAGAATGTTGAAGAGAGAAGAATCTTAATTTTTTTTTGTACTCAAAGATCAAGGAATAAAGACATTACTTGGATTGATTATGCGTATTCTTCATGCAAGTGAGTTAATTTTCTCATTCTGGTTCTTTTTTGTGTTTTGATTGGAGACAATTATTTCACATAATTAGATCTAGAGTTTGAAAATAAAATAAATGGATTAAAAGTCGAGAGACATCAGGTAATCACTTTCATATTTTCTTTTCCTACTCCGAGAATAGAGGACTACAGTATCGCATTTTCAATACTTGTAGGATCGTCTAGTTTCTAAATCTTTGGTACATCTTTTCCGCTTTTTATTTTTTTCCACCCATTTTGTTTTTATTTTAAGTTAATCTTCTGATTTTTTTTATTTGCAAATTCTTGATTTAGAAACCCAACTTGCATGTTTCCATGTATAGTAGAAACTTTCTATTTTTATTACTTGCATAATATATGGTTGGAAAGTGTCTTTGCACATACTTCATATTTAGAAATTGCATTAGAGCAGGTTTTTGTTGCTGAAATCACAAGATTATTAACTGATTAGAGAGACTAAATTCGGACTTGGTAGAAGAATAGTGAAAAGTTCTGCACAGTTTCAGTAGAATTGCCGAATTGTGTTACAAAAGTGCGCGATTTAAAAACCAGGTAAACGTGAATGTTTTAGTCCAAAAAATAGCAGATTTAAATTAAATTAATAGGACTTTGAAACCCCAAAATTTTAGGCAAAAATAACCTCGGGAACCATGTCAACCAGAGGCACAAAAAGGGGTACTTGGAAAGCCTGTATCAGATTTCAACAGCACAACTGGTTCAACTAGGCATCTTTAGGTGATCCTATCTTTTTCGTTTTAAGTCCTTTTTTTCGTCATTCCTTTTTTGTTGTGTTCATGCATCATCATAGTATTGGATCCCGCCATTAGATTTAGGTTCATATCATTTTAGACTAGTCGTACAGTCCAGCAAAGTTGGACCTGTGCATCATATTTTTAGAAACTCGCATAAAATTGCATTGTTAGCTTTTAGGGCATTATAGATCATTCATATTTGCATAAAAAGTGATTTTGGTAATTAGGATCTAATTTAGGAAATTTTTGTTTTGATTTTCTTATATTAAATTGGTTGTTTGATTTATGTATTCTTTTGCAGGTTTTAGTTTAATTAGTATCATCTAGATTAGGTTTCTTTATTTAGATTTGTGTTTTTATTTTTGGAAGTTATTGTATTTATTTTTTAGTTATTATAGAAAATTTGATGTAATTTAATTAGTATCCATTTAGGCCATTTTCAGTGTTTATTTAGGATAAGTCAGAGTTAGAAGTCTCACAAAAAGCATTGCTCCTTGTGGATCGACCTGGACTCACTAGATTATTACTACAATCGCTCCCTACACTTGGGGTCCGATCAAGTTTTTGGCGCCGTTGCCGGGGAGTGCCAGTAAAGGTAACTTTCTGACTTTCTATTTAAATTGTGCATTACTTTTGGCATCTTGATAGAAATAGGGGTGCATGCATGGAATGTTGAAACTGCCCTAATTTGGAGTAGGAAAGTGCATGGAATGTTAGCAGCTCACATTATTGATTTTTAGAAAATTCCAAATTTTTTTAGAAAAGTTACCAAAATTTCCAATTTTTTTTTAGGAATTTTTTTTTTTTTTTTTGTAGTTAGCTCCTTAAGGAAGGAAAGTGAAACTAAGGCCTAAAGCTGCATTCTTTGGTTAAGCTCAATGCCTAAGAGAAGCCTTGTCCAAGCTATTTGAGGCAAGTGGTTTTTAAGCGGGACGGTTGTGACCTCACCACTTACCTGGGGGCTAAGCTGGTCGAGTTAACTTCATAAGTTCGAGTTAAGGGCTGAGGTGAACTTTTTGACCTTTAGTGAGGTTTGTTTTTGTTCTAAGTTAGTTTCTTTGTTTCCATAATTTTTTAAAAGAAAATAATTAAAAATAAATAAAAATTCAAGATTCCTAAAAATAAGGATTAGCCTCCACCAATTTGGCAAAGAGATTTAGGGCACAGATTAAGAAGGAAGGAATCTCCAATTAAGAGCAATATTGAACACTTTGAATCTCCAACTCCATCAAGTCCTTTGAGATCATCAACAATGGCGAGTGGGTCTGGCAATAGCAACAACAATAATGACCGGAATGACAGGAATGACAATGATAATAATGGGGAGGTAAATCAAAGGGCTAGGAGTTCACGAGAATACCTTCAGCCCACACGGACAACCACACCTTCTTGCAGGGTCGTCCCACCCAATGTGGGAAATTTTGAAATAAAACCGGGCGTGATATAATTACTCCCTAAATTCCATGGCCTTGATTCAGAAAGTGCATACTCGCACTTAAGAGAATTTGAAAAAGTATGTGCCACTTTACACTTCAATAATATTGGGGAGGACATAGTCAAATTCAGATTATTCCCTTTTTCACTAAAGGAGAAGGCAAAAATATGGTTGCATTCCCTTAGGCCCAATTCGATTACCACTTCGAATGTTATGGTGCGAGAATTCTTGAAAAAGTTTTTCCCGCTTCACAAAACCAACACTTTGAGGAGACACATGATGAATTTCAAACAAAAAGACAAAGAGTCTTCTTTCAAGTGTTGGGAACACTACAAAGAGCTCTTGCAAGCCAGCCCACATCATGGATTAGAATCATGGCGCGTAATTGGTATGTTTTATAATGGGTTAACTTCTGAAATGCACCAATTCGTTGAAATGATGTGTAATGGTGAGCTTTTCAGCAAAAACTCAAATGAAGCATGGGACTACTTAGATTCTTTGGCATAAAGTGCCCAAAATTGGGTCACTTTGGATGGAGTTGATAATCCAAGGCAATCGAATAATCCTAAGGGAGGGGGAATATATCGACTTCAGGAAGATGCAATGGAACTCAATGCAAAAGTAGCATCCCTAACCAGAAAAATTGAAGCCATAGAAATGGAGAGGAGTAAACAGCCCGTCACCGTGTGTGGTATTTGTGACTGTGACACCCACTCTTCGGAGGATTGCCCAACAATTCCTGCTTTCAAAGAGGTGTTACAGGAACAGGCCAATGCTACCAATGCATATCAGAGGCTGTTCAACAATCAACTCGGTAACTCGTACAACCCCACCTGGAGGAACCATCCCAATTTCAGTTGGAGGAATAGGCCTATTGCTAATCAGGAGTCGGTCCCTCAAAGACCTACACACCAAGGTGGTGACTTTAGTCCCTCAACACAAGGAGTCCAATACACACCACCTCCTCCAAAGTCTCAAAATAGGTCTTTGGAGGATCTGCTTACAAATTTAATTCAAACTCAGAATTCCATCATTCAAAACAATCAACAATCTTTTCTAGACTTTCAAAAAAAGGTGAGAACCTCAATTGGCCAACTCAGTAATGCCCTTCAAAACAGGGAGAAGGGGTCTTTCCCAGCCCAACCGCACCCGAACCCTAAGGGACAGTATGAAGTGGCCAATGCAGGTCCTTCTACCTCAAAGGAGTAGGTGCAAGTTATCACCACTTTGCAGAGTGGTAAAGAAATTTCAAAAGATGATCCGAAAAAAGGAAAATCACATGCATCCTCAGATAAAAAAGTTTATTCAAATAAGTCTGAATCTAAAGAGGTCTTAGAAAAGGTTGCTGATTACAAAAGGAAGGAACCCGAAATTTCTGAGTACAAACCCGTGGCCCAATTTCCCCAACGACTGAGATCGCCAAAGCAGATGGTCTCAAATGAGGAGATCTTGGATATCTTCAGAGAAGTCAAAAATAATATCCCGCTTTTGGAAGCCATCAAATAGATTCCATCTTATGCTAAGTTCCTCAAAGATTTATGCTTAATTATGCGTAAGATACATGTTTCTAAGAAAGCTTTCTTAGCCGAGCAAGCAAGCTCAATTCTAAGACAAGATGCTCCCCCCCCCCCCCCCCCACAATATAAAGATCCGGGATGCCCCACAATATCGTGCATCATTGGAGATTTCCAGATCAAACATGCGTTACTCAACTTAGGGGCTAGTGTCAATCTACTTCCTTACTCGGTTTATCAACAGTTGGGGCTAGGTGAGTTGAAACCTACCCAGGTGACTCTTCAGCTCGCTGACAAATAAATAAAGAAACCAAGGGGGATGGTGGAAGATGTCTTCTACTTTCCAGTGGACTTCATCGTTATGGATACCCAACCTGTGGCAAACCCTAAGACTCAAATTCTGGTAATATTGGCTAGACCCTTCTTAGCCACTTCAAATGCACTGATCAATTGTCGGGACGGGGTAATGAAGCTTTCTTTCGGAAACATGACCATTGAGCTCAATGTTTTCATTGCTTTCAAAAAAATGCGGGGTGATGGTCCTGATTTTGAAGAGATTGACATGATTGAGGCCATTGTTCAAGAATCTCTTGCAGAGTTCACCGACCCCAATTCGTTGTACCCCTTTGAATCTGATTTGCCAAATTCTATTAACATTGAAGATGATATTGTTCAGACGGCTAGTAGTGTGTGGAACCTGAAAAATGAGGAGCTAGTGCCATATGGGTCCAAGTCTCTTCCCTCTCAGGTGAGGCCACCCAAACCTTAGTTGAAACCTCTGCCAGTTGACCTCAAATATGCATACCCAGGGGATGATGAAACATTCCTATTTGTAATTTCTGCGCACCTAGATAAGGACCAAGAGGTGCAATTAATGGAAATACTTAAGCAGCACAAGGGTGCAATAGCCTGGACTGTGGCTGATATTAAAGACATTGACCCCTACAAGTGTACCCACCATATTTACCTTGAAGAAAATGCAAAACCGTCAAGAAAAATGCAACGCTGGCTCAACCCCACCATGCAGGAGGTGGTTAGGGCTGAGGTCTTAAAACTTCTAGATGTGGGTATCCTCTATCCGATCTTGGATAGTCGGTGGGTCAGCCCTACCCAAGTAGTACCAAAGAAAGCCAGCGTCACTGTAGTCAAGAATGATAAGGATGAACTCATCCCTAGCCGAATACCCACGGGTTAGAGGGTATGTATTGACTACAGAAAGCTCAATGAGGTCACACGTAAGGACCATTTTCTGCTACCCTTTTTGGACCAAATTTTGGAAAGGATCCCAGGCCACCCATACTACTGCTTCTTGGATGGATACTCAGGATACAACCAGATAGAAATCGGCCCTGAGGACCAAGAGAAAACCACATTCACATGTCCCTTCGGAACTTTCTTTGGACTGTGCACTGCTCCCACTATTTTCCAACGCTGCATGCTAAGCATATTCAGTGACACAGTGGAACATTTCCTCGAGGTCTTCATGGATGATTTCTCCATTTTTGGCAATTCTTTCAAATACTGCTTAAGTAATTTGGAACAGGTCCTTGTTAGATATGCAAAAAAAAAAAAAACCTGGTGTTAAATTGGGAGAAATGTCACTTCATGGTTCGCCAGGGAATAGTCCTTGGCCATATTGTTTCATCCAAGGGAATGGACGTTGACAGGTCATAAATAGATCTGATCTCAAATATGCTCGTCCAAAAAACCGTTAGAGATATCAGATCATTCTTAGGGCACGCAGGCTTTTACAGAAGGTTTATGAAAGATTTCAACACTATCTCCAGACCATTGTGCAACCTTCTGTTAAAAGATACTCAATTTGAGTGGACTGAGGCATACCACGAAGCTTTCACCAAGCTAAAGGGCATGCTGACTTCCACTCCGATTATGCAACCGCTTGACTAGAGCCTGCCCTTTGAACTTAAGTTTGATGCAAGTGATTATGCAGTTGGTGCTGTGTTGGGGCAACGTAAGGAAAAGAAACCTTTCATAATTTATTATGCACGCCAGACTTTGAATAGCGCACAAATCAATTATTCCACCACAGAGAAAGAATTATTGGTTGTGGTCTTTATGCTTGACAAATTCTGCTCATACTTGCTAGATCCAAGATCACTGTGTTCATCGATCATTTGGCGCTAAAATATCTTCTTTCTAAAAAGGATGCAAAACCGCGTCTCATTCATTGAATCCTTCTACTCCAGGAATTTGACATCGAAATATGTGATAAGAAGGGAGTAGAAAATGTAGTTGCAAATCACCTATCACGACTTGTCATTTCCGAATCTTTGGAATCCACACCCATCCAGGACAACTTCTCTGACGAACAATTGTTGTAGTATCCCAATTACCCTGGTTTGCAGACATTGCCAACTATCTTGGAATAGGCACAGTCCCAAAACATTGGAATAAGCAAGATAGGGGAATTTTTTTTTCTGAGGTCCGGAACTTTTTCTGGGATGACCCGTATTTGTTTAAATATTGCCCAGACCAAATCATTAGGAGGTGTGTGCCAGATGATAAGCAAAACAGTGTCATCTCTTGTTGTCATTCACAGGCTTGTGGGGGCCATTTCTCTTCTAAAAAGACCGCCTTTAAGATTCTGCAATGCGGTTTTTACTCGCCCACCCTTTTTCGAGATGCCCATGAATATTGCAAGTCTTGTGAAAACTGTCAAAAATCGGGTTCCATTTCAAAAAGAAACATGATGCCCCTGAACCCAATTTTGATCATTGAGTTGTTTGATGTATGGGGCATAGATCTCATGGGACCATTTCCCCAAAGTTTTCGCTAACTCTATATTTTAGTAGCTATTGATTATCTACCCAAGTTGATTGAAACTATCCCATGTCGGAAAAATGATGCTAATGTTGTCAAGAATTTTTTGAAGGAGCACATATTTTCTAGATTTAGGATCCCACGAGCCATCATTAGTGATGGTGGTGCCCACTTCTATAATCGTGTAATCGAAGCGTTGTTAGAAAAATACAGAATTACACACAAAGTGGCTACCCCTTATCACCCGCAGACCAGTGGGCAAGTTGAGGTCTCAAATTGGGAAATCAAACGTATATTGGAGACCAAAGTAAACCCTACTCGAAAGGATTGGTCACTCCGACTAACCGACGTGTTATGGGCTTACCGCACTGCATTCAAAACTCCAATAGGCATGTCTCCATATAGACTGATTTATGGGAAAGCTTGCCATCTTCCGGTGGAATTGAAAAACATCGGGCATATTGGTCACTAATACAACTAAACTTCGATATGGAGAAAGCTGGAATTAAGAGGAAATTCCAGATGAATGAGTTGGAAGAGATTCGCAACGAGGCTTATCAAAGTTCTCATATTTACAAAGACAAGACCAAGGCTTTCCATGATAAAAACAGTTTTCGAAAAGCTTTTCACCCTTCACAAAAAGTCCTTCTTTACAATTCTATTTTGCATCTCTTTCTTGGGAAGTTGAGATCTCGATGGAGTGGCCCCTTTATTGTTAAGCATGTTTTTCCGCATGGGGCAGTTGAGTTAAAGAATCGCAAGGATGGTTCAGTTTTCAAAGTCAATGGGCAACGTCTAAAACCATTCTTGGAACCATTTGATTCAGAGGACAATATTTTACCTTTGACTAGACCTGACTATTAGGACATATGAGCGTTGGATCTGACAACATTCAACTCGTTGTACATCTGTAAATAGATCTTGCTGCTTTGTGTTAGATCTATGTAGTTTACAATTTGATGGTTAACATATGCATTCATTTTCATCACTTCACCTAATCTCAAAATTGCATTTTGGTTTATTGAAAATCTTATTTGTTAATTGACCCTATCTTGGTTTTTGGTTGATTTCATTTTGATTCCAAATGTGATTTTATCTTTTCCTTTTCTATGGTACACTTGTTTTCCAAAGATTTTGTAGTCAAATCCTTCAGGAATTCTGAATTTCTGTCTTTAGACTCTGTCGGTTAGCCTGTCGGTCATGTGTCGGCTAACCGACCAGTGAACCGAGCTCAACCGAGCTTTTTTCAGTTCCAATTCCAACAAGGTGTTTTTCTATTGGTCAGCCTATCGGTCGAGTGTCGGTCGACCGAAGGTGTCTCAGTACCTGACAGAACTCTGTTTCCGTTCTGATTCCAGAGAGCACGTTTTTAGTCATTTTTACTTTGTTGGTTAGGTGTCAGTCTCATGACGGTCGACCGAATTGGTCTCGGTGAACCGACAATAGTATTGTTTCAAATATTTTTTTACCGTTGTAATATGACCGTTGGGCTCGGTTGACCGAACCCTGTATGTCGGTCGACCGACAAGAGATTCGTTGGACTCTTTTTTCCTTATTTAAGAAGGACTCTCTTTGTTTTATGGGAGAGCTTGAGAGTCTCCTTGGAGACCAATCTTGGGAGTTTTCTTCTGAACATCATTCAAACCCAAGTTCAAGTAAAATACAAGGGAGCAAGGGAAACATCTTGAAGAGACAAGGCTTGATTCTATAGTTATACATCTTAGTAAGCTTTGCTCTTCTCATTTGTTACATGCTAATTTATCTTATTGGAAAATCTCTTGTAGCATGTTAACTATGATGTGTTAAATCCTCTATATTATCTTTGATTTATTCATTATTGGATTCACCACTTAGTCTCAAACCAAGTCATTGCCTTGTTGTATAAATCATGCTTACTTCAACTTTCTTGTTTCCATTTGATGCACGATCACTCACTTGGTTGAGTCTTTACCTAGTTGTTTTCACTCTATGATCTCATAGGAAATCTTTATGTTTTTAAAACATCATTGCTCTTTCATTACATGTTCCTCTTGATTTAAATTTTCTTACAACTTACATTTCTTGATTAATGAAATCTTTATACGTTGTTTTTTGAAAAAGAATATGTGATTTGCAATACGACTTCAATCTAACTATTTCTGCTCTTTAAATTTTGAAATGCTTTAAGCGTATATCATTTGAGCCTTATTTTTAACTTTGATTGAAGTTTACACACATACATCATGTGCATTCATCTTTGCATTACATAGACTGTTGTGTGAGTTTGTTTTACACTTTCATATCCGCCTAATTAAGAGGCATTGTAATTGAGCTTAAATTGTATCTCTTTTAGTGTTTGTGTAGACACTACTTTGAGAGAAATTATTCTTCTTGTAAAGGTTATTGCTTAGCCTAAGAAAAGCATAGTGTATGTGTTATTGCTAAGCCTTAGAGAAGCATAGTGTATAGGTTATTGCTAAGCCTAAGAAAAGCATAGTGTTAGAGGTTATTGCTTTGCCTATTGAAAAGCATAGATAGTGGAAATCCGGTGGGGTGTTGGTTCACAAGCCGGTAGTGGATGTAGGCATTGAGGCCGAACCACTATAAATCATTATGTGATGGTGCATGCTTTGTGGTGATTGTTTTTGTTAGCTTCCGCATTTAGTTTGATAATCATCACTAGTGGCTAATCTAATTTAAAGAAGTTAAAATTGGTCACTAATTTGAAGCTCGCCCTATTCACCCCCCCCCTCTAGGGTTAGGATCCCGGACTTTCACTTTGTTTTTGTGTCTTTTGCCTCATCTTGGACAGATCAACGGGAGATCTGCAGTTTCCCAGGTGCTTTCTACACTTTACCCTATGTTATTTTTATGTGCCTCATGTTTCATATTTTCAATGCATATCATTCATTTACACATCGAGGACAATGTTCATGCTAGGTTGGGGGGTAGGGACAAGCACACATGTCTATCTTTAGACGAAAGTTTTACACTCTTTTATTAAAAAAAAAAATTTTAAAAGGGGAAAGTTTCAAAAGGATTTTTACATGAAGAAGATACCTTGAATTTCGGAATTTTCATTGCTTTGGGCAAAAGAGAACAAATGGTTCACTATTTTGTTTAAGGAAAGAGTTGTTTTGGAAAAGTGTTGAAATTTTGATCCCTCACTTTTGCATAGTCGGTATACGTTTTCATGGTTTTGAATGTGAAGCTATGATTTCCGTTTTATTTAACGATTGGATTGAAAATATGATGGAAAACCGACCCTTAGTTTCATAGTTTCCTAGTTCATATGGGTGGTCTGATCAACCACAAACCGTTGAATTAATTTGGGCACATGGAAAGGGCTGCCTATTGTTGGGGACCGTAAAAAAAATGTCTAGTTATAAATCTTGAAAAGAATAAAAAGTTATGTGACTAGTTTGGGTTCGTAGCCTTTTTAACTCGAGCTAGTCAGCCCGTAGGGGTATTTACATACCTAGTGCCCTAAAGACATCTGTCTCGGGAGTCATTGGCCTAATGCTTAAGGGACCTAAGCATTGCTCATTACATGGGTTAATTAGAAAGCTTAAGGGACCTAAGCATTGCTCAGTCACATGTGTCTGTTTAAAAAAAAAAGAATTTACGGCCTTTGAAAAAACAGTTGTACGAAAGCCATCAAGGTCGCCTTGAGAGCAAGACTGTTTTTTATTGCGAAGGTTAGGTGGCCCTAAATTTTGGATAAAAAATCGTTTTCATGGAAACTTTTGGTCGATCATTTGATACTATGTTTTTCTGTGTACGCACTTATCACGCCCAAGGAGAGCCCCCACTTTCTCATAGCATGCAAGTTTCCAAGATTTTGAGAAATTCTTCTTTGTATTTGTTGCCAAAAATTGCGATTCTCTCCATCACTAAGATTTGAATTTAAATTCAAATTCAAGAAAGAGATTTGTTCAATAATGGAAAGAAGATCTAAAGAAGTTCAGAAAAGTCAAACTTGTGGAAGAAGAAATCTAATCCAAGAAGGAGATAAAGATCAAGAAGGAAATAAAATCAAGAAGCAAGAGAGAAGGGAATCCAAGCAAGGGTTGCACGTCCACTAGTGGTCCCCATATGGGGCTGCACAAGAAGAGCATAAAATCTGAAATTGTTTTATGGAAGTTTATCCTTAGCACATAAGGATCTCTTGAGGAGCCCAAGATGGAAAGAATTGGACCACAAGATTCTATCATTGGCAAGAAATCAATTGAAGTTTAAATTGTTGCCAAGATAGAAGGATTACTTGGGATTCAAGCCAAGAATGAGGAGGTGTGTTACGAAACAAAGGAACTTCAGAGATTCTAAAAGAAAAGGCAGCCAAGGCGCTGGACGTCCAATGCCTTGTATGTAAAAAAATCTTGGAGGTTCTCTCTCCCTCTCCACTCCCATCCACCTTTACTCTATAATCCCTTTCTTCTTCTTCTCCCTTCTATTTCTTTAGACATAGGTTGAGGGATCATGTTGAGAGAATGATGAAGAGAGAAGAATCTTAATTTTTTTTGTACTCAAAGATCAAGGAATAAAGAGATTACTTGGATTGATTCTGCGTATTCTTCATGCAAGTGAGTTAATATTCTCATTCTGGTTCTTTTAAGTGTTTTGATTGGAGACAATTATTTCACATATTTAGATCTAGGGTTTGAAAATAAAATAAATGGATTAAAAGTCGAGAGACATCAGGTAATCACTTGCATATTTTCTTTTCCTACTCTGAGAATAGAGGACTACATTATCGCATTTTCAATACTTGTAAGATCGTCTAGTTTCTAAATCTTTAGTACATCTTTTCTGCTTTTTATTTTTTTCCACCCCTTTTGTTTTTATTTTAAGTTAATATTCTGATTTTTTTATTTGCAAATTCTTGATTTAGAAACCCAACTTGCATCTTTCCATGTTTAGTAGGAACTTTTTATTTTTATTACTTGCATAATATATGGTTGGAAAGTGTCTTTGCACATACTTCATATTTAGAAATTGCATTAGAGCAAGTTTTTGTTGCTGAAATCACAATATTATTAACTGATTAGAAAGACTATAAATTCGGACTTGGTAGGAGAATAGTGAAAAATTGTACACAATTTCAGCAAAATTGACCCAATTGTGTTACAAAAGTGCGCGATTTAAAAACCAGGTAAACGTGAATGTTTTGGTCCGAAAATTAACAGATTTAAAGTACATTAATAGGACTTTGAAACCATAGAATTTTAGCCAAAAATAACCTCGGTAACCGTGTCAACCAGAGGCACAAATAGGGGTACTTGGAAAGCCTATACCGGATTTCAGCAGCATAACCGGTTCAACTAGGCATCTTTAGGTGATCTTATCTTTTTCATTTTAAGTCCTTTTTCCATTCTTCTTTTTTCGTTGTGTTCATGCATCATCAGAGTATTGGTTTCAACGATTAGATTTAGGTTCATATCATCTTAGACTGGTCGTACAGTCCAGTAAAGTTGGGCTTGTGCGAGAGTTTCCATACTCTTACTGGCGCTCCCCGGCAACGGCGCCAAAAACTTGATCGGACCCCAAGTGTAGGGAGCGATTGTAGTAATAATCTAGTGAGTCCAGGTCGATCGACAAGGAGCAATGCTTTTTGTGAGACTCCAGTAAAGGTATGTAATTTATAGAAAAGTTTATGTAATTTAATTAGTATCCATTTTGGCCAGATTCAATGTTTATTTTGGATAAGTTAGAGTTGGAAAGTCTCCCAAAAAGCATTGCTCCCTATGGATCGACCTAGACTCACCAGATTGTTACTACAATCGCACCTTACACTTGCGGTCCGATTAGATGTGACATACATAAGTATGGTATCCGAGCCCTCAAAGTATTTCTAAAAGACTTAGTAACCAATTAGAAACGTTGTGAGGACGCGTTAGAATTGATTGAGATAATAGAATTGTCAAGGCTAGTTAGTGTTAGTTGTGAGTTATTGTTAGTATTTTGTGGTTATAGTTAGAATTGTGTGGAGAGAGTTAGAGTATAACTCTAATTTTTACAATTGTTTTGTAGGACAATGGCGTCCGGCTCCGAAAGCAGACACAACAGTGGGAATAACAAGTCCCACAATGAAGATTCGTTTGTGTTGCTTGAAAACGACCCTCCCTTTATGGAAGCCCGCATGCTGATGCTAATGGAACATATGGCCAAGACAAATGAGAACCCGACAATGATGATGGCAAGGCAAGGCCAAGCATAGCCAAATCCAGGAACCCAAGTAGTTATCCAGTCCAGAGATCATGACCCAATTACCTTATATGAAAAGTTCTAAAAGAGAGGGGTTACAGAGTTCCAAGGGAAAGAAGATGCAATACAAGCTGCCGAGTGGTTAGAGCACATAGGTGATGTGTTCGAGACAGTGGTATGCGATAACAAGCAGCAAGTGGTACTCACTACCTCAATGTTCCAAGGAATTGACAAACATTGGTGGAATAACGTTTGAGATGCTTACAAAGTCATGCCTAACGCCACTATTTGGGAGACCTTCCAAGAACAATTCCACCGTAAATTCATACCGGATCATGTGTACCAGAGAAAGGAAGAAGAATTCATCTCCCTCAAGCAGAACCAGATGACAATGGCGACGTACACACTTTCCTCCAATTGTCCAAGTTTGATAATGTTAGACCCCGACCCAGACCAATTCGATTAGTGTGCGAATAGTATGTGTTTAGTCCTACGTGGGTTTAGTTGTCGTTGGGTTAGAATGTAATTAGTTTTAGTCTCGGACATAGCTTTGGGAATTTTGAGGACGTTTAGTATTAGTCAGACACACTCAGGAAGGCCTGAGTACACGTGTAAGCTTGGGAGGATTGTATCGGTTTCCATGTAATCGTGATTTTGATTTCATTTGAATGATTTTTCTATGTGTTACAACTCTCGTCTTAAGCCCATTCATGTTTGAAGCCCAAAAACCCAAGTTCTGGCCCAAAGAGGGTAAAATTATCTTTTATGCACAAATCTGGACACAATTTTCGAGATCTCAAAATCATGTCAAAAACATACTTTTTGGAAACTAGATATTTCGATGATCGTTTTATCCTTCTTCGTCGAGTTCATTCGAGACCCACAAGATCATGTTTTGGTCATCTCAAGGTTCAAGTTAATTGGGGTCCCTTTCACTTAAACCCTATCTCCCTCTCTTTTCATTCATTTCCCCCAATTTCTGCAACTTCCTTAACCTAGGGCTGAAAACCCCTCTTCCCTTTCCATCTTCCTCATCTTGCATGATCTAGCTAGAGTTTTCCAAATAAAATTCTAAGGCTATCATCTTCTTCCTCTCATCCTAAGCTTTCCGTTGATGCAAATTGCTTGAAGTTCCAAGTTGGGCAAGAGCTCCATTTCCTTCCTGTTAGACCCCGACCCAGACCATTTCAATTAGTGTACGATTATTATGTGTTTAGTCCTAAGTGGGTATAGTCGTTGTTGGGTTAGAAATGATTAGTTTTAGTCTTGGACATAGCTTTGGGAATTTTGAGAAAGTTTAGTATTAGTCAGACACACTCAGGAAGGCCTGAGTGCGCGTGTAAGTTTGGGAAGATCGTATTGATTTCCGTGTGAGTGTGATTTTGATTTCATTTGAATGATGTTTCGACGTGTTGCAACTTTCGTTTTAAGCCCATTCTTGTTTGAAGCCCAAAAACCCATATTTTGGCCCAAAGAGGGTAAAATTGTCTTTCTTGCACAAATCTGGACACAATTTTCGAGATCTCAAAACCATGTCAAAAATATACTTTTTGGAAACTAGATTTTTCGACGATTGTTTTATCCTTCTTCGTTGAAGTCATCCGAGGCTCCCAAGATCATGTTTTGGTCACTTCAAGGTTCAGCTAGTTGGGGCCCATTTTCATCACTTAAGCCCCATCTCCCTCTCTTTTCATTCACTTTACCAATTCCTGCAACTTTCTTGACCTAGGGCAAGGAAAGCTCTTCTTCTCTTCAATCTTCTTCATCTTGCATGCTTTGGCTAGAGAGCTCCAAATAGAATTCCAAGCTTATCATCTTCTTCATCTCCTTGCAAGCTCTCTATTGGTATAAACTTCTTGGAACTTCTTGTGAGACAAGCCTTTATCTTCTTCATCTCTTCTTGTTTGACCTTCTCTAGTGTTGGCTTAGCTTTTGAGTGAAGTGCTTGGAGAGGATTATTAGCATTTGGGCAAGGCAAGTAATCTCTATAGGACCATTGTGCATGTGTATTTTAAGCTACATTGTTGTTTTGGAAATTTTGCATACAAATATGTTTACAAGCTTCATGATTATGTTTTCTTCGGATTGAATGCTTTAGATTGGGAATAATATGTGTGTTTTACCCTTGGAGAGCATGTAGGCTCAAGGGAATGCAGGTGGAATGAGAATAAGAAGAAGGGTAGAAGGAAGATGTGAAAAACCTGCAATGAACCGCGCGTCCCATGCATTGGCGGTCAGCTTGCGGCTAGCCGCCAGTCTCCACTTCGGCTAACCGTAGGCTAACCGAACTCGGCGGTTACTTTTCCAGTAGATGGCTTTTGCTTCAGGGTTCGGCGGTCAGCCCTTCGGTCAGCTCGCGGTTAACCGCCAGCTTCCCTTGCGGCTAACCGTAAGCCAACCGCGGGCATTTCGGTTCCTTTTCCAGAGAGCTGTTTCAGACATGGGTTTCCAGCGGTCACCCTGTCGGTCAGCTTGCGGCTAGCCGCCAGTTCCCATTTCGGCTAGCCGACAGCTGACCGCGAGCTGACCGAAATTGACACCTTTGCTTGTTTTGAAGAGTTTTTGCAAGAATGAAAACTAGAACATGTTAGGTGACCTTTAGCCTGATATTGTGCACTTGAAACCTGAGATGTCTTTGAACTTCCGGGGTACCAATTCTCTTCTAAATCTCCAACATTTGGGTCTCAAATGCACAAGGATTAATCAGAGGTCCTTACATGCGCTTGATAGGCTTTGTGTTCGCACTTTAGTTTTGATACAATGAAGATCATTGCGTACTCGTCTTGAAGTTAAGTACAAGCTCGTTTTGAAGATTTGTTTCAAGGAAAAAGGGGACCACTTCATAAGCGTGTTATGCATATTAATTATGCCTTTTGCTAGTCGTGCTCGTCGTGTTTTGTTAAGTGATTTCCCCCTTTTTATCTCGATGTGCTTTGATAGTTTTCACGTGTTTTGTGCATTCATGAATTAAGTAAACACCACTGAGCTTAGACTGCCCTTTCAGTTTGAACCACTGTCTGGGGGTCTTTAAACATGTGGACTATCTGCAGACTGGTCGTGTATTTATTACACATCGTGCGTGTCCGGTTCCACCGCCGGAATTCCCGTCTTTGTGGGAAATCGTGTCGTGCTTATATTCTGTATATCGTGCTTGTCGTGCGCGCTTGCTCTTTTCATTATATAAATGATAGAGAAAGGATGGGCTCTTTGTGGATGTTAACTACTCATGATATATTATGTATTCATGCTAGTTTGGTTTGGTATCTCAGCTTTGTTCGCATTCTTGAAATGTACCTCAGTTTTGATAGTATTTCATATCAAAGATTTGCTTAAATGTTTCCTCTAAAAGTTATTGTTCATGTTCACGTCTAAATTGATTACCTGCCAAACCGTCGTGTTTGACCCTTGTTTGTTGGTGCCCAGGTGCAGGAGACATTACCTTTGAGGAGGAGCGTCAGGAGGAGGCTTGTGAGCCAACCCCTATGAGAGAGTGGCAGCCCGACGATGTCATCTAGACGTCGGGCGGGTTCTTGAGTCTCGTCACCTTTTCGTCATGGGGTTTCTTTTGGTTATATTTTGGAGAAGTGTATTGGCCTCTGTTGGCCTCTTATGGAACTGTAACTAAACTTAAATTACTTTCTTGTTCGTCTTGTAACTTGAATTATAAGGGGAATGCCTTGTTAGCTTCTTTCTTTGATACATATGTCTTGTATTATTGTTAGGGCACTTAAATATTTTATTGGTGCTCATCTTGTTGTGTTTTGCTACATGCTTCCGCATACGTGATCGTGTGAGTCAGATTCCGCGTGTCTTTGGGAATCCTCACTGCGGGAACCTGTGGGAAAGTATCATCTACTGCGTCGCGGGCTCGGGATCCGTTCCGGGGTCGCGACACTTCCCTCTCTCTTGGTTGACCATTCCTAGGTAAGAGCTTCAACCCATGTTTTTTCATGAAGTCTTTTTAGTTCCTTAAAATCTTGTTTTTCATGTTTACAAACCCTTTTGTGAAAATGGGTTCCTTGTTTTCATTTTTGTTGAGTTTTGAATGGATTTCATTGGGATTCTTGTAGTGTTGGAATAACTTGAGTGAAGTGCTTGAAGAGGATAGTTAGCATTGGACAAGGCAAGTAATCTCTATAGGAAATGATGCATGTGTATTTTGATTACATTATGATTTTAGAAATTGTGCATATGAATTTGTTATAAATTTCATGATCTTGTTTTCATTCGGATTGAATGTTTGAATTTGTGAAAAATGAACCCTTGGTGAGCATGAAGGCTCAAGGGATTTTATGTGGCTTAAGGAGGAGAAGAAGGAGTGAAATGTGTTGGAAGTTGTACAAGAGAAAGTCATTTTCTGCACTCAGCGAGCACAGGCAGAAGCTTGTCCGCTCGAGCGACACTTGGGTCCGCTCGAGCGAAGTGTCAACACCTTACAAAGTCCGCTCGAGCGAACCTGCCAGATTTAGGAAGAAGAATTATTTCATTTGTGTATTTTCTTGAGGGTTGAAAAACTAGACTATGTTAAGGGTTTTAACTTGACATTGTGTAAATGGAACTTAGAAATGCAACCCAACTTCAGGGACACCAATTCTTGTATATTCCGACATTTGGGGTCCCAATTACACAAAGGTCAATTAGTAGCCTTAACACATGCTTGTCAGATTTCGTATTTTGAATTTTCATCTTGGTACGATAAGTACCATCGTGTACTCATTTTGAATTTCAAGCATAAGCTCGTTTTGAAGATTTGTTTCAAGAAAAAGGAGATCACTTCCTAAGCGTGTTATACATATTAATTATGCCTTTTGCTAGTCGTGTTTGTTGTGTTTGATAAGTGATTTTCCCCCTTTTTATCTCGACATGTTTAGACCGTGTTTCGTATGTTTTATGCATTCATGAATTTAAGTGAACACCACTGAGCTTGGACTGCCCTTTCAGTTTGATCCACTGTCTGGGGGTCCTTAAACATGTGGACTGTCTGCAGACTGGTCGTGTATTTATTACACATCGTGCGTGTCCAGTTCCGCGGCCGGAAATCCCCGTATATGTGGGAATTGTGTCGTGATTATATTATGTATATCGTGCTTGTCGTGCGTGCTTGCTCTTTTCATTATATATATGATTGAGAAAGGATGGGCTCTTTGTGGACTGTAACTATTCATGATATTATATGTACTCATGCTAGTTTGTTTTAGTATCTCAGCTTTGTTCGTATTCTCGAAAATGTATCTCAGTCATTATAGTATTTCGAATCAGGGATTTGCTTATATGTTTTCTTAAAACGTTTATTATTTCATGCTTGCACCTAAATTGATTACCTGCCAAACCGTTGTGTTTGACCCTTGTTTGTTGGTGCCCAGGTGCAGGAGACGTTGCCTTTGAGGAGGAGCGGCAGGAGGAGGCTCTTGAGCCACCCCCAGTGAGAGAGTAGCAGCCCGACGATGTTAATTAGACGTCGGGCGGGTTTCTTGAGTTCGTCATTTTGTCATGGGTTTCTATTGTTATTTTGAGAAGTTGTATTGGCCTCTGTTGGCCTCTTATGGGTTGTAACTAAACTTACTTACTTTTGTGTTAGTCGTATAACTTGAATTATGATGGGAATGCCATTTAACTTCTTCCTTTGACACTATGCCTTGTTTTATTTGTCATAGCACTTAAGGATTTATTGGTGCTTATCTTGATGTGATTTGCTACACGCTTCCGCATACTTGATCATGTGAGTCAGATTCTGCGTGTCTTTGGGAATCCTCACCGCGGGAACCTGTGGGAAAACATAAATTACGCAATCATCAACACGTCGCGGGCCCGGGATCCGTTCCGGGGTCGCGACAGATAAGGATCTAGTTGACACAGAAGAGAAGAAAGTGATGAGATTCGTTGGTGGGCTTCACCCGATGTATGAAGAGCATGTGGTGATGTACAAGAGGCCCGAGACTTTTTAGGATGCAATAGATCGAGCTTACACTGCAGAAGAAATGGCTATCAAAAAGAGAAATGGAGACCCAAAGAGGAGTGTGTCCCATTCCGGAAGACGTTTTCAGCATAAGAAGTAGAAGGGTGTAGCAATTGGCCCTAATGCACCCAAGTGTGGGACTTGTGGAAAAGGATACCCCACTGAGAGGTGTTGGAGGAACATTGGTGCGTGCATTATATGTGGATCTATGGAGTACTGTACAACAGCCTATCCCAGAGACAGAGGAGGTTTTAGAGCCCCTTAGTAGCAGCCTCAGCAGCAGCCCGCCAGGCCTGCACTTCTAGCCCCACCTCAGTGGTTGGCATTACCAGCACGACCTCCGAGACCCTAGCAGCAGCAACGACAACAACAAGGAAGGCCATGACAACAGTGTCAACAGGCCCGACAGCTACACAACAAGCGGGGAGACTTTTCGCAACAAATCTTGAGCAAGCAGAAGCAGCATGAAATGTAGTAGAAGATACCGTGTTGATTTGTGCTAGAGATGTAAAGAGCTTATTTGATTCGGGGTCCACACATTGTTTTGTGGCGCCCCATTTTGCTAGTGGACTTCAGCAACGACCTGAGTTGCTACCATTTGAGTTGATGGTGACTACCCCGGTGGGTAAACGAGTAGCTTGTGATAACTACTACCCGCTAGTGAAGCTAGAAGATATCCGTGTGGCGTGTGAGTTTTCGGATGTATTTCCGAATGAAGTTCCGGGTTTACCACCGCCTAGGGAAGTGGACTTTTCTATCGATTTGGTATCGGGCTCCACTCCGATTTTGAAGGCACCGTACCGAATGGCTCCAACAGAACTCAAAGAACTGAAGGAGCAACTGCATGACTTATTCAACAAGGGACTTATACGTCCTAGTGTATCACCTTGGGGAGTTCCGGTGTTGTTTGTGAGGAAGAAGGATGGTACTTTTTAGATGTGCATAGACTACAGGCAGATTAACCAAGTGACGATAAAGAACAAGTACCCGTTGCCTCGAATCGGTGAACTGTTTGACCAGCTTCAGGGCACGACGTACTTTTCGAAGATCGATCTCAGATCCGGAGACCACCAGCTAAGAGTTCGTGAGCAAGACATTGAGAAGACAACTTTCAAGACAAGATATGGTCACAATGAATTTCTCGTGATGCCCTTTGGCTTGACCAATGCACCGGCAGTATTTATGGCATTGATGAATAGCATCTTTGCCCCTTATCTTGATCAGTTTATTGTGGTTTTCATTGATGACATTTTAGTGCACTCGAAGTCTAAGGAAGAACATGCAAATCATCTCAGATCATCACTTCAGCTTTTGAGAATTCATCAATTGTATGCTAAGCTTGAGAAGTGCGATTTTTTGCTGGAACAAGTAGCCTTTTTGGGGCATATTATTACTCGAGACGGTCTGAGAGTGGATCCACCCAAGGTAAAAGCTGTTATAAATTGGCAAAGTCTGAGGACAGTGGCAGAGATTCGGAGCTTTGTAGGCCTTGCGGGGTACTACCATAGATTTGTTCCAGATTTTTCCAAGATTTCAGCTCCATTGACCAAGTTGACTCAGAAGGATGTGCCATTCATTTGGTCTAAGGAATGCAAAGTCAGTTTTCAAACTTCGAAAAAGAAGTTGACGACCGCCCCAGTTTTGTCTTTACTTGAATATACGAGAGATTTTGTGCTTTATTCAGATGCATCGAGTGTCAGTTAGGGGTTGTCCTTATGCAGAATGGCAAAGTTATAGCCTATGGATCAAGCCAGTTGAAGAATCCTGAGAGCAATTATGCCACCCACGATCTTGAGTTAGCTGCCGTCATGTTTGCACTAAAGCTTTGGAGACATTACTTATATGGAGAACAATTTGAAGTACACTCAGATCATTGCATTTTGCAATTTCTGTTCTCTCAACAGGATCTTAACATGAGACAGAGACGGTGGCTAGAGTTCATAAATGACTATGATTTTCCAATTAAATACATTCCAGGGAAATGAGATGTTGTGGCTAATGCCTTGAGTATGAAGTCTTCTTTAGTTGCCGTTATGGGCACACAATGGCTCAAGTTTGATGCTTTCCAGGAACTAGACGTAGAGGTCCGATTGCTTTGTGACTCAATGATGATGGCAGCCATGTCAGTGTATGAACCAGAGTTAATGAATCAAATTAAGAGTGAACAGTTCGAAGACCCTAACTTCGCTAAGATAAGAGATCATATCGCAGAGAAGCCTTATTTTCAATTAGTGGATGGCATCTTGTATTTTAGGAATCGATTATGGGTGCTGAAGACTAATCAGTTGATAATTTCGATTTTAACAGAAGCACATAATGCCAAATATGCGATGTACCCTGGGAGACAAAGATGTACAGGGATCTGAAGAGACGATTCTGGCGGAATAATATGAAGAGGGAAACCGCAGAATTTGTATCCAAGTGTTATACCTGTCAGCATGTAAAGTTTGAGCACAGGAAGCCCCCGGGTATGTAGCACCCTTTGTCTATCCCTCAGTGGAAGTGGGAACACATATTGATGGACTTCGTCTCAGGGTTACCGTTGACTAGTGTAAGACCCCATCCTGAGTGACCTCGATTAGTGTTAATTAAGTCTTATTTTAGTTCTAATTATGATTAGTGTGTTGTGGTTAAGTTGGGATTAGAATAACTCTTTTACAGCTTTGGGGAATTTTGAGTTCCTTTGTGATTAGTAGGGCCCTTTGGTGGTTCCTTTTATGATTTTGCGTTTACTTGGAGGATTATCTGAGATTCCTGTGTTCATTGTTTTAATCCCGTTTTACTTATCTCATTAATCCCTACAACTCTTATGTTGATCCCGTGCCCGTTTGAGATCCCGAACAGTCTTTTCACACCAAATTTGTACCCAAAGTTTGATATCCCCGAAACCCATGAAACATATACTTTTTAGAAACTAGATATTCCAACAATCACTTTTCTCTTCTTCGTCGAATTAGTTCGAAGTCCCAATAACCATGATTTCAGCCCACAAAGATTTCTAGTGGTGGAGCCCACTCTTGACTTGTATAAAAGGAGAACTCTCCTTCTCTTTTCCCTTTTCTAGCTCAAGATCAAACCTCAAGCTAGGGCTTTTTCTCCTTTTCTTTTTCTCTTGCTTTTCCATCACCAAATTACCACCAACCTTGCACAAATTGAGAAGTAGAGATCATCATCTCCTTCCTCACCTCTAGAGCTTCCCATTGACACTATTCTTATAGGAAGCCTTCCATTCCAAGACCCTCTTTGAGCTAGCCTTGTCCATTTGAAGAACTTCCAAGTAAGAAACCCCTCCCATCTCTTTTATATGTGTCTTTCTAGCCTAAGAGAAACTCTTCTTTCATTATTGAAAGCTTTCTCTTTCCATTCCTTGTTTTGACCCATTTAGGGTTTGTTTTTGGGGGTTTTTCTTGTAGCTCTGGATCTTGGCTTGGAGGTGTTTAGAGCTTGTTATTGTTTAGCTTGGACGTAAGGCAAGTGGATGATTTGATATTATGAGCATTAAATAGTTTTATGAGATATGTGGTTGGTTTTGTTATCCTCCATTCACATTTATTTATTTGCATTGATTTGGAATAAATGCTCATGAAAGGGTTTTACTAGTGCATTTAATGTCTTGAAAATGTGTTAGTTCACAGCCTTCATTTATCTCTTATTTTTAGCTCAAATGTACTCTTGTGTGTAGTGGTTTTCCTTTCCTTCTTTCTTTATGGTTGGATGTGATATGATTGGAGGAGGATGGAATGGATGTTGTAGGAGATTTAATGATGGTTTGGAAAGGGTTTTGAACTCCTCATTTGGTGTATACAAGGGGCTAAAAGGGGGTTGTGGAAGGATGAGAAAGAGAGGAGAAGCACTGCCCCAGAACCAGTTTCTAGACAGTTCGCTAGAGCGAACTTGACAGGTCGCTCGAACGAAGTGTTCAGAAAAGGTTTCAAACCATTCCAATGGACAGTTCGCTCGAACGAACCCTCCTCGAACCCATTCCAGAGAATGGTTAGTTCGAGCGAACTGAAACTTCGCTCGAGCCAACCTGAACTAGAAGAGTTCGCTTGAGCGACCTCAACTTCACTAGAGCGAACCCACCTAGGTAGTCATTCTAGAGAGCTCACCGCTCGAGCGAACTCCAGGTCCACTTGAGCGATGCGTACTGTTCGTCTGGGGCTATTTTGGGAGCACAAATGAAATGCTTAAATGATTGAGAGAGGTTTGTTAGGAGCCCTATTGTGATGAGAAGACTCATTCTTATGATTTGATATCCATTTGAGAAGGAAACCACATCACGAAGATTTCATTTGAAGTTTTGAAAATCCGAAGGTGTATAAGGAGCCTGGAATGTCCCCAATTTCAAGCAGTACCAAGTTGTTATTAATTGGCATACGGAACCCCTATTCACCTTAGACAAATCTTGAACCCAATATTTTGCCCGAAACTTCAATAGTTCATTTGTATTTCCTTATTCCCGAGATTTATACTACATGACTTGTTATTCTCGAAAACATTGAAGTCGTACTTGATATAATTATTAGTCCCGAAATGCATTGCCTAACACGAAATGACAGTTGTGCCTTTGAGCACCCCCGCCCTGCCCGTTTATTTATTTGCACTTTGATGGACCCAATTTCCTTCCTTTCCTCTCTCATCCGTCCCCGGGGTCACCGAGAGGGCCGAAAGGAGGGAAAAAAGGGGGAGAAAGGCGGGTATCAACATTTTTATACGGGTATGCCAAATTTTCTATTCTACTTGGAATTTAGACATGGTGGTCCGAAGATCCACCTTCGCAAGTAGAAAGGAAGTCAACATTTTTTTCTAACTGCCCATTGCACATATACTTAAGAAAATAGACAACTTTTTTTTTAATACCGTTAGTGTTAGTTTTACGGTCTGAATACCAGTATATGATGAATAAATTGATTAATTTCTTTATTTATCAATATATATTATTGCTTTCCTTTCATTAGATGAATGGTGTTTTATTACTTGTTTGCACATAACTAATACGAATGACATAATGGTTCATGAGATGAACCGGAGTCCACAAGTACACTAGATGTAATACATGTGTATGGATGAGATCCACATACATGAGACATGTATTGCAAATCTTATACTTAAATATCTTCACAACCAGTGATGAGATTGGGCATCTCATCTTACAAGGTTGCAGCACTTTGATCACTATGAGATAGTGTGATTTGTCTCGATCATCGGAATGTAAGATTCTGGATCATGGTACTGGTACATTGGATGTATTGAAGGACCATGAGAAGCACCTTATATACACTGTCTTTACTTTAAGGTCTGCTCTCATAATTCCCTAGCAATAGGCTCATAATCATGAGACATTAATGAACTCAAGTTTCTATCTATTCATTTGCTTTGAGCCACCAATGAGTGAGGCTAATTGTAGGTCAACACCTCGGTGATTTGGGTACGTAGTAGTAGAGCTGTGGGAACTTTCAATGGTCAAGATGGAATCTACCTTTAATATCCCCTTGTGTCAATTAATGGATTTATCATTGGTAAGTGGGCACCCATTCCAATTAAGAGTTAATTGGATCGGTACCAAATGATCATTATAATTAATTGGGGCTCGAGGATAATAAGATATGGATCTATTTTGGTGGACAGGTCCAATCGATCCATGGATATAGAGGGAGGGGCCTACTCGTGGTACTGAGGAAGTTTAGGGTCTTCATTGTAATATATTCCTAAGACTGGAGTGCAATTGCATTTATATAGTGGAGTTATTTGCAATTAACTGTGGGCCCAGATTGCACATGAGATGTGGGGTCGCGTGTCCCAGTTGGAGCCAACTTTCTAAGGAATCCCTAGTGGTCCCCACGCTAGCCCAAGATATTGGAAAGATACTAATTGTAGTAGAACTCTAAAAGGAAATAGAAAGTTACTATTTTTATTTGAAGTGAGACTTCTAATAGTGGAAATAGTAAGTTACTAATTATTAATGGAAGTAGGACTTCTATTTTAATTAGAAAGGAGAAACCTACTAATTGTTGTGGAAGTGAGACTTCTATGGCAACTAGCAAGGAAGAAGGTTACTATTTTGCAATGGGAGTTAAACTTCTATTTCAAATAGGAAAAGAGGTGGGCTTGAGGGATATAAAAACAGGAATTAACCCCTCTTGGACGTCCTCTATTCTATTCCATCTAGGGGATTCACACCCAGCCCTCTATTTGAGTGCAAGTGTTGCATCTCTTCCTCTCTTCCCTCCTCTAGTTCTCTTCTAGTTTCCTTTAGGGTTTTCTCTTGGAGATTCCACCATCTTCTTGAGAAAAGAGAATCGGACACGGGTCATAGCGTGGAAAATCAAATGGTGTTGGAGATTCTGATTTGATTAGTGAAGGTGTTCATCATCAAAGAAAGAATTCAAATTCTCCATTAGAGCACTACCAAGCTCCAAAGGTATAATCTACTTCCTTGTATGTTGTAGATTTCATGGTTGCATGTTTAGGTGTTGTTTTCTATCTTCTAGATAGGATATATTGCTGTATATGGTTTATGATTTTGAGGGATTGCATCCTAGATTGGGTTTTTGTTGCCTTCTAGATAGTTGATCCCTGCCTTAAGTTGATCAAAAGTTTTTGAAACCTATCTGAATGGCCCACCGATTTTCCAACAATTGGTCTCAGAGCCATACCTCATCTCTAATCATTTTAGATCAGCGATCTAGATCTAATCTTTGCATGAGATGCGAAGAGGATAGACCTAGGGCTATGTAAGGATCAGTTATGATTGGGGTTGTTTACTTTATGTAGTAAATCCATGTTTGGTAGTCACAAAAGGGTTTAATTATGATGGAAGGATGGTAGGATGCCATTGGGAGCCTTCAAAAGTGTTTTAAAAGGGTGGGTCGACCTGACCTCGTGCTCGGTCGACCGGGTGCCTATAGGGTCAGTCGACCCCCGCCGGGGGACACCCCCGGACCTCCTCTACGAAGTGCATGTATTAAAAGGGTGGCTACTTTTGGCATCTTGTTTTTCCATTGTGGTTTGGTAACCTGGTTTTGTGAGATGCTCTGTTGTATGAGATACTAACTTACAAATGATCATGTCCTCTCCATATGGCCCACAAGTCTTTTACTTCCTTTTATGGTTAATGGTTTATTTGAGGCTAAGTGTAAAGGGTATCATGGTTTCCTTGGTTTCCCGTGAAAGGGCAAGGCATGATGAATTTCCCTATAGCCCTTTTATTTCCATATTTAGATTACCATGTAAGTGCCATAATCGAGGCATAGGAATTTATGTATTTTTTTTAAATTTGTAGATTCTGGCGATGTCCGAGACGAAGAAGGAAAGTGATGTTGGACTCCTAATCAAAGAGCTTGAAGATTACCAAAAGTGTTTTGGAGTTGCCCAAAGATTTTGAGGAATTCCAAAGTTTTGGAAAGTCTAGAAGTCCAAGAAGTCAATTCCGCTAGGGCCATGTGGAGGAGAGGACTAGTTTCTAATTTTAGCACTTTCTATTTATGGATGAATGCTTAATTTAGAATATTTCCAAATCTGATCCAAACATAGCAAGTTATTAAAATTGGTCAAATCAAATTATTTTGGAAAGAGTTTTAATTAGTGTTGATGACTCATGAGATGGACACATTGGTAACACTAATTTAAGAAACTGGACTTTCCTTAAAATAACTTGACTTGGAACCAATCTTTGATCATATCATGAGATGATTTGATGTTCATATATATATATATATATATATATATATGTGTGGGCCCTAATACCTTACAAGGAAATCCTCAATTATAAAATACTAAGTGGGAGCGGGGCATTTGAATTTAGAAATCCCGATGGTTTTCCACCATAGGTCCATTGTAAGGAAAGTATTAGCCTCGCACCATCTTGAGAATGGTCGTTCCCCACGGAGGGCTTTTACTTGTCTGGTTACTAGATATGGATCTCCTATGGATAGTGTTGGTGAGACGGGGCGGGGGCCCACTCCCCAAGGAGGAGCTGCTCCAACGGTTGTCATGCAATGCTAGTTGGTGGGCCACACTTAACTAAAATAATGATGTAGTATCCCCAAGGATTTGCCTCATTTATTTTAGAAACCGAAGCTAATCGGGAGTCATTCATTATTTGGTATGAGATACCTAGATAATACTAAATGAAGGGGATCATGGAAAGTTAGTCTTAATCCTAATTTTGACCAACTTTGATCGCACCAATCTAGGTGGTATTCGCACTCCCCAAGGAGGCATACCCCGGAGATTGGGATTCCGATGTATTCTGAATATAGTAGTTATGAGGATTCCGACATAAATTTGGTATAATACTAAACCCTAATGTTATTTAAATTCATTAATTGAATGTATGGTTATGTACTACAATTTTTCCAAGCATGAATTCAAATACTTTCAATCCACTTGCGACCATCCTCAACCATAATAAGTTGATGGAATCCGACTTTATAGACTGGAAAAGGACCCTGGATATTATCCTGACAGCTTCAGGATGCAGATATGTCCTTACCATACCCTTCCTTCCTGAGCCTGAGCTTCATGAACCTCAGTATGAAAAGGACCTTTACACCAAATGGACAAAAGACAATAGGTAACCAGATGTTTTATACAGGCATCCATGTCTAGTGTTTTACAACACCAACATCAATGCTATAAGTCAGCATACGATATTATATCGAACTTAAAGGAGATGTTTGCGGACCAGGTTAGACCTGCTAGGCAAGCTACTATGAAGGTGCTGATAAACACTAAGATGGCTGAGGGAACCCCAGTACAAAAAACATTTGTTGAAAATGAGTCTCGCACTAAATGAGTTAGATGTACTGGGTGTTACGATTTATAAAGAATCACAGATCGACATGATCCTTCAGTCACTACCGGATTCTTTCAATCATTTCGAGATCAATTATAATAAATTGGAAATGACCATAGCTGAGTTGTCTCGCCAGCTGGTAGTGGTTGAGGAAATCATGAAGAAAGAACAAAATTCCCTCCTGACAGAAAAGTCATTTGCTAGGACCAAGCCAAAAGGCAAAGACAGAGATAGCAAGAAGAAATCAGTCATCAAGGGTCCTAAGGTGGAGAATGGTTCTACTTGTAGTATGGCCAAGGCTAAGGGTACGGAAGTAAAAGGAAAGTGTTTCCATTGTGGTAAGACAAGACATTGGAAAAGGAATTGTCCAGAATATCTGTCTAAGAAGAAGACCTCAGGTATGATTAAGTCACTTATTTCTGAAGTTAGTTCTGCAACTGGTACTTCAGAATCTTGGTGTATGGACTCCAGGGCAACTGATCACATATGTAATTCGTTCCAGGGGTTCAGGAAAACCAGGAGGTTCAATGACGGAGAAATCATTGTCAACTTAGGATCTGATGCTAAGGCAGAGGTTGTTTCAGTGGGAGTTATTACATTATGTTTTTCAAATGATAAATTGGTTTTGTCAGACACGTTATATGTACCGACTGTACGGCGGAATTCAATTTCAGTTTCTAGTACGGCGAATAAGAGTTATTCTATTACTCTTTGTACTGAAATTGTTATAAAGAGATACGGTACTTTTATGTATTCTGAAAAGGTAATCAATGGAATTTATTTGTTAATCCCACAGTGTATGAGATACATGATACTCAAACAATTAATAGACCATCATTAAAGAGGAAATCACCTTCATCTGACCCAACAAAACTTTGGCACTTGAGGCTAGGTCATATAAACCTAAATAGGATTGACAGGCTAATGAAAGATGGTATCTTGCCTTCATTGGTGGTAGAACCAATGCCTATCTGCGAGTCCTGTCTGGAAGGTAAAATGGCCAAAAGGCCCTTTGTCATCAAAGGGCAATAGGGCCAAAGATTTGTTGGAATCAGTGTATACTGATGTGTGTGGACCCATTAATGTCAGGGCCAGAGGAGGATATCTCTCCGCTGATTTTATGGGATACTTATCAGAAAATGGGATTTTATCCCAGTTGTCTGCTCCTGGTATGCCTCAACATAACGGAGTAGAAGAAATAAGGAATCAGACTCTTTTAGATATGATCAGGTCTATGCCGAGTTTCTCAGGATTACCTATATCCTTTTGAGGATACGCCTTGGATACTACGATGTACATACTAAACCTCGTACCATCTAAGTCTATAGCTAAGACTCCCCGAGAGTTGTGGTCCGAGCGAAAGCCTAGTATACAACATTTACACATTTGGGGTTGTCCGGCACATGTGTTAAAGGTTAAAACGGATAAGTTGGAAGCGAAGTTGAAAGTATGCACGTTTGTAGGATATCCTAAATGAACTAAGGGTTGGTTATTCTATAATCCCAGAGAGTAGAAAGTGATGGTGAGCACTAATGCGGTTTTTCTGGAGGAAGATTATATGATAGACCGGAAATCTTTAGAAAATGTGATCTTGAAAGAAATTCAAGAGCAAACAATTCCAAATCCTAATATGACCGAACCTGAGGAAGAAGCGCCCTTACTGGACCCAGTACTTACACCAGTGCCTCGTCGTAGTGGGAGGATTGTCAGACCCCTGACAGGTTCTCGTTCTTGGGAGAGTCTTACAAGGCAGTCCCAGAAGAACCGGAACAAGATCCCTGTAACTATGATGAAGCAATTAATGACATTGATTCGGGACGTTGGCAAGATGCTATGAAAGCTGAGATGGAGTCTATGTACTCTAATCAGGTCTAGACACTTGTGGACTTGCCTGCCAATATCAAACTTATTGGGTGCAAGTGAGTCTACAAGAGAAACAGAGGACTAGATGGAAGAGTTGAGACCTTTAAGGTTAGGCTTGTTGTGAAAGGATATACTCAGAAAGAAGATTCGATTATGAGGAAACCTTCTTGCCGGTAGCCATGCTCAAGTCCATCCGGATACTCTTATCCATTGCGGCTCATCTTGATTACGAGATTAGGCAGATGGAAGTCAAAACGGCATTTCTGAACAGCCATCTTGACGAAGACATCTATATGATGCAGCCAGACGGTTTTAAAGCTAAACAACCATGAGCAAAGAGTTTGCAACATGCAGATGTCCATTTATGGACTAAAGCAGGCATCCCGAACCTAGAACATTTGTTTTGACTAAGCAATCAACTCAGTTGATTTTTGTCAAAATCCGGATGAGTCATGAGTGTACATGAAAAGTGAAGGAGGCAGGGTAATTTTTCTAGTCGACGACATGCTTCTCCTAGAGAGTGGTATATGGATGTTGTCAGCAGTAAAAGGTTTAGTTGGCTAAGACTTTAAATATGAAGGACTTGGGAGGAGCCAACCACATCCTAGGGATCAAACTCCATTGAGACCGGATAAATAGGATGATAGGCTTATCCCAATATGTGTACATAGAAAAGGTGCTGGTGCGGTTTACTAAGCAAGACTCCAGGAAGGGTATTACACCTTTCAGGCATGGAGTGCACCTTTCCAAGGATCAGTGTCCCAAGACACCTGAGGAAAAGGAGCAGATGAGGTCGATACCATACGCTTCGGGTGTTGGTAGCCTCATGTATGCTATGCTATATACTAGACCGGATATCTGTCATGCATTGGGCCTAGTCAGCAGATATCAGTCTAACCTAGGTCCTAACCATTGGACTGCTGTAAGATGTGTTATCAAATCCTTGAGAAGGACTAAATATCACATGTTGATTTACAGCAGTAATGAGTCAGTTACATGGATACTGACTTCCAGTCAGATAAGGATTCTAAGAAATCAACTTCTGGGTATGTGGTTATGCTGTAGCTGCTTGAGAAGCAGCCAAAGAAGCAGATTGGCTCAATAGATTCCTTATAAAACTTGGAGTGGTGCTTTTGGCAGGACAACCGCTAACAGTTTACTGTGATAACAGTAGGGCAATCGATAAGTCCAAGGAACCCAAGAGCCAAAAGCATGTACAGAGGTTATAACAAATGGTCAGAGAGATTGGGCAGAGAGGAGATACTTCTATCACCTAGATAGACTCTGCAGACAATCTGGGAGATCCCTTTACTAAGCCTTTGAGTACCAAAGTCTTTGGGCAGTAAGTAGATGGGATATGCATGAGATGCAACCCTGACTGGCATTGAGCCCAAGTGGGAGATTGTTAGTATTATGGTCTCAATACTAGTATATGATGAATAAATTGATTAATTTCTTTATTTATCAATATATATTATTGCTTTCCTTTCATTAGATGAATGGTGTTTTATTATTTGTTTGCACATAACTAATACGAATGACATAATGGTTCATGAGATGAACCGGAGTCCACAAGTATACTAGACGTAATACATGTGTATGGATGAGATCCACATACATGAGACATGTATTGCAAATCTTATACTTAAATATCTTCACAACCAGTGATGAGATTGGGCATCTCATCTGACAAGGTTGCAGCACTTTGATCACTATGAGATAGTGTGATTGGTCTCGATCATTGGAATGTAAGATTCTGGATCATGGTGCTGCTACATTGGATGTATTGAAGGACCACGAGAAGCACCTTATATACACTGTCTTTACTTTAAGGTCTGCTCTCATAATTCCCTAGCAATAGGCTCATAATCCTGAGACATTAATGAACTCAAGTTTCTATCTAATCATTTGCTTCGAGTCACCAATGAGTGAGGCTAATTGTAGGTCAACACCTCGGTGATTTGGGTACGTAGTAGTAGAGCTGTGGGAACTTTCAATGGTCAAGATGGAATCTACCTTTAATATCCCCTTGTGTCAATTAATGGATTTATCATTGGTAAGTGGGCACCCATTCCAATTAAGAGTTAATTGGATCGGTACCAAATGATCATTATAATTAATTGGGGCTCGAGGATAATAAGATATGGATCTATTTTGGTGGACAGGTCCAATCGATCCATGGATATAGATGGAGGGGCCTACTCGTGGTACTGAGGAAGTTTAGGGTCTTCATTGTAATATATTCCTAAGACTGGAGTGCAATTGCATTTATATAGTGGAGTTATTTGCAATTAACTGTGGGCCCAGATTGCACATGAGATGTGGGGTCGCGTGTCCCAGTTGGAGCCAGCTTTCTAAGGAATCCCTAGTGGTCCCCACGCTAGCCCAAGATATTGGAAAGATACTAATTGTAGTAGAACTCTAAAAGGAAATAGAAAGTTACTATTTTTATTTGAAGTGAGACTTCTAATAGTGGAAATAGTAAGTTACTAATTATTAATGGAAGTAGGACTTCTATTTTAATTAGAAAGGAGAAACCTACTAATTGTTGTGGAAGTGAGACTTCTATGGCAACTAGCAAGGAAGAAGGTTACTATTTTGCAATGGGAGTTAAACTTCTATTTCAAATAGGAAAAGAGGTGGGCTTGAGGGATATAAAAAGAGGAATTAACCCCTCTTGGACGTCCTCTATTCTATTCCATCAAGGGGATTCACACACAGCCCTCTATTTGAGTGCAAGTGTTGCATCTCTTCCTCTCTTCCCTCTTCTAGTTCTCTTCTAGTTTCCTTTAGGGTTTTCTCTTGGAGATTCCACCATCTTCTTGAGAAAAGAGAATCTGACACGGGTCATAGCGTGGAAAATCAAATGGTGTTGGAGATTCTGATTTGATTAGTGAAGGTGTTCATCATCAAAGAAAGAATTCAAATTCTCCATTAGAGCACTACCAAGCTCCAAAGGTATAATCTACTTCCTTGTATGTTGTAGATTTCATGGTTGCATATTTAGGTGTTGTTTTCTATCTTCTAGATAGGATATATTGCTGTATATGGTTTATGATTTTGAGGGATTGCATCCTAGATTGGGTTTTTGTTGCCTTCTAGATAGTTGATCCCTGTATTAAGTAGATCAAAAGTTTTTGAAACCTATCTGAATGGCCCACCTATTTTCCAGCAGTTAGAGGCGATTTTGTTTGCAGTGAAAGGCGATTTTGTTTGCCGTGAAAGGCGATTTACAAATCTCATCAAAATGAAAGAAAAGAATTGTGATTTTTTATCTCTTAAAGAAAATACAAAGTACAATAGAAAAGTAAGAACGGGAATCTGACTTCTCAGAAGATTGCGGGGACCAGTTCAGATCGACAGTCGTAAGTCATGTATGGACTTCGCCATCGTCCTTCAGATGAGAACGCTTGATGCTTTGATTCTTTGGCTTGGCTTGGACTTCGATTTTTTAGAGGATAAGGACCAAGGGAAGGTCCTATACCCAATAAAAGAAACGAAGAGACGGGCTGAAGAGCCGCGTCTTGGCCATGTTGAATAGGATAAGAGAAGGCTTTTTCTTGGGGGGGGGGGGGGAGTGCCCCCCAAGGGACTTCAATCACCTTTTTGGTGTTTGTTGCAGTAGAGTTTCTTCAGAGTAGCAGAGCTTCTGGATGGATTTCTGGATCTTGGGTTCGAGGTTCCGAGATTCGGCTTGTCTCCTCTTAGAATCACCTCCTTTTATAGGCATTTGGTAGCCTTTAGGTGACTTTATGGGCTTTAATGCATTTAAAACCACATAATGGGAGGAGTTACAAGTTTTAATACCTTTATTTTGTAACTCCTTTTTCTTGGCTTCTGATTGGCCAGTGGAGATAATGGGCATTTAATCGCCTTTAATCTCCATGATGAGAGGAGTTTCATGGCTTTAATGCCATGATGGCTTTGACTTGTAACTCCCATTTCCTTGAATCTGATTGGGCCGTCCAAAATAATGAGTTAATGACTGCATTTAGTTGGGTCAATTAACAACATTAAGTGGTCGTCGGGAATTTGAAGAGTCGCAGCCCGTGCCGTGTCTTTTGGAATTCTTCTTGCGATGATCGACGATGGATCTTCATGTTGATCAATGTCGGATGATCATGCAACTTCGGACATTGGATGATACCAGTGGGCCGGTGACATATGTCATGTTGATTTCTCGATCGGTCGGACAGAAAGTGCACTTTCTTGGTCAGCCGGTTGGCGATCTTGGAGCGATCGATGACGATTTCTTGCTCTTAACGGCGGATCTGTGATGTTGACGAACATCAGTCATTCCCGAGCATCATAAATCAGATTTTCAGGAAATCACAAGAGCTGGAACTCTCGAAACGCGAAAAGAATCGGAAAAAAGGGCCTTCCGGCGGAAATCTTCTCCTCTTTGGTCGCTGCTTCGTTGGCCGTTTTTCAAGCTTTTTGCTTCTTTTTTTCTCCTGTACTTTTCTTGACATTTTTCCTCATTTTTGGCTTGGTTCTCCTGAAGAAAACCCGACGAGAAGTCTGTTTGGAAAATAGGTGGGCCATTCAGATAGGTTTCAAGAAATTTTGACCCACTTGATGCAAGGATCAACTATCTAGAAGGCAACAAGACCCAATCCAGGATGCAATCCCTCAAACTCATAAATCATGTACAGCAATATAACCTATCTAGAAGATAGAAAACAACACCTAAACATGCAACCACAAAATCTACAACATACAAGGATGTAGATTATACCTTTGGAGCTTAGTAGTGCTCTAATGGAGAAGTTGATTTCTTTCTTTGATGATGAACACCTTCACTAATCAAATAAGAATCTCCAACACCTTTTGATCTTCCACGCTACGACCCGTATTAGATCTCTTTTCTCAAGAAGATTGGTGGAAACTTCAAAAGAAAACCCAACTAGTAACTCTAAGGAACTAAAGGAGAAAGAGAAGAGAACTAAAAGAGGAAGAGAAGTTGTGCAACAATTGCACAAAAGGGGTGGAATTGCTCTCTTTTTTATGGGCGTCCAAGAGGGGATATATCCCCTATTTATAGTCCTCCATTCCACCTCTTTACCTATTTGAAATAAAAGTTCAACTCCCATTACAAATTCGTAACCTTCTCCCTTGCTAGTTGCCATAGAAGTCTCACTTCCACAACAATTAGTAGCTTTCTCCTTTCTAATTAAAATAGAAGTCATACTTCCATTAATAATTAGTAACTTACTATTACCACTGTTAGAAGTCTTACTTCAAATAGAAATAGTAACCTTCCTATTAGAGTTCAAGTAGAATTAGTATCTTTCTAATAACTTGGGCTAGCTTGGGGACCACTAGGGATTCCTTAGAAAGCTGGCTCCAACTGGGACACACTACCCCACATCTCATGTGCAATCCGGGCCCACAGTGAATTGTAAATAACTCCACTATAAAAATGTAATTGCACTCCAGTCTTAGGAATATATTACAATGAAGACCCTAAACTTCCTCATTACCACAAGTAGGCCCCTCCATCTATATCCATGGATCAATTGGACATGTCCACCAAATTAGATCCATATCTTTTTATCATTGAGCCCCAATTAATTATAGTGATCATTTGGTACCGATCCAATTAACTCTTAATCGGAATGGGTGTGCACTTGCCAATGATAAATCCATTAATTGGCACAAGGGGATATTAAAGATAGATTCCATCTTGACCATTGAATGTTCCCACAGCTCTACCACCACGTACCCAAATCACCGAGGTGTTAACCTACAATTGGCCTTACTCATTGGTGACTCAAAGCAAATGAATAGATAGAAACTTGAGTTCATTAATGTCTCAGGATTATGAGCCTATTGCTAGGGAATTATGAGAGCATACCTTAAAATAAAGACAATGTATATAAGGTGCATCTCATGGTCCATTAATACATCCAATGTACCAGCACCATGATCCAGAATCTTACATTCCGATAATCGAGACAAATCACACTATCTCATAGTGATCAAAGTGCTAGAACCTTGTCATATGAGATGCCCAATCTCATCACTGGTTGTGAAGATATTTAAGTATAAGATTTGCAATACATGTCTCATGTATGTGGATCTCATCCATACACATGTATTACATCTAGTATACTTGCGGACTCCAGTTCATCTCATGAACCATTATGCCATTCGTATTAGTTATGTGCAAACAAGTAATAAAACACCATTCATCTCATGAAAGGAAAGCAATAATATATATATTGATAAATAAAGAAATTAATCAATTTATTCATCATATACTGGTATTGAGACCATAAAACTAACAATCTCCCACTTGGGCTCAATGCCAGTCAAGGTTGCATCTCATGCAGATCCCATCTACTTATTGCCCAAAGACTTTGGTACTCAAAGGCTTAGTAAAGGGATCTCACAGATTGTCTGCAGAGTCTATCTAGGTGATAGCAGTATCACCTCTCTGCCCTTTCTCTCTGACCATTTGTTATAACCTCCGTACATGCTTTTGGCTCCTGGGTTCGTTGGACTTATCGACTGCCCTGCTGTTATCACAGTAAACTGTGAGCGGCTGTCCTGCCAAAAGCACCAATCCAAGTTGTCGCGACCCCGGACCGGGAATCCGAAGGACGGATCCGGGATCGGGACATTACATCTGTTGTGATGGTGAATAGATAACCACAACATCTGTTTAAATGATAACAACGTTTATTTAATTTCCCACAGGTGTTCGCGGTGAGGATATCACAACCATAAATGAACATTTCTATTAAGTGCGGAAACGTGTAGCAAATCAAATAGTCAACCATCCTTGGTCCTAAAACAATATCACAAGTATAAAGATACTGTATCAGAATGAGCAATGATCTATAGCATGTTTGTCACGCCCCCGAACCGAAACCTCGGGGGCGGGAGATGGGATTTAGCATAAATGTATTTTACTTCTCCCAGGATCCGCGTGTGTGAAGACAACACATTCTGAATATTTTGCGGAAGCATTTGTGGCGTTGCGACCCGAAGTCCGTGGCCATCGGATTCCGCGTCGCAGTCAACCTTCAGCATATCGCTATTATATCAGGAGTCATATCAGACTGGAGTAACCAACACAATAAATTACAGAGCTGACAGTAACAGGATATTACATTCCCAAATATGTTCAAGTTACAATTATCAATGTACATTAATTAAGAATCCCAAGGAAAAGGCTAACAAAAGCCATACAACAAGAAGCTATAAACTACTACCCAAATGTGACGTAGCTCCGATGTCGAGCTCAATGTCTACATGACATAGCCGACAAACCAACCTGCAAGGCATGGCTCCACAGCCAACAAAACACTCAACTCGGGGCGAAGAAATCTGAACCTGAGTACCAAAAGTAGTGGGTCAGACACGACGGTCTGGCAGGTGGATGAAAAGATAACAAATATACTGAAGAATAAAACATAAGATACATCATGCTATTCGATCAAATGCTGCATATAATTAAACGGGTGCAAAAGTCGGGAATCTCGGGGAAAACCTGTATTCATTTCAAGCATGGGTAAAACATGAATATCTAACAAAACATGTGTTCATTTACATCATCTATAATCATAGATATTTGACAATCGGGTGTTCGTCTAAAACATGTATAAATATAGCGGTATGGCCAAAACAACGTTCATTTGAGACTTAAGTAAAAACATGAGTATACAACAACCAGGTATTCATAGCAGTCTAGCAAAACCAATATCCATTTGAAACCTATGTAGAAATGCGGATATTTAACAAACCGGATATCGTTTAAAACAGGTATAAACGTAGGGATCTGGCAAACCAGTGTCATTTGAAACATATTTCAAAGCATGGATACTTAACAAATCGGGTATCATTTAAAATAGGTATAAACATAGGAAATCTGGCAAACAAGTGTCATTTGAAACATATTTCAAAGCATGGATATTTAACAAATCGGGTATCATTTAAAAACAAGTATAAACATAGATAATCTGGCAAACAACTGTCATTTGAAACATATTTCAAAGCATGTATATTTAACAAATCGGGTATCATTTAAAAACAAGTATAAACATAGATATCTGACAACCAAATGTCCTTTAAAGCAAGCTCGGATATTTAACAATTCGGGTATTCCTTTAAAACATGTGTAATCATATAAATCTAGCAAAATCATTGATCGTTTGAAACATATGTAAAAGCATGGGTATTTAACGAATCGGGTAATCATTTAAAAACATGTGCGGGTACAAAGAACAGAAAATAATATAATAATAACTGAATTTACATTGGAGAATATTAGCACTTGTTTAAATAACAACTTTCATAAAGGAAACGAATCATTTATCGGAAAGCAAGTAAGCAATATAAAACATGTCGGGTATCCAAGGAAATCGGGAACTGGCAAGATGGCAATCACAAGAAGCTAAGTCCTTTATCACCGAAGTGACAAGAGTATAACGGGACGTTGGTCTCAGTCACACAAGGTGAGGAGACTCAACGTAAATCATATATACAATATAAATATACGGGAACGGGACCACGGTAGCGAACCGGGTATCGGGACGGGACCACGGCAATAACCGGGTATCGGGATCCAAACTGCAGCTGGCGGGACGGGAGAGGGATTTCCAAGTCGGTGGATCAAACCGACAAGGTATCCAAGCTTAGTGATGCCGACTCATAGGTCAAATAACAAATCGGGACATATTTAAGTAATTCGAGTACAGTAAATAAACGGGTAACACGGGGGTGCTCAAGGGCACGCTATCATTTCATATCGGGCACTACCTTTCGGGACAAATAACTGTTACTAGAGTAACTTCAATGCTTTCGGGAAAACGAGTCATGTAATGCAAATCTTGGAAACGAGGTAAAATAACGAACTATAACAAATTTCGGGTAAAATATTAATTTCAAGATCTATTTAAGTGAATAGGGTCCCGTATGTCTATTATAGTCCTTACTTGGTACTCCGTGAGTTTGAAGACATTCCGGGCTCCTTATGCACTTTTACGATTTTCCAAAGTTTCGAATGACATCTTTGTGATATGGTTTCTTTCTCGGATGGCATCAACCAATGTCTAGTGAATCCCCTTCGATTGACAAAGCTCAACGCTCGAACGAACCGGAGAGTTCGTTCGAGCGGGGAGCTTTTCAAAATCTGGGGAATTTCGGTCACCTGACGGTTAGCCGGCGGTTAGCCGCCGCTGGGACAGGCGGCTAGCCGCTGGCTGACCGCACAGCTGACCGCGGCTGGGCTGCAGAATGCAGCTTACTGGAAAGCTGACCGTCAAATGCGGTTACCTGGCGGTTAGCCGCCGATGCATTCGGCGGTTAGCCGCTGGGCAACCGTGAAGCTGACCGAGTTTTCAAGTGGGATATCTGATGCTTTCTGGAAAGGTAACCGTGAGTGGGCGGTTGGCTGGCGGTTAGCCGCCGATGTGTTCGGCGGTTAGCCGCTGGTTAACCGTGAGGCTGACCGTATTTTGAGGGGGAAAACGATGCTCTCTGGAAAAGACGCCGCGGTGCGTGGTTAGCTGGCGGTTAGCCGCCGATGCACTCGGCGGTTAGCCCCTGGCTGACCGTGAGCTGACCGCCAGTTACGAAAATGCTCACTGTGTTCAGTTTTGAGTCATTTTCCTCCTCAAAACCATCTTCCTCACATCCACAAGTCCTTACAATAACATTGAGCTAATAGCTCCTCCAATGCATCTCTTTATACCTCTCCAAATCCCCATTTGAGTTCTATCCATCACTACTTCCATGTCAAGTCCCATGCAAAGAAAAAGGGAAGGAAACCATTTCACAACATTCATAAAGGCTATCACAAGGATGATAAGTACTCTACCAATATGTTTATAAAACATTGAATGACTTAGCCCACCCCATTCCTCATGAAAACTCCAATGAAAACAAATAACTAAACATCTCCTTTCTTCTCATTTAAAACCAAATAAGGAGGAGAGTTCCAATCATATACCGGGGTTCATTTGAGCCCAAATCTATGGATAAACAAAGTCTATTGATCACATTTCCTTAACCAAAGATGTTTTAGCAAAACTCTTTAAATGAGTATCAATTTCAATCAATGTAACTCATAAACATAACCATGACTAGCCAAACCGACCTCATTCCTTATAAAACCATATGAACAAACTTGATCAATTGAAATGCAGAATTTCCAAGAGATTTAATCAATAGAGCGAGACCCATAATATGCATTTTCGAAATCAATAGAACTATAGCAAGAAGCATATGGGAAACATATGTCAAATTACCAAGAATAAGTAATAAATTTAGGAATTCTCATAAAACTTTGATAACATTAAAACCATCCATTCATCCACTTGCCTTGGGTTCCAAGCTAGCAAATCAAGCTTCTAATCACCTCTCAAGCTCAAGATCAACAATCTCTATAAAAACCCCCAAAACAAACCCTAAAATGGGTTAAACAATGAAAGACAAGGAAAGGGCTCAAACCAAGCTAGGAAATAGAACCTAAGGGAAAGTCATTGCACATCCAAGGAAAATGGGAAAGAGTCTTTACCTCTAGAGTCATGAATGAACAAGAAGGAGCTTGCAATAGGGGCTGCCCACCTTGGTTTTGCACAAGAATGGTGTCAAACAAGAGAGGAGATGAAGGAGAAGAAGTTGCCGGAGTTCCCTCGTCGGATTGGTGGCTTGGAGGCTCCATTAGAGCAAGAGAAATGGAAGAAACGGAGAAGAGGGGCTGCTGGCACTGTAGCTATGGAGGTTTCAGTCGATGGAATGGAGAAATGAGGGAGAAAGAGAGTGGAGTCACTTATATAATGGGTGGGTGTGGGTCCCACTACACTCAAAGTTTGCAAAGGGTAAAACATCTATTTGTGGGCCTCGGATGCGATCGACGAAGGAGAGAAAGATGTTTCTCAAAAAATCTAGTTTCCAAAAAGTATAACTTTGGCATGGTTTCGAGATCTCGAAATTTGGGTCCATATTTGGTGTGAAAAGACTGTTTTGCCCTCCGGGCTAGAAAAACTGATTTTCGGAGCTTCGAATGGGTACGGAGTCAACACGAAAGTTGTAGAGGTTAACAAAATGAGTCAAATGAGGCTAAAATAAGAATTATCAGGAATTCGAATAATCTCCCAATCTCGCGCAAAGTCACTAAAAGAACCCCCAAAGGGTCCCACTAATCACAAAGGCACTCAAAATTCCCCAAAACTAGAGAGAAACCATTCTAGCTCACAAACTCAACCCAACAAATACTAAACACACTAAAAGAAACTAATCCACCACAAAACAACACTAATCCAAGAGATTAGGGGTCGGGTTCTCACAATGTTTACCCAAAGTTAGTTAAAGTTTATACAAATATCATTTAATTACATTTCCCAAAAATAGAGCCCCCCCCCCCCAAGCCAATATAACCAAAATACCAATCCAAAGAATGGTTAGACAATTTCCCCAGAAATAAGTCTCTCATAGCAACCGAACGTCTACATGACGTCATCAACACGCCACTCAACTAACTATTGCGGTTCTACGACCGCCTCCTCAAGCTCCTCCTCGGGATAGCCAACAACGGGACCTGAGTACCAAAGAGTAGGTCAAACACGACGGTTTGGCAAATGGAGGAAAATACAACGACAATACGATAATGAATGAATTTACCTTCAAAACATGTAAACCTGTTCAAATAACAATTTCTATGAATGAGATAAAACATTTATTCAATTACAAGGATGCAATGTAAAACATGTAAGGTGACCAAGGAAACAGGAAACAATCAAGATGACAACCACACGAAGCTAAGTCCTCTATCACTAAGGTGATAGAGCAATAACTAGGCACTGATCTCAGTCACTCGAGGTGAGGAGAAACAATGGATCTCATATAAATACATATACATATACTATACATGACCACGGTAGCGAGCCGGGCATCGGGGACCACAGTAGCAATCTGCGGCATCGGGACAAGACCACGGTAATAACCGGGTAGCGGGATCCAAACTGCAGTTGGCGGGACAAGAGGGGGATCTCCAAGTCGGTGGATCAGACCAACATGGTTATCCAAGCTTAGTGGTGCCGACTCATAGGTCAAATACAATCGAGACATATGCAAGTAAATCGAGTACAAATACATAAACAAACGGGCAAGACGGGGGTGCTCAAGGGCACACTGTCATATCATGTGGTGCAATGCACTTCAAGACAAGTAACTATTTCAAGTGTAATTCAATACTTTCGGGAAAACAAGGCATGTAGTATAAATCTAGGGAACAATGAAATACTATAGAGCTTTTGAAATCTCAAGACAAGTATCGGGGTTCAAAACTAGTTCAAGGTGAATAGGGACCCCGTATGTCGATCTGATAAAAATTTGGTACTCTTTGAGTTTGGGGACATTCCGGGCTCCTTATACACTTTGAATTTTCAAAACTTCGAATGACATCTTCGTGATATGGTTTCTTTCTCGAATGGCCTCATACAATGCCTAGTGAATCTCCTTTGATCAACAAAGCTCAGCGCTCGAGCGAACCGGAGAGTTCGCTCGAGCGAGGAGCTCTCTAGAACTTGGGAAATTTCGGTCACCTGGCAGTTAGCCGTCGCTGGGATGGGCGGCTAGCCGCTGACTGACCGCTGGCTGACAACTGCTGGGCTGCAAAAATGCAGTTTACTGGAAAGCTAACCGCCAAGGTGCGGTCCGCTGGCGGTTAGCCGCCGCTGGGATAGGCGGCTAGCCGCAGGCTAACCGTGGAGCTAACTGACTTTCAGGTGGAGAAGTGTGCTCTCTGGAAAAGCCATCGTGATATTTCGGCTAGCTGGCGGTTAGCCGCTAGTCACCAGGCGGCTAGCCGCCAGGTGACCGCAGGCTGACCGCCAGGTGCGGGATACACCCACTGTGTTCATATTTTGAGCCATTTCTCCTCTTCAAAATCATTCTCCCTACTTCCACTTAGTCCCTACAATAAAATTGAGCTAAGAACTCCTCCAATACATCTATCTATACTTCTCCAAAACTCCAACTTGTGATCATTCATCACCTCACTCTTCCACATCAAGTCCAATACAAAGGAAGGAGGAAGGAAACCATTTCACAAACATTCATTTAGGATATAACCAAAAGACAATAAATGCTAAACCAACATGTTTACAAAACATTAAATGACTTAGCCAATATGCATTCAAGCATTCATTTCAAAAATAAATGCAAGCCAATAAATATGAGTGAAATGACAAGTCAACCACATTCCTCATGGAAACCATTGAAAGCTCATAAAAAATCAAGTAATCCACTTGCCTTGTGTCTTCAAATTAATAAATCAAACTCCTATACTCTTCCAAGCCAAAGATCCAAGCTATAACAAAAATCCCCCAAAACAAACCCTAAAATGGGTCAAAACAAGAAATAGGAAGGGAAACCTTACAATAATGGAAATGAAGCTTCTCTAAGACTAGAAGAATGCAAATCTAGAAGAAGGGAAGGATTACTTACTTTTAAGGTCCTCTAATGGCAAGAGTAAGCTCAATGAAGGTCTTGGAATGGAGGGTTTTCTTCACAAATGGTATCAATAGAGAGCCATGGTGAAGAGAAAGAAGAAGATGATCTCCATTTCTTGATTGATGCAAGTTTGGTGTGGATTGGAGGTGGAGAGAGAAAGAGGAAGAAGAAAAGTTGCCAAAAGCAAACCCTAGGTTCTTTTTGTGCTGGAAAAAGGGAATGGGAAGATGGGTTCTCCTTATATGGCAAATGGGAATGGGTCCCACTACTAAAGACATTCAAGGGCTGAAATCTTGTCTTTTGGGGCTTCTAATGAATTCGACGAAGAAGAAAGAAATGATCGCCGAAATATCTAGTTTCCAAAAAGTATATGTTTCACGGGTTTCGGGAATATCAAGTTTTGGATACATATTTTGTGTGCAATGACTGTTTTGCCCTTAAGGCTGTGAAATCGGGTTTCGGGATCTCAAACGGGGACGGGATCAACATGAAAGTTGTAGAGCTTATCAATACGAGTAAAACGAGATTAAAACAATGAATGTAAAAGTCTCTGATAAATCCTCAAACATATGCAATGTCATGAAAAGGAACCCCCAAAGGACCCTACTAACCCAAAGCAATCAAAATTCCCCAAAACTATATCAAAAGCTATTCCAAACCCAACTTAGCCAGAATCACTAATCAAGCTTAGAACTAATACGCCACTTAATTAGTGCTAATCGGGTTCTCTCGGGTCGGGGTCTTACACAAGTTCTATAAGAAATCTATTGAGCCAATCTGCTTCTTTGGCTGCTTCTCAAGTAGCTACAGCATAAACACATACCCAGAAATTGATTTCTTGGAATCCTTATCTGATTGGAAGTCAGTATCTATGTAACCGACTCATTATTGCCGTAAATCAACATGTGATATTTAGTCCTTCTCAAGGATTTGAGAACACATCTTACAACAGTCCAATGGTTAGGACCTAGGTTAGACTGATATCTGCTGACTAAGCCCAATGCATGACAGATATCTGGTCTAGTATATAGCATAGCATACATGAGGCTACCAACACCTGAAGCGTATGGTATCTACCTCATCTGCTCCTTTTCCTTAGGTGTCTTGGGACACTGATCCTCGGAAAGGTGCACTCCATGCCTGAAAGGTGTAATACCGTTCTTGGAGTCTTGCATAGCAAACCGTACTAGCACCTTATCTATGTACGCATATTGGGATAAGGCTATCATCCTATTTATCAGGTCTCAATGGAGTTTGATCCCTAGGATGTGGCTGGCTTCTCCCAAGTCCTTCATATCAAAAGTCTTAGCCAACTAAACCTTTACTGTTGACAACATCCTATATCACTCTCTAGGAGAAGGATGTCATCAATCAGAAAAATTACCCTGCCTCCTTCACTTTTCATATACACTCATGACTCATCCTTTTTTTTTTGACAAAAAACCAAATGACTTGATTGCCTGGTCAAAACAGATGTTCCAGCTTCGGGATGCCTGCTTCAGTCCATAAATAGACTTCTGCATCTTGCAAACTCTTTGATTTTCGTTTGTAGCTACAGAAACGTCTAGCTGCACCATATAGATGTCTTCCTCAAGATGGCCGTTGATAAACGCCGTCTTCGCATCCATTTGCCAAATCTCGTAATCGAGATGAACCTAAATGGATAAGAGTACCCGGATGAACTTGAGCATGGCTACCGGCGAGAAGGTTTCCTTATAATCGAAATCTTCTTTCTGAGTATATCCTTTCGCAACAAGCCTGACATTTAAAGGTCTCAACTCTTCCATCTGGTCCTCTGTTTCTCTTGTAGACTCACTTGCACCCAATAGGTTTGATATTGGCAGGCAAGTCCACAAGTGTCCAGACCTGATTAGAGTACATAGACTCCATCTCAGCTTTCATAGCATCTTGCCAACGTCCCGAATCTATGTCATTAATTGCTTCATCATAGTTATAGGGATCCTGTTCCAGTTCTTCCGGGATTGCCTCGTAAGACTCTCCCAAGAACGTGAACCTATCAGGGGGCCTGACTACGCTCCCACTATGACAAGGCACAGGTGTAATTACTGGGTTAGGTATGGGTGAATTTTCTTCAAGTTTGGTCATATTTGGATTTGGAATTGATCTCTTTCTGAATTTCTTCCAAGATAATCTTTTCTAAAGATTTCCGATCCATCATATAATCTTCCTCCAGAAAAACCGCATTGGTGCTCACCAGCACTTTCTGCTCTCTGGGATTATAGAATAACCAACCTTTAGTTCCTTTAGGATATCCTACAAACGTGCATACTTTTGACTTCGTTTCCAACTTATCCGTCTTTACCTTTAGCACGTGTCCCGAACAACCCCATATGTGTAAATGTTGTAGACTAGGCTTTCGCCCAGACCATAACTCCCGGGGAGTCTTAGGTACAGACTTAGATGGTACGAGGTTTAGTATGTACATTGCAGTATCCAAGGCGTATCCTTAAAAGGATATAGGTAATCCTGTGAAACTCAACATAGACCTAATCATATCTAAAAGAGTCTGGTTCCTTCTTTCCGTTACTCCATTCTGTTGAGGCATGCCAGGAGCAGACAACTGGGATAGAATCCCATTTTCTGATAAGTGTGCCATAAAATCACCAGAGAGATATTCCCCTCATCGATCTGATCGAAGAGTCTTGATACTCTTACCTAATTGTTTTTCTGCTTCCGCTCGAAACTCTTTGAACTTTTCAAAAACCTCAGACTTGCGGTGCATAAGGTATATGTATCCATATCCTGAATAATCATCTGTGAAAGTGATGAAGTATTCATATCCTCCTCTAGCCCTGACATTAATGGGTCCACACACATCAGTATGCACTAATTCCAATAAATCTTTGGCCCTATTGCCCTTGGATGAAAAGGGTCTTTTGGTCATTTTGCCTTTCAGACAGGACTCACAGACATGCATTGGTTCTACAACCAATGAAGGCAAGATACCATCTTTCACTAGCCTATCAATCCTATTTAGGTTTATATGACCTAGCCTCAAGTGCCAAAGTTTTGTTGGAGTAGATGAAGGTGACCTTCTCTTTAATGATGGCCTATTAATTATTTCGGTATCATGTATCTCATACATTGTGGGAGTTAACAGATAAAGCCCATTTGTTACCTTGCCAGAACATATAAAAGTACTGTTCCTATTTATGACAACTTCAGTACCAAAAGTAATAGAATAACTTTTATTCACCAAAGTAGAAACTGAAATTAAATTCCGTCTTAAAGACGGTACATATAGAGTGCTGACAAAACCAACTTATTATCTTGAAAACACAAAGTAATAACTCCTACTGAGACCGCATCCGCCTTAGCATCAGATCCTAGGTTGGCAATGATTTTACCGTCACTGAGTCTCCTGGTTTCCCGGAACCCCTGCAACGAATTACATATGTGATTAGTTGCCCCGGAGTCCACATACCAAGATTCTGAAGTACCAGTCGTAAAACTAACTTCAAAAACAAGTGACTCAATCATACCTGAGGTCTTCTTCTTAGACAGATAATCTGGACAATTCCTTTTCCAATGTCCTGTCATACCGCAATGGAAACACTTTCCTTTCGTCCCCGACCCCTTAGCTTTGTTAATACCACCATTAGGACCATTCTCCACCTTAGGACCCTTCGGAACTGATTTCTTCTTGCCTTTCCGCCCTCTGCCTTTCGGTTTGGACTTGGTAAATGACTTTTCTGTCATCAGGGCAGTGGGTTTCTTCTTCATAATCCCTTCAGTCACCACCAGCTGGCTAGAGTCAGATTCATCTTATTCATATTATAATTGACCTTGAAATTATTGAATGACTCTGGTAGTGACTCAAGGATTATGTCAATCTGCGATTCTGCATCAATCGCAGCCCCCAATACATCTAACTCATTCAATGAGTCCATCATTTTCAACATGTGGTATTGTACTGGTGTGCCTTCAGCCATCTTGGTGCTTATAAACACCCTCATAGCAGCCTGTCTAGCAGGCCTACCCTGTTCCGCAAACATTTCCTTTAAGTTTGATATAATATCATATGCAGTCTTATAGGATTGATGTTGGTGTTGCAAAACACTAGACATGGATGTCTGTATATAACATCTGGCCATCTCATCGTCTTTGGCCCACTTGGTGTAAATTTCATTTTCTTCCTGTGATGCTTCCGGCACTGGCTCATCAAGGGGGGGGGGGGGGGGGGTTTGGTAAGGACATATTTATATCCTGAAGCTGTCAAGACTATATCCAAGTTTCGTTTCTAGTCTACATAGTTGGATCCCACCAACTTATTCTGGTTGAGGATGGTCGCAAGTGGATTGAAAGTATTTGAATTCATGCTTGAAATACTATAGCACATAACCATACATTCAATTAATGAATTTAAATGACATTAGGGTTTAGTATTCTACCAAATTTATATGGAATCCTCATAACCACGAAATTCAGAATACATCAGAATCCCAATCCCCGGGGTATGCCTCCTTGGGGAGTGCAAATACCACCTAGATTGGGGCGGATCAAAGTTGGTCAAAATCAGAATTAAGACTAACTTTCTATGATCCCCTTCATTCATTATTATCTAGGTATCTCATACCAAATAATGAATGACTCCCGATTAGCTTCGGTTTCTAAAATAAATGAGGCAAATCCTTGGGGATACTACATCATTACTTTAGTTAAGTGTGACCCACCAACTAGCATTGCATGACAACCGTTGCGAGCAGCTCCTCCTTGGGGAGTGGGCCCCCGCCCCGTCTCACCAACACTATCCATAGGAGATCCATATCTAGTAACCAAACAAGTAAAAGCCTCCGTGGGGAACAGCCATTCTCAAGATGGCGCGAGGCTAATACTTTCCTTACAATGGATCTATGGTGGAAAACCATGGGGATTTCTAAACATAAATGCCCCGCTCCCACTGAATATTTTAGAATTGAGGATTTCCTTGTAAGGTATTAGGGCCCACATGTATATAAATATGAACATCAAATCATCTCATGATATGATGAAAGATTGGTTCCAAGTCAAGTTATTTTAAGGAAAGTCTAGTTTCTTAAATTAGTGTTACCAATGTGTCCATCTCATGGGTCATCAACACTAATTAGAACTCTTTCCATAAATTAATTTGATTTGACCAATTTTAGTAACTTGCTATGTTTGGATCAGATTTGGAAATATTCTAAATTAAGCATGCATCCATAAATAGAAACTGTTAAAATTAGAAACTAGTCCTCTCCTCCACATGGCCCTAGCGAAATAGACTTCTTGGACTTCTAGACTTTCCAAAACTTTGGAATTCATCAAACTCTTTGGGCAAACCCAAAACTCTTTTGGTAATCTTCAAGCTCTTTGATTAGGAGTCCAACATCACTTTCTTTCTTCGTCTCGGACATCGCCAGAATTTACAAATTTAGAAAAAATACATAAATTCCTATGCCTCGATTATGAGATTTACATGGTAATCTAAACATGGAAATAAAAGGGCTATAGGGTAATTCATCATGCCTCGCCCTTTCACGGGAAACCAAGGAAACCATGATGCCCTTTACATTTAGCCTCAAATAAACCAATAACCATAAATAGAAAGTAAAAGACTTGTGGGCCATATGGAGAGGACATGATCATCTGCAAGTTAGTATCTCATACAACCATACAAATCACAAAAACAGGCTGCCAAATAATGCTGGAAAAATAGGATGTAAGAGAAGACACGAAACTGAAAAATCCAGTTTCTGCAACCTAGAGTGTAGTGTCCTCGGTCGACCGACCAGATGGCTTGGTCGACCGACCTGCAAGTCACCCGGTCGACCGAGCACGGAGCCAGGTAGACCGGACTGACGAAAACCTGCAACTTGGGTTTTTCTATTTCGTGTCCATTCTTCACCAAATCACTTCCAAAGTGTTCCAATGGCTTCCTACCATCCTTCCATCATTATGAAACCCTTTTGTGACTAACCAAACATGAATCTACTATTAAACCAAGTGAATTCATCAAAACTAATCCTTTACATAACCCTTGCTCTATCCTCTTCACATCTCATGTAAAGATTAGAGATGATCTTACTTGAAAAAGACCAAGATCGAATCCTAGAGGGGGGGGGGGGGGGGGGGGGGGGGGGAGGGTGAATAGGATGAGCTCTAAAAAATTGGACCAATTTGAATTCTTTTAACTTTTAAGTCAATTAAGATTTGTTGAAGATTAATTATCTTGTAATAGATAGGAATCTCTAAGACAATCATTCACAAGGAAACACCAACTACAATCTTCATACATCCAAAAGTAAATCATCCATGAAAAGAGAGCAAAAAGTCAATCACCATGACAAGCACATTTATAGGGGTTCGGCCAAATTGCCTACATCCACTCCCGGTACACCTACCGGTATTCACTAAATCCAATTAAGGTTTAGGATCACCTCAAACCATACAATCAACACTATGCTTTTCAAGGCTTAGCATAAACCTTTACAACATATGCTTTTCAAGGCTAAGCATAAACCTTTACAACTTAGAATTTTCTCTTAAGAAATATGCCTAAGGATGCATGGATAAGAGAGCAATGTAAGTGCAATGGAGTGCCTCTAAATAGGCTAATTAGAAAGTAAAACCTCAACTCCTAGAAACATGCATAATAATGACAAAGTCTATGAATGATGCATTTTCTAGAAATAACTCTTTCTCTTTGAAAAGATGAAACTTTGATTGATGCAAAGATGATAAACTTAAGATAGAGAAAGAGTTGTTTGCCTAACACATGGATTTAGCAAAGTGAACAAACTTGTTTTCAAAGAAGATGGACTAAAGGTTAACAAGTTGGTTTTTAAAACAAGAAAGCAAAATCATGTGAAATAAAGATCATATGTTGATTTCATAATGCTATGATATGTTTAAAGTTCTAAGCATGTTATGAAGAACAACATTTCAATAGAAAGACACCTATTCTAATCATGCATTGAATAAAATCAAAAACAAAGAAACATGCATGATTTTAAAGAGCTTAGGATTAAAGAAAGCACACCCATTAGTAGATCAAAGGTTGAATCAATGGAATGGCTTCATAATCCCTTCAAAGATGCTCTAGAAAAGTTGCAAATGCTTGGCCTCAAAAGTCTCTCCAATGTCAGCAACTTTCTTCAAACAAAAAGCCACCTTTTATAAAGAAAAAGTTGCCAACGACTAGTCCCAGGTCGACCTGGAAACAGGGCCGGGTCGACCTGGTACTCACAACAGCTAGAAATCAAACCGTTGGAGCTTCAGGACCCAGTCGACCTGCAGTGTGCCAGGTCGACCCGGGTCCCTGGCCAGGTCGACCTGCCACATAGGCAGGTTGACATGAAAAGTGCCCAGAATTCTGAAAAACTTAGAAACTTGCAATATTTGAAGGGCACTTTCCAGGGGACTTTGAGGACCATATACAAACATGAATCCATGACTGAAAGAAGATGAAAACTAAATTTTTAAAGTCATGAAAACTCCAAATCAAAATAATGATTTTAAAGATAGAAACTGTCACGCCCCCGAACCGAAACCTCGGGGGCGGGAATGGGATTAAGCATAAAATATATTTTACTTCTCCCAGGATCCGCGTGTGTGAAGACAACACATCCCAACACATTCTGAATATTTTGCGGAAGCATTTGTGGCGTTGCGACCCGAAGTCCGTGGCCATCGGATTCCGCGTCGCACTCAACCTTTAGCATATAGCTAATATATCAAGAATCATATCAGACTGGAGTAACCAACACAATAAATTACAGAGCTGACAGTAACAGGATATTACATTCCCAAATATGTTCAAGTTACAATTATCAATGTACATTAATTAAGAATCCCAAGGAAAAGGCTAACAAAAGCCATACAACAAGAAGCTATAAACTACTACCCAAATGTGACGTAGCTCCGATGTCGAGCTCAATGTCTACACGACATAGCCGACAAACCAACCTGCAAGGCATGGCTCCACAGCCAACAAAACACTCAACTCGGGGCGAATAAATCTGAACCTGAGTACCAAAAGTAGTGGGTCAGACACGACGATCTGGCAGGTGGATGAAAAGAACACAATATAGCGAATAATAATACAAATGATAAATCATGCTATTTGCTCAAAATGCCGCATATAATTAAACGGGTGCAAAGTCGGGAATCTCGGGGAAAACTTGTATTCATTTCAAGCACGGGTAAAACATGAACATCTAATAAAACATGTGTTCGTTTGCATCATCTATAATCATAGATATTTGACAATCGGGTGTTCGTCTAAAACATGTATAAATATAGTGGTTTGACAAAACAAACGTTCATTTGAAACTTAAGTAAAAACACAAGTATACAACAAACTAGGTATTCATAACAGTCTAGCGAAACCAACGTACATTTGAAACCTACGTAGAAATACGGATATTTAACAAATCGGGTATCATTTAAAAACAGGTATAAACATAGATATCTGACAAACCAAATGTCCTTTAAAGCAAGCTCGGATATTTAACAACTCGGGTATTCCTTTGAAACATGTGTAATCATATAAATCTAGCAAAATCATTGATCGTTTGAAACATATGTAAAAGCATGGGTATTCGCCCAACCGGCATTCATTTAAAACATGTGCGGGTACAAAGAACAGAAGACAATATAATAATAACTGAATTTACATTGGAGAATATTAACACTTGTTTAAATAACAACTTTCATAAAGGAAACGAATCATTTATCGGAAAGCAAGTAAGCAATATAAAACATGTCGGGTATCCAAGGAATCGGGAACTGGCAAGATGGCAATCACAAGAAGCTAAGTCCTCTATCACCGAAGTGACAAGAGTATAACGGGACGTTGGTCTCAGTCACACAAGGTGAGGAGACTCAACGTAAATCATATATACAATATAAATATACGGGAACGGGACCACGGTAGCGAACTGGGTATCGGGACGGGACCACGGTAATAACCGGGTATCGGGATCCAAACTGCAGCTGGCGGGACGGGAGAGGGATTTCCAAGTCGGTGGATCAGACCGACAAGGTATCCAAGCTTAGTGATGCCGACTCATAGGTCAAAACCAATCGAGACATATGCAAGCAAATCAAGTACAGTAAATAAACAGGTAAAACGGGGGTGCTCAAGGGCACACTGTCACTTCATATCGGGCAATACATTTCGGGACAAATAACTGTTACTTGTGTAACTTCAATGCTTTCGGGGAAACAAGTAAATCAAGTACAATAAATAAACAGGTAAAACGGGGTGCTCAAGGGCACACTGTCGTATCATGTGATGCAATGCACTTCGGGACAAATGACTGTTACTAGAGTAACTCCAATGCTTTCGGGAAAACAAGTCATATAATGCAAATCTCGGGAAAAGAGGTGAAACAATGAACTATAACAATTCCGGAAAAATATTGATTTCAAGATCTATATGAGTGAATAGGGGTCCCGTATGTCGATTATTGAAATGACTTGGTACTCCTTGAGTTTGAAGACATTCCGGGCTCCTTATGCACTTTTACACTTTTCAAAACTTCGAATGACATCCTTGTGATATGGTTCCTTTCTCGAATGGCCTCATACAATGCTTAGTGAATCTCCTTTGATCGACAAAGCTCAACACTCGAACGAACCAGAGAGTTCGTTCGAGCGCGGAGCTTTTCGAAATCTGGGGAATTTCGGTTACCTGGCGGTCAGCTGGCGGTTAGCCGCCGTTGGGGCAGGCGGCTAGCCGCTGGCTGACCGCACAGCTGACCGCGGCTGGGCTGCAGAAATGCAGCTTACTGGAAAGCTGACCGCCAAGTGCGGTTAGCTGGCGGTTAGCCGCCGATGTGTTCGGCGGTTAGCCGCTGGCCAACCGTGGAGCTGACCGAGTTTTGAGAAGAAGAAGTGTGCTCTCTGGAAAAGCCACCGTGACATTTCGGCTAGCTGGCGGTTAGCCGCCAGTCACCAGGCGGCTAGCCGCAAGGTGACCGCAGGCTGACCGCCAGGTGCGGGAACACCCACTGTAATCAGATTTTTAGCCATTTCTCCTCCTTAAAACCATTCTCCTCACTTCCACTTAATCCTTGCCACAAAACTGAGCTAAAAGCTCCTCCAATGCAACTATCTACACTTCTCCACAACTCCAATATGGGTTTATTCCATCACCTCATCCGTCAATATCAAATCCAATGCAATTAAAAAAGAAGGAAACCATTTCACAATAGGGTACATTTGATATAAGCAAGAAGAAATTAAATGACATTCACCAATACACTTATAAGACATAAATGCACTATCATGAATGCACTACCAAAGCTCTATCATGGGCATTTATTTCAAACCAATGTAATAAATAGACATGAGTGAAAAGCACCAAAAAATCATGGAAAGCTTATAAAGATCAAAACATCCACTTGCATTTCTCTTCCAAAATCACTTCAAATCCTCATTAAACTCCAATGAACAATTAAATTCAAACACCTCTTTAAATGAGTATCAATTCAAGTCAATGTGACTTATAACATAACCATGAATAGCCAATCCAACCTCATTCCTTATAAAACCATATGAACAAACTTGACTAAATAAAATGCATACATTCCCAAGAGTTCCAAGAGATTTAACAAGAGAGAAAAACCAATTCATATGCATCTCGAAATCAATAGAAATGTGACAAGAAGCATATGTGCAAACATGTATCCAATGATCAAGAACAAGTAATAAAACTTAAGATTTTCTCATAAAACTTAATAACATTCAAACCATCCATTCATCCACTTGCCTTTGACTCTAATCAAGCAAACCAAGCTCCTAATCACCTCTCAAGCTCAAGATCAACAATCTCTACAAAAACCCCCAAAACAAACCCTAAAATGGGTTAAACAAAGAAAGACAATGAATGGGCTCAAACCCAACTAGAAAATAGCACCTAAGGGAGAGCCATAGCACATACAAGGAAAATGGGAAGGAGTCTTTACCTCTAAGGCCATGAATGAACAAGAAGGAGCTTGCAATAGGGGCTGCCCACCTTGGTTTCCCACAAAAATGGTGTCAAACAAGAGAGGAGATGAAGGAGAAGAGGTTGCCGGAGTTCCCTCGTCGGATTGGTGGCTTGGAGGCTCCATTAGAGCAAGAGAAATGGAAGAAATGGAGAAGAAGGGCTGCTGGCACTGTAGCTGGGAGGTTTCAGTCGATGGAATGGAGAAATGAGGGAGAAAGAGAGTGGAGTCACTTATATAATGGGTGGGTGTGGGTCCCACTTCACTTAACACTTGCCAAGGGTAAAACATCTATTTGTGGGCCTCGGATGCGATCGACGAAGAAGAGAAAAATGTTTCTCATAAAATGTAGTTTTCAAAAAGTATAACTTTGGCATGGTTCTGGGATCTCGAAATTTGGGTCCAGATTTGGTGTGAAAAGACTGTTTTGCCCTCCGGGCTGGAAAAACTGATTTTCGGAGCTTCGAATGGGGTACGGAGTCAACACGAAAGTTGTAGAGGATAACAAAACGAGTTAAATGAGGCTAAAACAAGGATTATCAGGAATTTCGAATAATCTCCCAACCTCGCGCAAAGTCACTAAAAGAACCCCCAAAGGGTCCCACTAATCACAAAGGCCCTCAAAATTCCCCAAAACTAGAGAAAAACCATTCTAGCTCACAAACTCAACCCAACAAATACTAATCCCACTAAAAGAAACTAATCCACAAATAAACAACACTAATCCAAGAGATTAGGGGTCGGGTTCTCACAGAAACTTTGGAAAACTTGAATGGATTTTAGAAACAAGAACTTCATGATCTTAGGAGGCAAACTGAATTTGAAAACCATGCATAGCATTTGATAAAAACAAAGATTAAAAAGGAGAAATATGCATGATGATCTTATGAATAAAACCATGAATGAATGAGAGGACAAGCTTTATGAAAGTGAATGCATCCTTTCAAATTGCAACAAAACAAAAACTCTAACAATCTCCCCCTTTGCAATTTGATGGCAACTCTTGAAGCTTGAACTCTCTCTCAATCTCCTTTAAATCTTGAACAGCAACAACTTTGGACATTTAAGGAGCTTTGGATATTTAAGGAGCTTTGGATATTCAGGAAGATTTGGATATTTTGGAGCTTTTGATTTTCCTTGCGGGAGCGACGACAAAAGACGACCATCCTAGAAGCTATACAAAATATGCACTCTAGGCAAAGCTACTCCCCCTCAACAAAAGCAACCCTTGAATCTTCTCCCCCTGAATAGGTGAACACCTGATAATTCTCTCCCCTTTTGACATCTAATTGCAAAGGAGCCTGCCCAGCAAAGATAAAACACACAACCTTGTTAGTAGCACCTGTTTATAAGAGATATAAAAGTAAAATTAAGAACATGTGAGAAGCCAACAAGAAGTTAGAATTCCGGGCAAGGGCCAATGCCCAATTGATGTCTCAATTTTATGAAACGATCATTTCCAAGGGGTTTAGTGAATAAGTCAGCCAGTTGGGTATCTGTAGGGACAAACATTAACTCAATTGTGCCTTGGTCAGCATGATCACGCAAGAAATGATAGCGAATGTCAATGTGTTTAGTGCGAAAGTGCTGAATAGGATTTTTTGAGATACTGATGGCACTAGAGTTGTCACACATGATAGGCATGCATTGTTGTGGAACATTATAATCTAATAAAGTTTGTTTCATCCACAACAGTTGAGCACAACAGCTACCTGCAGCAATATATTCAGCTTCTGCAGTAGACAAGGATACAAAATTTTGCCTTTTGCTATGCCAGGCTACTAAGCAGTTTCCTAAGAAATAGCAGCAGCCACTAGTGCTCTTCCTATCATCTATAGATCCTGCCCAATCTGCATCACTATATCCAATTAATTGCAGAGTTGAGTCATGAGGATACCAGATACCATAATGAGAAGTCCCATTAATATATTTTATGATACGTTTAACAGCTTTAATGTGAGACTCTCTGGGGTCAGATTGATACCTAGCACATATTCCAACGCTAAAAGAGATATCAGGGCGGCTAGCAGTGAGGTAGAGAAGGCTTCCTATCATGCTCCTATAAAGTTTTTGGTCAGCTTTCTTACCCTTAAGGTCACTAGATATTTTAGTAGTGGAGCCCATGGGATTGCAACTAGTCTTAGATTCTCCTAAGCCAAACTTTTTCATTATTTCTAGAGCAAACTTGGATTGACTAAGGAAGATACCATGATCAGTCTGACTAACTTGTAATCCTAGAAAGAATTGCAGGGGACCGACCAGACTCATCTCAAAAGTGGAGCTCATCAAATCTGAAAATCCTTGTGCTAGTTTCTCTGAAGTAGATCCAAATACTATATCATCAACATAGATTTGTGCTACAAGAATGTTTTGATCAATCTTTTTGATAAACAGAGTCTTATCAACTTTCCCACATTCAAAATCATTTTCAATCAGATGATTTGTAAGCTTTTCATACCAAGCCCGAGGTGCTTGTTTTAATCCATAGAGAGCTTTCTTGAGCTTATAAACATACTCAGGATGATGAGGGTCTTCAAAGCCTTCAGGTTGAGTAACATAAACATCTTCTTCAATTTCTCCATTCAAGAGGGCACTTTTGACATCCATCCGAAAAAGTTTGATTCTCATGCTACTAGCATAACTCAATAGAATTCTTATGGACTCCAAACGGGCTACAGGAGCAAAAGTTTCTTCAAAGTCAATTCCTTATATTTGAGCATATCCTTTTGCTACAAGTCTAGCTTTTTTTCTCACAACATTTCCAAATTCATCTGACTTGTTCTTGAAAATCCATTTAGTGCCTATGGGATTTTTCTCTGCAGGCAATGGGACAAGATCCCAAACATCATTTTTCTTAAATTGATTCAATTCTTCTTGCATAGCTTCCATCCATTCAGATTTAAATTCAGCTTCAGAAAAGTTCTTAGGCTCGATTTGAGAGACAAAGGAGTAATGAGCACATAGATTTTGGACTTGTCTCCGAGTCATAACTGTTGGAATTGGTGTATGCCCTAAAGCCCACTGACTGCACTCACATCTCTGTAACTAGATATTTATTGGTTATTTAATGGAATGACATCTTTCTCTTAATACTTGTGTATATGTATGGTTGTGTAAGACCCATTGTTTTCTAGTAATGACTTAGGTGTGTAGTGGCTACACACAGTAAGGTCTGAGTCATGGACACTTGAAAGAATAAACTTGTTCATAACTGAGAGATGGAGTTGGACACTTCATCTTGGTATAAGTTATAATGAGATACTCTCCTGTATTCAGGGTGACTTACCTAAGTCACGGGAGGCTTTTCCGGATTTATCTCATTAGTGCATGTGTCATGCATTGAACAGGACCACTTGTAGGTGTGATCTCTAATATAGTACTATCACAGAGAGAGATCAAATCACCTCTTGCTACTGAGTGACCAGTGCTCTTAATCTTGAGCATTTGTGGATGAACTGACGAAGTCAAGTTCTTATGCTTTAATTCACTACAGGTGAGATCCTGTTCATGGGTCAACAGCTCTGTGTTTTGGGTGCTCGGGCTTGATTAGTTGGGACGTACAAATGCAATATGGAATCTATGCCATTATGTGATGGAATGATCGTCCCCTTAGAATTATCCGATTAATCATCAGAATCTAAGATCTTAGTATATGGATGTTCCATATGGATATTGAACTTGTGGGTCGCTCCCTGGATCAAGAGAATGATATCCGGATGATGATTAAGTCAAGGGTATGAAGTTCTAAGGTTGAGATGTAATCAAGAAGGTGGATAGTACATCGGTTAACCTACTTGATTATGGATGTTACATAGAGGGGCATTATGGTCATTGTACTTGGTAGGTCAAAGACAATCGTCTATTTATGATGAGCTTTATTTGCATTTTAATATTTGTCCTTGGAGTGCAACCATAACTCTCTAGTGGAATGAGTTAAGGTTAAAATGATCCTAGTGTTGCTATGGGGTTAGCATCGACATTTTGGTCATTTTGGAAGCCAAGGGCAAATATGTCTTTTGGTCCCTTCTCTAGCCACTTTCCTAGATTGGCAAGGTTTCCTAAATTGTTTAAATGTGTGGAGAAATAATTTTGAGTGTAAATTCAAATAGGCCCATGATGGTATACATGAATTACAACTCTAGATAAATTATTTGGTACATGGGCCATAGTAAGTGTGGGCTAGCCAATGTGGTCCCTAGTCTGTGGGTCCCAAGTTTGTGCAGGTCCCATTACTTGGAAGGAGTTCTTTTTTTTTTGTGCAAGTTTTCCTAAAGTTTAGTAGCTTTCTAATTCAATTTAGAAACTAAATAGAAAAGGAAAGAGGGCTGGACGTCCATCATGGAGTGTGTTTTCCTTTTTGGAAAGTTCCTATTTTTTCTCCTTGGTTTCCTAGTTCTTTCAAGATACTTTCTCTCCAAGAGATCAGCATTATATATTGCTGATGGTTCCCCCTTTGGGCGTGGAACATCATTGAGGGAAGAAGGAGAGAAAATCTCTCTTGGTTGTGCAAGAGATTGGAAACAATAAAGAGGGGCAGCACTCACACCCTTGGACGTCCATTGCACATCAGATTTCCTCTTGCTGGTCCTTGTTTTCTTCCTGCAGAAAACCCACATCAGATCTGAGTTCTTCACTTCAGATCAAGCAAAGACAATTAGAGGGAAGTCTAGTTTGTTCCCACCAACACTAGCCAATCAGATTGGAGAAAGAGGAATAGAGGAGAAGACTAGAAGGGAACCTGCTGCAGAGAAATTCCAGCAAGGTTGCTGAAAGTTGCAGTCTAAAGAATCTGATCTTAAAGTTCAGATTTCAGAAGTTTTTCAACCCAAGAACATCAGGTATATGTTCTCCTTTGTATCTTATTTGTTTACACACAAGTTGATCATGATTGCATGGTGTTATTGTGTGATTTACATGGCTGGTTTGATTTCTAATTCTGATCCTAGTTAAAAGTTTTAAAATACCAGCTATAGAACTCTCTTCTTAAAAGGAGTTCAGATCTGATTCACACTAACTTTCAATAACTCCACTGCTAATATCTCCAATAACATTATCCATTGTGTGATTTTTCATTAATTTTGTTGGAACAATGGCTTTGGAAGGAATGCTCTCATTTCTATCTTTTGGATTAGATTGATCAATATTCATTTCAATTTCATCATCATCTTGAAGAATTCTTCCAACTTGATTTGCGTCATCAATGACAACATGAGCTGACTCCATTATAGGTATGGTTCTATGATTAAAAACTCTGTATGCTTTGCTCCTTTCAGAATAGCCTAGGAAAATTCCTTCATCAGATTTAGGCTCAAATTTATCTAACTGCTCCCTATCTCTTAGAATGTAACATTTGCTTCCAAACACTTTCAAATACCCCAAATTAGGTTTTCTTTCAAAATAAAGTTCGTAAGGGGTTTTGTTGGTATTCTTAGTGAGATAGACTCTATTTATGAGATAGCAAGCAGTATTCACAGCTTCAGCCCATAGATTACGAGAGAGATTCTTTTCATTAAGCATGGTCCTAGCCATTTCTTGAATAACTCTATTTCTCCTTTCAGTTACTCCATTCTGTTGAGGAGTTTTAGGAGCTGAGTATTGATGATTAATTCCATGACTCTCGTAAAATTTAGTGAATTTTTCATTTTCAAATTCTCCTCCATGATCACTTCTGATCTTCCGAATTTTGCAGTCCCTTTCTACTTGAATCTTATTGCAAATTCTTATGATATTGTCCACAGCATCCGATTTGGCATGAAGAAAGGCAACCCTGTTAGGGATTTTGTAGATTGCAATTTGATGGATGCATAATCATTCAAGCATCATTTGATTTACACACTTGCATTGTTTTAGATAAACTTGAAATCTTGTTTTATTCATGCATTGCTTTTAAGATTTGTAAAAGTATCAATTTATGCATGATTTGCTTTTAAAACTTGGATGCATTTGTTTTTGAAAAGAGTTTTAGAAATCAAGCTAGCCTTTGGTTTTAAAGTTTTGAATCATTTTAGGCTTTGTGTGTTTCATGTTTTTAAACATCTTAAAATGATTTAAAACATGTATTCAAGCTTGGTTTAGTGGCCCAAAAATCCCCTCCAAGAGAAACCTTCAAATATGCAAATTTTGGGAATTTTTGTCCCAAGGGGGGTGGTCCAGCAGTGTGGCCGGTCGACCGGCCCAGAGGTCCTGGTCGACCGGGAACACTGCAGGCTGCCAGGGCCACAGTGCACCAACGGTCAGAAATATGACCGTTGTGTGTTCCCGGTCGACCGAGACCTGTTTCCAGGTCGACCGGGGACTAGCCGTTGGGCACTTTTTGCTATAAATATGAGTTCTTTCCTTTGCCAAAAGTTGGGAATTTTAAGGCCCTCCTTGAGGGGTTTTGAGGCAAATAGAAGGGAAATGAACTAAGGGATGAAGGGGATCATTAGGAAAGCTAAAGCTTGGATTAATGAAGTTAAATCATCAAGTAGGCTCTACTTTCCTTAATCATATGTTTTCATGCTTTGTTTTATTTTTGGTAAATCATTTGTAGCATGATAAACTATGTTGTGTTGTGTCCTTAACATGTTTTATGTTTTGAATTGATTTATTGTTTTGGATACATCACCATTGATTCAATCCAAGTAGTACTTTATCTTTGGTAAATCTAAGTAGATCATGTTAATGTAAGAACCTTTGAAATTATATGTAACATGATTCCTATACTTGGTTGAATCTATGGTTGTTGTTTTTCAACATAAGAAAATCACTTTCAAAACTAACTTATGTTTTGGTTTCAACTTCTTTACAAATCATATGTTTTCATGTTTTGTTTTATCTTAGATAAATGTTTAGTAGCATGTTAACCTATGATGTGTTGTATCCTTAGCATGTTTTATATTTTGAATTGATCTATTGTTTTGGATGCATCACCATTGATTCAATCCAAGTAGTACTTTATTTGGTAAATCTAAGTAGATCATGTTAATGAAAGAATCTTTGAAATTATATGTAACATGATTCATATACTTGGTTGAATCTTTGGGTGTTGTTTTTCATCATAAGAAAATCTCTTTCAAAATATATCTTATGTTGTGGATTCAACATCTTTACAAATCATATGTGAATTTGTTTTAAAGTTTCACAACTTGCCTTGCATTGATTGGTATATCATTTTCAAGTTGTATTTATAATTACATATGATTTGTCCCCTAATTTCAATCAAATCTATTTTTATGTTTTGAGCTACATTGTTGATTTGATTGACATCCCTTTGCATCACATGTTTAGAGCTAATTAATTTCATACAACTTGTGAATCTTTGATATCATTAACGAGTTGTTACTTTTAACATGTGACTTGCATTCCTTCCTCAATCATAAATGTTTTTATGAGCTAAAACTTTCAAAAGCCTTAGGCATACATTTATGAGCTTTCATTTTCAAAATGATTGAGGACATCACACACACACACACACATCATGTACTTTCATCTTTGCATTCATAGTGTGCGTGTATTAGATTTTCACTTCCATATCCGCCTAATTAAGAGGCATTGTAATGAGCTTAATTGAATCTCCATCAAGTGTATTATAGACACTAATTAGAGAGATAACCAACCTTGTAGTTGAAGAGGTTATTGCTTAGCCTAAGAAAAGCATAATGTAATAGGTTGATGTTGAGCCTTGAAAAACATCATTGTAAAGGTTATTGCTTAGCCTATTGAAAAGCATAAATAGTGGAAATCCGGTGGGGTGTTGGATCACAAGCCGGTAGTGGATATAGGCATTGAGGCCGAACCACTATAAATCCTTGTGTGATGGTGCTTGCTTTGTGGTGACTGTTTTTATTAAGCTTCCGTATTTTGTTTGATAATCATCACTTGTGACTAGTTTGTTTTAAAGAAGTTAAAATTGGTTAAAATTGGTCATACATGAAGCTCACCCTATTCACCCCCCCCCCCCCCTCTAGGGTTCGGATCCCCGGACTTACAAACCCATCCAAAACGAGAATAATCATCGACCATAACCAGGATAAATTTCTTTCCTCTAATACTTTGCACTGGTGCAGGTCCAATTAAGTCCATGTGGATTAATTCAAGAGGACGAGAAGACGATATATCCTTTAATCCTTTAAAGCTCTTCTTGATTTGTTTTCCCAGATGACAAGCCTTACAGAGTTCAGATTTTTCATCACTTAACTTGGGAATCCCTTTCACAATTTCATTCTTTGACAAGGTTTTCATCAATTTGAAATTTATGTGACCCATCCTTTGGTGCCATAAGTAATTTTCTTGATCTTTAGTTATCAAGCACCTAGATTCATTCTCATCACATTCTTCTATAATGTAAATGTTTCCTTTTGTTCTTGATCCTGTAAGAATAACTTGATGGGTTTTATCATTTACCACTTTGCAAGATTGACTATCAAATACAATGTTGTTTCCTTTGTCACATAATTGGCTAATGCTAAGAAGATTATGTTTCAATCCTTCCACAAGGAATACATCATTTAAAGTTGGTATTTGATCTCCTTTCACACTTCCCTTGCCAATGATTTGATCTTTACTATTGTCTCCAAACGAAACATTTCCTCCATCATATTCCACTATAGAGCTGAATCTAGATCGGTCTCCCGTCATGTGTTTAGAACAACCACTATCTAAGAACCAAGTAGGGTTTTCCTTTGCTTTTAAAGTGGTTTGAACTAGGAGACTCTCAAAGTTTGTTCCTTTTACCATCCAAGTGGATAAAGAGGATTTATAGGGAATGTTCTTGGGGACAAATTTGAAAGGTATTCTAGAAGGATTTTTGAGAGACAACCTAATTTTATATGGGCAATTAGGGACCAAATGTCCACTACGATTGCAAAAGTGACAAGTCCATCTAGGTGTATAGTTTCTCTCAACTATAGGTTTGTGGGGACTCTTAGTAGAGGTTTGAGAACTATTCTTCATGATACTAGGGGAACCTTCAAAACCTATTCCACTCTTGTCACCATAAATTTTATGCATGCCCAACATTTGATAAAATTTGTCATTTCCTAAGGTGAATTTGTCAACAATGAATTTTCCTTTATTAAGTTTTATTTGGAGAGAGTTTGTTTCAAGTTGACTAGATTCAAGCTTGGATTGTAAATTATGAATTTGTTTTTGAGCATGAGTTAAATCTTCATTAAGAGTGGTGACTTGATGTTCCAAGTTGTTTTTCTCATTGATTGTTAATTTTAATTCATCTTTTATGATACTCACTTCATTTACAAGCTTTTTGGAATCTTCTTTTAAAACTTTATTTTTCTTAAGTAAGATTTCCCAATTTTCATATAGTTCATTATAAGCTTGTTGGATTCCATTATCCTCATCTTCTTCATTAGTTTCTTCTTGCCCTAATGTGTCATCTATTAATGTATTATGCTCATTTGGATCTTCAATAGAAGAAAGTAGAAGCCAATTAGGGTAATTTTCATCTTCATCATTAGAGGATTCATTTTTGTCACACTCTTCATCTTCCTCATCCCAAGTTATGTTCAAAGCCCTTTTTCCTTTCTTATCTCCCTTTTCAAATTCTTTAGGGGTGGAGCAATTTTGAGCAATGTGTCCAAACCCCTTGCAATTGTAACATTGCACATCTTTTTTAATTAGAGATCCTTTGGGATTTCTTTGGAATCTAGGACTTTTGCTTTCATTAAAATTTCTAATGTTCTTGTTGTTACTAAAGAACTTTTTAAATTTCTTAACAAATAAAGCATTGTCCTCATCACTATCAACATCACTTTCATTTTCTTTAGAATGAGAGGAAAAAGCTACTCCTTTCTTTTTATCTTGAACTTCAAAGTCTAATTCATATGTAAGGAGATTTCCTCTTAGTTCTTCAATTTTGATTTTGTCAACATCTTTGCTTTCTGTTATGGCAACAATTTTAGGTTTGAATCTTTTTGGGAGAGATCTTAAAATTTTTCTAACTGCTTTAGATTCATCCATCTTTTCTCCTAGGCCTATAAGAGAGTTGACAATTTCCATGAATTTAGAGTAGAATTCATCAAATGTTTCTTCCTCAAGCATCTTAATGTCTTCTAATTTAGAGGTCAACATTTGAATTTTGGCTATCTTGACCTGATCCGTGCCTTCATGGGTGGTCTCTAGGGTATCCCAAATTTCCTTAGCATTGTTGCATTTAACTACTCTATTAAATTCTTCTTGAGATAGAGCACAATATAGAGAATTTTTTGCCTTAGCATTTAAGTTTGCTCTATCTTTTTCTCCTGGGGTCCAAGCATTTTTGGGTTTGATTTTTATGGATATAACATTCCCCTCAGAGTCTTTTACTATGGTAGTGGGAGGATTATAGCCATCTTCAATGATGTTCCTGTTAGGAATTTTCTAGATTGCAATTTGATGGATGCATTATCATTCAAAGCATCATTTGATTTACACACTTGCATTGGTTTTAAATAAACTTGAAATCTTGTTTTATTCATGCATTGCTTTTAAGATTTGTAAAAGTATTGATTTATGCATGATTTGTTTTTTCATCTTGGATGCATTTGATTTAGAAAAGAGTTTTCAAGAAATCAAGCAAGCCTTTGTTTTAAAAGTTTTGAAACTTTTTAGGCTTTTTATGTCATGTTTTAAAAACCTTTAAAATCTTTAAAACATGTTTTCCAAGCTTGATTTAGTGGCCAAAAGGTCCCCCAAAGAAAAACCTTCAAATATGCAAAAGTTGCATTTTTTGCAAATAGGGGGGAGTCCCGGCAGTGTCGCCGGTCGACCGAGACACAGGTCTCGGTCGACCGAGACAACTGGAGGTAAAAACTGCATTTTTGCACTGAAACCTCCAACGGTCAGAAATCTGACCGTTGTGCCTTCCCGGTCGACCGAGGCCTGTGTGCCGGTCGACCGAGGATATAGCCGTTGGACCTTTTTGGCTATAAAATGAGTTCTTTCCCTTACCAAAAGTTGGGAATTTTTAACCCCTCCTTGAGAGGATTTGAGGCATATCAAAAGGGAAAAGAACCAAGGGATGAAGGGGATGATTAGGAAAGCTAAAGCTTGGATTAATGAAGTTAAACTACCAAGTAGGCTCTTCCTTTCTTAATCATATGTTTGCATGCTCTTGTTTTATTTTTGGTAAATCATTTCTAGCATGTTAAACTATGTTTGTGTTGTGTCCTTAACATGTGTTATGTTTTGAGTTGATTTATTGTTTTGGATACAACACCACATGATTCAATCCAAGTAGTACTTGAATTGGTAAATCAAAGTAGATCATGTTAATGAAAGAAACTTGGTAAATCATATGTAACATGATCCATATACTTGGTTGAATCTTTGGTTGTTGTTTTCCATCATAAGAACATCTCTCTCAAAACTAACTTATGTTTTGGATTCAACTTCTTTACAAATCATATGTTTTCATGTTTTGTTTTATCATTGGTAAATCTTTGTAACATGTTAATCTATGATTTGTTGTATCCTTAGCATGTGTTATATTTTGAATAGATCTATTGTTTTGGATACATCACCATTGATTCATCAAAGTAGTACTTTATCATTGGTAAATCTAAGTAGATCATGTTAATGAAAGATGTAACATGATTCATATACTTTGTTGAATCTTTGGGTGTTGTTTTTCCATCATAAGAAAATCTCTCTCAAATGTATCTTATGTTTTGGATCCAACATCATTACAAATCATATGTGTATTATTGTTTTAATGTTTCACAACTTGCCTTACTTTGATTGGTAAATCTTTTTCAAGTTGTCCTTATAATTACATATGATTTGTCCCCTCTTTTTAATCAAATCTATTTTTATGTTTTGAGCATCATTGATGATTTGATTGACATCCCTATGCATCACATGTTTAGAGCTAATCCATTTCATACAACTTGTGTAACTTTGATATCATTAACAAGTTGTTACTTTTAACATGTGATTGCATTACATCCTCAATCATAAATGTTTTTGAGCTAAAACTTTCAAAAGCCTTAGGCATACATTTATGAACTTTCATTTTCAAAATGATTGAGGATCACACACACACACTTCATTTGTTTTCATCTTTGCATTCATAGTGTGAGTGTGTATTTGTATTTCACTTCCATATCCGCCTATTTAAGAGGCAATGTAATGAGCTTAATAGAATCTCCATCTAGTGTATTAATGACACAACTTAGTGAGATAACCAACCATGTGGTTGAAGAGGTTATTGCTTAGCCTATAAAAGCATAGTGTAGAGGTTGATGTTAAGCCTTGGAAAAACATCATTGTAAAGGTTATTGCTTAGCCTTGGAAAGCATATTGTAAAGGTTATTGCTTAGCCTATTGAAAAGCATAAATAGTGGAAATCCGGTGGGGTGTTGGATCACAAGCCGGTAGTGGATGTAGGCATTGAGGCCGAACCACTATAAATACTTGTGTGATGGTGCTTGCTTTGTGGTGATTGTTTTTATTAGCTTCCGCATATTGTTTGATAATCATCACTTATGGCTAGTTTGTTTTAAAGAAGTTAAAATTGTTAAAATTGGTCATAAAAGAAGCTCACCCTATTCACCCCCCCCTCTAGGGTTCGGATCCCCATGGAATTACAGTTCCACACATCTAAGTTTTGAGATTCTAAGAACACTTGCATTCTAATTTTCCAATAGCGATAGTGTGTTCCATTAATCAGAGGAGGTCTATTGGAGGCATTACCTTCACCCAATTGAGATTGCATGGTGGCAACAAAAGAAAAACCCTCACTAGGATTCTAACTCTAGGTGTTTAAGCCAAAACAAGAGCAACCTTGCTCTGATACCAATTGAAAGACCAAGACCGAATCCTAGAGGGGGGGGGGGTGAATAGGATGAGCTCTAAAAACTTGGACCAATTTGAATTCTTTTAACTTTTAAGTCAATTAAGATTTGTTGAAGATTAATTATCTTGTAATAGATAGGAATCTCTAAGACAATCATTCACAAGGAAACACCAACTACAATCTTCATATATCCAAAAGTAAATCATCCATGAAAAGAGAGCAAAAAGTCAATCACCATGACAAGCACATTTATAGTGGTTCGGCCAAATTGCCTACATCCACTCCCGGTACACGTACCGGTATTCACTGAATCCAATTAAGGTTTAGGATCACATCAAACCATACAATCAACACTATGCTTTTCAAGGCTTAGCATAAACTTTTACAACATATGCTTTTCAAGGCTAAGCATAAACCTTTACAACTTAGAATTTTTCTCTTAAGAAATATGCCTAAGGATGCATGGATAAGAGAGCAATGTAAGTGCAATGGAGTGCCTCTAAATAGGCTAATTAGAAAGTGAAAACTCAACTCCTAGAAACATGCATAATAATGACAAAGTCTATGAATGATGCATTTTCTAGAAATAACTCTTTCTCTTTGAAAAGATGAAACTTTGATTGATGCAAAGATGATAAACTTAAGATAGAGAAAGAGTTGTTTGCCTAACACATGGATTTAGCAAAGTGAACAAACTTGTTTTCAAAGAAGATGGACCAAAGGTTAACAAGTTGGTTTTTAAAACAAGAAAGCAAAATCATGTGAAATAAAGATCATATGTTGATTTCATAATGCTATGATATGTTTAAAGTTCTAAGCATGTTATGAAGAACAACATTTCAATAGAAAGACACCTATTCTAATCATGCATTGAATAAAATCAAAAACAAAGAAACATGCATGATTTTAAAGAGCTTAGGATTAAAGAAAGCACACCCATTAGTAGATCAAAGGTTGAATCAATGGAATGGCTTCATAATCCCTTCAAAGATGCTCTAGAAAAGTTGCAAATGCTTGGCCTCAAAAGTCTCTCCAATGTCAGCAACTTTCTTCAAACAAAAAACCACTTTTTATAAAGAAAAAGTTGCCAACGGCTAGTCCCAGGTCGACCTGGAAACAGGGCCGGGTCGACCAGGTACTCACAACGGCTAGAAATCAGACCGTTGGAGCTTCAGGACCCAGTTGACCTGCAGTGTGCCAGGTCGACCCGGGTCCCTGGCCAGGTCAACCTGCCACACAGGCAGGTTGACATGAAAAGTGCCCAGAATTCTGAAAAACTTAGAAACTTGCAATATTTGAAGGGCACTTTCCAGGGGACTTTGAGGACCATATCCAAACATGAATCCATGACTGAAAGAAGATGAAAACTAAAATTTTAAAGTCATGAAAACTCCAAATCAAAATAATGATTTTAAAGATAGAAACTTTGGAAAACTTGAATGGATTTTAGAAACAAAAACTTCATGATCTTAGGAGGCAAACTGAATTTGAAAACCATGCATAGCATTTGATAAAAACAAAGATTAAGAAGGAGAAATATGCATGATGATCTTATGAATAAAACCATGAATGAATGAGAGGACAAGCTTTATGAAAGTGAATGCATCCTTTCAAATTGCAACAAAACAAAAACTCTAACATTACCGATCTAACATGATTAGAGATGAGGTATGGCTCAGATACCAATTGTTTGGAAAATAGGTGGGCCATTCAGATAGGTTTCAAAAACTTTTGACCCACTTGATGCGGGGATCAACTATCTAGAAGGCAACAAGACCCAATCCAGGATGCAAACCCTCAAACTCATAAATCATGTACAGCAATATAACCTATCTAGAAGATAGCAAAACAGCGCCTAAACATGCAACCACGAAATCTACAACATACAAGGATGTGGATTATACCTTTGGAGCTTAGTAGTGCTCTAATGGAGAAGTTGATTTCTTTCTTTGATGATGAACACCTTCACTAATCAAATAAGAATCTCCAACACCTTTTCATCTTCCACGCTATGACCCGTATTAGATCTCTTTTCTCAAGAAGATTGGTGGAAACTTCAAGAGAAAACCCAACTAGTAACTCTAAGGAACTAAAGGAGAAAGAGAAGAGAACTAAAAGAGGAAGAGAAGTTGTGCAACACTTGCACAAAAGGGCTGGAATTGCTCTCTTCTCTATGGATGTCCAAGAGGGGATATATCCCCTATTTATAGTCCTCCATTGCACCTCTTTACCTATTTGAAATAGAAGTTCAACTCTTATTACAAAATAGTAACCTTCTCCCTTGCCAGTTGCCATAGAAGTCTCACTTCCACAACAATTAGTAGCTTTCTCCTTTCTAATTCAAATAGAAATCCTACTTCCATTAATGATTAGTAACTTACTATTACCACTATTAGAAGCCTTACTTCAAATAGAAATAGTGACCTTCCTATTAGAGTTCAAGTAGAACTAGTATCATTCTAATAACTTGGGCTAGCCTGGGGACCACTAGGGATTCCTTAGAAAGCTGGCTCCAACTGGGACACGCGACCCCACATCTCATGTGCAATCTGGGCCCACAGTTAATTGCAAATAACTCCACTATATAAATGCAATTGTAGTCCAGTCTTAGGAATATATTACAATGAAGACCCTAAACTTCCTCATTACCACAAGTAGGCCCCTCCATCTATATCCATGGATCAATTGGACATGTCCACCAAATTAGATCCATATCTTATTATCCTTGAGCCGCAATTAATTATAGTGATCATTTGGTACCGATCCAATTAACTCTTAATAGGAATGGGTGCGCACTTACCAATGATAAATCCATTAATTGGCACAAGGGGATATTAAAGATAGATTCCATCTTGACCATTGAAAGTTCCTGCAGCTCTACTACCACGTACCCAAATCACCGAGGTGTTAACCTACAATTGGCCTCACTCATTGGTGACTCAAAGCAAATGAATAGATAGAAACTTGAGTTCATTAATGTCTCAGGATTATGAGCCTATTTCTAGGGAATTATGAGAGCAGACCTTAAAGTAAAGACAGTGTATATAAGGTGCATCTCATGGTCCATTAATACATCCAATGTACCAGCATCATGATCCAGAATCTTACATTCCGATGATCGAGACAAATCACACTATCTCATAGTGATCAAAGTGCTAGAACCTTGTCAGATGAGATGCCCAATCTCATCACTAGCTGTGAAGATATTTAAGTATAAGATTTGCAATACATGTCTCAGGTATGTGGATCTCATCCATACAGATGTATTACATTTAGTATACTTGTGGACTCCGGTTCGTCTCATGAACCATTATGTCATTCGTATTAGTTATGTACAAACAAGTAATAAAACACCATTCATCTCATGAAAGGAAAGCAATAATATATATTGATGAATAAAGAAATTAATCAATTTATTCATCATTTACTGGTATTGAGACCTTAAAACTAACAAAGTCGTGCAAATCAGAGCACAAAGTTTCCTATTTTTTTGGGAAAGCCGAAGACTTTGCCACGCAGAGTTGTCGTTTTTTGTCAAGAGCCGAAACTAGGTCAAACGATGTCGGAATGATCCGAAATTCGACGTGAAGCCTCCTGAGTAGTAGATAGGACCAACCATGGGCTTTTTTTGAGTTTTGAAGCCGTTTGGGGTCCCGACGCCGCTAGGCTTGATTTCACCGCGAGGAAGATGTCGCGCTTTGTTGTGCGGTCAACCGATGTCCGATTGGCCTGAAATTTGACAGGGAGCCTATTGGAGTCATTTTGAGATGATCCATTAGCTCCGATTTGGATTTCATGATCCCGGGGTGCCCTACCGCCGGTAGCCTTGATTTTCTTTTGGAGCGTCAAAGTCAGGTCAAATGTTGTTAGAATGACCTGAAATTTGACGTGCAGCCTTTTTTAAGCATATTGAAGCCGTCCATGTGCTCCGTTTGATGAGTAATGGTCTCGGTGGTTCTCGCCGCCGAGGGGCTTGATTTTCTTTCGGAGCGTCGAAGTCGGGTCAAAAGTCGCCGGAATGACCTGCAATTTGACGTGGAGCCTTTTGGAGGTATTATAAGACCATCCATAAGCTCTGATCGAAGTTTTGATGTCTTCGACGCCGCCGCCGCCAGGAGCGCAGTTTGGCTGCCGGAAAAGTGAAGTTGGGTCAAAATATGTCGAAATGGCCCGAAACTTCCTGTGAACTCCTCTTTTGGTTGTCTCAGAGGATCTTCAGTTTTTGTTTGATTCTGACAAGATCTGATGCTTGAAGCAGCATTGCTCGTTCGTAGTAGGAAGCGGCTTCATGTGGCTTTTTGATGTTGAAGAGGCAAAGTGTCATTTTTGGTGTCAAGAAATGCCCCCTCGAGGTACAGCGATGAGTAGCTTTTGGAGTCGATGTGCCTCAAAAAGAAACTTGAAGGAGAGCTTTTTGATTTGACCAAGAGTTTTTTAGCATTTTTTTTTTTGAATAGCCTTTTGAGTTTCCAAGGGGATATTATGGTAGTGGGAGAGATCACGTACCATCTTAGGGCAAAATTTTGAAAATGACATGAGGGAGTTGGATTTGGGTTTTGGGTTTTCCTTTTGACCTTGTGAACCTAAGGGCTTTATGTGGCGCATCAGGCGATGAAGAAAGATTTTTTGGTTCTTGACCTTGTGACCTAACGAGCTGTATGTGATAGGTTAGGGGGTCGGGGTTTGATTTTTCGATTTTGACCGTGTGACCCAGCAAGCTGTATGTGGCAAGTTGAGGGGTCAGATTTGGTTTTGACTTTGTGACCTAACAAGTTGTATGTAGCGAGCTAGGGGGTCAGGATTTTTTCGTTTTGGCCTTGTGACCTAACAAGCTTTATGTGGCAAGTTAGGGGACCAAAGTTTGGTTTTTTATTGGTTATCAATTTCAAGATTTTGGCTTAATTTGGTTCATGACGTTGGATGGTTTGGTTTTTTTGGAAACTCATGAAGCTTTTTCTTTTTTTTTTTTTTTTGAATGGTTCAATTGACTCAAAAGAGGCATGGAACCATTTTGTATGCTCTTGGTAATAGGAGTTTTCTGAAAGGAAGCCCCTTTAGTGCCTAGGTGGTCAAACCTGACTCATGTGGGCTAGCCCATTGGACCTTAAGCTTTTAAATATGGCTTAGATCTCACATGGTGTCATTTTGTAAAGAATATCTAAAAATATCTCTTTTGGATAGAGAATATCTAAAAATATTCTTACTTGGAGAGAATCTCTCATGTTTCCTTATTTTTGGGAGAGATTTTCTCAAAGTATCTATCTTTAGGAGAGAATATTTCTCATTCCCGTTCTTTTTGGAGAAAAATTCTCAAAGAAGCTTCTCTTTAGGAGAGAATATCTCTGTAACGCCCCACCCTTCACACATGCATGATATTGTCCGCTTTGGCGGGCGTGCACGCGCGAGGACTTCCCAGGAGGTCACCCATCCTAGTACTGCTCCCGTCCGAGCACGCTTAACTTCGGAGTTCTTACGTTTTCCGGGGCCGCACGGTTTTAAAAGGCCTCATGCAAGGTAAGGGTGTAAACTTTACATATAACCCCATTCACTTTCCTCTCTATAGTCGATGTGGGACTCCGGGCGTCACATTCCACCCCCCTTAAGGCTGCACGTCCCTGTGCAGTAGCCTGCCAAGTCTATGTAGCCTACCAGCCCTCTTGGCCCGCCCACATGGAGACCCGCCCACTTGCACCAGACCACGGCAGGGGACCCACACTCGAACTAGTTGAGAGTCGGCTCTGATACCATTTGTCATGCCCCACCCTTCACACATGCATGATATTGTCCGCTTTGGCCCACGGGCCTCACGGTTTTGCTTCTGATGTGCCTCAACCCATCCAAAGGCCTCATGCAAGGTAAGGGTGTAAGCTCTTACATATAACCCCATTCACTTTCCTCTCTATAGTCGATGTGGGACTCCGTGGCGTCACATTCCACCCTCCTTAAGGCTGCACGTCCCTGTGCAGTAGCCTGCCAGTCCCTGTAGCCTGCCAGCCCTCTTGGCCCGCCCACATGGAGACCTGCCCACTTGCACCAGACCACGGCAGGGGACCCACACTCGAACTAGTCGAGAGTCGGCTCTGATACCATTTGTCATGCCCCACCCTTCACACATGCTTGATATTGTACGCTTTTGGGAAGGTTGCTAATTTTTAGCACTTACCTCCTTTATTTTCTCCTTGTTTCCTCTTTTGGTTTGCTCTCTTCTATAAAAGCAAGAGGAGATTGGATCTTTGCTTCCTTGCTCTCTTCCTTTGCAAGAGTCTCCAAGAGTGCTCCAAGATCAAGAATTCTTCTTCTTCTTCAAAGATCTTCAAGCTTTTCTTCTTCTTTTCCATCAATGGCTTCAAGTAAGTTTTCTTCCTTCACAAAAAATTTCCATTGTAGAAGTAGAATTCTTTTCTTCTCTTCTTTTCTCTCTTTTTTTTTCTTTTCTTTTTCTCCACGTGTTTTCTCCTTTTTTTTCACGTGCTGTTTTTTTATTTATTTTTTACGTTTTTTTTTTCTTTTGCACGTTTTTTTTTTCTTGCCTGTACGGACCTGGCCGTACTGCCACGTGGCAGTGGGCCACGGCCTGCTGTCCAAAGAAAAAAAAATTAACTTCTCTCCCCCCCTTTTTTGCTTCTCTTTTTTTGCTCACCATGAGAATGAGGTTTATGTACCGTGAAGATGAGGTTTTATGCATTTCAAGATGTTCACGCATATTTATTTCCTTTCTTTTTTATGCATCAAGATAAAAGGCTAGAATCTCTAGGTCAAGCCAACATGAATTTTGACTTTGACAAAGTTTGATTGGTTTTGACCAAGTTGGGTTGGAATTGATCAAACTTTGGTTAAAGTTTTCCTAGCATCTAATGCATGATGATTTTTTTGATGCATGCTTTTTAATAAATTGATTGGGAGCATGATGATGCATGCCTAGAAATCTTTTACAAGTTGTGGGATTTGGAGCACGCAGCAATGTTGAGCCTTTTCCTGACCTTGCCGGATTTTGAGGAATTTTGCAAGTTTTGGAGTTTGGAGCTCGCAGCGATGTTGAGCCCTTCTTCAAGCTTGCGGAGATTTGATGAGATTGGTTTGATCTCGCAACAATGTTTGAGTTCAACCGTTCTTTGAGGATGCTTCATTGAGTTCGCAGCGATGTTGAGCTCATCTTCACGCTTCCTATCTTTTTCGGGATGTCTCCCGTTTCTTCGGAATTGTCCCGGAATCATGCCAAAATTTCGCTAGAATTTTTCTTTAGCAAAATTCTGTCACTTTGATGATTGATTTTTTTTAATCCTTTTGCAGGTAGTTCCTCTAGAACGAACAAGGGCAAAGAGCCTGCTATTGATGAACCTCGTCAGTCTACTAGGTCTCCTAACGTGGCCGTACAGCAGGTCTGGGAGAAGGTTAGTTTGTGGAGAAGAACTTGGAAGAGTGTGACTCCCTCAATCGCGATGAGATGAGACAGCGATTGATCGCTCTCAAGGATAAGGAGTTCTACAGGAATGTGGTAACAATCGTCCTTGGGTCATGGACGATCAGAGCGTTGTGCCCAAGCCTACCTTCTTCTTTGGCGATGCAATCCCTGATGACTTGACGTACCAAAGAAGAGACTTTCAGTTCTGTCACGCAGCTGATGGTGAGGAGAGAACTATTTCTACCTGGTCGACTTTTGATCGGACTATATTGATCGTGAGTCTTTCTCCCACGTGTCCCAAGAGGGAGGATCCTCCAAGCTGGGTGAAGAGGACCAATGTGATAAAGACAGGGGTTTTTGTTGGCGGTCCTTCCGGATATACGGAGAAGTCGCCTGTCCGTATGGACATGTTGATGCCCTCCAGTGGCTACCAGGGTTCTGACAATCCGTCGATCAATTTGAGACCGGTTGACCTTGGCATTTTTCGGGGTGATGGCAGCAGTTGGGTGAAGCCTTTTCGACTTCGTGGTCATTTCAGTGGTAAGAAGTTGAGAATCATGGACTGATCACACCCTGCAGGTTGGTGGAGCCATTTTGAAGGAGGTCGGGATCTTCGATGCGGTTCGTGCTTTCCGGAAGACCGTGGTTTTCTCCGATGAGGCCTTCATGGCCATGCTAGAGTCATTCCTTCCACAGACCAACACCTTCGTTGTGACAAATGGTGAGATTGGTTTTACTTTGAAGGAATTAAGCGTCATCACCACGCTGCCTATCCTTGGCAAACTCTATGAGGAGTTTATGCCTATCGATAGCGTTCTTGAGGTGCAGTCTGAGGAGTTCAGGCTCCTGTACTTCCAGCTTGTCGCCTTCTATGATTTTTTGAACGAGAAGGAGGGCTTGAAAGTTCGGTGTAGCAGTTGGAGGAATTGGAGCTCCAACTTCTTTGACGGTGGAGAGTATTCTGATGGTATGGCCCAAGATGCTAGGGCCAAGAACCCAGGTTCAAAGAAGATCTCCGTTATGCGAGATGACTTGAAGAAGTTCTTCGAGAGTACAGAAGCCATTTGTCCTGACATTGCACTGCGAAGAGATCTCGCTGTTTACCTCACTTATTGGTTGGGTGAGGTTGTTTTCGCTAGAGGAGATGGAACACACATCAGTCTGCATTGTATTTTTCTGGCTTGTCAGATGGCGTTCGGAGAGCGGTTGGCTTTGGTGCCAGCCCTGTACTCCTACTTGTATACCGATCTAAAGGCTGCTGCTTTTCTGGTTCGGCTTGGGCTCCTTATGAATAGGGTATTTTCAGCCCATATTTTCTATTCATGGTATGTGTACCACTGTCCCGGCTTCCACCGCTTAGGAGTTGCACAGGACGATGACCCTTTCATGATTCGGCTGGCTAGAGGGGCAGCCGTTAACGAATCTCCTTTGTATGCCCATTTGAGGATCCGACAGCTTAGGGACGTCGAGATCGGGCAATCTTCAGTGAAGCTTTCCCCAGGTTTGCGGAAGAAGGCTTTTGATTTTGGAGCCTCCCGTGATTCCACCAGGGCGGGGTCGAGAAGACATTACTCCTTGACCAATGCAGAAAAGGGGTGGCTTTTTAACATACGTGTTGGTACGATGGTGTACCGGAGACATCTTTTTGTTGATATCAGCCGTATGTTCCCTCGCATTTCGCGCTGCAGTTGGGCTTCTCTCAAGGCGTTGTTGGAGCGCCTTCGAGCATGGTGAAGCGCTTTGGAGGTTTACAGGATGGGAGGAATGCATGGGCCTTTTACAGTGCGGAGGACACTACCGCCACGATTTCCTTTCCTGAGTTGCCCACTTTTCAGACTGCTGGCTTCATGAAACGGTTCGTGGAAAGCTTTTCTGTTTACCGGGGGCTTTCCAAGAAGGAGCTTGATGTCAAGTAATCTCCTCGGAAGGGTCTTGGCAGGTCAGATGGAGTCCGTTGAGAGGAAGTCCCGGCTTTCCTTTCCGGAGAGAAGCACAAGATCGGCTTTCTCAATGAGCAGGACATCATCGGACCAGGAGTTGTACACGAGATACCTAGTGAGGTCTTGGATCAGCTCGAAGAGGCGGAAGCCAAGATCGACACTTGGATGCAAGCGGAATTAACAAAGGCTTCCATGGGGTCTACTGGAAAGAGCAGACCGTCCGGTGAGGAATCAAGCGAAGCTCCTGACTTTGACAGTGGGCGCGGGTACTTCAAGTAAACCATCCCATAAAAGCAAGAGGAAGAGAGGGTAGCGCCGTAATAAGAGACGACACAATGACTCTCCTAATTTGGAAGTCCCTCTCGCCACAGCTGAAGAGATGTCAGGGGATGCTGATGAGCCTTTGGAAAAGAGGAGCCGAGAGGACGAAACCGTTGATGAAGGTATGATTCCTCTTCTTTCTCTTTCCATTTCTTTCTTTGAGATTTTCTTGTTTTGATTTTCCTTCTCTCTTTTTTTCAGTGGAAGATGAGGATTTTATGATGCTTGAGGTTCCAGCGGATGAGGCAGTGATGGATCCGATTGCAGCATCTGAAGAAGAACCGAGGGGCTCTGGATTTTGTATTTGTCGCAAAACCTGTAGAATCGGTGATCCCGAAATTGTGGTCTGTTATCATGAATGAATCTTTTAGGTATGCCGAAGCGACAAATGATGTTGGTGTGCAAGAATTAAAGGACTGGCGCGGCCTTCATTTCGCTGAGCGCAAATGCTTCTGACCACTTGGAGAAATAATCCGTAGCGGCGAAGATGAAGCGATGACCTTTGCTTGACGGGGGAGAGATAGGACCTATGATGTCCATACCCCAAGCTTCGAACGGCCATGAGGTTACTGTGGGGGTGTAGCCATTCTGGAGGCATATGAACATAGTCTCCATGAACTTGGCATTGGCTGCAGCGTTTAGAAAATTGCATGGTGTCAGCTACCATGGTAGGCCAATAATATCCCAACCTTTTTATCTGATCATAGAGCTTAGGACCAGCCTGATGAGCCCCGCAAAGACCAGCATGAACTTCTTTGAGGGTTTCCTCGGCCTCTTGTTGTGACAAGCAGTGCAGAAGTACTCCGTCGAAGGATTTTTTGTAAAGCATTTTTGAAGGTATATCCAAATGAAAGTTTGGGGCTCGTCTTTGAATGCTTACCCGTTCTTTTGGATCTTCAGGGAGGATTCCGAACATGATGTAATCAATGAACGGATCTCTCCAGTCGTCGATTGGAGGTTTGAGGATGGAGATCCGACTTCCCGCCAATTGGTGGCATTCAGGAACTGCTTGGTGTGTGTTAAGAGGAGGGAGAATCCTTCTCTGACACACTATAATTTGCATGTTCTCCCCTTCCTGGATCGCCATGGATGCGGTAAGTCCGGCTAGGGTATCTGCACGGATGTTCTCACCTCTAAGGATATGGGTGATATGACAAATGTCAAACCTTTGGCGAAGTGATTGTGCCTTGTTGTAGTAAGGCAGCAGATCAGGCTTCCTGACTTCGAATTTCTGATTCATCTGGTTGACGATCAGCTAAGAGTCCCTAAAAGCTTCCAGCATGGTGATGCCAGATTCTAGGGCGAGTTCCAATCCTACAATCAGGTCTTGGAACACAGTTGCATTGTTTGAGCATGGTTCCAGTAGCGAGAAAGCGTGTGAAATCATGTGCTTGTAGAGGCTAACAAAGAGGATACCAACTCCCGAGATCAGCTTTCTTTTTTAATTTATCCTGGTTGCATCGTCAAAGTACATGTCCCATGAGGCATTTGGTGAGAAGGTCTCCACTTTGTAGATAGGTTCGTCTGGGAGATCATCTCTGAGTGGGGAATCTTTAGGCAACGGATTGTTAGACCCCGACCCAGACCAATTCGATTAGTGTGCGATTAGTATGTGTTTAGTCCTAAGTGGGTTTAGTTGTTGTTGGGTTAGAAGTAATTAGTTTAGTTTTGGACATAGCTTTGGGAATTTTGAGAACGTTTAGTATTAGTCTAACACATTCAGGAAGGCCTGAGTGCACGAGTAAGCTTGGGAGGATCGTATCGGTTCCCGTGTGATTGTGATTTTGATTTCATTTGAATGATTTTTCTATGTGTTACAACTTTCGTCTTAAGCTCATTCATGTTTGAAGCCCAAAAACCAATGTTTTGGCCCAATGAGGGTAAAAATTGTCTTTTATGCACAAATCTGGACACAATTTTCGAGATCTCAAAACCATGTCAAAAATATAGTTTTTGGAAACTAGATATTTCGAGGATCGTTTTATCCTTCTTCGTCGAAGTCATTCGAGGCCCATAAGACCATGTTTTAGTCATCTCAATGTTAAGTCATTTGGGACCCATTATCATCACTTAAACCCCCAGTTCTCATCTTCTTCATTCATTTCCCCAATCTCTGCAATTTCCTTGACCTAGGGCTGGAAAACCCTCTTTCCCTTCCACTTCATTCCTCTTGCATGAGCTAGCTAGAAGACTCCAAAGAAGATTCCAAGGCTACCATCTTCTTCCTCCCGTCCTAAGCTCTCTATTGATGCAAGTTTCTTGAGGTTCCAAGTTGGGCAAGAGCTCCTTTTTCTTCCCTTTCTTTTGTTTGGACATTTCTAGGTAAGAGCTACAACCCATATTTTTCATAGAGTTATTTTGGTTCCTTAAGATCATGTTTTCCATGTTTTCAAACCCTTTTTGTTAAAATGGGTTCTTTGTTCCATTTTGATTGAGTTTTGAGTGGGTTTTCTCTTGGATTTCCTTGTAGTGTGGAATAGCTTGAGTGAAGTGCTTGAGAGGAGTATTAGCATTGGTCAAGGCAAGTAATCTTTCTAGGAAATGATGCATGTGTGTTTTGATTTCATTGTATTTTAGAAATTGTGCATTAAATTTGTTTACAAGCTTCATGGTTATGTTTTATTGGATTTGGATCTGTGAAATGGTGATAAATGAACCCTTGGTGAGCATGAAGGCTCAAGGGATTGTATGTCATTGATGGATGAGAAGGAGGAGAAAAATGTAGTGAAGGTTGTACAAGAGAAAGGCAGTTTCTGCAAGAAGCTGGTCCGCTCGAGCGACAAGCCTCTGTTTGGTCCGAGAGCAGACAGAGAGTTGTCCGCTCGAGCGACCCTATTGTCCGCTCGAGCGAACTGCCCTCTGTATAATCTGGAACAAGACAGAGAGTTGTCCGTTCGAGCGCACCTTATACCCGCTCGATCAAACTGTCTCGCTCGAGCGAAGTGTCATCACCTTATAAAGTTCGCTCGAGGGAACCTGACAGATTCAGGAAGGAGAATTATTTTGTTTGTGTATTTTCTTGAAGGATTGAAAACTAGACTACGTTAAGGGTTTTAACTTGACATTGTGTAAATGGAGCTTCGAAATGCAACCCAACTTCGGGGACACCAATTCTTGTATATTCTGACAATCGGGGTCCTAATTACACAAAGGTCAATTAGCAGCTTTAACACATTCTTGTCAGATTTCGTGTTTTCAATTTCCGTCTTGGTACTATATGTACCATCGTGTACTAGTTTTGGATTTCAAGTTTAAGCTTGTTTGAAGAATTGTTTCAAGAAAAGGGGGATCACTTCCTGAGCGTGTTATGCATATTAATTATGCCTTTGCTAGTCGTGTTCATCGTGTTTTGATAAGTGATTTCCCCCTTTTTATCTCGACATGTTTTGTTAGTGTTTCGCGTGTTTTGTGCATTCATGAATTAAGTAAACACCACTGAGCTTGGACTGCCCTTTCAGTTTGATCCACTGTCTGGGGGTCCTTAAACATGTGGACTGTCTGCAGACTGGTCGTGTATTTATTACACATCGTGCGTGTAACATCCCAACCCATAACCCATATTAATTATAATTAATTGCATGATTAGTTAGTAAGTGTGTTTAGAGTCTTAGCGAGTCGGGTTTGACGTATGGATCTCGCGTGCGAAGTCTCGCTCGATTCGGAGTGCGTTTGGGTATAGTAGGGGTGTGTGTCGTTATTTCCGGAAAGTACCGAGGACTTTTTAGTATTTTTTCACTTTTTGAGATTTTGGTACCGTTGGGTAGATGGTCTTATTTCCTAAACTTTAGTCTTCTATCCCATCTTGATCCTGACCCTCGAAGACCCTCTAAAACCTGACTGGATCCAAACCCATTTAAACTTTCCTTTCTCTCCCATCCTTCCTTTCTCTCTCTTCACTCATTTCCTTCTCTCCCTTCACTCCACGTGAATAGCCAGCTGCGTCCCTTTCTTTATTTCTTTCCTTTATTCTTTCTTTCCTTCTCCCTTATCTTCATTCTCCTTTCTCATTCAACACTCACAGCAGCCCTCATCTTCCTTTCCTCTCATCTAATCCCTCTCGTTTTTCCCCTCCCTCACTCCTCGCTGCGTCGCTGCCCCGAAGGTGACCAACACCTGCGTTACTGCTGGCCACCATCAAACCCACTTCTCTATTTCTCTCTCTCTCTCTCCCTGTTTTCCCGATTTTTCCCTCTCTGTTTCTCTCTTCCTTCTTTGTTTTCTTTCTTTTCTCTCATCTCTCCCTCCACCCCTTGCTGCCAACGATTTTAACCCATACCCATTTCACTCTTTTATTCTCTCTCTTCTCTTTGTTTCTTTATGTCTTATTCCCTGTCTCTCTCTCTCTCGTTCTCTGTTTTCTCTTGTTTCTTTCTCTCTCTATTACTGTCTCTCTCTCTAATCACTCATCTCACCAATCTAACCCACCCCAACCCATTTCATTCTCACCACTCCACTCACAATCAAGTGAGTTGACTTTCTCTCTCCTCCATCACCACTAATTTAGTGGGGCACCAATCAAGTGGGCCCCACAACCTTCGATCATCACTATCATCTTCGCGTGGACTCTGCGAGCTCAATCATCTAGGATTTTTGGATTTGGGCATTTTTCCACCAAAGGCAAGTAGATATTTATATATATGCTTAGATATGTTTGTCTTTCCTTTGATTTGATGATTGATGATGATTTAGATTACCACATGCTCATTGATACTTTAAATGTTGAAAACATGATAATATAAATTGAATGGTTGGATTGGGATGGATGTTGGTTGGATGGACTTGATGAGAGGGGGTATGGATGTATGTGGAGAGGGCAAGGCCCTATTTTCTTTGTTTGCAGGATTAGAATGGAAGGGTTAAGCCCTTCATATTGACTGATTACACATTCTGGGATGTTGGAAAGGGGTTTCCACCCATTTCACTTTAGTTACAGAACTGAGGTTCTGTAACTGCAGTGTATGCGGTTGACCGGGTACTCTATGTGAGATATGGACCGGGCCCACTGATGGATACCTTTTGAATGACCCTTTTGACATTCTTTTAGTTGGACTTAGGTGGAACCTTGGCTACCTTTCTGAACTCATGTGACTATATGTAAAGATGTTTTGAGCCGACGTCTTTTACGGTTAATCCGGTTACATCGGTTACAACCTATCTCAATCTTGAACGGTACGGGACAACGGGATACCCCTTTTATATCTATGCACGAAGACTGTTTGTTTCGGTATCGCGAACCCTAATTCCCTTCGTTGACTGAGTATGGTTGTACGATGCATCGGGTTTAACATTATACCTAGGATTGGATTGTTTATCGCTTCTGATTCCAGATTGTACCATTTGGTACTTTTCTACATGCTATGTTCATGTTCCTTAGCTTCGTTTGCTTTGTTTTGTTTTTGGATTACTTGATGAACCTAGGTGTTGAACTTAGGATCCCTTTTGATGTTCCGTTTATTTTGACGATTGATAGAAGTGTTGAGGCTAGATGGCTTTGATTGTAAAAGCTTAACGAGGACTACCTATGGTATTGATATTAGAAGAAGCTTGCTTGTTGGGTCTTGATCTTGATTTGATAATGGAAAGTAGTCTTTCTTTTATTAATAAATCTTGTTCGCACAAGAAAATCTAGCCCCTCACTATTGTGTGTCTAGGGATTTTGTGTCAGGCACCACTCAGTTGTATATCGCCCAACACGGATGGGGCACCATCTGTGTGAGGACCTTGATGAACGTCTGCGCAGTACGACTTTTTACATTTTAGATGGATGTACACCATCGGATACATCTTGAACACTTGACTTGATGACTATTGGCCTCTTGGTATCCATCTGGCTTGTTGCCGGGTTTTTATCCTGTGCCTCTTGTTTGCCGGGTATATCCCGTGCCTCTTGATATCTCCACCACGACTCAATGTGAGTATGGGAGGGCAATGACACTATCCCGTGGTAATTAGCATATGTGGACCGCCTATTTTGTTAGATGTGTATGTTAGTTTGTTATGATTCGTATGCTATGCACTTCTTACGATCAGGATGCTATGCATGTTTTATGATCTTGTTTATCACCTATTCTGATTCGTTCTGCATATCTATTGAAGTTTTATATTTATATCTGCCTACCGACCGTCGTGTTTGATGGTACTACTCTTGGTGCATAGGTACCGAGCCCTTTTTCATCGAGGAGGAGACGACGGAGGAGATTCAGGCGGATCAGTCTGATGACCTCCTACTATAGTACGGACGACGTTGTATAGTCGTACCGACCCCGTACTCGAGTGCCTCATGCTTATTTTGGATAGATGCATCTTTTGGTTCTTATTTTGGTTAGGCCCAAGTTTTATCGTGGTCTTTCATTGTAATTAATACTTTTGTTTAACTGTTTCAAACTTAAACTTAGATAATATAATTCCATATTGCTCTTAACTATACATGTTGAGATACCACTTGTTTGTATGAAGCTTCCGCTATCTCAGTCATTGTTGTATTTTAAATCAGGGATTTGCTTATATGTTTTCTAAAATGTTTATTGTTTCATGCTTGCACCTAAATTGATTACCTACCAAACCGTTGTGTTTGACCCTTGTCTATTGGTGCCCAGGTGCAGGAGACGTTGCCTTTGAGGAGGAGCGTCAGGAGGAGGCTTGTGAGCCAACCCCTGTTAGAGAGTGGCAGCCCGACGATGTCATCTAGATGTCGGGCGGGTTCTTGAGTCTCGTCAACATTTTGTTGGGGTTTCCTTTGATTATTTTGGAAAAGTGTATTGGCCTCTGTTGGCCTCTTATGGGTTGTAACAAAAACTTAACTTATTTTCTTGTTAGACTAATAACTTGAATTATAATGGGAATGTCATGTTAACTCCTTTCTTTGATACTATGCCTTGTTATTATTTGTTGTGGCACTTAAATATTTTATTGGTGCTCATCTTGATGTGTTTTGCTACACGCTTCCGCATACTTGATCGTGTGAGTCAGATTCCGTATGTCTTTAGGAATCCTCACCGCGGGAACCTGTGGGAAAGTATATCTCTGAAGTACACAACGCATGTCGCAGGCCGGGGATCCGTTCAGGGGTCGTGACACGGATGCTCTGCGAAGAAATCTGCTAGGGCTTGGCCTTTGATTGTCGTTTGTGGTACATACCTGATATCAAATTGTGATAGGAGGATGGACCATTTTTCCAATCGGGCATTGAGAGAACCTGCTTTTGTGACAAGGACCTTTAAGAGGTTGATCCTCGAAATCAGGTAGATTGTGTTCGAAAGAAGGTTGTGAGGTAGCTTTTGTACAACGAACATCACTGCGTGGCATTCTTTCTCGACTGGAGAGTAGCGATGCTCCATACCTACCAGCATACGACTGAGGTAGTATAGCGCAACTTCTTTTCCTTCGTCATTCTCTTATGCAAGCAGAGCGCCCAAGGAATGGTCGAGAGCCCTTGTGTACAAGATGAATGGTTTTCCAGTTGTAGGGGCAGCCAGCACTGGTGGTTTGGTTAGGTATGACTTGATATCTTGAAATGCTGCTTCACATTCAGTATCCCAAACAAAGTTCACACCTTTCTTCATTAGGCGAGAGAATGGACGGCACTTTCTTGACAGGTTGGAGATGAACCGTCTGATGTATGCCAATCTTCCTTGAAGTCCTTTCAGTTCTCTTAAGGTTCTTGGAGAGGGCATTTTTAGAATAGCCTTGACTTTGATGGGGTCTAATTCTATTCCAGCTTTCCGGACTATGAATCCGAGAAACTTACCCGATGAGACGCCGAAGAAGCATTTCAGGGGATTCATTCACAGTTTGTGTTTGCGAAGTCGGAGGAAGACTTCCTGAGGGTCTTTCAGATGGTCTTTTTCTCCTGCTTTTGACGGCGATGTAATCAACGTAACATTCAACCGTCTTGTGTTGTATATCTTGGAATATCTTCATCATAGCCCTCTGATATGTGGCACCAACATTTTTCAGACCAAATGGCATGACAGTGTAGCAATACACGCCAAATGGGGTCCGAAATGATGTGTGTTTTTCATCTTCAGGATGCATCTTTATCTGATTGTAGCCAGAGAATCCATCCATAAATGGCATTCGCTCAAACCCACAGGTGTTGTCAATCATCACCTCTGGTATGGGGAGCGGGAACTCACCTTTGGGGCAAGCGCAATTTAGGTCTCTATAATCTATACAGACCCTGATCTGCTCATTTTTCTTCATCACAGGGACGATGTTGGCCAACCATTCAGGATGCTGTTCTTCACGGATGAAGCCAACGCTTTTGAGTTTTTGAACTTCTTATTCGATTTTTTCCATCACGTCCAGACGGAATCTTCTTTGGCTTTGTTTGACAGGCTTGATATCTTTTTGCAGATTGAGTTTGTGGATTGCTATTTTAGGGTCTAAGCCAAGATTTCAGCATAAGACCATACAAAACAATCAACGAACTCACGAAGAAAAGAGATACACTCGGGTAACTCATCATCCTCTATATTCTTGTTTATGAATACAGGACGTGGGTCATTTGGTGTTCCCAAGTCTATCTTTTGAACAAGATCTTCTGTTGAAAGGTTCGAAGGTGGTTCCTGCACAATATTTTCAGAGGCTTCCAACTCAATGAAACCTTATGAGGTTTCAAGGGCATTTTCAGGCCAAGGCTTTGTTTCTGGCCATGGGCCTTCAGGATCAGTGATCTTCTCAAGGCTTGTTATGAGATGATACCAATTACCTGTTGAAACTGGGTCGAAGTAGAGTACATCTTTTGAAGACAATGGTTCTTCTGGGTCAGAACGTCACATGTCTTTATCACCGGACAATTCCTCTTCATCATCAGAGAAACCGTACAAATTGGTAGAGCTTCCCGGATCCTTGACGGATGACTCTTCAAAGAGATATCCAGGGAGATCAATGTCTTCAAGGACATGAGATGTTGAGGCTTGGTCGGCAAATCGATTCCTCAGCATTTGTGTCAATTGTCTCATGAGAGCATCGGGATCATACCCCAACCCATGTTCTACACGACTGTAGAGTCTCCAATCTTCTAGTTGACTTTTGGGCAAGGCAGGCTACAATGGTGTGAGGATACCGCGACCTTGCCCCAGACCGATTGGGTTTTGAGTGTCATAACTCATTTTCTTCATAATAGCTTGTGTCACAGGACTATATAGAAACAGTTGAGGTATACCTTTGTTTTGGAAAGGTTCAAGCATGGAATTTGATGAAGAAGCTTCTGATTTGTGGAAGAAGATTAGCTTCTCTTCTACTGAGGTTGCTGGAACAACGAAGGAAGCAGACGTAGATCTTTTACGTCAGTAGGTATCTCTATTGGGGGTAGGGCAGGCTGAACTTGTTGAGTGTCAGCTTGGCTTGATGGTGTGTTGTCTTCTGGCTCCAACTCTGAATCCGTGTCTTGCATGATAGACACGAAGGAGAATATAAACTTGCCCCTAGACTTTTGCTTTGTCTTCTTTGATTTGGTTGTGATGACCAAACGCTTTAAAGATTTGAGGGAGACAACGAAGGGAGATGGATCTCTCTCTTCAGGTTTACCGGAAGGTTTGTTTTCTTCCGATGATCGCTGAGGAGCCTTGCCTTTATCGTTCCGGAGATTTTCGACAAAGGGTGTTATTTCTTCCTCCTTTTCTTCTTTTTCATCTTTGTACATTTGAGCATTTGCAAAATGAACTTCTTTGCCTTTGAAAGGTTTTTTGTCTGCAAACACTAGATGTATCGAGCCGTCATTGCCGACGAACTTGATGCATTGATGTAGAGTTGAAGGGATGACACCATTCTCGTGTATCTAGGGACGTCCAAGAAGGATGTTGTAGCATGAAGGGGTTCTTATTGCATACACAATGACTTTAGAGATAAGATCACCGATTTGCAACTTGAACCTGATTTTGCCGATAGGCCTTTGAGCACTCCCATCGTACCAAAAAATGGATACTGATGTGTGACTCAGCTTGCTAGGTGGGACGCCAAGCTCTTCAAGTGCCGAAGTAGAGATGAGGTTGAGTGCAGACCCTGGGTTGATCTGGACTCTGTGTATCGGCATTTCTTTGATGTACCCTGTGAAGTACAGGGGTTGGTTGTGCTTTGTCTCGCCTAACGGGAGGTCGTCCTTACCGAAGGCGATGGTTGCACTTACTGCTTTCTGTACCGAGAGGCATTCAATGCCTGATCCTTCGGTTTTCTTCTTTTCTCCTTTTGAGGAAGTATTTGATTTTTTGACCCTATAGTCCATTTCAATTTGTAGGACTTGTGGGGCATGTTTGTCGACATCCGCATTCAGCCTTTGTAGTTCTGAAATGAGACTATCACGAGTTTGTGGAGACATTCGTAATAAGTCCAGGATGTGCAGTCGTGCAGATATGTGTTTGAAGTGCCCAATCAAGTCGTACTTGAAAGCCTCCTTCAAGCCTGCATGTTCATTATTGTTGCCACTTAGGGCATTTACAACATCTTTTCCCCAATGATTTACATAAGAAGAAGAAGAAGATTGGTTGTAGTTTTTGTGGTAATCCCGGCCAGAACGGGTACCTCTACCAACTTCAAGAGCTTCTTGAGAAGGGTCTTCATTTGGAAGATTGTCCTTGGGATCCAAGGGTTGATCCTTCTCGTTTACTGAAGATGTGCCTGTAGCAGAATCACCATCCTCAATGACTGCATTACATGGAGCATTTTCCGGGAACAAGTCCTAAACAACATCTAGCAACTTCTCTCCTTCATTGAGTAATTTGTCGGTCCAGACATCTCCTATGAGGTCAGGTATCTGGGACCAACTGACCAGGTCTCCATCGGCTGAAGTTTCTTCAGGATGATCAGTCGGAAGAGCTGTGAGTTGCGACGTCACGACTTCAGGGGATGAAGGCTGAGAAGATGTTATCTCAGTGGAAGTCACCCGAGAAAATGTGGCTCCAAAAGATATACTATTAGGTGTAGCCGGAGAGTACGTGTCTTCTGTAGATGATGCTTCAGAGGCGCTATCATCCTGAGCTATTGCATTGTAAGTTGCCCTGATGGGAGATCCCCCCAGAGCGGACTATTGGGAATCGGACCCATCATCGGATGTGAGAGGATCATCTATCCAGCAACTTTCTCCATTTTTAGGAGTTGAAGGAGGAGGTACCTGTTGATTTTCAGGGACTTCCGGTTCCGGATTTTGATCGCGAAGATCTTGGTCTTGTTATAAGGCAAGGTGTTGTAAGACCCTCGCATACTCTTCAAGATCAGGCATGGGAGCCAAATCTTCTTCTTCATCTGCCCCTTGTGATTCGACACGGTCGGGTTCCACTTGAGCGTTGAAGAGTGCTGAGTCAACAACATTTTCTTGAACATCCTCCTGGTCTTCTTCATCATCAGACCAGGATCCTTGTTGTTGATATGGGTTATACCTGATTACTGGCATAAGGTGAGATTCCGGAACCCATTCTTCATCGGAGAGGTATTCTCCTATTTCAAGGGATTCCTCCCACTCGTCGGTGTCACTGGACTCATATCCATCCATGGAGAATCCAATCACCGAATTGCAAGAGTATGATACCCCCTGCACAGTTTCATTTTTTAATTAGGTGGCATGAAATCACCAAGGGTGAACTTTCTTTCCACCTTTGAAGCCTTGGATTCTTCCATTGCCCCCAGCAAAGCAGTGGAAGATGTCTCTGCCTTTTGAGGGACTTCTTGCTTTGGTCGAGCTTTCTCCTGCTGCTTGAGCTTGCGGAGTTGTCTCTTAACTTGCCTTCGCTATCGAGCGGTAGGCTTTGTTTTGAAGATCTCCCAATTTTCATCTTCTAGGAGATCGGGATGTACCCATATAGGTTGTCCGTCAGGTGTTGGATAAGGGACCAACTCTTGGGACGTTTGGGTCATTTTTATCACCTTGAAGGAAGTGGTGGTCTTCTCCTTTGGTGATTTTGAAGTTTGTCCATACGACACCATGTTGACGGAGGCAGACCCATAGTTTTTGTCAAAGGTAATGACTTCGTTTTTCCACATCTCGTTGATCTTCTCTCTCACAACGAAGCATTGATTGAGAGGATGCGAAATCATCTGGTGGTAGGGACAATGCCGAGGATCGTTGGTTTTGCCAACATCTCCCGGTCTTTTGGGCTCAGGCAAGGTGAGTTTACCATTTGCTACGAGAGCCTCAAAGATTTCTTCAACATCTTCATCGAACGGGTATTTTTTCTCTACTCGTTCCTTGAAGGCATCAGAGAGTTCACGTTTCTTACCTGCAGCTTTGTTTTCAGCTTTCTTTGGCTGCTGAGGAGCTGACTTGGTTTACACATTAACAACCTCCTTTTTCTTTGGCTTTGAGGTCGTAATGGTAGCCTGCTCTTTCTTTGATGACTGCTGACTGTTGAGGTCTTTGATCACCGTTTCTGTGAGACCCCGACCTGAGTGAACTCGATTAGTGTTAATTGAGTCTTGTGCTAGCCTTAAGCGTGATTAGTAATTTTTTACTAAGTTGGGTTTGGAATAACTTTTGATCTAGTTTTGGGGAATTTTGAGTGCCTTGGTGACTAGTGGGGCCCTTTGGGGTTCTCTTTATGACTTTACGTTTACTTGTGGGATTTTTCGGAATTGTTTTGATTTGTGTTTTTATCCCATTTCATCTGTCTCATTAATCCCGACAACTTCCATGTTGATCCCATCCCTGTTCGAGACCCCAAAACTTGACTTTCTTAGCCTTGAGGGCAAAACAGTCATTTTACACCAAATCTGTACTCAAAACTTGATATCCCCGAAACCCACGAAACATATACTTTTTGGAAACTAGATATTTCGGTGATCATTTCTTCCTTCTTCGTCGAATTCATTTGAAGTCCCAAAAACCATGATTTCAGCCCAAAGAGATTTTCTAGTGGTGGGACCCATTCTCACTTGCTTATATAAGAGGAACCCATCTCTCTTCTTTTCCATCTCCATTTTCCAGCACAAAAGGCAGCCTAGGGTTTTCTCGTGCAACTTTCTTTTCTTCTTCTTACTCTCTCCATGTCCAATCCACACCAAACTTACATCAATCAAGAAATGGAGGTTATCATTCTCTTCCCCACCTTGCAAGCTTCCTTTTGATACCATTTGTTGAGAAATCCACCAACTTTGAGATCTTCATTGAACTAACTCTTGCCATTTGGAGACCATACAAGTAAGCAATCTTCTCCATCTCCTAGATTTGTATTCTTCTAGTCCTTGAGAAGCTTCATCTTCATTATTGAAAGTTTTTTCTTCTTCATTCATGGTTTGACCCATTTTAGGGTTTGTTTTGGGGGGTTTTTGCTTGTAGCTTGGATTTTGAGCTTGAGAGGTGATTAGAGACTTGGATTTGCTTGATTAGAGACCAAAGGCAAGTCGATGAGTTAATATTATGAGCTTTCAATGGTTTACATGAGGAATGTGGTTGATTTGTCATTTCCATTCATATTCATTGGCTTACATTGATTTTTGAAATAAATGCTTTGAATGAACCCTGCTAAGTCATTTAATGTTTTGGAAACATATGGGTTTGGTACTTGTTGTCTTTTGGATATATCTTAAATGAATGTTTGTGATTTGGTTTCTCTTTCCTCTTGTGGTTGATGTGGTTAAGAAGGAGGTGATGGAATGAACACATATTGGAGTTGTGGAGAAGTGTAGATAGAGGTATTGGAGGAGCTCTTAGCTCAGTTTTATTGCCGGGATTAAATGGAAGTGAGGAGAGTGGTTTTAAGGAGGAAAAGGGGCTCATATCTGAACACAGTGGGTGTTTCCCGCACCTGGCGGTCAGCCAGCGGTCACCTGTCGGCTAGCCGTCTGGTGACTGGCGGCTAACAGCCAACTAGCCAAACAGTCGTGGTTACTTTTCCAGAGAGCAAAATTTTCCTCCTGAAAACACGGTCAACCTCACGGTTAGCAAGCGGCTAACCGCCAGCCAACCAAACCATTTCGGTTACATTTCCCGTAACCTGTCTTTCTGTCAGGCCAGCCGCGGTCAGCCAGCGGCTAACCGCCTAACCCAACGGCGGCTAACCGCCATCTGACCGGTAGGTAACCGAAATTACCCAGACAATCATTCTAGAGAGCTCCTCGCTCGAGCGAAATCTTCGGTTCGCTTGAGCGATGAGCTTTGTCCGTCAAAGGCTATGTTTGGGACAATGATGAATTATTTAAACGTTTTGGGGCTATTCATTGAGAACCCCTCTATGTCAGGGAGATTTACTAAGCAATGTATGAGGCCATTTGAGAAAGAAACCATATCACGAAGATGTCATTCGAAGTTTTGAAAATTCAAAGTGTATAAGGAGCCCGGAATGTCCCCAAACTCAAAGAGTACCAAATTATTATTAGATCGACATACGGGATCCCTATTCACTTCAAATAAATCTTGAACCCGATACTTTACCCGAAATTTCAATTGTTTATTGTACTTTATCGATCCCGAGATTTATACTACATGCCTTGTTTTCCCAAAAGATTGAACTACACTTGCAATGGTTACTTGTCTTGAAGTGCATTGCACCACATGAAACGACAGTGTGCCCTTTAGCACCCCCGTCCTGCCCGTTATTTACTTGTACTTGATTTACTTGCACATGTCTTGATTTGTTATTTGACCTATGACTCGGCACCACTAAGCTTGGATAACCCTATTGGTTTGATCCACCGACTTGGAGATCCCCCTCTTGTCCCGCCAGCTGCAGTTTGGATCCTGCTACCCGGTTATTACCGTGGTCTTGTCCCGATGCCGCAGATTGCTACTGTGGTTCCCGCCGCTACCGTGGTCGTGTATAGTATACGTATATGTATTTATAAGATCCATTGTTTCTCCTCACCTCGAGTGACTGAGATCAGCGCCTAGTTATTGCTCTGTCACTTTAGTGATAGAGGACTTAGCTTCGTGTGGTTGCCATCTTGCTTGTTTCCCGTTTTCCTTGGGTACCCGTACATGTTTTATACTGCATTATGTTTTCAGTAAATGATTCGTTTCTTTTATGAAAGTTATTGATTGAACAGGTTGAATGCTTTTACAGACGTTTGACATGAATATATGATTTGTCAGATATCCATGTTTTACACCCGTTTTACATAAATACATGATTTGTCAGATATACATGATCTTTCCACCCGTTTTAATTATATGCATCATTTGATCAAATAGCATGATTTATCACATGTTTTATTCTTCAGTATATTTATTATATTTCCACCCACCTGCCAGACCGTCGTGTCTGACCCACTATGTTGGTACTCAGGTCCAGATTTCTTTGTCCCGAGCTGAGTGCTTTTGTTGGCTGTGGAGCCATGAGTTGCAGGTTGTTTTGTTGGCTATGTCATGTAGACATTGGGCTTGACATCGGAGCTACGTCATCTATGGGGTAGTGGTTAATAGCTTATTGTTGTATGGCTTTTATTAGCCTTTCTTGGGATTCTTAATTAATGTATATTGATAATTTGTAACTTGAACATATGTGGAAATGTTTATCCTGTTACTGTCAGCTTTGTATTTCGTTGTGATGGTTTACTCCAGTCTAATATGGTTCTTGATATAATAGCTATATGCTAGAGGTTGAGTGCGTCGCGGAATCCGAAGGTCACGGACTCCGAGTCGTAACGCCACGAAAGCTTCCGCAAAATATTCAAAATGTGTTGGAATGTGTTGTCTTCACACACGCGGATCTTGGGAGAAAAATATATTTATGCTTAATCTCATTCGCGCCCCCGAGGTTCTGTTTCTAGGGCGTGACAGTTTTAGCCTCCATAGCTGCTTCTAGGAGTTCTCCCAGGTTCTTTGATTTGTTGCTGATAATCATGGAGCGGATTCTTGCTCTCATGTTGTTACGGCAGATGTCGATGAGCGATGCATGTGGTAATACATCTGAACATTTGTATGCCATCGCCTTCCACTTGTGAATGAAGTCGTAAGTTGACTCATTCTCTCCCTGCTTTAGGCTGCAAAGTTGTGTCATAGTAACATGATGATCCTCACCTTTGAAAGTGGGTCAGGAAGCTTGTCTCTAGCATGCTCAATTTTGGATGGAGTCCTCCGGCAGAGTGGAGTACCAATCGAAGGCTGTACCTTTTAGGGTACTTGCAAAGAGACGGACCTTGAGGGCGTCTTGATCCGCAATAGCTCCCGTCAATATTTTGAAGTGGATGATGTGTTGTCTGGCTGAACCTTTCCCCGTATATGTTTGTAGAGTAGGTTGCTTGAATTTTGTAGGGAACGGGACCGAGTCCATCCAGAAGGGATATGGTGGCTTGATCCCATGCTCCTTCAGTGTATCCTCTTCTCTTGCTTTGGCGAGGATATCGTCAACGTCCCTTTTGGTAAGGGCGCGTGACTCGCTGTTTTCTGCATTTTGCTCGTTATCTGGAGGAGGTTGGTTGTTTTCTTGATGCTGCAAAGTGAGAAGAAGATTTTCCATGAGAGCCTCAATCCTCTGCTGACCTTGCTCCAATTGGTGGATGCGTGCGGTCGTTTCATCCGGAGGTGGATTGCAAGGTTGCTCAGAGTTTGTAGCCAAGACGTTCATCCTCCGTGATTCGAATGAGGAGATTGTCCTGGTGACTGAGCTGGGGTTCATTCTTGAAGAGCTTGAGGAAGGATTACTCTGTTGTCCTTGGCTTGAAGGAGTAGAAGATTCTTCCAAGGGTCACCGTTCGTCTGACATGAAGTTTGGTTGCCGACTTCTGGCGTCTTTTGGTTTTGCCAACCATATGGACAGTAGCAACTTAGTCAAATCTTTCTTTCTCGACCCATTTTTGAGAGACTTGGAGGATATGATGTTGGGTCCTTTGTTTCTCTAGTCTCTTTTGTCGATATGACATACGGTGACGTATACGACAGGCAATTTGAGCTTTTGTCAACTCTGGTTGGGCTTTGGCAATGAAGGGCGTACTCCTTCGAGCGCAGCAGCCAAGCCCGTCTTCTTTGAAGCTGGGCATAGACAGGATTTGGACCCGGTCCTTCGACTGTCGTAGCGAAGCTTTGAATTTTGCAAGTTCAACCCCTGTTGAGATAAAGGACTGAACTGCAGGAGTGCAGGCCTTGGCAGGTTCTTGTAGAGGCCTGGTGATGTATGATTTGATTTTTGGCTTGTAGGAGCAAGCCGACTCATGGTGGGTTGCCTTCTTTGTCAGGCAAGAGGCTGGTTTCTCCTCCTTCATGTATGCAAGAGGATAGAACCGATTTTCTTTCAGAGGGGTCAGGTATGCTGGCCTTAGAGATGCTCGAGACCTCTGAAAGTCCTGGGATCCTAACCCTAGAGGGGGGGGGGGTGAATAGGGTGTCCTACAAATATGACCAATTAAAACCAAATTTAATTCTTTAAGGTAAACTAGACACATAAGATGATTTACCAGACAAGATGCGGAAGCGAAGAAGACAATCACCATAAATAAACACCACAACACAAGGATTTATAGTGGTTCGGCCTCAATGCCTACGTCCACTATCGGCTTGTGATCCAATCACCCCACCGGATTTCCACTAATTATGCTTTTTACTAGGCTAAGCAATAACCTTTACAATGTTGTTTTTCTTAGGCTCAACAACAACCTTTACAAGATGCTTTTCAAGGCTAAGGAATAACCTTTACAATGTGCTTTTCTAAGGCTAAGCAATAACCTTTACAAAAGAAGATTTTTCTCTAAGAAGGTGTCTCTTCAAGAACACTCTAAGAGATACAATTTAAGCACAAATAATATGCCTCTTAAGTAGGCTGATGTGAAAGTGTAATTCAAATTACAAACATACACTACGATAAGCTAAAGTGTATGCACAAGTGTATGAATGTTTTACTTCAATCAATTTCTACAATGAGGCTCTTAAATGAATGCTTGATGCATTTTTAAATCAAAGCTTAGAAAATGATGATTGAAGATAAATGCTAATCACATAAAAGATTCAAACAACTTAAAGACATGAGCTAAAACAAGTTGTATGAATATTAAAGTCTAAGAACACATGTGATTAAGACAAGAGAGTTTGCAAATCATTCTAATGTTCCAAAGATGATAATGAGTTTGCTAAACATCTCTTTAAAAGCTAGAAATCATGCATAAAAGAAAATACAAAGATTTAAGCATGCATAGATTCTAATTTGAATGGAAATCAAAATGACAAGTATGATATACCTATTTAAAAACTCAACATTTGATTTCCAATGGTCTTCTAGCCTTCTTGGCGTTTTCCACTTCCTTTGGCTCCAATAGGGTCTCAAAGATTCATTAGTCAAGCCTTTAGAAAGGTTGGAATAGAATGGGCTTTAAAGTGAAAAACAGTCCAACGGCTAGTCCCCGGTCGACCTGGAAACAGGGCTCGGTCGACCGGGTACACACAACAGTCAAAAAAATGACCGTTGGTGCTTCAGGAACCCAGTCGGCCTGCAGTGTGGCCGGTCGACCGGGTCCCCTGGGCCGGTCGACTGGCCACACAGCAGGTCGACCCCATGGGACCAAAAATTCCCAAAACAAGCATATTTGAAGGTTTTTCTTGGAGGGGATTTTTGGGCCACTAAACATGAAACACAAAAAGCCTAAATAGATTCGAAACTTTAAATCCAATGGCTTGCTTGATTTCTAAAAACCCTTTTCACATTTAAATGCATACAAAAATGATTCTAAAAATGATGAATGTATGCAAGGCACAAACCTAAATCCTCAATTTGATTTCTCAAAAGTAATGCACAAAGAATTAGGTTTTCAAAAGAGTTTGGATTCTAAAACATGCATGAATCAAATTCATTTCAAAAACATGTGCAAATGCAAGAAAGAATCCAAGATCCAAAAGTCAAAAACTAAGAGCTCATGTGTGTGATCATGTGATAGTGAAAATGAGTGAATCCATCAACAATTGCAACAAACAAGGGCCTAACAACCTCCTTTATTTTGACGAAGGTCTTGGGGACCAAGTCTTAGGGTAGACTTGGTTTTCTACTGGTTGAGGCTTCGTGGGGTTGCCACGGGCTTCAGGTTTCTTCACATTCATCCTTGGTGTCATGGCAGTGACACGTTGCGGGGCGATCTTTTGCTTTTCAGTAGGTGCGGTTTCTTCTTCGAGAAGTGGGAATGGTCCCAACGACCCAAAGATGATAGTCCGGGGAGTAGAGGTCGACCCGGTGTTCTGAGATTTTCCGAGGGAGGTGACACATCGGCAGCTGGCATGGCGCTTATGAATGCGCCTGTTCAGCTTCTCCTGGAACATGAGCTGGTACTTGATCTCATCAAAAGTGATGGTTAACGAAGCTGCCATTGTTAGTTTTGGAAAATTTCTGAAACAAGACCACGTCCATTAGTAATCACAAGAATATAGTGATCATAAATGGGAAAGAACTATGGTTTTGTCTTTTCAAATCACTCAAGGGAACATGGCCCGGTCCAAGTGAGACGAAAGAAGCCAAAAAGCCATAGAGGATATAATTGTTCTGAACGCAAGTACGGGAGGCTCAGAGTGAGCATTCCAGTCACTGCTAGAAGCAATTGTAGACCTTAATTCAAATTACCGAGAAGCGAGGCTCACTCGAGGTAAGATGATGTAAGGAACACAAAGGCTTTTCAATTCGGCCTTATGAAACCTTAGTAGATAGATCAGACCCAGGTAAGGGTAGGATTACTTAATGAACCCGTTTGGAGGACCCTTGCCTCAAACAGTCTAGCTGTCTCCACACTCTGGGCAAGGCTTTTCTTAGATCCACTTTGGTCAAAGAACGCAATTGGTGCAACCTTAGTGGGTTTTGAAATTTTTTTGATTTTTTTTTTATGAATTCATCAAAGAGAACGAACGGTGTTTCAATCTGAATAAGGGCTCAAACATTTCTGTGAGCGCTAAATCCGAAAAGCAAGGGACCAAACTTTCTCAAATTTGATTCCAAAAAGGAAAAAAAATATTTGAAGGAGGTTTCTTTTTTGAAGAGTTTTTTTTTTAAATCCCTATCAGACTCATCAAAGAGGAAAGATGGCCCATTCCCCGATAAAAACAATAGCTGCGAATATTTCTGTGAGCTATTAAGTTCAAAGAGGAGAGGATCAAAGTTTCGCAAAATTGAGTCAAAAAAAGAGAAATCAGATTTCCTTTTTTGTGAAAAAAAATTGTTGAAATGAGAAAGAATGGAAATAAGTTCAAAGGTAGAAATTTTCCAAAAATTCCATCTCATTTTCTTTTTTGGATGCAAGATCCAACATAGGCCACCAACTAGAAAGAAGCCTAAGAATTCATGCATCGCGTTCTCAAGTGAACTGGTCCCACCGGGTATGCAAGCTGATGGACCCGAATTTCCTTCCTTTCCTCTCTCATCCGTCCCCGGGGTCACTGAGAGGATCCGAATGGAGGGAAAAAAAAGGGGAGAAAGGCGGGTATCAACATTTTTGTACGGGTATGCCAGATTTTCTATTCTACTTGGAATTCAGAGATGGTGGTCTGGAGATCCACCTTCGCAAGTAGAAAGGAAATCAACATTTTTTTCTAACTTCCCATTGCACATATATTTAAGAAAAGAGACAGTTTTTTTTAATGCCGTTAGAGGCGATTTTGTTTACCGTGAAAGGCGATTTTGTTTGCCGTGAAATGCGATTTTGTTGTGAAAGGCGATTTACAAATCTCATCAGAATGAAAGACAAGAATTGTGATTTTTTGTCTCTTAAAGAAAATACAAAGTACAATAGAAAAGTAAGAAAGGGAATCTGACTTCTCAGGAGATTGTGGGGACTAGTTCAGATCGACGGTCGTAAGTCATGTATGGACTTCGCCATCGTCCTTCAGATGAGAACGCTTGATGCTTTGATTCTTTGGCGTGGCTTGGACTTCGATTTTTTAGAGGATAAGGACCAAGGCAAGGTCCTATACCCAATAAAAGAAACGAAGAGACGGGCTGAAAAGCCGCGTCTTGGCCATGTTGAATAGGAGAAGAAAAGGCTTTTTCTTTGGGGGGGGGGAGTGCCCCCCAAGGGACTTCAATCACCTTTTTGGTGTTTGTTGCAATAGAGTTTCTTCAAAGTAGCGGAGCTTCTGGATGAATTTCTGGATCTTGGGTTCAAGATTTCGGGATTCGGCTTGTCTCCTCTTAGAATCACCTCCTTTTATAGGCCTTTGGTAGCCTTTAGGTGACTTTGTGGGCTTTAATGCATTTAAAACCACATAGTGGGAGGAGTTACAAGTTTTAATTCCTTTATTTTGTAACTCCTTTTTCTTGGCTTCTGATTGGCCGGTGAAGATAATGGGCATTTAATCACCTTTAATCTCCATGATGAGAGGAGTTTCATGGCTTTGACTTGTGACTCCCATTTCCTTGAATCTGATTGTGCAGTCCAAAATAATGAATTAATTGTCGCGACCCCGGAACGAAACCCCGGGCCCGCGACGTTGTTGTGTACCTTGGAGATATATTTTCCCACAGGTTCCCGCGGTGAGGATTCCCTAGACACGCGGAATCTGACTCATACTATCAAGTTTGCGGAAGCGTGTAGCAAATCACATCGAGATAAGCACCAATAAAATCTTTAAGTGCTATAGCAATAATAACACGACATAGTATCAAAAGAAAGAAGCTAACATGGCATTCCCACTATAATTCAAGTTATGTGACTACACAAAGTAAGTTAAGTTTTTGTTACATCCCATAAGAGGCCAACAGAGGCCAATACACTTCTCAAAATAATAAAGGAAACCCCAAGACAAAATGACGAACTCAAGAAACCCGCCCGACGTCTAAATGACATCGTCGGGCTGCCACTCTCTCACTGGGGTGGCTCAAGAGCCTCCTCTTGACGCTCCTCCTCAAAGGCAGCGTCTCCTGCACCTGGGCACCAACAAACAAGGGTCAAACACAACGGTTTGGCAGGTAATCAATTTAAGTGCAAGCATGAAACCATAACCATTTTAAGAAAACATGTAAGCAAATCCCTGATTTGAAGTACTGCAATGGCTGAGATACATTTTCGAGAATACGAACAAAGCTGAGATACTAAAACAACTAGCATGAGTACATATAATATCATGAATAGCTACAATCCACAAAGAGCTCATCCTCTCTCTATCATATATATAATGAAAAGAGCAAGCACGCACGACAAGCACGATATACTTAATATAATCACGACACGATTCCCACATATACGGGGATCTCCGGCCGCGGAACCGGACACGCACGATGTGTAATAAATACACTACCAGTCTGCAGACAGTCCACATGTTTAAGGACCCCCAGACAGTGGATCAAACTGAAAGGGCAGTCCAAGCTCAGTGGTGTTCACTTAATTCATGAATGCACAAAACACGCGAAACACTATCAAAACGTGCCGAGATAAAAAGGGGGAAGTCACTTATCAAAACACGACGAACACGACTAGCAAAAGGCAGAATTAATATGCATAACACGCTTAGGAAGTGAACCCCTTTTTCTTGAAATAAATCTTCAAAGCAAGCTTATACTTGAAATTCAAAATGAGTGCACGATGGTACTTATCATACCATGACGGAAATTCAAAATACGAAATCTGGCAAGCATATGTTAAGGCTACTAATTGACCTTTGTGTACTTGGGACCCCAAATGTCGGAATATACAAGAATTGGTGTCCCCGAAGTTGGGTTGCATTTCGAGGTTCCATTTACACAATGTCAAGTCAAAACCCTTAACATAGTCTAGTTTTTCAACCTTAAAGAAAATACACAAATGAAAATAATTCTTCTTCCTGAATCTGACAGGTTCGCTCGAGCGGAACTTGTAAGGTGTTGACACTTCGCTAAAGCGAGACAGTTTGCTCGAGCTGTCGCGACCCCGGACCGGGCCCCCGAAGGAACTGATCCGGAGTCGGGACTAAATGATAATATGATCCATAAATGCATCATTTAATACTCCATCAAGAACATTTATTTCAACAATAAACACATTAATGAAAGCATGAAAATCCATAAATGTTTCACCAAGCCATTTAAAACATAAAACATCGAATCATTCACTTGCCTTAGGTCTTCAAATCAAGTAGATCAAGCTCTAACAAGTCTTTCGAAACAAGGGTGCAAGCTACAAGGAAGATCCCAAATAAAACCCTAAAATGGTCAAACAATGAAATAACAAGGAAACTTTCCAATAATGAAGGTGAAGCTTCTCTAAGGCCAAAGGAATACCAATCTAAAAGATGAAGGGGATTACTTACTTGCAAAGTCCTCTAATGGCAATGGTAAGCTCAAAGAAAGTCTTAGAAATGGAGGCTTTTCCCCACAAAACTATTGAAAGAAAGCTCTCAAGGAGGTGAAGAAGATGATGGCCTCTAATCTCCTCTTGGTGTAAGCTTGGGAGTGGATTGAGGATGAAGAAGCAAGAAGAAGAAGAAGTTGCTCACAAAACCCTAGGTTTTCTCTCTTGTGCTGGAAAAAGGAAATGGAAGGGAATGAAGGGTTGAGTTCCCCTTTGTTAACAAATGGGGTTGGGTCCCACAACTAAAGAAGGTAGTTTGGCTGAAATCATCTCTTTCGGGACCTCGGATGGATTCGACGAAGAAGGAAGAAATGATCGTTGCAATATCTAGTTTCCAAAAAGTATATGTTTCGTGGGTTTCGGGAGTATCAAGTTTTGGGTACAGATTTTGTGTGCAATGACTGTTTTGCCCTCAAGGCTATGAAATCGGGTCTCGGGATGTCAAATGGACACGGGACCAACATGAAAGTTGTATGGAATAACAATACCAATACAACGGGATTAAAACCATGAATGCAAAAATCTCCGATAAATCTCCAGCACATGCAAGTCATAAAGAGGGAACCCCCAAAGGGCCCCACAATTCACAAAGCAATCAAAATAGCCCAAAACTAGAATCACAGCTATTCCAAACCAAGTAAGCCAAAATCACTAATCCAGCTTAGCACTAACACGCCACTTAATTAGTACTAATCGGGTTCACTCAGGTCGGGGTCTTACATCCTCCACCCCTTAGGGCATTTGGTCCTCCAAATGAAACATAAGACTCACCTCTGGTAGAAGATGTTGGTACTTCTTCTGCACTTGGTCTCGTAATTCCCACGTTGCCTCTTCTGGTCCGTGATTCTCCCACAGTACCTTCACCCACTGAATAGTCTGAGTCCTTAACTCTTGTTCTTTTGTATCGATGATCTCAACGGGCTTCTCAACATAGGTAGCATCCTCTCTGATCTTTAATGGCTCATGCCGGATAACATTGGACGGATCGGGGACATACTTCTTCAGTATAGACACATGGAAGACGTTGTGTACGCCGGATAGCTCAGGTGGTAAGGCTAATCCGTAAGCCACATCACCGATCTTGCTCACAATGTCATAGGGTCCAATGTATCTCCGTGATAGTTTGCCCTTCTGTCCAAATCTCAATGTTCCCCTTGTAGGTGACACTTTCAAGAAGACCTTGTCTCCTTCTTTGAACTGTAGATCTCTGCGGTGGGAGTCTGCATAGCTCTTCTGTCTACTTCGGGACACTTTCAGACGTTCTTGAATCAACTTGATCTTGTCGCTGGTCTCACTAACCATAGTCGGTCCATGGAAACTGCGAGTGCCAACTTCTTCCCAACAGACAGGTGTCCTACACCTTCTGCCATACAAGGCCTCGAAAGGAGCCATCCCAATGCTCAAATGGTAGCTATTGTTGTAAACGAACTCACACAACGGTAGAGTCTCATCCCACTGAGTCTTGAAATGTAACACGCAAGCACGGAGCATATCCTCTAGGGTTTGAATCGTCCTCTCTGATTGACCATCGGTCTGCGGGTGATATGCTGTGCTAAACTGTAGTCTCGTGCCCATAGACTCATGTAGCGTCTTTCAAAATCTCGAGACGAATCTGCTGTCTCTGTCAGAAGTGATAGAAACTGCCTGCCCATGTCGACTGACGATCTCGCTGACAAACAACTCTGCCAAAGGTAGCATGTGCATCTTCTTCCCAGTCTTCATAGCAAGGAAATGCACTGATTTGGTGAGACGGTCCACAATGACCCAAATCACATCGTTGCCTCTGCTAGTCCTCGGTAATCCTGAAATAAAGTCCATGGTAATGTGCTCCCACTTCCATTCCGAGATCTCTAACGGCTGTAACAAACCTGGAGGCCTCTGATGCTCTGCCTTAATCAACTGACAGGTCATACAACGGGAGACAAACGCTGCAATCTCTCTCTTCATGTTGTTCCACCAAAATCTGCCCTTCAAATTCTGATACATCTTTGTGCTGCCTGGATGCATAGAGTACTTCGTGCTATGAGCCTCAGCCATGATGTCATTTCTCAAATCTTTGATGTTAGGTACACACAGACGGTCACGGTAGTACAAGACTCCATCAACAATACGAAAATCAGGACGTTCTGCTATATGCTCTGAAATCTTGGCCAACTCTGGATCTTGCAACTGGTTATCCTTGATCTTCTGAATGAAAGAAGGTTCTGACACTGCCATGTTAGCTAACAAAACACCCTTCCTCACTGGCTGTAGATCTAAACTCAACTCTTCAAATTGCTCAAAGATACAAGTGCCACTTAGATTTGCCAAGCTTACTGATTTCCTGCTCAAGGCATCGGCAACAACATTTGCTTTCCCCGGGTGGTACTTGATTGGAAAATCATAGTCCTTGATATATTCCATCCATCTTCTCTGCCTCATGTTCAAATCCTTCTGTGAAAACAGATACTGTAAGCTGCGGTGGTCGGAGTGGACTTCGAACTGCTCTCCATAGAGGTAATGTCTCCACATTTTCAACGCGAACACAACCGCTGCTAACTCCAAATCATGGGTGGCATAGTTCTTCTCGTTATCTTTCAACTGCTGGGGTCCATAAGCAATCACTTTACCTTCTTGCATCAACACACAACCAAGTCCAACATTCGAAGCATCGGTAAAAATGGTAAAACCGCCGCTCCCGGATGGTAAAGTAAGGACTGGTGCTGTAGTCAATCTCTTCTTTAGCTCTTGGAAACTCTCTTCACACTGATCTGTCCATACATATGGTGCATTTTTCCTTGTCAACTTTGTCAATGGCGACGCAATCGACGAAAAACCTTGCACAAACCTCCTGTAATAACCTACCAATCCTAGAAAACTTCTAATTTCTGTCACATTCTTCGGTCTCTCCCAATTCACTACTGCTTCAATCTTGGACGGATCCACTGACAATCCATCTTTTGAAATAATGTGCCCCAAAAATGCTACTTGCTCCAACCAAAATTCACACTTGTTATGCTTCGCATACAGCTGGTTCTCTCTCAAGAGTTGCAGTGCTATCCTCAAATGCTCTTCATGGTCTTCCTTGGTCTTAGAGTACACCAAAATGTCATCTATGAACACCACTACAAACTGATCTAGATATTCTGCAAATATCTTGTTCATCAAAGCCATGAACACTACCGATGCATTTGTCAATCCAAATGGCATCACTAGGAACTCATAGTGGCCATATCTTGTCCGGAAAGTTGTTTTTAATACATCTGCTTCTCTAACTCTCAGCTGATGGTAACCGGGTCTCAAATCAATCTTCGAAAAGTATGATGCACCTTGCAATTGATCAAACAATTCATCTATTATTGGCAATGGGTACTTGTTCTTGATGGTCACCTGATTCAATCTTCTGTAATCAATACACATTCTCATCGAACCATCCTTCTTCTTAACAAACAAGACTGGAGCTCCCCAAGGTGAAACACTCGGTCTCACAAAACCTTTGTCCAACAATTCCTGCAACTGAGTCTTCAACTCTCCCAACTCTGCTGGAGCCATTCTATATGGTGCAATAGATATCGGGGCAGTCCCCGGTAACAGCTCAATGGTGAAATCAATCTCTCTCATGGGTGGAAAACCTGGAATCTCCTCCGGAAAAACATCTGGGAATTCCCAAACAATTGGGATCTCCTCCACCCCTTGGGACCGTTTATCATCCGTGATAAACGCTAAATAAACTTCACAACCACTTCTCAAAAGTCTGTCAGCCTTCAACGCTGAAACAAACCCTGCACGAGGATTCCTCCTCTCACCTTGAAACGACACTCCTGCTGGTGTCTCAACCAACTTGAAAGTGAGGGTCTTATGGAAACAATCCATTGTGGCATGGTACCCTGCCAGCCAATCCATCCCTAGGATGACATCATAATCAAACATCTCCAAAGAAATGAGATCTGCGATTAAAACCACTTCACCTATCTGGACTGTGCAACTAGGGTAGAAGGTTCTACAAATAACTTGTTTACCTACTGGGGTTGCCACAGTCAAAATGAACTCAAGTTCTCTAGCATGCATATCAATCAACTCAGAAAATTTATGGGACACGAAAGAATGTGTAGAGCCAAGGTCAAACAAAATCATAGCTTTAATCCGACAAACAAGAAGTGTACCTTCCACTACATTTCCTGCTGCCTCTGCATCAACTCTATTGACCCCGTAGATTTGCCCTCGAAGCTATGGCCTGTTCTGAGCTTGTTGTGGCCTGCCATGTGGTGCATTCCTGTTCTGTTGCGGTGCACGCTGATGTCCCTGTTGCTGACGGGCCTGCTGCTGTGGTTGCTGCTGTCTGAACTGTTGTTGTTGTGGTGCTTGCTGCTGAAGTGGCCTTGCCTGGTTTTGGACAACCAATGCATTATGTGGTGGTGGACGTTGTGGCCCTTGCTGCTGCTGCTGATTCTGCCTGTTTGGCCTTGGGCAGTCCCTCAACCTATGGTCCATCGAACCACACCTGAAGCACGCTCCCGTGATGGTACGACATTCAACACTAGCATGGTTCTTCCCACAGTGGATGCAAACCACTGGATTCTGCACATTTGGCCCTGTCCTCTGCCTCTTATTCTGATGGTTCCTCTGATGCTGGTAGTTCTGCTGCTGAGCTGGACTCTTACCTTGCACTCTGAGGATCTTGTTGTGGAAGTTCTCAAACTTGTAAGCCCTCTTAACCGCTTCATCAAAAGTAGCAGGTGGTACTACTCCAGTGGCATCTCTCTCAATAAAAGGGTTAAGTCCTTCAAAGAACTTAGCAATTTTCTTCTCCGCCGTATCTACCAACTCTGGGGCATATCTGGACAGTCTCTCAAACTTGGTGAGATATTCTAAGACTGTCATACTCCCCTGTACCAACTACTGAAACTCTATGGCCTTTTGTCTCTTGATATGGGCAGGTACATATTTATCATGGAATTGTCTCTTGAAGTTTCCCCACACCTCTGCATCAACCATGTTCCTGTATTCTTCTCTGACCGTTTTCCACCATCTGTCTGCTGTACCAACGAAAAGGAATGATGCTAGCTTTACCCTATCTCCTCCTGTACACTGGAAAATCTCGAAGATGTTCTTAGTATGTTCTAACCAGTCATCTGCAGCCAACGGGTCTTCTTCCCCAAGAAATTCCTTCAGAGCTCTCTTCCGAAAACGCTCAAACAAGGCATTGGGATCATGTTACCTCTGGTTTATGACGATTCCGGGCTGAGGTTGAACCGGTTCTGGTCTCCTCTGTAAGACCTCAAGAAACTACCTTTGCATCTCTGTCATCTCCCTAGCGTGATCCTCTTCCCTCTTGAGCATTTGTTCTTACAATCTAGCTTGGTTCTCATTAGCTTGACGTTGCTGCTAAAGCATCGCTTGTATCATTTCCTGGAACTGATTTGGTGGGTTGTTCTCAACTATATCCTCTTCTACTGGCCCGGTGTGATCACTGTTACTGCCAGAAGGAATGTCATTCACTGTTCTGTTACGGGGAGGCATGATGCTGCAAAACAAATTGTTAGCACAATAGAATAATGGGTCAAACATTGCTCACACGATACTAGCTAATGGAAGATCTAACGGATCCTCTCCACGTCCTTAGGATTTCTAGTTTTTTTTAATTGCTTGAAACACGTCTCGCTCTGATACCAGTATGTCGCGACCCCGGACCGGGCCCCCGAAGGAATTGATCCAGAGTCGGGACTAAATGATAATATGATCCATAAATGCATCATTTAATACTCCATCAAGAACATTTATTTCAACAATAAACACATTAATGAAAGCATGAAAATCCATAAATGCTTCACCAAGCCATTTAAAACTTAAAACACCCAATCATTCACTTGCCTTAGGTCTTCAAATCAAGTAGATCAAGCTCTAACAAGTCTTTCGAAACAAGGGTCCAAGCTACAAGGAAGATCCCAAATAAAACCCTAAAATGGTCAAACAATGAAATAACAAGGAAACCTTCCAATAATGAAGGTGAAGCTTCTCTAAGGCCAAAGGAATACCAATCTAAAAGATGAAGGGGATTACTTACTTGCAAAGTCCTCTAATGGCAATGGTAAGCTCTGAAAGTTTATGCATATCAGATCTGAAAGGAGACTAATCATGGCTGATATGAGTTTTCAGAGTTTTTAAAACTAGAAATCAGATCTGATTCCAGCCATGTAACCATGCATAAAAGTCCATGAAATCATGATCAACATGTGTCTAAATCAAGGATAAGATAGAAGACTATTACCTTGATGATTTGTATGCTTTAAATCTCTGAAAGAAGAAGCTTCAAAGATCTGAAATCAGCTAGCAGAAGACAGCACAGGTGCAGAAATCTTTGTGCAGGAATTTCCTGCAACAATGCTCCTTTTAGTCTTCTCTTCTATTCCCCTTTCTACAATCTGATTGGCTATTGCTGGTGGGAACAAACTAGGCTTCCTCCTAACTGTTTTCCCTTGATTTTATGTGAGAAAACCAGACCTGATATGGTCTTTCTCTAGGAGTAAAAACGTGGACCAGCAGGGACACTTTTCTTGTGCAAGATGACAATGGACGTCCAAGGATGGTGCTGGCTGTTTTCTTTCTCACTCACGCCCAAAGGGTTTCTCTCCTACTTAATGCTCAAATCCCCTCTTTCACGCCCAAGGGAAACCCCTTTATATAATGGCTGAAAACTTGGAGAGAAAGACTCTTGATATAACTAGGAAACCAAGAGAGAAACTAGGAACTTTCCAAAAAAGGAAACCAACTTCATCATGGACGTCCAGCCCTCTTTCCTTACTAGTTTAGTTTCTAAATAAAATTAGAAGCCTACTAAACTTAAGGAGAACATGCACAAAAAAAAGAAATCCTTCCAAGTGATAGGACCTACACAACCTTGGGACCCACATACTAGGGACCACATTGGTTAGCCCACACATACTATGGTCTATGTACCAAATAATTTTTCTAGAGTTGTAACCCATGTATGCCATAATAGGCCTATTTGAATTTACACTCAAAATTATTTCTCCACACATTTAAACAATTTAGGAAACCTTGCCAATCTAGGAAAGTGGCTAGAGAAGGGACCAAAAGACATATTTGCCCTTGGCTCCCAAAATGACCAAAATGTCCATGCTAACCCCAAAGCAACATTAAGATCATTTTAACCCTAACTCATTCCACTAGAGAGTTATGGTTGCACTCCAGGGACAAATATTAAATTGCAAATAAGCTCATCATAAAAAGACGATTGTCTTTGACCTACCAAGTAAAATGACCATAATGCCCCTCTACGTAACATCCATAATCAAGTAGGTTAACCGATGTACTATCTACCTTCTTGATTACATCTCAACCTTAGAACTTCATACCCTTGACTTAATCATCATCCGGATATCATTCTCTTGATCCAGGGAGCGACCCACAAGTTCAATATCCATATGGAACATCCATATACTAAGATCTTAGATTCTGATGATTAATCGGATAATTCTAAGGGGACGATCATTCCATCATGTGATGGCATAGATTCCATGTTGCATTTGCACGTCCCAACTAATCAAGCCCAAGCACCCAAAACACAGAGCTGTTGACCCATGAACAGGATCTCACCCATAGTGAATTAAAGCACAAGAACTTGACTTCGTCAGTTCATCCACAAATGCTCAAGATTAAGAGCACTGGTCACTCAGTAGCAAGAGGTGATTTGATCTCTCTCTATGATAGTACTATTTTAGAGATCACACCTACAAGTGGTCCTGTTCAATGCAAGACACATGCACTAATGAGATAAATCCGGAAAGACCTCCTTGACTAAGGTAAGTCACCCTGAATACAGGAGAGTATCTCATTATAACTTATACCAAGATGAAGTGCCCAACTCCATCTCTCAGTTATGAACAAGTTTATTGTTTCAAGTGTCCATGACTCAGACCAAACTGTGTATAGCCACTACACACCTAAGTCATTACTAGAAAACAATGGGCCTTACACAACCATACATATACACAAGTATAAAGAGAAAGAAGTCATTCCATTAAATAACCAATAAATATCCAGTTACAAAGATGAGAGTGCAGTCAGTGGGCTTTAGGGCATACACCAATCCCAACAATCTCCCACTTGCACTAAAGATCACTACGACCTAACCTAACTCCCATAGACTCAACATGTGAAGTAAAGACTTTCTCAGTAAGAGTCTTAGTAAATGGGTCAGCTAAGTTATTTGCTGAGGCAATCTACTCTACCACTATTTCTCCATCCTGAACGAATTCCCGGATTAAGTGGTACTTTCTCTGAATGTGCTTGCCTTTCTTGTGATTCCTGGGCTCTTTGCAGTTAGCTACTGCACCAGTATTGTCGCAGTACATGACAATCGGTTTTTGCACAGCAGGAACTACTCCCAATTCCAAAAGGAATTTTCTGAGCCATACTGCTTCCTTTGCAGCTTCCGATGCCGCCACATACTCTGCTTCCATGGTAGAATCAGCGGTACAATCTTGCTTGACACTTCTCCATGATATAGCCCCTCCTGATAGAGTAAACACGTATCCCGAGGTAGACTTTCTGCCATCTACATCCGACTGGAAATCAGAATCTGTATACGCCAGTGGCGTTAGATCATCTGCTCGGTAGGTTAGCATATAATCTTTCGTTCTCCGAAGATACTTGAATATATGCTTAACAGCTGTCCAGTGCATTGGTCCAGGGTTTGATTGATATCTACTAACCATGCCAACGGCAAAGCAGATATCTGGTCTAGTACACAACATTGCATACATGAGGCTTCCAACAGCTGAAGCATATGGTACTCTCCTCATGCTTTCTATCTCCTCGGGTGTCTTCGGACATTGATTCCGAGATAGTGGTACTCCATGTCTAGAAGGTAGCAAGCCCTTCTTGGAGTCATGCATGTTATACTTGACCAATATCTTCTCAATATACGAAGATTGGGATAAGGCTAACATCTTGTTCTTGCGATCTCGCATAAGCTTGATCCCTAAGACATAGCTTGCCTCACCCAAATCCTTCATTTGAAATTGAGATGATAACCAAACCTTTGTAGACGACATCATGCCAACATCATTTCCAATGAGTAATATGTCATCCACATACAGGACTAAAAATGCAACTGCATTTCCACTCCCTTTCTTATACACACATGGTTCATCAATGTTTTGATCAAAGCCAAAGGATTTGACTGCCTGATTAAACTTGATGTTCCATGCCCTAGATGCTTGCTTAAGTCCATAAATGGACTTCTTAAGCTTACAGACCATGTTCTCTTGGCCACCAGCAATGAATCCCTCTGGTTGCATCATATAGATGCATTCGTCAAGACTTCCATTAAGAAAAGCTGTCTTGACATCCATCTGCCATATCTCGTAGTCATAATGACATGCGATGGCTAAGAGAATCCTAATGGATTTAAGCATAGCCACTGGTGAAAAGGTTTCCTCATAATCGATACCCTATTTCTGAGTATATCCTTTCGCCACCAGTCTTGCTTTAAAGGTTTCAACCTTCCCATCCAATCCTCTCTTTCTCTTGTAGATCCACTTGCACCCTATGGGTTTGATCCCTTCAGGTGCATCCACAAGTTCCCAGACTTGATTGGAATACAGAGAATCCAATTCAGATTTCATCGCTTGCTGCCACATGTCAGCATCTATATCCGTTACTGCTTCATCGTAACTAGTAGGATCCTCAACCAAATCCTCGGAGTCTGTCATAAAAGACACTCCTAGGTATCTATCTGGCGGTCTAGAAATTCTCCCACTACGACGAGGCTCCGGAGTGTTAAAAGGAATGTATTGATTTTCTACAGTCTCAGGTTCTGGCACAGATGTTGCAGGAGTTTCTGAAAGAATCTCCTCAATGGTTTCCTTACAACCAAGCTCTTGGCGCATCATGCAATCATCCTCCAAGTATCTAGCATGAGTGCTGATAAGCACCTTTTGCTCCTTTGGATGATAAAAGATGCCTCCTCTCGTTCCCTTAGGATACCCAATGAAGTAGCACATTTCCGATCTGGGTTCTAGCTTGGTAGCTTTATCATTCAGTACATAGGCTGGACAACCCCAAATGTGAATATGTCTTAAACTGGGTTTTCGACCTGTCCACATTTCTTGAGGTGTCCTAGGTACTGATTTAGAAGGTACCAGATTCAAAATGTATGCTGCTGCTTCTAGGGCATATCCCCAAAATGATATGGGTAGGGTTGCATGACTCATCATGGACCTTACCATATCTAGAAGGGTACGGTTTCTTCTCTCTGCTACACCATTTTGCTGGGGTGTACCCGGTGCAGACAACTGAGACACAATCCCATGTTGTGTGAGGTACTCCTTGAACTCACCCAGGAGGTACTCGCCACCTCGATCAGATCGAAGAGCTTTGATATGTTTTCCTAGTTGTAGCTCCGCCTCAGCCTTGAATTGTTTGAACTTATCAAACGCTTCAGACTTGCGTCGCATTAGGTACACATATCCATACCTAGAGTAATCATCGGTGAAGGTGATGAAATACTCATAACCTCCTCTAGCTAGTTTGTTCATATGACCACACACATCAGTGTGAACCAATTCTAACAACTCCTTTGACCTCAGTCCCTTTGCAGAGAATGACCTTTTGGTCATCTTTCCCATGAGACAAGATTCACACTGAGGTAAAGGTTCGAGATCTAATGAGCTCAAAGGCCCATCCTCTACCAGCCTCTGAATCCGTTTTAGGTTAATGTGACCCAAACGTAAGTGCCAAAGATAAGTGTCATTGGTCGAAGATACCTTCCTCTTATGGGAAGCTGAGCTTTCTAGTTGTACATTGTGCAGTGAGGGAGCAATAGGATATATATAAAATAAGTTATCATGCATTCTACCGGAACATATAATATTTCCATCTCTACCGATATCAACACCAGAATGGAAAGAAACTGAATAATTAAATTCAATGAGTCTGGAAACTGAAATTAAATTCTTCCTTATGTCCGGAACATAGATAACATTGTTTAAAACTAATATCCTATTTTGCGGAAAATGTAAGGTAACTGCTCCCACTGCAACAGCCCATATCTTTGCTCCATTTCCAACTCTAAGGTCAAATTCTCCTTTCTCAAGCCTTTTCATTATCTGAAACCCCTACAATGAATTGCATATGTGATTAGTGGCTCCAGAGTCTACTATCCATGAATCAGTAGAATCAACCACATGACAGGTTTCAATGTAATAGGAAAGAGATATACCTTTCTTATCTGAGCCTAGGAGCTTGGGACAATCTTTCTTCCAGTGACCTTTGAGGCCGCACTTGAAGCATTTCCCTTTGGGCTTTTCTCCTGTGCCTTTATCCTTCTTACCAGCATTGCCTTTTTTCGGCCCTTTTCCCTTACCTTGCTTCTTCTTGAACTTTTTCCCTTTCGGGTTCAGTTTAGAGGAAGACTGGGAAAAATGAGCTTGGCCTTTAGGCTTCACGATGGCCTCTGCCGCCTGGAGTTCTTTCATTAACTCAGAGAGAGTCATGTCCAACTTGCTCATGTTGAAGTTGAGCTTGAACTGGTTGAAAGACTCCGGTAGAGTTTCGAGAATCATATCAGTCTGACTCCCTGCATCAATCTCAGCCCCTAGGATCTCAGCTTCATTGAAACAATCCATCATCTTGAGCATATGCTCTCTGACAGGTGTTCCCTCAGCCATCCTAGTATTCATGATTGTCCTTAAAGCAGCTTGCCTAGCTGGCCTGCTTTTGTCTGCGAACATCTCAGACAAGGACAACATGATGTCTGCAGCTGTGTCCATTTGCTCATGCTGCGTTTGCAACACGTTGGACATGGAAGCAAGCATATAGCATTTGGCCATGCTATTAGCCTTTTTCCATTTCTTTTCAGCCTCTAGCTGGTCATCTGTAGAATAATCATCAACGGTAGGACAGGGTTCCGACAGAACATACTTGTACTCCTCAGCGGTGAGTACTATGTTCAGGTTTCTTTTCCAGTCTACGTAATTAGGGCCAGTCAATTTGTTCTCACGCAGAATACTCATCAATGGGCTAAAAGAGTCCTTCCCCATCTCTCTGGATATATAACAGGTTATAATTAGACAGGCAGTATATATGTAATATGTATATGGTGCTTGTAGTAAAAGGAAAAACATGCACAAGACTTTTTACATTATATAACCCTAATAATAATGTATCAGTGTCTCAACCTCCTCATAGACCCTCCACCGAAGGGATGGCCAAGCCTACAGTCACGTTGAGTTAAGCCTAGCTTATTTGGATCATCACTGTCTGGATACGCATACCCAGTGATAACCCAATCACTGATTAGTTTGGCCTCATATGACAAATAACACTAACTCCTAGGGAGAGGTTATTACCGTCTTATGTCAAGTGTATTACCATCTCTTATGAACGTTCCCAGAATGTCTATGACTTAAGTCCTTCGAAGGGAAGAGACTTTAATCCAATCTAGAAGTGATCTTTAGTAAAGAGCTCCACCGAAGGGATGGCCGCTCCCACCAACGCTTCATTGACATTCTATAGAAGTGATCTTTAGTAAAGAACTCCACCGAAGGGATGGCCGCTCCCACTAACACCTCATTACGAATATTCACATTAGTTCACCTACTAATTCATCAAAGTGATCTTTAGTAAAGAACTCCACCGAAGGGATGGCCGCTCCCACTAACACTCCAATGAGTTAGCATGAACCGAAATTGGAAGGCCGTGGGATTTTTCCAAATCCCTCTCCCACTTGATTATTAATCACTAGGGTTATGGGCCCACTTTGGTATCAACATATTAGATTTTAGTTTGGCCTCTTTTGGAAACTAAGGGTACCAAGGTAAACTAAACCCTATCCAATTTTAAACCTTAGACAAATAGAAGGTGCTGGTCTAAGATCCGTTTAAAAACAATTTGCCAAACAAAAACAATCCAATATAGAAAGATGCCAATTTTAAGAACCTAGTGGTGGCCATGTTTCTAGGTGATAAACATAGCAATTATATAAAGCATTCAACCATGCATTCCATATATAAAAGCAAATTTAAAGAATGCAATCCTTGATGGCTCCCTGCTCTTCGGACTTCAAATCCTTTTCCAATTAGGAAACTTGGTAAAGAGTCCTTCTTGCGCTAGGAAACCTCCGTTGCCTTCGTCACCATGGGACCCGTTTTGTTGCAACCTTCCTCGCTTGAAACTTTCCTTTTCTTGCTTGTTACAATAAATCAAAATTTATACAAGCAGCTCAATGAAAAACAAAAACCCAAAATCACATTGGAGATTCCTATGCTTTTCAAGAAAGCTTACATCAAGACTAGTTGAAATAAAAGTAAGGAAATAATTACAACTTCCTATGATTGCTAACCGCGCAATCGTACATTTATCAACTAATAAAAACATCCAAATCCACACACATACATGCGAACCATCAAGGATGCAATATATGGCTGCAAACAAAGAGGTTAGTGCATGCAATTGTGCTTGGTACAGCACTATATAGTGGTCTGAAATTTTTTCAGCACCCTGGAAAAATATTCCTGCACACTTTTATGCAATCAGCTGTGCTCTATGTAATTCCAGCAGCATGGAATAGATTTCTGCACACTATTATGCAATCAGCTGTGCTCTATGTAATTCCAGCAGCATGGAATAGATTTCTGCACACTTAATCTGATGTAAACTGAGTTCAGAAAAAATTCCAGCAGCCTGGAAAAATTCCTGCACACAACCTTTGCAGGAAACTCCTTGAAGCATCATCCTAAAGGGCGCCACCATGCCCTTAATTAATCTAGGAATGAAAACCACACAACATGGGATCATGATATCACATGGAGTGGCTCTGATACCAATGAAAGTTTATGCATATCAGATCTGAAAGGAGACTAATCATGGCTGATATGAGTTTTCAGAGTTTTTAAAACTAGAAATCAGATCTGATTCCAGCCATGTAACCATGCATAAAAGTCCATGAAATCATGATCAACATGTGTCTAAATCAAGGATAAGATAGAAGACTATTACCTTGATGATTTGTATGCTTTAAATCTCTGAAAGAAGAAGCTTCAAAGATCTGAAATCAGCTAGCAGAAGACAGCACAGGTGCAGAAATCTTTGTGCAGGAATTTCCTGCAACAATGCTCCTTTTAGTCTTCTCTTCTATTCCCCTTTCTACAATCTGATTGGCTATTGCTGGTGGGAACAAACTAGGCTTCCTCCTAACTGTTTTCCCTTGATTTTATGTGAGAAAACCAGACCTGATATGGTCTTTCTCTAGGAGTAAAAACGTGGACCAGCAGGGACACTTTTCTTGTGCAAGATGACAATGGACGTCCAAGGATGGTGCTGGCTGTTTTCTTTCTCACTCACGCCCAAAGGGTTTCTCTCCTACTTAATGCTCAAATCCCCTCTTTCACGCCCAAGGGAAACCCCTTTATATAATGGCTGAAAACTTGGAGAGAAAGACTCTTGATATAACTAGGAAACCAAGAGAGAAACTAGGAACTTTCCAAAAAAGGAAACCAACTTCATCATGGACGTCCAGCCCTCTTTCCTTACTAGTTTAGTTTCTAAATAAAATTAGAAGCCTACTAAACTTAAGGAGAACATGCACAAAAAAAAGAAATCCTTCCAAGTGATAGGACCTACACAACCTTGGGACCCACATACTAGGGACCACATTGGTTAGCCCACACATACTATGGTCTATGTACCAAATAATTTTTCTAGAGTTGTAACCCATGTATGCCATAATAGGCCTATTTGAATTTACACTCAAAATTATTTCTCCACACATTTAAACAATTTAGGAAACCTTGCCAATCTAGGAAAGTGGCTAGAGAAGGGACCAAAAGACATATTTGCCCTTGGCTCCCAAAATGACCAAAATGTCCATGCTAACCCCATAGCAACATTAAGATCATTTTAACCCTAACTCATTCCACTAGAGAGTTATGGTTGCACTCCAGGGACAAATATTAAATTGCAAATAAGCTCATCATAAAAAGACGATTGTCTTTGACCTACCAAGTAAAATGACCATAATGCCCCTCTACGTAACATCCATAATCAAGTAGGTTAACCGATGTACTATCTACCTTCTTGATTACATCTCAACCTTAGAACTTCATACCCTTGACTTAATCATCATCCGGATATCATTCTCTTGATCCAGGGAGCGACCCACAAGTTCAATATCCATATGGAACATCCATATACTAAGATCTTAGATTCTGATGATTAATCGGATAATTCTAAGGGGACGATCATTCCATCATGTGATGGCATAGATTCCATGTTGCATTTGCACGTCCCAACTAATCAAGCCCAAGCACCCAAAACACAGAGCTGTTGACCCATGAACAGGATCTCACCCATAGTGAATTAAAGCACAAGAACTTGACTTCGTCAGTTCATCCACAAATGCTCAAGATTAAGAGCACTGGTCACTCAGTAGCAAGAGGTGATTTGATCTCTCTCTGTGATAGTACTATTTTAGAGATCACACCTACAAGTGGTCCTGTTCAATGCAAGACACATGCACTAATGAGATAAATCCGGAAAGACCTCCTTGACTAAGGTAAGTCACCCTGAATACAGGAGAGTATCTCATTATAACTTATACCAAGATGAAGTGCCCAACTCCATCTCTCAGTTATGAACAAGTTTATTGTTTCAAGTGTCCATGACTCAGACCTAACTGTGTATAGCCACTACACACCTAAGTCATTACTAGAAAACAATGGGCCTTACACAACCATACATATACACAAGTATAAAGAGAAAGAAGTCATTCCATTAAATAACCAATAAATATCCAGTTACAAAGATGAGAGTGCAGTCAGTGGGCTTTAGGGCATACACCAATCCCAACAAGCTCAAAGAAAGTCTTGGAAATGGAGGCTTTTCCCCACAAAACTATTGAAAGAAAGCTCTCAAGGAGGTGAAGAAAATGATGGCCTCTAATCTCCTCTTGGTGTAAGCTTGGGAGTGGATTGAGGATGAAGAAGCAAGAAGAAGAAGAAGTTGCTCACAAAACCCTAGGTTTTCTCTCTTGTGCTGGAAAAAGGAAATGGAAGGGAATGAAGGGTTGAGTTCCCCTTTGTTAACAAATGGGGTTGGGTCCCACAACTAAAGAAGGTAGTTTGGCTGAAATCATCTCTTTCGGGACCTCGGATGGATTCGACGAAGAAGGAAGAAATGATAGTTACAATATCTAGTTTCCAAAAAGTATATGTTTCGCGGGTTTCGGGAGTATCAAGTTTTGGGTACAGATTTTGTGTGCAATGACTGTTTTGCCCTCAAGGCTATGAAATTGGGTCTTGGGATCTCAAATGGACATGGGACCAACATGAAAGTCGTTTGGAATAACAATACCAATAAAACGGGATTAAAACCATGAATGCAAAAATCTCCGATAAATCTTCAGCACATGCAAGTCATAAAGAGGGAACCCCCAAAGGGCCCCACAATTCACAAAGCAATCAAAATAGCCCAAAACTAGAATCACAGCTATTCCAAACCAACTAAGCCAAAAATCACTAATCAAGCTTAGTACTAACACGCCACTTAATTAGTACTAATCAGGTTCACTCGGGTCAGGGTCTTACACGAGCGAATAATAAGGTCGCTTGAACGGACAGCTCTCTATCTGCGCTTGGAACGAACAGAGGCTTGGTCGCTCGAGCGGACCCAAGGGTCGCTCGAGCGGACAAGCTTCTGCCTGTGCTCGCAGAGTGCAGAAAATGCCTTTCTCTTGTACAACTTCTCACACATTCATCCCCTTCTTCTCATCCATAAATCACATACAATCCCTTGAGCCTTCATGCTCACCAAGGGTTCATTTTCACAATCTCAAACATCCAATCCAATGAAAACAAGATCATGAAGCTTATAAACATTTCATATGCACAATTTCTAAAATACAATTGTCACGCCCCCGAACTGAAACCTCGGGGGCGGGAAATGGGATTTAAGCATAAATATATTTTACTTCTCCCAAGATCCGCGTGTGTGAAGACAACACATTCTGAATATTTTGCGGAAGCATTTGTGGCGTTGCGACCCGAAATCCGTGGCCATCGGATTCCGCGTCGCACTCAACCTTTAGCATATAACCAATATATCAAGAATCATATCAGACTGGAGTAACCATCACAATAAATTACAGAGCTGACAGTAACAGGATATTACATTCCCAAATATGTTCAAGTTACAATTATCAATGTGCATTAATTAAGAATCCCCAAGAAAAAGGCTAATAGAAGCCATACAACAAAAGGCTATAAACTACTACCCAAATGTGACGTAGCTCCGATGTCAAGCTCAATGTCTACATGACATAGCCGACAAAACAACCTGCAAAACATGGCTCCACAGCCAACTCAAGCACTCAACTCGGGACGAAGAAATCTGAACCTGAGTACCAAAAGTAGTGGGTCAGACACGACGATCTGGCAGGTGGATGAAAAGATAATAATATACTGAAGAATAAAACATAAGATAAATCATCCTATTCGATCAAACGCTGCATATAATTAAACGGGTGCAAAGTCGGGAATCTCGGGGAAAACCTGTATTCATTTCAAGCATAGGTAAAACATAAATATCTAATAAAACATGTGTTCATTTACATCATCTATAATCATAGATATTTGACAATCGGGTGGTCGCCTAAAACATGTATAAATATAGTGGTTTGACAAAACAAACGTTCATTTGAGACTTAGGTAAAAGCATAATTATACAACAAACCAGGTATTCATAGCAGTCTGGCAAAACCAATGTCCATTTGAAACATATGTGAAAATACGGATATTTAACAAACCAGGTGTTCATTTAAAACAGGTGTAACCAAAGAAATCTGACAAAACTAATGTTCATTTAAACATATTTCAAAGCATGGGTATTTAACAATTCGGGTATTCATTTAAAACAAGTATAAACATAGATATCTCACAAGTCAAATGTCATTTAAACAAAGCACGGATATTTAACAATTTGGGTATTCCTTTAAAACATGTGTAATCATATAAATCTAGCAAAATCATTGATCGTTTGAAACATATGTAAAAGCATGGGTATTCACCCAACCGGCGTTCATTTAAAACATGTGCGGGTACAAAGAACAGAAAACAATATAATAATAACTGAATTTACATTGGAGAATATGAACACTTGTTTAAATAACAACTTTCATAAAGGAAACGAATCATTTATCGAAAAACAAGTAAGCAATATAAAACATGTCGGGTATCCAAGGAATCGGGAACTGGCAAGATGGCAATCACAAGAAGCTAAGTCCTCTATCACCGAAGTGACAAGAGTATAACGGGACGTTGGTCTCAGTCACACAAGGTGAGGAGACTCAACGCAAATCATATATACAATATAAATATACGGGAACGGGACCACGGTAGCGAACCGGGTATCGGGACGGGACCACGGCAATAACCGGGTATCGGGATCCAAACTGCAGCTGGCGGGACGGGAGAGGGATTTCCAAGTCGGTGGATCAAACCGACAAGGTATCCAAGCTTATTGATGCCGACTCATAGGTCAAATAACAAATCGGGACATATGTAAGTAAATCAAGTACAATAAATAAACGGGTAAAACGGGGGTGCTCAAGGGCACACTGTCACTTCATATCGGGCAATACATTTCGGGACAAATAACTGTTACTAGTGTAACTTCAATGCTTTCGGGAAACAAGTCATGTGATACAAATCTCGGGAAATGAGGAAATATAATGCACTATACCATTTTGGGAAGAATATTGATTTCAAGATCTATTTAAGTGAATAGGGGTCCCGTATGTCGATTATAATAATTACTTGGTACTCCTTGAGTTTGAAGACATTCCGGGCTCCTTATGCACTTTTCGATTTTCCAAACTTAAAATGAGCTTATGGGTAGTACTAGATGTTACAATAGCAAAAAAATCAAGATTATAAACGGTCCATCCTAGGCTTGACATTAATCCGGAAACATCGAGCAACCTATTCAGTCACCGAAAGGAATAGAATTCGTGATAACCAAGGGGAAGACTTGTGTTTAGATATAAAGAAGATATCGCGTCGTTCCATCCCGTTCAAGATTGAAATGGATTGAACTTCGATGCATCCGAACCAACTGTGAAGAGCATCGGCTCAAGACGCTCTCCCATATGGTCAAGTGAGTCCAAGGAGGGTAGCCAAGGTCCACAAAGAAAAATAAGTATAAAAAACCCACTGCGTTTAAACAGTTCAACGTTATCCCAACGTGGCTTATGCCAGGCAGACCGCATCGCTCGAGCGAATCGAAGAGTTCGCTCGAGCGAACTCATCGGTCGAGCGGTTATTTAAATGCGTTCGAGCGACCAAGCTACTGGAAACGCCCGAATCCTTTCCTGGACAGGTCGCTCGAGCGAAGTGTCATGGTCGCTCGAGCGAACTGTCCAGAAATGGATTCCGGACCAGTTCAGCTGTCCTCTTTCTCTTCCTTTCCTTCCAACACATAAACCACTAACATTTTTATTCCATATTCACTTAAAATCCTCATTAAAACTCCAATGAAAAATTAACTTTAAACACCTCTTTCTTCCCATTTAACAAAAAACCAAACCAAAGGAAAGAATCTCCAATGTATACAAAGGTTCAATTGAGCCAAAAATCTATGGATACACAAAGTCTATTGATCACATTTCCATCACAATAGATGATTTAACAAAACTCATTAAATGAGTATCAACTTCAAGTCAATGTAACTAATAAACATAACCATGGATGGCCAAACCAATCCTATTCCTTATAAAACCATATGAGCAAACTTGACCAAATGAAATGCATACCTCTCCAAGAGATTAACAAGATAGAAACAACCATTAATATGCAAATTTCGAAATCCATATATAAGTGACAAGGAGCATATGTGCAAGCATGTATTCAATGATCAAGAACAAGAAATAAACTTAGGGTTTTCTCATAAAACTTTGATAACATTAAAACCATCCATTCATCCACTTGCCTTGGGTTCCAATCTAGCAAATCAAACTCCTAATCACCTCTCAAGCTCAAGATCCACAATCTCTACAAAAACCCCCAAAACAAACCCTAAAATGGGTTAAGCAATGAAATGACAAGGAAACCTTTCAATAATCAAGGTGGAGCTTCTCTAAGGCTAGAAGATTACAATTCTAGAAGATGAAGAAGAACACTTACTTGGAAGGTCCTCTAATGGACAAGGTAAGCTCAAAGGAAGTCTTGTGATGGAGGGTTCTCTTCACAAATGGTATCAATGGAAAGCTTGCAAGATGAGGAAGAGGTTGGTGATCTCCATTGCTTGATTGATGAACTATTGGTGTGGCTTGGAGATGAAGAAGCAAGAAGAAGAAGAGAAGCACAAGGAGAACCCTAGGTTGCTGGTTTGTGCTGGAAAATGAAGAATGGGATGCAATGAAGGAGATGGGTTCCTCTTATAAGCAAGTGAGGTTTGGGTCCCACAACTTAAAGAACTTGGGTGGCTGAAATTATCTCTTTCGGGACATCGGATGGATTCGACGAAGAAGGAAGAAATGATCGTCGAAATTTCTAGTTTCCAAAAAGTATATGTTTCATGGGTTTCGGGAATATCAAGTTTTGGGTACAGATTTGGTGTGCAATGACTGTTTTGCCCTCAAGGCCAAGAAGTCAGGTTTCGGGTTCTCAAATGGATACGGGATCAACATGAAAGTTGTAGGATTCCTCAAGATGAATGCAACGGGCCAAAAACACAATACGAAACGAATCGGGAAAATCTCACAAGTAAATGCAAAGCCGAAAAGGGAACCTCCAAAGGGCCCCACAAGCTACCAAAGCGCTCAAAAGCCCAAAACTAGAAGAAAACCCATTCTAGCTCGCAAACTCAACCCAACAAATACTAATCCCACTGAAAGAAACTAATCCACAAATAAAACAACACTAATCCAAGAGATTAGGGGTCGGGTTCTCACAACAATGAAATCAAAATACACATGCCACAATGAACCTATAGAGATTACTTGCCTTTGCCCAAATGCTAAACAATCCTCTTCAGGCACTTCACTCAAGCTATTCCAACACTACAAGAATCCCAAGGGAAAATCCACTCAAACTCCACACAAATGAAAACAAGGAACCCATTCTTACAAAAGGGTTTGTAAACATGAAAAACAAGATTTTTAAGAACTAAAAAACTTCATGAAAATTATGGGTTGAAGCTCTTACCTAGAGAAGGTCAAACAAGAGAGGAGGAAGAAGATGGAGCTCTTGCCCAACTTGGAACTTCAAGAGATTTGCATCAACGGAGAGCTTAGGATGAGAGGAAGAAGGTGATAGCCTTAGAATTTTATTTGGAGAACTCTATCTAGATCATGCAAGATGAGGAAGATGGAAAGGGAAGAGGGGTTTTCAGCCCTAGGACAAGGAAGTTGCAGAAATTGGAGGAAATGAATGAAAAGAGAGGGAGATGGGGTTTAGGCTTAAGTGATGACAATGGGCCCTAATTAACTTGAACCTTGAAATGAGCAAAACATGATCTTGTGGGTCTCGAATGAACTCGACGAAGAAGGATAAAACGATCCTCGGAATATCTAGTTTCCAAAAAGTATATTTTTGACATGGTTTTGAGATCTCGAAAATTGTATCCAGATTTGTGCATAAAAGTCTATTTTACCCTCTTTGGGCCAGAACTTGGGTTTTTGGGCTTGAAACCTGAATGGGCTTAAGACGAAAGTTGTAACACAGAAAAATCATTCACATGAAATCAAAATCACAAATACACGGAAATCGATACGATCTTCCCAAGCTTACACGTGCACTCAGGCCTTCCTGAGTGTGTCAGACTAATACTAAACGTTCTCAAAATTCCAAAAGCTGTGTCCAAGACTAAAATTAATTACTTCTAACCCAACGATAACTAAACTCACTTAGGACTAAACACATACTAATCGTACACTAATCTAATTGGTCTGAGTCGGGGTCTAACATTAATGACCGCACTTAGTTGGGTCAATTAACAGTATTAAGTGGTCGCCGGGAATTTGAAGAGTCGCGGGCCGTGCCGCGTCTTTTGGAATTCCTCTTGTGATGATCGACGATGGATCTTCATGTTGATCAATGTCGGATGATCATGCAACTTCAGACATTGGTTGATACCAGCCGGCCAGTGACATCTGTCTTGTTGATTTCTCGATCGGTTGGATAGAAAGTGCACTTTCTTGGTCAGCTGGTTGGCTATCATGGAGCGATCAATGACGATTTCATGCTCTTAACGGCGGATCCGTGATGTTTACGAAGATCAGTCATTCTCGAGCATCAAAAATCAGATTTTCAGGAAATCACAGGGGCTGGAACTCCCGAAATGCGAAAAGAACCGGAAAAAGGGCCTTTCGGTGGAAATCCGACGACCATGGGGGAATTTCTCCCCTTTGGTCGCGCCTTCGTCGGCCGTTTTTCAAGCTTTTTGCTTCCTTTTTTCTCATGTACTTTTCTTGACATTTTTCCTCTTTTTGTGGCTTGGTTTTCCTAAAGAAAACCCGACGAGAAATAGTGCAAATCAGAGCACAAAGTTTTTTTTTTTTTTTTTGGGAAAGCCGAAGACTTTGCCCCGCAGAGTTGTTGTTTTTTGTCAAGAGTCGAAACTAGGTAAAACAATGTTGGAATGACCCGAAATTCGACGTGAAGCCTCCTGAGCAGTAGATAGGACCAACCATGGGCTTTTGTTTGAGATTTGAAGCTATTTGGGGTCCCGTCGCTGCTAGGCTTGATTTCACCGCGAGGAAGATGTCGCGCTTTGTTGTGTGGTCAACCGATGTTCGATTGGCCTGAAATTTGACAGGGAGACCATTGGAGTCATTTTGAGATGATCCATTAGAGCCGATTTGGATGTCATGATCCTCGGGTGCCCTGCCGCCGGTAGCCTTGATTTTCTTTCGGAGCGTCAAAGTCGGGTCAAACGTTGTCGGAATGACCTGAAATTTGACGTGCAACCTTTTTGAAGCAAATTGAAGCCGCCCATGTGCACCATTCGATGAGTAATTGTCCCGGTGGTTCTCGCCACTAAGGGACTTCATTTTCTTTCGGAGCGTCGAAGTCGAGTCAAACCTCGCCGGAATGACCTGAAATTTAACGTGGAGCCTTTTGGAGGTATTTTGAGACCATTCGTAGGCTCTAATCGAAGTTTTGATGTTTTCGACGCCGCCACCGCCAGGAGCGTCGTTTGGCTGTCGGGGAGTGAAGTTGGATCAAATGATGTCGAAATGGCCTGAAACTTCATGTGAACTCCTCTTTTGGCTGTCTTAGAGGATCTTACAGTTTTTGTTTGATTCTGACAAGATCTGATGCTTGAAGCAACATTGCCCGTTTGTAGTAGGAAGCGGCTTCATGTGGCTTTTTTATGTTAAAGAGGCAAAGTGACATTTTTGGTGTCAACACACTTGATGTATTTTCATACATGTTTTGATTTTGTTATTTGGCCTATGAGTCGGTACCACTAAGCTTGGATAACCTTGTTGGTCTGATCCACCGACTTGGAGATCCCCCTCTTGTCCCACCAGCTGCAGTTTGGATCTTGCTACCTGGTTATTACCGTGGTCTTGTCCCGATACCCCGAATTGCTATAGTGGTTCCTGATGCCCGACTCGCTACCGTGGTCATGTCCCATATATTATTTGTATATGTATATTTCGTTGAATGTTCTTTCCTCATGTGACTCAGATCAACGCCTTGATATGCTTTTGTCACTTCGGTGATGGAGGACTTAGCTTCGTGTGGTTGCCATCTTGCTTGTTTCCTGTTTCCTTGGTTACCTTTACATGATTTACATTGCATACTTGTTTTTGAATAAATGATTTATCTGTTTTTGGAAATTGTTATTTAAATAGGTTTAAATGCTTTTGAAGGTAAATTCATTTATTATTATATTATCATATATTTTCACCCACCTGCCAAACCGTCTTGTTTGACCCACTTTTTGGTACTCAGGTCCTGATGTTCGTCACCCCAAGGAGGAGCTTGAGGGGGCGGTCGGAGAACCGCAACATCTAGTTAAATGGCATGCCGCGTTGTCATCTAGACATTCGGTAGTCCGAGATGCGTAACATTTTGGGGATATGTCTAACTCATTCTTTGAGGGTTTAGTTTGGATTGTACTGGCCTTTATTTTTGGAAATGTTAATTAATGATCTTTTGTATAACTTTAACAAATACTTTGGGAAATGCTAATGATCATTGCTCATTCTAATACCTTGTTTATACATATGTTATCGTCTTTATGACTAGAGATGGATTGAATGTTTGATTTACTACACGCTTCTGCACTTAAACAAAATTGTACTATGTTGTTGCGATATCCTCATCGCAAACACTTGTGGGAAATTAAATAAATGTGTGCACCTTATCACCACACATCACATCATCACTTACTAATTAGCCCCGATCCCAGATTAGTCCCGTGGGCCCAGTCCGAGGTCGCGACAACTAGTAGGAGGAACAACGTAATTTGGGTCATAGTTGACCGGCAAACGGAATCGGCTCAATTTCTTCCTTTCAAGAACGACATTGTTGACACCAAAAATGTCACTTTTCCTCTACAACATCAAGAAGCTACATGAAGCCACATCCTACTACAAAAAGGCGTTGCTGCTTCAGGAATCAGGTCTTGTCAAAATCACTTGAAAACTGATAGATCCTTCAAGACAGTCAAAAGAAGAGTTCGCATGAAGTTTCGGGCCATTCCGACATCATTTGGCCTAACGTCACTCCTCCCGCAGCCAAATAGGTGCTCCTGGCGGCGGCTTCGAAGACATCAAAACTTCGATCTGAGCCTACAGATGGTCTCAAAATACATCCAAAAGGCTCCACGTCGAATTCAGGTCATTCCGGCAACGTTTGACCCGGCTTTGACGCTCCGAAAGAAAATCAAGCCTCTCGACGGCGAGAACCATTGGGACCATTACTCATCAAATGAAGTACATAGACGGCTTCAATATGCTCCAAAAGGGCTGCACGTCAAATTTCAGGTCATTCCGACAACGTTTGACCCGAATTTGGCGCTCCGAAAGAAAATCAAGGCTACCGGCGGCGGAGCACCCCGGGACCATGACATCCAAATCGGAGCTAAAGGATCATCTCAAAATGACTCCAATAGGCTCCCTGTAAAATTTCATGTCAATCGGACATCGGTTGACCGCACATCAAAGCGCGACACCTTCCTCCCGGAGAAATCAAGCCTAGCAGCGACGGGAACTCAAACGGCTTCAAAACTCAAATGAAAGCCCATGGTTGGTCCTATCTAGTGCTCGGGAAGCTCCACGTCAAATTTCAGGTCATTCCAACATCGTTTGACCTAGTTTCAACTCTTGAAAAAAATCAGCAACTTTGCGCGGCAAAGTCTTCAGCTTTTCCAAAATATAGGAAACTTTGTGCCCGGTTTTTGCACAACTTCTCGTTGGGTTTTCTCCAGGGGAACCAAGACAAAAGATGAGGAAAATTTTCAAGATAGATACAGGAGAAAAAAGAAGCAAAAAAGCTCGAAAAACGACCGACAAAACGACGACCAAAAAGGAAAATCCCCCCATGGTTGCCGGCGACCCGACCCGCTAGTATCAACCAATATCTGAATTTGCTTGACCATCCGACATCGATCAACATGAAGATCCATCATTGATCATCGCAGGAAGAATTACAAAAGACGCGGCACGGCCCGCGACTCTTCAATTCCCCAGCGACCACTTAATGTTGTTAATTGACCCACCTAAATGCGGTCATTAACTCATTATTTTGAACGGCCCAATCAGATTCAAGGGAATGGGAGTTACAAGTCCAAGTCATCATGACATTAAAGTTATGAAACTCCTCTCATCATGGAGATTGAAGGCGATTAAATGCCCATTATCTCCACCGGCCAATCAAATGCCAAGAAAAAGGAGTTGCAAAATAAAAGAATTAAAACCTGTAACTCCTCCAATTATGTGGTTTTAATGCATTAAAGCCCATAAAGTCACCTAAAGGCTACCAAATGCCTATAAAAGGAGGTTACTCCAAGAAGCTAGAGGACACAACACACAGAATCCCGGAATCCCGAACTCAAAATCTAGAAGCCCCGCTACTCTTAAGAAACTCTGCTACAAGGAGAAACTCTGCTGCAACAAACACCCAAAGGTGATCCTCCCTCCTCTAAGAAAAAGCCTCCTCTTCTTCTACTCAACATGGCCAAGACGCAACTCTTCAGCACGTCTCTTCGTTTTTCATTGGGTATAGGACCTTCCCTTGGTCCTTATCCTCTAAAAAAAATGAAGTCGAAGCCAAGCGAAAGAATCAAAGCATCAAGCATTCTCATTTGAAGGATGATGGCGGAGTCCATACATGACTTGCGACCGTCGATCTGAACTGGTCCCACAATCTCCTGAAAAGTCAGATTTCCTTTCTTATTTTTCAATTGTACTTTGTATTTTCTTTAAGAGACAAAAAAATCACATTTCTTGTCTTTATTTTTGATGAGATTTGTAAATCGCCTTTCACGGAAAAATCGCCTCCAACAGCTTTATAAAAAAAACTGTCTCTTTTCTTTAATACATGTGCAATGGGAAATTAGAAAAAGGTTGATTTCCATTCTACTTGCGAAGGTGGATATCCAGATCACCACTTCTAAATTCCAAGTAGAATTGAAAATCTGGCATACCCGTACAAAAAATACAGATGCCCTTTTTTCTTCCCCCTCTCTTCCCTCCATTCGATTTTCCTCTCGGCGACCCCGGGGAAGGATGGGAGAGGAGAGGAAAGAGAGAGAAAATCGGGTCCATTAAGTTGGCATACCAAGTTGGACCATTTCACTTGAGAACGCTATGCTTGAATTCTTAGGCACCTTTCTAGTTGGTGGCCTATGTTGGATCTCGCATCCAAAAAAATGAGATGGGGTTTTTGAAAATTTTCTACCTTTGAACTTATTTCCATTCCTTCTCATTTCCAAAAAAATATTCAAAAGAATCTGATTTCTTTTTTTGGATTCAATTTTGAGAAACTTTGATCCTCTCCTCTTTGAACTTGATAGCTCACAGAAATGTTTGCAGCTATTGTTCTTATCGAAGAATGGGCCATCTTTTCTCTTTGATGAGTCCGATAGGGATTTCAAAAAAAAAATCTTAAAAAAAACTCCTTAAAAAAACTTTTTTTTTTGGAATCAAATTTGAGAAAGTTTGGTCCCCTCCTTTTCGGATTTAGCGCTCGTAAAAATGTTTGAGCCCTTATTCGGATTGGGACACCGCTCATTCTCTTTGATGAATCCATAAAAAAAATCAAAAAAAATTCTTTGACCACTAAGGTTGCACCAATTGCGTTCTTTGACCAAAGTGGATCTAAGAAAAGCCTTGTCCAGAGTGTGGAGACAGCTAGACTGTTCGAGGCAAGGGTCCTCCAAACGGGTTCATTAAGTAATCCTACCCTTACCTGGGGGCTAATCTATCTACTAAGGTTTCAAAAGGCCGAATTGAAAAGCCTTTGTGTTCCTTCAAAAGTTTAAAAAAAAAAGAACTTTAAAAAAAATCGTCATTTTTGGGTTTACATTTGAGAAATCTTGGTTCATTCCCTTTTGGATTTGGCGCTCGCAGAAATAGTTGAACCCTTATCCGGATTGGAACACCATTTGCTCTTTTTTATGAACCCGATTTTGACCTTTCAAAAATCCCATCTCGTGTTTATTCCAAGGATGCGATTTGCAACATTTGTGCCTAGCGGTGCTAGTACGCCCTTCCGGGTCTACTGTATTCGCGACTGACACATTTGTATATCCAACCTTATATCATCTTACCTCGAGTGAGCCTCGCTTCTCGGTAATTTGAATTAAGGTTCACAATTGCTTCTAGCAATCACTGGAATGCTCGCTCTGAGCCTCTTTTACTTGCGTTCAGAACAATTGTATTTTCTATGGCTTTTTGCCTTCTTTCGTCTCGCTTGGACTAGGCCATGTTCCCTTGAGCGATTTGAAAAGACAAAACCATAGTTCTTTCCCATTTATGATCACTATATTCTTGTGATTACTAATGGACGTGGTCTTGTTTAAGAAGCTTTCCAAAACTAACAATGGCAGTTTCATTAACCATCACATTCAATGAGAACAAGTACCAGCTCATGCTCTAGGAGAAGCAGAACAAGCGTACTCATAAGTGCCCTGCTAGCTGTCGAAGCATCACCTCCCTCAGCAAATCCCAGAACACCGGGTCGACCGCTACTCCCCGGACTATCATCTTCGGGTCGCTGGGACCATTCCCACTTCCTGTAGAGGAAATCGCACCTGCCAAGAAGCAGAAGATAGCCCCACAACGTGTCACAGCCAAGACACCAAGGGCGAACACGAAGAAACCTGAAGCCCGTGGCAACCCCACGAAGCCTGAACCCGCAGAGAGCCAGGTCTACCTTAAGACTTGGTCCGCAAGACCTTCGCCAAAACAAAGGAGGTCCCGAGCATCTGCAAGGCCAGCATACCTGGCCCCTCTCAAAGAAAATCGGTTATATCCTCTTGCATACATGAAGGAGGAGAAACCAACCTCTTGCCTGACAAAGAAGGCAACTCATCATGAGTCGGCTTGCTCCTGCAAGCCAAAAATCAAATCATCCATCGCCAGGTCTCTGCAAGAAACTGCCAAGGCCTGCACCCCTGCAGTTCGACCCTTTATCTCAACGGGGGCCGAACTCGTAAAATCCAAAGCTTCGCTATGACAGTCGAAGGATCGGGTCCAAATCCTGTCTATGCCCAGCTTCAAAGAAGACAGACTCGGCTGCTGTCCTCGAGGGACTACATCCTTCATTGCCAAAGCCCAACCAAAGTTGACAGAAACTCAAATTGCCCGTCGCATAAGTCGCCGCATGTCGTATCGGCAAAAGATACTAGAGAAGCAAAGGACCCAGCATCCTATCCTCCATGTCTCCCAAAAATGGGTCGAAAAAAAAAGACCCGATCAAGTTGTTGCTGTCCATATGGTTGACAATCTCCTCATTCGAATCACGGAGGATGAACGTCTTGGCTACAAACTCTGAGCAACCTTGCAATCCACCTCCGGATGAAACAACCGCACACATCCAGCAATTGGAGCAAGGTCAACAGAGGATTGAGGCTCTCATGGAAAATCTTCTTCTCACTCTGCAACGTCAAGAAAACAACCAACCTCCTCTAGATAACGAGGAGAATGCAGAAAATGGTGAGTCACGCGCCCTTACCAAAAAGGACGTTGACGATATCCTCGCCAAAGCAAAGGAAGAGGATACACTGAAGGAGCATGGGATCAAGCCACCATATCCCTTATGGATGGACTCGGTCCCGTTCCCTACAAAATTCAAGCAACCTACTCTCCAAACATATACGGGGAAAGGTTCAGCCAGACAGCACGTCATCCACTTCAAAATATTGACAGGAGTTATCGTGGATCAAGACGCCCTCAAGATCCGTCTCTTTGCAAGTACCCTAAAAGGTACGGCCTTCGATTGGTACTCCATTCTGCTAGAGGACTCCATTCAAAATTGGGCCATGCTGGAGACACGCTTCCTGACCCACTTCAAAGGTGAGGATCATCCTGTTACTATGGCACAGTTCTGCAGCCTAAAACAGGGAGAGAATGAGTCAACATACGACTTCATTCACAAGTGGAAGGCAATGGCATACAAGTGCTTAGATGTGCTGCCACAAGCGTCGCTCGTCAACATCTGCCATAACAACATAACGTCAGAATTTGCTCCATGATTATCGGCAACAAATCAAAGAACCTGTGAGAACTCCTAGAAGCTTCCATGGAGGCTGAAACGGTGATCAAAGACCTCAACAGTCAGCAGTCATCAAAGAAAGAGCCGGCTACCATTACAACCTCAAAGCCAAAGAAAAAAGAGGTTCTTAATGTGCAAACCAAGTCAGCTCCTCGGCAGCCAAAGAAAGTTGAAAACAGAGCTGCAGGTAAGAAACCTGAACTCTCTGATGCCTTAGAGAACGAGTAGAGAAAAAATACCCGTTCGATGAAGATGCTGAAGAAATCTTCGAGGCTTTCGTGGCAAATGGTAAACTCACCTTGCCTGAGCCCAAACGACGGGGAGATGTTGGCAAAACCAATGATCCTCGGTATTGTCCATACCATCAGATGATCTTGCATCCTCTCAATCAATGCTTCGTTGTGAGAGAGAAGATCAACGAGATGTGGAAAAATGAAGTCATCACCTTTGACAAAAACTATGGGCATGCCTCCGTCAACATGGCGTCGTATGGACAAATTTCAAAATCACCAAAAGAGAAGACCACCACTTCCTTTAGGGTGACAAAAATGACCCAGACGTCCCAAGAGTTGGTTCGTTATCCAACACCAGACGGACAACCTATATGGGTACATCCCGATCTCCTAGAAGATGAAAATTGGGAGATCATCAAAACAAAGCCTACCGCTCGACAGCGAAAGCAAGCCAAGAGACAATTTCGCAAGCTCAAGCAGTAGGTGAAAGCTCAACCAAAATAAGAAGTCCCTGAAAAGGCAGAGACCTCTTCCACTGCTTCGCTGGGGGCAACAGAAGAATCCAAGGCTTCAAAGGTGAAAAGAAAATTCACCCTTTGGTGATTTCATGCCACCTCGATTCAGAAATGAAACTGCACAAAGGGTATCATACTCTTGCAATTCGATGATTGGATTCTCCATGGATAGATACGAGTCTAGTGACACCGCCAGTGACACCGACGAGTGGGAGGAATCCCTTGAAACAAGAGAATATCTCTCCGATGAAGAACAGGTTCCCGAATCTCACCTTATGCCGTAATCTGGTATAACCCATATGGGCAACAAGGGTCCTGGTCCGATGATGAAGGAGACCAAGACCCTGTTCAAGAAAATATTGTTGACTCAGCACCCTTCAACGCTCCAGTGGAACCCGATCGTGTTGAACCACAAAGGGCCGACGAAGAAGAAGATTTGGCTCCCATGCCTGATCCTGAAGAGTATGCGCGGATCTTGCAACGCCTTACCTTAGAATAAGAGCAAGACCTTCGAGATCAAAATCCTGAACTGGAAGTCCCTGAAAATCAACAGGTGCCTCCTCCCTCAACTCCTAAAAATGGAGAAAATTGCTTGATAGATGATCCTCTCTCATCCGATGATGAGTCTGACTCCCAACAATCTACTCTGGGAGGATCTCCTATTAAGGCAACTTGCAATGCGATAGCTCAGCATGATAGCACCTCTGAAGCATCATCAACCGAAGACACATACTCTCTAGCTACACCTGATAGTATATCTTCCCGAGCTACATTTTCTCGGGTGACTTCCACTGAGATAACATCTTCTCAGTCTTCGTCCCCTAAAACCGTGACATCGCAACTCACAGCTCTTCCGACTGATCATCCTGAAGAAACTTCAGCCGATGGACACCTGGTCAGTTGGTCCCAGATACCCGACCTCATAGGAGATGTCTGGACCGACAAATTACTTACTGAAGGAGAAAGGTTGTTGGATGTTGTTCAGGACTTGTTCTCGGAAAATGCTCCATGTAACACAATCACTGAGGATGGCGACTCTGCTGCAGACACGTCTTCAGCAAATGAAAAGGATCAACCCTTGGATCCTAAGGACGATCTTCCAAATGAAGACCCTTCTCAAGAAGCTCTTGAAGTTGGTAGAGGTACCCGTTCTGGCCGGGATTACCACAAAAACTACAACCAACCTTCTTCTTCTTCTTATGTAAATCCTTCAGGAACACAAAATGTAAACGCCCCAAGTGGCAACAATAATGAACATGCAGGCCCGAAGGAGGCTTTCAAGTACGACTTGATTGAGCATTTCAAACACATACCTGCACGACTGCACATCCTGGAGTTATTACGAATGTCTCCACAAACTCGTGATAGTCTCATTTCAGAACTACAAAGGCTGAATGCGAATGTCGACAAACATGCCCCACAAGTCCTACAAATTGAAATGGACTATAGGGTCAAAAAATCAAATACTCCCTCAAAGGGAGAAAAGAAAAAAACCGAGGGATCAGGCATTGAATGCCTCTCGATTCAGAAAGCAACAAGTGCAACTATCGCCTTCGGTAAGGATTATCTCCTGCTAGGCGAGACGAAGCACAACCGACCCATGTACTTCACAGGGTACATCAAAGAAATGCCGATACACAGAGTCCAGATCGAGCCAGGGTCTGCGATCAACCTCATCTCTACTTCTGCGCTCGAAGAACTAGGCATCCCACCTAGCAAGCTGAGTCACACTTCTGTATCCATCTTTGGGTACGATGGGAGCGCTCAAAGGCCTATCAGCAAAATTAGGTTCAAGTTGCAAATTGGTGACCTTATCTCTGAAGTCACTGTGTATGCAATAAGAACCCCCTCATGCTACAATATCCTTCTTGGACATCCCTGGATACATGAGAATGGTGTCGTCCCTTCAACTCTACATCAATGCATCAAGTTCGTTGGCAACGACGGCTCGATACATCGAGTGTTTGCAGACAAAAAACCCTTCAGAGGCAAAGAGGTCCATTTTGCAGATGCTCAAATGTACAAAGATGAAAAAGAAAAGCAGGAAGAAATAACACCCTTTGTCGAAAATCTCCGGAAAGATAAAGGCAAGGCTCCTCAGCAATCTTCGGAAGAAAACAAACCTTCCGGTAAATCCGAAGAGAGAGATCCATCTCCTTTCGTTGTTTCTCTCAAATCTTCCAAGCCTTTGGTCATAACAACCAAAGCAAAGAAGACAAAGCAAAAGTCTGGGGGCAAGTCCATCGTCTCCTTCGTGTCTATCATGCAAGACACGGATTCGGAGTCAGAGCCAGAAGACGACACACCGTCAAGGCAAGCTGACACTCAACAAGTTCAGCCTGCTCTACCTCCAATAGAGACACCTGCTGACGTAGAAGATCCTACGTCTGCTTCCTTTGTTGTTCCGGCAACTTCAGCAGAAGAGAAGTCAATCTTCTTCCACATATCAGAAGCTTCCTCATCAAATTCCATGCTTGAACCTTTCCAAAATGAAGGTATGCCTCAACTATTTCTATATAGTCCTATGGCACAAGCTATTATGAAGAAAATGGGTTATGACCCTCAAAACCCAGTCGATCTAGGACAAGGTCGCGGTATTCTCACACCATTGCAGCCTGCCTTGACCAAAAGTCAACTAGAAGAGTGGACTCTACGGTCATGTAGAAAGATCTTCACATGGGTTAGGGTATGATCCTGACGCTCCCATGTGACAGTTTACACAAATGCTAAGGAGTCGATCTGCCGACCAAGCCTCAACACTCATGTCCTTGAAGACATTGATCTCCCTGGATATCTCTTTGAAGAGTCACCTGTCAAGGATCCAGGAAGCTCTACCAATTCGTATGATTTCTCTGATGATGAAGATGAATTGTCCGGTGATAAAGACATGTGGCATTCTGACCTAGAAAAGCCATCGTCTCCAAAAGAAGTGCCCTACTTTGACCCAATTTCAACAGGCGATTGGGACCATCTCATAACAAGCATTGAGAAGATCACTGATCTTGAAGACCCATGGCCAAAAACAAAGCCTTGGCCTGAAAATGCCCTTGAAACTCCAGAAGGTTTCGTTGAGTTGGAAGCCTCCGAAAATATTATGGAGGAACCACCTTCGAACCTTCTAATAGAAGATCCTGTTCAAAAGATAGACTTAGGAACACCAGATGGCCCACGTCCTGTATTCATAAGCAAGAATATAAAGGATGATGAGTTACCAGAGTATATCTCTTTTCTTCGTGAGTTTGTTGATTGGTTTGCATGGTCTTATGTTGAAATGACTGGCTTAGACCCCAAAATAGCAGTCCACAAACTCAATCTGCAAAAAGATATCAAGTCTGTCAAATAAGGCCAAAGAAGATTTCGTCCGGATGTGATGGACAAAATTGAACAAGAAGTTCAAAAACTCAAAAGCGTCGGCTACATCCGGGAGGAACAACATCCTAAATGGTTAGCCAACGTTGTCCCCGTGACAAAGAAAAATGGGCAGATCAGGGTCTGTATTGATTATAGAGACCTAAATGGCGCTTGCCCCAAAGATGAATTCCCGCTCCCCATTCCAGAAGTGATGATTGATAACACCTATGGATTTGAGCGAATGACATTCATGGATGGATTCTCTGGCTACAATCAGATAAAGATTCATCCTGAAGATGAAAAACACACATCATTTCGGACCCCATTTGGTGTGTATTTGTTAGATTGTATGGTCTCAAAACCAGTATATGATGAATAGATTGATTAATTTCTTTATTTATCAATATAATCATGATTTCCTTTCATGAGATGAATGGTGATTTATTACTTAATGCACATGACCAATATATATGACATAATGGTTCATGAGATGAACCGGGTCCCATTAGTATATTAGATGTGATATATGTATATGGGTGAGATCCACATACGGGAGATATGTGTCACAAATCTTATACTTAAAATATCTTCACAACCAGTGATGAGATTGGGCATCTCATCTGACAAGGTTGCAGCACTTTGATCACTATGAGATAGTGTGATTTATCTCGATCATCCGAATGTAAGATTTTGGATCATAGTGCTGGTACATTGGATGTATTAAAGGACCATGAGAAGCACCTTGTAAAATACTGTCTCGATTTAAGGACTGCTCTCATAATTCCCTAGAAATAGGCTCTCAATCCTGAGACATTGATGAAATCAAGTTTCTGTCTATTCATTTGCTTTGAGTCACCAATGAGTGAGGCCAACTGTAGGTCAACACCTCGGTGTCTTGGGTACGTGGTAGTCGGACTGTGGGAACATGCAATGATCAAGATGGAATCTATCTACATTATCCCCTTGTGCCAATTAATGGATTTATCATTGGTAAGTGCGCACCCATTCCGATTAAGAGTTAATTGGATCGGTACCAAATGATTACTATAATTAATTGAGGCTCAAGGATAATAAGATGTGGATCTAATATTGGATGAGACAGATTTATTTCAATTGATCCATGGATAATGATGGAGGGGCCTACTTGTGGTAATTGGGAAGTTTAGGGTCTTCATTGAAATATATTCCTAAGACTGGAGTGCAATTGCATTTATATAGTGGAGTTATTTGCAATTAACTATGGGCCTGGAATGCACATGAGATGTGGGGTCGCGCGTTCCAGTTCGAGCCAGCTTTCTAAGGAATCCCTAGTGGTCCCCACGCTAGCCCAATATATTAGAAAGATACTAATTATAGTAGAACTCTAAAAGGAATTAGAAAGTTACTATTTCTATTTGAAGTGAGACTTCTAATAGTGGTAATAGTAAGTTACTAATTATTAATGGAAGTAGGACTTCTATTTTAATTGGTAAAAGAGGAAGTTACTAATCATGTTTGAAGTAAGACTTCTAATTGTGATGTAGTAAGCAACTAATTGTAATGGAAGTAAGACTTCTATTTCAATTAGTAAGAGGAGGTGGCTTCAATGCTATAAAAGGAGAAGAGGAGAGTGTTTGGACGTCCCTAATGTTGCTCCATATGGGGATTCATGCCCAGCCCATTTGTGTGTGCAAGAGTTGCACTCCTCTCTTTCTCTCCCTCTTCTAGTTTCTCTTCTAGTTTCCTTTAGGGTTTTTCTCTTGGAGATCCCACCATCTTCTTGAGAAAAGAGAATCTGATATGGGACATAGCGTGGAAGATAAAAGGGTGTTGGAGATTCTGATTTGATTAGTGAAGGTGCTCATCATCAAGGAAAGAACTCAAAGCCTCCATTAGAGCACTACCAAGCTCCAAAGGTATATCTACATCCTTGTATGTTGTGGATTTAGTGGCTGCATGTTTATGTGCTATTTTCTATCTTCTAGATAGGTTATGTTGCTGTACATGGTTTATGAGTTTGAGGGATTACATCCTGGATTGGGTTTGTTGCCTTCTAGATAGTTGATCCCTGCATCAAGTGGGTCAAAAGTTTTTGAAACCTATCTGAATGGCCCACCTATTTTCCAACAATTGGTATCAGAGCCTTACCTCTTCTCTAATCATGTTAGATCAGCAAGCTTGCTCAAATCTTTGCATGAGATGTGAAGAAGATGAAGCAAGGGCTATGTAAGGATCAGTTTTGATGAATTTACTTGGTTTAATAGTAGATTCATGTTTGGATAGTCACAAAATGATTTAATTATGATTGAAGGATGGTAGGATGTCATTGAGAGCCTTCAAAAGTGTTTTGGAGGTGTTTGGACTCGATTTAGAAAAACCCAAATTTCTGCCTTCGTCAGGCGGGTCGACCTGGCCTCGTGCTCGGTCGACCGGGTGCCTGTAGGGCCGGTCGACCGAGTCCTCTGGCCGGTCGACCGGGAACACAGCTCGACCACCGCCGGGGGACACCCCCGGACCCCCTCCGCGAAATGCATGTATTAAAAGGGTGGTTACTTTTGGCATCTTGTTTTTCCATTATGGTTTGGTAACCTGGTTTTGTGAGATGCTTTGTTGTATGAGATACTTACTTGCAGGTGATAATGTCCTCTCCATATGGCCCACAAGTCTTTTGCTTTCTATTTATGGTTAATGGTTTGTTTAAGGCTAAATGTAAAGGGCGTCATGGTTTCCTTGGTTTCCCATGAAAGGGCAAGGCATGATGAATTTCCCTATAGCCCTTTTATTTCCATGTTTAGATTACCATGTAAGTCTCATAATTGAGGCATAGGAATTTATGTAATTTTTCTAAATTTGTAAATTCTGGTGATGTCCGAGACAAAGAAGGAAAGCGATGTTGGACTCCTAATCAAAGAGTTTGAAGATTACCAAAAGTGTTTTGGAGTTGCTCAAAGAGTTTGATGAACTCCAGAAGTTTTGGAAAGTCTAGAAGTCCAAGAAGTCTATTCCGCTTGGGCCATGTGGAGGAGAGGACTAGTTTCTAGTTTTAGCACTTTCTATTTATGGCTGCATGCTTAAATTATAATATTTCCAGATCTGATCCAAACATAGCAAGTTACTAAAATTGGTCAAATCAAATTAATTTTTGGAAAGAGTTCTAATTAGTGTTGATGACCCATGAGATGGACACATTGGTAACACTAATTTAGAAATTGGACTTTCCTTAAAATAACTTGACTTGGAACCAATCTTTGATAATATCATGAGATGATTTGATGTTCATATGTATACATGTGGGCCCTAATACCTTACAAAGAAAATCCTCAAATTCTAAAATATTAAGTGGGAGCGGGGCATTTATATTTAGAAATCCCCATGGTTTTCCACCATAGGTCCATTGTAAGGAAAGTATTAGCCTCACGCCATCTCGAGTATGGCCGTTCCCCACGGAGGGCTTTTACTTGTCTGGTTACTAGATATGGATCTCCTATGGATAGTGTTGGTGAGACGGGGCAGGGGCCCACTCCCCAAGGAGGAGCTGCTCGCAACGGTTGTCATGCAATGCTAGTTGGTGGGTCACACTTAACTAAAATAATGATGTAGTATCCCCAAGGATTTGCCTCATGTATTTTAGAAACCGAAGCAAATATGGAGTCATTCATTATTTGGTATGAGATACCTAGATAATAATGAATGAAGGGGATCATGGAAAGTTAGTCTTAATCCTAATTATGACCAACTTTGATCCGTACCAATCTAGGTGGTATTTGCACTCCCCAAGGAGGCATACCCCGGGGATTGGGATTCCGATGTATTCTGAATTTGGTGGTTATGAGGATTCCATATAAATTTAGTAGAATACTAAACCCTAATGTCATTTAAATTCATTAATTGAATGTATGGTTATGTGCTACAGTATTTCAAGCATGAATTCAAATACTTTCAATCCATTTGCGACCATCCTCAACCAGAATAAGTTGATGGAATCCAACTTTATAGACTGGAAAAGGTCCCTGGATATTATCCTGACAGCTTCAGGATGCAGATATGTCCTTACCATACCCTCCCATCCTGAGCCTGAGCTTCATGCACCTCAGTATGAAAAGAACCTTTACACCGAATGGACAAAAGACAATGAGGTAGCCAGATGTTTTATACAGGCATCCATGTCTAGTGTTTTACAACACCAACATCAATCCTATAAGTCAGCATACGATATTATATCGAGCTTAAAGGAGATGTTTGCGGACCAGGTTAGACCTGCTAGGCAAGCTGCCATGAAGGTGCTGATAAACACTAAGATGACTGAGGGAACCCCAGTAAAAAAACATTTGTTGAAAATGAGTATCGCACTAAATGAGTTAGATGCACTGGGTGTTTCGATTGATAAAGAATCGCAGATCGACATGATCCTTCAGTCACTACTGGATTCTTTCAATCATTTGGAGATCAATTGTAATAAATTGGAAATGACCATAGCTGAGCTTTCACGCCAGCTGGTAGTGACTGAGGAAATCATGAAGAAAGAGCAATATTCCCTCATGACAGAAAAGTCATTTGCTAGGACCAAGCCGAAAGGCAAAGACCGAGATAGCAAGAAGAAATCAGTCATCAAGGGTCCTAAGGTGGAGAATGGTTCTACTTGTAGTATGGCCAAGGCTAAGGGTACGAGAGTAAAAGGAAAGTGTTTCTATTGTGGTAAGACAGGACACTGGAAAAGGAATTGTCCAGAATATCTGTCTAAGAAGAAGACCTCAGGTATGATTGAGTCACTTATTTCTGAAGTTAGTTCTACAACTGGTACTTCAGAATCTTGGTGTATGGACTCCAGGGCAGCTGATCACATATGTAATTCGTTGCAGGGGTTCAGGGAAACCAGGAGGTTCAGTGATGGAGAAATCATTGACAACCTAGGATCTGATGCTAAGGCAGAGGATGTTTCAGTGGGAGTTATTACATTATGTTTTTCAAATGATAAATTGATTTTGTCAGACACGTTATATGTATCATCTTTACGGCGGAATTCAATTTCAGTTTTTAGTATGGTGAATAAGAGTTATTCTATTACTCTTGGTACTGAAATTGTCATAAAGAGATACGGTACTTTTATGTATTCTGATAAGGTAATCAATGAAATTTATTTGTTAATCCCACAATGTATGAGATACATGATTCTGAAACAACTAATAGACCATCATTAAAGAGGAAATCACCTTCATCTGATCCAACAAAACTTTGGCACTTGAGGCTAGGTCATATAAACCTAAACAGGATTGACAGGCTAGTGAAAGATGGTATCTTGCCTTCATTGGTGGTAGAACCAATGCCTGTCTGCGAGTCCTGTCTGGAAGGAAAAATGACCAAAAGGCCCTTTTCATCAAAGGGCAATATGGCCAAAGATTTGTTGGAATTAGTGTATACTGATGTGTGTGGACCCATTAATGTCAGAGTTGTGGGAGGATATCTCTCCGCTGATTTTATCGGACACTCATCAGAAAATGGGGTTTTATCCCAGTTGTCTGCTCCTGGTATGCCTCAACAGAATGGAGCAGCAGAAAGAAGGAACCGGACTCTTTTAGATATGATCAGGTCTATACTGATTTTTTCAGGATTACCTATATCCTTTTAGGGATACGCCTTGGATACTGCGATGTACATACTAAACCACGTACCATCTAAGTCTATACCTAAGACTACCCAGGAGTTGTGGACCGGGCGAAAGCCTAGTCTACAACATTTACACATTTGGGGTTGTCCAGCACATGTGCTAAAGGTTAAGACGGATCAGTTGGAAACGAAGTTGGAAGTATGCACGTTTGTAGGATATCCTAAATGAACTAAAGGTTGGTTATTCTATAATCCCAGAAAGCAGAAAGTGATGGTGAGCACTAATGCAGTTTTTATGGAGGAAGATTATATAATAGACCGGAAACCTTTAGAAAAAGGTGATCTTGGAAGAAATTCAAGAGAAAACAATTCTAAATCCTAGTATGACCGAACCTAAGGAAGCAGCGCCCTTACCTGACCCAGTAATTACACCAGTGCCTTGTCATAGTGGGAGCATAGTCAGGCCCCCTGACAGGTTCTCGTTCTTGGGAGAGTCTTACGAGGCAGTCCCGAAAGAACCAGAACAAGATCCCTGTAACTATGATGAAGCAATTAATGACATAGATTCGGGACATTGGCAAGATGCTATGAAAGCTGAGATGGAGTCTATGTACTCTAATCAGGTCTGGACACCTGTGGACTTGCCTGCCAATATCAAACCTATTGGGTGCAAGTGGGTCTATAAGAGAAACAGAGGACCAAATGGAAGAGTTGAGACCTTTAAAGGTCAGGCTTGTTGCGAAAGGATATACTCAGAAAGAAGATATCGACTATGAGGAAACCTTCTCGCCGGTAGCCATGCTCAAGTCCATCAGGACACTCTTATCCATTGCAGCTCATCTCGATCATGAGATTTGGAAAATGGATGTCAAGATGGGTTTCTCAACGGCCATCTTGAGGAAGACATCTATATGATGCAGCCAGACGGTTTTATAGCTAAACAACCAAGAGCAAAGAGTTTGCAACATGCAGATGTCCATTTATGGACTAAAGCAGGCATCCCGAAGCAGGAACATTCGTTTTGACTAAGAAATCAAGTTAGTTGATTTTTGTCAAAATCCGGATGAGTCATGAGTGTACATGAAAAGTAAGGAAGGCAGGGTAATTTTTCTAGTCAACGACATCCTTCTCCTAGAGAGTGGTATATGGATGTTGTCAACAGTAAAAGGTTTAGTTGGCTAAGACTTTTGATATGAAGGACATGGGAGAAGCTAGTCGCATCCTAGGGATCAAACTCCATTGAGACCGGATAAATAGATTGATAGGCTTATCCCAATATGCATACATAGATAAGGTACTAGTACGGTTTGCTATGCAAGGCTCCAAGAAGGGTATTATACCTTTCAGGCATGGAGTGCACCTTTCCAAGAATCAGTGTCCCAAGACACCTGAGGAAAAGGAGCAGATGAGGTCGATACCATACGCTTCGGGTGTTGGTAGCCTCATGTATGCTATGCTATATACTATACCGGATATCTGTCATGCATTGGGCTTAGTCAGCAGATATCAGTCTAACCCAAATCCTAACCATTGGACTGCTGTAAGATGTGTTCTCAAATCCTTGAGAAGGACTAGAGATTTCATGTTGATTTATGGCAATAATGAGTTGATTCCAGTCGGTTACACATAATCTGACTTCATGTCAGATAAGGATTCCAAGATATAAACTTCTGGGTATGTGTTTATGCTATAGTTGCTTGAGAAGCAACTAAAGAAGCAGGTTGGCTCAAAAGATTCCTTATGGAACTTGGAGTGGTATTTTTGGCAAGACAGCCGCTCACAATTTACTGTGATAACAGCAGGGCAGTCGATAAGTCCAAGGAACCCAGAAGCCAAAAACATGTACAGAGGTAGTTACACATGATCGGAAAGATTGTGCAGAGAGGTGATACTGCTATCACCTAGATAAACTCTGCAGACAATCTGGGAGATCCCTTTACTAAGCCTTTGACTACCAAAGTTTTTAAGCAACATGTAGATGGGATGGGCATGAGATGCAACCCTGACAGGCATGGAACCCAAGTGGGAGATTGTTAGATTGTATGGTCTCAATACCAGTATATGATGAATAGATTGATTAATTTCTTTATTTATCAATATAATCATGCTTTCCTTTCATGAGATGAATGGTGATTTATTACTTAATGCACATGACCAATATATATGACATAATGGTTCATGAGACGAACCGGGTCCCATTAGTATATTAGATGTGATATATGTATATGGATGAGATCCACATACGGGAGATATGTGTCACAAATCTTATACTTAAAATATCTTCACAACCAGTGATGAGATTGGGCATCTCATCTGACAAGGTTGCAGCACTTTGATCACTATGAGATAGTGTGATTTGTCTCGATCATCAGAATGTAAGATTTTGGATCATAGTGCTGGTACATTAGATGTATTGAAGGACCATGAGAAGCACCTTATGAAATACTGTCTCGATTTAAGGACTGCTCCCATAATTCCCTAGAAATAGGCTCTCAATCCTGAGACATTGATGAACTCAAGTTTCTGTCTATTCATTTGCTTTGAGTCACCAATGAGTGAGGCCAACTGTAGGTCAACACCTCGGTGTCTTGGGTACGTGGTAGTCGGACTGTGGGAACATGCAATGATCAAGATGGAATCTATCTACATTATCCCCTTGTGCCAATTAATGGATTTATCATTGGTAAGTGCGCACCCATTCCGATTAAGAGTTAATTGGATCGGTACCAAATGATTACTATAATTAATTGTGGCTCAAGGATAATAAGATGTGGATCTAATATTGGATGAGACAGATTTATTCCAATTGATCCATGGATAATGATGGAGGGGCCTACTTGTGGTAATTGGGAAGTTTAGGGTCTTCATTGAAATATATTCCTAAGACTGGAGTGCAATTGCATTTATATAGTGGAGTTATTTGCAATTAACTATGGGCCCGGAATGCACGTGAGATGTGGGGTCGCGTGTTCCAGTTCGAGCCAGCTTTCTAAGGAATCCCTAGTGGTCCCCACGCTAGCCCAATATATTAGAAAGATACTAATTATAGTAGAACTCTAAAAGGAATTAGAAAGTTACTATTTCTATTTGAAGTGAGACTTCTAATAGTGGTAATAGTAAGTTACTAATTATTAATGGAAGTAGGACTTCTATTTTAATTGGTAAAAGAGGAAGTTACTAATCATGTTTGAAGTAGGACTTCTAATTGTGATGTAGTAAGCAACTAATTGTAATGGAAGTAAGACTTCTATTTCAATTAGTAAGAGGAGGTGGCTTCAATGCTATAAAAGGAGAAGAGGAGAGTGTTTGGACGTCCCTAATGTTGCTCCATATGGGGATTCATGCCCAGCCCATTTGTGTGTGCAAGAGTTGCACTCCTCTCTTCCTCTCCCTCTTCTAGTTTCTCTTCTAGTTTCCTTTAGGGTTTTTCTCTTGGAGATCCCACCATCTTCTTGAGAAAAGAGAATCTGATATGGGACATAGCGTGGAAGATAAAAGGGTGTTGGAGATTCTGATTTGATTAGTGAAGGTGCTCATCATCAAGGAAAGAACTCAAAGCCTCCATTAGAGTACTACCAAGCTCCAAAGGTATATCTACATCCTTGTATGTTGTGGATTTAGTGGCTGCATGTTTATGTGCTATTTTCTATCTTCTAGATAGGTTATGTTGCTGTACATGGTTTAGGAGTTTGAGGGATTACATCCTGGATTGGGTTTGTTGCCTTCTAGATAGTTAATCCCTGCATCAAGTGGGTCAAAAGTTTTTGAAACATATCTGAATGGCCCACCTATTTTCCAACAGTATTGCTACATTGTCATGCCATTTGGTCTCAAAAATGCTGGTGCCACATATCAGAGGGCTATGATGAAGATATTCCAGGATATACAGCACAAGACAGTCGAATGTTGTGTTGATGACCTCGCCGTCAAAAGCAGAAGAAAAGAACACTACACCAAAAATCGGAAATTGGAACGGAAAAGCGTTCCTAATCCTCCCGTTCCTAATCCGTTAAACCGTTCCAATTTCCGTTCCAATTTGGATTAGGAACGGTTGGTACCAAATTGGAACGGAAATTGGAACGGTTTAACGAATTAGGAACGGGAGGATTAGGAACGCTTTTCCGTTCCAATTTTCGATTTTTGGTGTAGTGGAAGACCATCTGAAAGACCTTCGGGAAGTCTTCCTCCGACTTCGCAAACACAAACTGCGAATGAATCCACTAAAATGCTTCTTCGGTGTCTCATCGGGTAAGTTTCTTGGATTCATAGTTAGGAAAGGCGGGATAGAACTTGACCCCATCAAAGTCAAGGCTATCCTAGAAATGCCATCTCCAAGAACCCTAAGACAACTAAAAGGGCTTCAAGGAATATTGACATACATCTGACGGTTCATCTCCAATCAGTCGGGGAAATGTTGTCCTTTCTCTCGATTGGTGAAGAAAGGTGTGAACTTTGTTTGGGATGCTGAATGTGAAGCAACATTTCAAGATATCAAGTCATACCTAACTAAACCTCCAGTGCTGGCTGCCCCTACCACTGGAAAACCATTCATCTTGTACATAAGAGCTCTCAACCATTGTAAGACCCCCACCCGAGTGAACTCGATTAGTGTTAATTAAGTCGTGTGTTAGTTCTAAGTTTGATTAGCGATTTTGGCTAAGTTGGGTTTGGAATAGCTTTTGTTATAGTTTTGGGAAATTTTGAGTGCTTTGGTGACTAGTGGGGCCCTTTGTGGGTTCTCTTCTCGACTTGCGTTTGCGTAGAGGATTTTTTGGAATTATTTTGAATTGCGTTCCTATCCCGTTTCATTTATCTTATTGATCCTTACAACTTTCATGTTGATTTCGTTCCCATTCGAGACCCCAAAACCTGATTTCCTAACCTTGAGGGCAAAACAGTCTTTTTACACCAAACCTGTACCCAAAACTTGATAACTCCGAAACCCGCGAAACATATACTTTTTGGAATCTAGATATTTCGGCGATCATTTCTTCCTTCTTCGCCGAATTCATTTGAAGTCCCGAAAGACATGATTTCAGCCCAAAGAGTTCTTAAGTAGTGGGACCCATTCTCATTGCTTATATAAGGAGAAACCCATCTTCCATTTCCTTTTTCCAGCACAAAAGAGAACTTAGGGTTTGCTTTGGCAACTTTCTCTTCTTCTTCTTGCTCTCATCATCTCAATCTCCCACCAAGCTTGCACCAACATCAAAATAGACTTCACCACTCTTTTCCTCATCTTGAAGGCTACCTATTGATACCATTTGTGAAGGAAACCTCTCATTTCAAGATCTTCTTTTAGCTAACTCCTTCCATTTGAAGGTCATCCAAGTAAGCAATCTTCTCCATCTTCTAGATTTCTGTTCTTTTAGTCCTCGAGAAGCTCCATTTTCATTATTGTGAGTTCTATCTTCTTCATTCTTTGTTTGACCTATTTTAGGGTTTGTTTTGGGGGTTTTTGCTTGTAGCTTGGAATTGAGCTTAAGAGGTGATTAGAGGCTTGGTTTTTTCTAGCTTGGACCTAAGGCAAGTGGATGATTAGGTGTTTTGAGTTTTAAATGATTTGGTGAAATATTAATGATTTACTCATGCTTTTATTTATTTGCATTATTGAAATAAATGCTCATAATGCATCTTGCAAGCTCATTTAATGCCTTGGAAACATGGGTTTATAGTTTTCTTTATCTCTAGCCTTGTGGTGGTTGTACAAGTATTGAAAGGAGGGAAAAGAGGAGGACCCAGCCCATTGCAGAACAGAACCTGGGTTCTGTTCTGCAGTGTACGCGGTCGACCATACGGGGGTTCGGTCGACCGGTGACACAGGGTCAGGTTCCCTGGGAGCCTGACCAAAACAATGTTTACCCATTTCAGTTACAACTGCCGGTCGATTGGCCATGGGCACGGTCGACCGGGCATACAGGGACCATGTCGACCTGACTTTCTCAGGTCGATCGGGGCTGCCGTGTACGAGGTCGACCAGGCCTTGACCAGGTCGATCGGGCCAACTGAGAAATCCTTGCTGGGTGGGATTTTTACCCTATTTTTGGATGGACGTAGGTGGGACTTGGCTACCCCTTTTTGGACTCATTTGACTATATGTGAGGATGTCTTAAGCCGACGTTCTTCACGGTTAGTCCGGTTGCATTGGAAACCAATCTAATTCAATCTTGAACGGTACGGGATAACGCGATACCTTCCTTATATCTATGCGCGAAGTCCATTTCCTTGGGTATCGTGAATTCTATCCCTTTCGGTGACTGAATAGGTTATATGATGCTTCAGGATTAACATGATGCATAGGATTGGATTGTCTATAGTGTTGATTTCTAATCATACCGTCTAGTACTATCTATAAGCTCATTTAAAGTTTTGAAAATCGTAAAGTGTACAAGGAGCCCGGAATGTCTTCAAACTCAAGGAGTACCAAGTCATTATTACAATCGACATACGGGACCCCTATTCACCTTAAATAAATCTTGAAACCAATATTTTACCCGAAATTGTAATAGTTCATTGTATCCCCTCATTTCCGAGATTTACATTACATGACTTGTTTTCCCGAAAGCATTGAAGTTACACTAGTAACAGTTACTTGTCCCGAAATGTATTGTACTACATGAAATGGAAATTATTCCTTGAGCATCCTTGCCCCGCCTGTTCATTTACTTGCACTTGATTTACTTGTTCATGTCTCGATTTGTTATTTGACCTATGAGTCTGCATCACTAAGCTTGGATAACCTTGTCGATTTGATCCACCGACTTGGAGATCCCCCTCCCATCCAGCCAGCTGCAGTTTGGATCTCGATGCCCGGTTTATTACCGTGGTCCCATCCCGATACCCGGTTCGCTACCGTGGTCCCGTCCCGTATATTTATATTGTATATATGTGTTTCGTTGAATCTCCTCACCTTATGTGACTGAGACCAACGTCCCGTTATACTCTTGTCACTTTGGTGATAGAAGACTTGGCTTTGTGTGATTGCCATATTGTTAGTTCCCGATTCTTTGGATACCTTACATGTTTTATATTGCTCATTTGTTTTCTAGTAAATGATTTATCTCCTTTATGAAAGTTATTGCTTAAACAGATATTTATGCTTTCCAACGTATTTCGTTTATTATATGTTGCTGTGTCTTTTCACCCTCTTGCCAGACCGTCGTGTCTGGCCCATTTTTCTTTGGTACTCAGGTCCCGTTGCAAGTTACCTTGAGGAGGTGGTTGGTGAACCGCAACCCCTAGTTGAGTGGCATGCTGATGATGTCATTTAGATATCTGGTTGCTACGAGAGATGTAACATTTTGGGAAACTGTTTAACCATTCTTTTGGGTTATTGTTTTGTTTATATTGGCCTTTGTTGGCCTCTATTTTTGGGGAACGTAACTAAATGATCTTTTGTTTAAACTTTAACTTACTTTTGGGCAACATGCTAATGATCATTGCTCATTCTGATACAGTATTTTATACTTATGATATTGTCTTCATGACTAGGGATAGTTTGACTATTTGATTTGCTACATGTTTTCGCGCTTAAAAGAAATATTCATTTATGGTTGTGATATCCTCACCGCGGACACCTGTGGGAAATTAAATAAATGTATGGTATTATTAAACCGATGCGCTACATTATTAGTCCCGATCCCGGATTAGTTCAGTGGACCCGGTCCGGGGTCGTGACAACCATTCTCTGGGCACTCTGCTTGCACAAGAGAATGATGAGGGAAAGAAGCTACGCTATACTACCTCAGCCGTATGCTGGTAGGTGCGGAGCATCGCTACTCTCCAGTTGAGAAAGAATGCCTTGCAGTGATGTTCGTCGTACAAAAGCTACGTCACTACCTTCTTTCGAACACAGTCTACCTGATTTCGAGGATCAATCTTTTAAAGGTTCTCGTCACAAAAGCAAGTTCTCTCAATGCCTGACTGGCAAAATGGTCCATCCTCCTATCACAATTTGATATCAGGTATGTACCACAAAAGGCAATCAAAGGCCAGGCTCTAGCAGACTTCCTCGCAGAGCATCTGTTGCCTAAAGATTCCCTACTCAGGGATGATCTCCCAGACGAACCTGCCTACAACATGGAGACTTTCTCACCAAATGCCCCCTGGGACATGCAGTTTAATGGTGCAACCAGGACAAATGAAAAAAGAAAGCTGATCTCGGGAGTTGGCATCCTCTTTGTTAGCCCCGATAAGCGCATGATTCCACACGCTTTCTCGCTACTGGAACCATGCTCAAACAATGCAGCTGAGTACCAACCCCTGATTATAGGACTGGAACTAGCCCTCGAATCTGGCATCACCATGCTGGAAGTCTTTGGGGGCTCTCAACTGATCGTCAACCAGATGAATCAAAAATTTGAAGTCAGGAAGCCTGATCTATTGCCTTATTACAACAAGGCACAATCACTTCGCCAAAGGTTTGACATCTGTCACATCACCCACATCCTAAGAGGTGAGAATATCCATGCAGATGCCCTGTCCGGACTTGCCGCATCCATGGCAATCCAGGAAAGGGAAAACATGCAAATTACAGTGTGTTAAAGAAGGATTCTCCCCCCTCTTAACACACACCAAGCAGTTGTTGAATGCCACCATTTGGCCGAAAGTCGGATCTCCTTCCTTAAACCTCCAATCAGCGACTGGAGAGATCCATTCATTGATTACACCATGTTCGGAATCCTCCCTGAAGATCCAAAAGAATGGGTGAGCGTCCAAAGACGAGCCCCAAACTTTCATTTGGATATACCCTGAAAAATGCTTTACAGAAAATCCTTCGACGAAGTACTTCTGCGCTGTTTGTCACAACAAGAGGCTGAGGAAACCCTCAAAGAAGTTCATGCTGGTCTCTGTGGAGCTCGTCAGGCTGGTCCCAAGCTCTACGATCAGATAAAAAAGTTGGGTTATTACTAGCCTACCATGGTAGTTGACGCCATGCGATTTGCTAAATATTGCCGCCAATGCCAAGTTCATGGAGACTATGTCCACATGCCTCCAAAATGGCTATACCCCACAGCAATGTCATGGCCGTTCGAAGCTTGGGGTATGGACATCATAGGTCCTATCTCTCCCCCGTCAAGCAAAAGCCAACGCTTCATCTTCGCCGCTACGGATTATTTCTCCAAGTGGTCAGAAGCATTTGAGCTCAGTGAAATGAAGACCTCATCAATTCTTAAATTCTTGCGCATCAACATTATTTGCTGCTTCGGCATACCTAAAAGATTCATTCACGATAACGGACCACAATTCCAGGATCACTGATTCTACAGGTTTTGCGACAAATACAAAATCCAAAGTTGTCATTCGATTCCGTACAATCCGGCAGCAAACGGACTAGCAGAAGCCTTCAACAAGACACTCTGCAAAATCCATAAGAAAATGGTCTCTAGTCACAAAAGAGACTGGGGAGACAAATTACCAGAAGCTTTGTAGGCTTATCGAACCACCGTTTGAGGGCCAACCCATAACACACCATTCTCTTTGTTCTACGGATGCGAAGCTGTTGTCCCTTTGGAAGTACAAATTCCTTCCTTAAGGGTATCTTTGCAAAATGACATGATGCAGGAAAGCAATGTCAAATTGAGACTCTAAGAACTGGACAATCTCGATGAAAGACGGCTCGAAGCCTTACAAACCATTGAGCTGTACCAAGCACGCATGGCAGGATCTTTCGACAAAAGGGTCCGGCAACGCGCCTACAAAAAGGGTGACTTGGTTCTTGCAGTAAAAGGGCCATTGGTTTTCGCCCACAAATCCAAAGGCAAACTCGAGCCAAAATGGGCGGGGCCCTTCATCATCGACAAAGTCTTCTCCAACGGCGCATACGCACTTCTAAACATGGAATGCGACAGATGCATGCTGCCCATCAACGACAAGTTCTTGAAGCGGTACTACCCTTGAAGACTTCCGTCACTGGGTCAAAGCAGTGCCTGCACGGCCAAATCCTATTCTCAGGTACTAGCTCGTCAAACCCGCCTCTTTTAAATTTTTCATCCTTATGATGAGATTTCTTTCAAAACAATGCTTACTTTAATAGGTTCATTATTCAAAAAAAAAATCCAAAAACCCAAGTTTAGGAGCCTCTTCCCAAGCTTGACCAAATTTTCGATCCTTTAACCCGAAATTCATGGTTTGAAACAAAATGAGGACTCAAGGATCTCCACCTAATCCACCCTGTCTTTTACCACCAAAATGGTTTTAGACCAAAATTTACGACCCTCGTGTCTTTAAATAAAAAAGATTTTTCAAAAAAAAAAAAACCCGCCCGGAAGCGACGCTTAGTTGATACTCACAAAACCGAAAATCGGAAGGATGCGAACCCCATTCGATACTTCCAAAATTTCAAAATCGTAGGGAAGCGACACTTTGTCGATACTTGCAAAATTTCAAAAATCGTGGAGACGCAACATTCCAGTGATATCCACAAACCCAAAATTCAAACAAAAAACCGAGGTTAAAAAAAAAAGACCTCAAATTTCAAAAATCGTGGGGAAGCTACATTCCATCGATACCCGCAAAACCAAAATTTTGAAAAAAGCAAGGAAGCGACTCTTAGTCGATACTTGCGCCCAAATCCGCGAGGAGGCGACATTCCATCGATACTCGCAACCGAATGAGCAAGGAGACGACATTCCATCGATACTTGCAAGACCATTCAGCAGGGAGGCGACTTTTAGGCGATACTTGCATTTTTTAAAACAAAAAATCGGCTGTAAATGCCAAAAACGGGCTATCAACGCCACAAAATCGGCTATAAATGCCACAAAACATGTCTTCCACGCCAACAAAACAAAACTTGGTTTTCAAAAATTCGGCTATAAATGCCACAAAATCGGCTATAAATGCCACAAAACATGTCTTCCACGCCAACAAAACAAAACTTGGTTTTAAAAAATTCGGCTATAAACGCCACAAAAAAAATCGGCTATAAACGCCACAAAAACCGACTATAAACGCCAAAAACTCGGCTATAAATGCCACAAAAATCGGCTTTCATGCCATTAAAAAAAAAACTTGGCTCCCATGCCACAAACAAAATTCGTCTCCCATACCGACCCAAAGTTTGGCCTCCATGCCATCCTAAAATTTGGCTTTCACGCCAAAAAAACCATTTGATAAAAGGTTTTTCACAAAATGACAAACTTTTCATCAAATTTCCAAACAAATATTCTCATTTAACTATTGCTTAAATTTATCACAAAAGAATTTGAGTGAAAGGAGGAAATACAAAAAAAAAAAAGAAGTGCTAAAAAAAAATGTCCACAAGCACTACAAAAGAAAGAGTACCAAAAAAATATGTGTATACACGGGTACCAAAAAAGAAGAAAAAAAGGTTTGTTACAAAAGTCAGGAGCTCACATGGTCTTCAACCAAAGGCTCAACTCCTCAAGCAGACTCTTGGCCTTAGCCTCCAAAGCTTCCAGGCCACGCTTCTTCAAGATCTTCCCATAAAATGCAGCAGAATGCCGCGATCCGTCTGCAGCACAGGGAAGCTTTTCCCAAAGAATTTGCTGAAAGTCCTTGGGATCCTAACCCTAGAGGGGGGGGGGTGAATAGGGTGAGCTATAATTGTGATCAATTTAAACCAACTTTAACTTCTTAACAAGAACTAGTCACATGTGATGATTAATCAAACAATATACGGAAGCTAATAAATGAATCACCACAAGCAAGCACCACAACACCAAGGTTTATAGTGGTTCGGCCTCAATGCCTACATCCACTACCGGCTTGTGATCTAATCACCCCACCGGATTTTCACTATTTATGCTTTTTCAAAGGCTAAGCGATAACCCTTACAATGTTGTTTTTCTAGGCTAAACAACAACCTCTCAATGTGCTTTTCTAGGCTAAGCAATAACCTTACAAAATGCTTTTCTTAGGCTAAGCAATAACCTTACAAGATGCTTTTCTTAGGCTAAGCAATAACCTTACAAGATGCTTTTCTTAGGCTAAGCAATAACCTTTACAATTAAAGATTTCTCTAAGAAAGTGTCTTCACAAAAGATCACTCTAAGAGATACAAATTAAGCTCAATGAAAATGCCTCTTAAATAGGCTAATATGAAAGTTTAAAACAAACTCACACAAACACTATATGAATGCAAAGATGAATGCTCATGATGCGTGTGTGTGATAACTTCAATCAAGTTTAAAAAGAAGGCTTATTCAAATGTATGCTCAAAGCATTTCAAAGTTTAAGGCACATACAAGATTTGATTGAAGTTTAATGCAAATCACATGTATGTAAAATAACTTGTTAATGATATGAAAATCAAAGAATCACAAGTTGTATGAAAATGACTAACTTAGAACATGTGATGCATGTGCAATGTTGTTTTCAAAACCAAATTAATTTTACTAATGTTCAAATGAATGAAAACAACAAGTTATGTTTCAACCAAGAAAATGAATCATGCTATATAAAGGAAATCAAAGATTTAGGCTAAGCATGATTAAGAAGGTGTAAAACAAAACTTAGGTTGAAATCAAAGTGATGAATCCAATCTTGAATATCAAAGATGAAGGGAAGAATGGATTCAACACATCATTGTTATCATGCTTGAAATCATATTCCAAAGTTTCAAATAAAGCACATAACAAATGATTAATTAAAAGTAAAACTTACTTGGAGATTTAACTTAGTTGATCCAAGCTTAAGCTTCACTTAATGACCCCTTTGGTCTCTCTTAGTTCCTCCCCTTTGTCTTGTCTCAAAGCTCCTCAAAGAAGGCTTAAAAATCTCCAACTTTGGACAAAGGAAAGAACTCATTTTTATAGCCAAAAATGCCCAACGGCTAGTCCTCGGTCGACCTAGACACAGGCCTCGGTCGACCGGGAAGGCACAACGGTCATATTTTTTACCGTTGGCAAGTTTCAGCTCAGAAACAGCTGACTCGCCCGACAGTGTTCCCGGTGTCCCGGTCGACCGGCGACACTGCCGGGACACCCCCTTTTTGCAAAAATTCAACTTTTGCCTATTTGAAGGTATTTCTTTGGCGGACCTTTTGGCCACTAAATCAAGCTGGAAAAACATGTTTTAAAGATTCTAATGGTTTTTAAAACATGAACATAAAAAGCCTAAAAAGATTCAAAACTTTTAAAACAAAGGCTTGCTTGATTTCTTGAAAACTCTTTTCTAAAACAAATGCATCCAAGATAAAAAGACAAATCATGCATAAATCAATACTTTTACAAATCTTAAAAGCAATGCATGAATAAAACAAGATTTCAAGGTTTTCTTAAATCAATGCATATGTGTGTAAATCAAATGATGCTAGAATGATTATGCATCCATCAAATTGCAATCTACAAAATTCCTAACAATCTCCTCCTTTGCAATTTGATGGCAACACACTCACCACTGAATTTACACACTAAGTCTTCAGCTCCCCCTAAGCTGGACAAGTCTTGAAATCTTCTTGGATGCTCCTTCTCTTAGCTTGAGCTCTTTTCTTCATTCTTCATGATGCTTGGTGCTTGATCATTCTTCAATCTTTCTTTCTTTATGGCCAAGCATCTTCTTTAGCTCCAAGCTTTCTTTCTTCTAGTTGCTCTCCCCCTTTGACCATGCCTCTCTCACCCTTTGGCAAGATATGCATTCTCTCTTCCCCTCTTGAGAACTTGAATGCTTTCTCCCCCTTTGAAGAGTAGGAGATCTTTGAGTACTTGAACTCTCTCTCCCCCTTTGACATTAAATTGCAAAGGTACCTACACACATGAAATAAGGAAAATACCTTTAGTAGCACCTGTTAACAAATGAAATCGAAAATGAAATACATAACATGCTATCATGTATGGAAGTAGTCTCTAAGGGCTCAAAGGCAATCCAAGGGTCAATTTGATCAAAACTAATACTTCCTATGAAGGTTTACACTCCCCCTCAATCCATTCTCTTCTTTTGTCAAACTTTTGACAAGATTTAACTATTAGATTCAAGAAGTAGATGGTTTATCCAATTGAGGGTCAACTTCAAGAGAAGGATTAGATTCATTTAACTTTAGAGCACATTATGATCAAATTACCAAAAGAAGGCAAGGTCTAATGGGAAAAGCAATCATGGATATCAATTGGAAAAACAAAGAATACTAATTGAGATTTAAGGATATGACTAATAAATCAATCACTCTAAAATGGATTTAAAAGTATGACTATTAGGAAAAATCCAAATTAGAGCTATCCATGAAGCAATGGGGTTTATTAATCTTAGCATCAAATAATCTAACTATGGAAAGCATATGCTATGAAGGTTTTGAAAATCATTTCATTCAATCAATAAATATGACTTATCATGTGCAAGATGAGTGAAATGAAATTCAAGCATGAAGCCAACCTCAACTAATAACCAACCCATATTATGAACACATAAACATGGTGGTCATGAGATATACCTATATGAGCAAAAGAGGTGGCAAATCATGAACATTATGATGCTAATGGAATGTGACATGGAATGAAAACATATAACTATCAAGATCAATCCAATGTACACAAGGTCTATCACATACACAAGATAAGATATCAATTGGATATGAAATCAATGGAAAGTTATACCAAATGAAACCAATTGAATATGACAACATGATTAAAAGCAAGGATGTGACAAACCCAAAATTCCATCAAGCATCATAAATGCATATTCATCACTTTTAAAGATATAACTATTGAGCATAGTGATGAACAAGGCAAATTGCAATGCAAAAAGATATGACTTGGTAAAGCATGCAATTTCCAAAGTGTCAAAATCATATGAATTCAACATCTAAGATATCCATCAAACATATAGGAATATGAGAAATGGGTTTCAAAGAGTTTCATATGATTAAGAACACTACTATGAAGTTGAAACATGTATAAGGATGATACCAAGAGAATCTACATGAGTCAACATCATAACCATCCAAAAGGATATGACTATAAGGCATAGAGGATGGATTTGGGTTCTAGTATGGTTTCTACAAATAAAACTAAGATCACAACCATACATGGAACCAAAAGTCATTTGCATATAAAAAGAATGTAAATAAACAAGCAAGGATGCAAACAACATACATTTCCATTTCTAAGATAATGAAACCAAAAGAAAAGGAAATGAAAACATGGAACATGCTTTAGATGAATATAACTAATGATGTTATAGGCATTTCCATTCAAACAATCTTCAAATCATTTTGAAAAACAAAATCCAACAATGAGCATAAAAAGAATGATTTTGAAGATCAATTTTCAACATTGTATTTTAAAAGATATAACTTAATTGAAACACATACAAGTTGAATTTTCAAGACAATGATTTTCCATATAAAAATATAAGTTAGAAATCCATGGAAAAACTTGAATTGATTCAAATCATTTGTTAAAAAAAAATCTTACTATGACATCTACACAAATGATTCAACAACAATTGATCATGAATAAATTAGCTATGAAAGCTTTTAAAATCACAATCAATTAATCATGTAGAAATGCAATGCAAGACATATGAGTGCAAAAAGCAAATCAAACATGATGAAGTTATAATCAAAAGATTTTGAAAACCATGAAGTGTAACTTAGAATGGTGTATGAAAACAAAATCAATTGATCATAAAGAAACATTGCATTTTAAGAAATGTAACTATGAAAGAACAAAATGCAAAAGCAATCATGACCAACAAAAGGTTTAACTTATAAAGCATAGGTTGGTCAATGAGGTCCAAGGCCTTAAGGTTTGTCTAAGTATAAAACTTTGGGAACCCACCTAAGGTCTTGTGAGGGTTGAACTTTGAGGTCTAGTTTGGACTTCTCACCAACTATAGGAGATTTGACTTGATAAATTTTCAATTTGAACTTATCACCATGATATTTAGATTTTACTAATGTAATCTTAGATTGGTGATTAGTCTTTTGAGGTTGGTGATTCTTCTTCTTAGGGGATTGTTTTCTATTCTTCTTATTTTCTCCCTTTCCTTGACTTTTGAATTTTAAATTTAACTTAGCAACTTTCTTCAAAAGTTCTTTCATGGGTTGATAAGAGGGAGATAGGTTGAGAAGCTTTTTGTTCATAGATTCTTTCAAGCTAGGTTTAACTTGTTTAGACTTTTTAGAATCTATCTTAGGAGACTCCATTTTAAATGATTTAACTTGTTTAGTCTTTTTGGAGTCTTCTTTGTTTCTTAGTGTCTTACCCTTCATAGATTTAGATTCTACCTTCTTGAGTTCAAAGATGGGTTTAGACACATGGCTTCTTTTTCTTAGTTTGCACTCAAACGTAAAATGCCCTTCAATGCCACAATAATTACATTTAGATTTGGGCAAGGGAGAAAGAGTGCTAGAGAATGAGGACTCACCTTTCACAAAAGTGTTGGTGAATTTAGGGTCATGTGACATATTCCTATTAAATCCAAGACCCGTCCTATCTCCTTTAGATTTACCCAATCTAAATAATTTTTCAAAGTTATCTTCTCCTTGGGTAAATTTGCACTCATACTTTTGTTTATAGCTTTCAAGTTGAGTGACTTTGGTTATAAGGATTGAATTTTCATTTTTGACTTTTGAAAGTTCATTTTCAATTTCCTTATATTTGCTTAGCGCTTCATTGGCAAGTTTTAATTCAAGTTTAAGTTCATTGATGACATTAGATCCAAGTTCTTGAGTTTTTAACTTACTTTTAATCAACTTGGCTTCTAAATTGATAAAGTCTTTGTCTTGCCTCTTTATTTGATCTCTTAGATTAAAATTTTCCTTATTGACATTTTCATAATCCATCTTTAATTCTCTTAGTTCATCTTGAATGTTAGATAGATTATTTAAAGAGATCATGAACTTAGATTCTAAACAATTTATGACTTCTTCTTTCTCTCTAAGCTCATCTTTAGAAGAGACTAGTTCTTTGTTTAGTCTTTTAGATTCTTCTCTTAACTTTTTATTTTTCTTTTCAGTCTTTAAGGATAATTCATATAATTCCTCAAAGGCTTGTTGAAGATCTTCTTCATTTTCTTTAATTTCTTCTTCTTTTAATTCAATTTGAGATTCTTTTAATTGAATGATTGAATCTCCAATAGAAGGAAGAATGAGGGGTCTAGAAGAATCTACAAGATCTAGCATAGTGGAATCCATCTTAATGATTTTCATGCAATCACAAATCTAGGGTTTTAACTCTAGGTTTTTACACCTAAACAAGAGTTCCAAACACTTGATCCTAAACGATAGAGCACGAGGCTCTGATACCAATTGAAAGTCCTTGGGATCCTAACCCTAGAGGGGGGGGGGGGTGAATAGGGTGAGTTACAATTGTGACCAATTTAAACCAACTTTAACTTCTTAACAAGAACTAGTCACATGTGATGATTAATCAAACAATATGCGGAAGCTAATAAATGAATCACCACAAGCAAGCACCACAACACCAAGGTTTATAGTGGTTCGGCCTCAATGCCTACATCCACTACCGGCTTGTGATCTAATCACCCCACCGGATTTTCACTATTTATGCTTTTTCAAAGGCTAAGCGATAACCCTTACAATGTTGTTTTTCTAGGCTAAACAACAACCTCTCAATATGCTTTTCTAGGCTAAGCAATAACCTTACAAAATGCTTTTCTTAGGCTAAGCAATAACCTTACAAGATGCTTTTCTTAGGCTAAGCAATAACCTTACAAGATGCTTTTCTTAGGCTAAGCAATAACCTTACAAGATGCTTTTCTTAGGCTAAGCAATAACCTTTACAATTAAAGATTTCTCTAAGAAAGTGTCTTCACAAAAGATCACTCTAAGAGATACAAATTAAGCTCAATGAAAATGCCTCTTAAATAGGCTAATATGAAAGTTTAAAACAAACTCACACAAACACTATATGAATGCAAAGATGAATGCTCATGATGCGTGTGTGTGATAACTTCAATCAAGTTTAAAAAGAAGGCTTATTCAAATGTATGCTCAAAGCATTTCAAAGTTTAAGGCACATACAAGATTTGATTGAAGTTTAATGCAAATCACATGTATGTAAAATAACTTGTTAATGATATGAAAATCAAAGAATCACAAGTTGTATGAAAATGACTAACTTAGAACATGTGATGCATGTGCAATGTTGTTTTCAAAACCAAATTAATTTTACTAATGTTCAAATGAATGAAAACAACAAGTTATGTTTCAACCAAGAAAATGAATCATGCTATATAAAGGAAATCAAAGATTTAGGCTAAGCATGATTAAGAAGGTGTAAAACAAAACTTAGGTTGAAATCAAAGTGATGAATCCAATCTTGAATATCAAAGATGAAGGGAAGAATGGATTCAACACATCATTGTTATCATACTTGAAATCATATTCCAAAGTTTCAAATAAAGCACGTAACAAATGATTAATTAAAAGTAAAACTTACTTGGAGATTTAACTTAGTTGATCCAAGCTTAAGCTTCACTTAATGACCCCTTTGGTCTCTCTTAGTTCCTCCCCTTTGTCTTGTCTCAAAGCTCCTCAAAGAAGGCTTAAAAATCTCCAACTTTGGACAAAGGAAAGAACTCATTTTTATAGCAAAAAATGCCCAACGGCTAGTCCTCGGTCGACCTAGACACAGGCCTCGGTCGACCGGGAAGGCACAACGGTCATATTTTTTACCGTTGGCAAGTTTCAGCTCAGAAACAGCTGACTCGCCCGACAGTGTTCCCGGTGTCCCGGTCGACCGGCGACACTGCCGGGACACCCCCTTTTTGCAAAAATTCAACTTTTGCCTATTTGAAGGTATTTCTTTGGGGGACCTTTTGGCCACTAAATCAAGCTGGAAAAACATGTTTTAAAGATTCTAATGGTTTTTAAAACATGAACATAAAAAGCCTAAAAAGATTCAAAACTTTTAAAACAAAGGCTTGCTTGATTTCTTGAAAACTCTTTTCTAAAACAAATGCATCCAAGATAAAAAGACAAATCATGCATAAATCAATACTTTACAAATCTTAAAAGCAATGCATGAATAAAACAAGATTTCAAGGTTTTCTTAAATCAATGCATATGTGTGTAAATCAAATGATGCTAGAATGATTATGCATCCATCAAATTGCAATCTACAAAATTCCTAACATTTGCCATTGCTCGTACTCTTGAGTCTTCCTCCAGAGATTACTCTCAGCCTCCTCGACTTGGCAGATCAGAGACCCTTCTCTGGCATGAGCTTTCACAATGGCATCCCATTTCGCGACAGTTTGTTCCTCCAATAGCTCAAGACGCTGCCTGGTCTCAACGACCTCCCTATCAATACGGCGCAGATCCTCTGCCAGCCCGATGATAACCAACTCGGTAAAGTTCCTCTCCCGAACGAATTACTTCCGAGTCCACGAGATCTCGTCCAGCTCAGACTTGACCTCGCCAGAAGGCTTTGAAAACATCTCATTGAAGAAGTTACCACTTAGGAAGCTCTTGGTTTCATTCCACTTGCTCCCTAAAGCTATGACTTCATCAATGAAAGCCTTCGTATCTGCAATGTCCAGGCCGACTTCTTCGCTATCAGCAAGGATGTCTTGTACGTGCTTAACCATGCCAAAGCCCACTTCCAAGTGGCCAGAAGAAAGAGTTTCGATCCATGAGCTCAAAACGCTCTTCAGTACTTTCTTCGCATACTCAAGAGATGGCCCGGAAGAAGGCTCGCCCCTCTCCATTGGTCGACTGCCCATGTCATGTCCTGCTGGAGGAGTGATCATTAAACTCTTTCTAACCAGAGACATTGGCGAAGGAATCTGCTCTGCCTCATTAAAACTGGAAGAAGAAGTCCCTACTTCTTCAACCGCAGGCATCCCTTGCTCTAGCACTAAGAAAGACGGAGGAACTTCTTCTGTCGCCTCACAGTCTGCCATCAAAACAAAACAAAAAAGGTATAAGTATGATCCTGTTGAAAAAATCAATATCATCAGGGTTATTTCTACAAATACCTTCTTCAACAATTGGCGGAATACTCTCTGCCTCCATGAGTTCATCCGAAACGTCGTGAAAAGTCGCGTCCATGGATGGCTCGAAATCGTCGGAATCCTGTGGCAAGTCAACTGACAAGAAAACAAGCAACATGTTAGCAGATGATAGCACGAACACAAAAAGAAAGAAAATACAAAGAAGTCATACCAGGTGAAGATTCTGGAATCACTCCAGAGTCCCTCGGTTCTTCTTCAGATGCTGTAGCCAGATCCGTCACTGCCACATCAGTTGGAACCTCAGGCATCACCAAGTCCTCATCTTCCACTGAGAAAGGGAGAGAAGGCAAATCAAAACAAGAAAAACTCAAAGAAAGAAATGGAAAGAGAAAGAGAGGAATCATACCTACATCAACGATTTCTTCCTCTTGGCTCCTCTTTTCCGGAGGCTCATCAGCATCCCCTAACATCTCTTCAGCGGTGGCGAGAGGGACTTCCAAATCAGAGGAGTCATCATGTCGTCTCTTATTGTGGCATTGTCCTCTCTTCCTCATGCTTCTATGGGAAGGTTTACTTGAAGTACTTGCTCCACTGTCAAAGTCAGGAGCTTCGCTTGACCCTCATCGGACGGTCTGCTCTTTCCGGTAGACTCCATGGAAGCCTTTGTTAATTCCGCTTGCATCCAAGCATCGATCTCGGTTTCCTCCTCTTCGAGTTGATCCAAGACCTCACTAGGTATCTCTTGTACAGCTGCTGGTCTGATGATGTCCTGCTCATTAAGGAAGTCAATCTTGTGCTTCTCTCCGGAAAGGAAAGTCAGGACTTCCTCTCGACGGACTCCATCTGATCTGCCAAGACCCTTCCCAGGAGATTGCTTGACATCAAGCTCCTTCTTGGAAAGCCCCTGGTACATCGAAAAGCTTTCCGCAAACCATTTCATGAAGCCAGCAGTCCGAAAGGTGGGCAACTCAGGATAGGAAATCATGGCGGTTGTGTCCTCTGCACTATAAAAGGCTCATGCATTGCTTCCATCCTGTAAACCTCTAAAGCGCTTCACCATGCTCGAAGGCGCTCCAACAACACCTTGAGAGAAGCCCAACTGTAGCGCGAAACACGAGGGAATATACAGCTGGATATCAACAAAAAGATGTCTCCGATACACCATCGCACCAACACTTATGTTAAAAAGTCATCCCTTTTCTACATTGGTTAAGGAGTAATGTCTTCCCGACCCCGCCCTGGCAGAATCACGAGAGGCACCAAAGTCGAAAGCCTTCTTCCGCAAAACTGGAGAAAGCTTCACTAAAGATTGCCAAATCTCAACGTCCCTGAGTCGTCGGATCCTCAAACGGGTAGACAAAAGAGATTCAGAAACGGCTGTCCCTCTGTGGAAGGGTCATCATCCTGCACAGCTCCCAATCGGTGGAAGCCGGGACAGTGTTAAACATACCACGAATAGAAAAATGGGAGGAAAATACCCTGTTCAAAGGGAGCCCAAGCCGAACCAGGAAAGCAGCAGCCTGCAGTTCGGTACATAAGTAGGAGTAAAGAGCTGGCACCAAAGCCAACCGCTTTCCAAACGCCATCTAACAGGCCGAAAAAATACAATACGGTGTGATGTGTGTTCCATCTTCTCCAGCAAAAACAGCCTCGCCTAACCAGTAAGCGAGGTAAATATCAAGATCTCTCTACAGTACGATGTTAGGACAAATGGCGTCCGTACTCTCGAAGAACTTCTTCAAGTCATCTCGCATAACGGAGATCTTCTTCGAACATGGGTTCTTGGCCCTAGCATCTTAGGCCATACCATCAGAAGACTCCCCACTGTCAAAGAAGTTGGAGCTACAATTCTTCCAATTGATGCACCGGACTTTCGAGCCCTCCTTCTCCTTCAAAAAATCGTAGAAGGCGACAAGCTGAAAGTACAGGAGCCTAAACTCCTCAGACTGCTCCTCAAGGACGTTGTCGATAGGCATAAACTCCTCATAGAGTTTGCCAAGGATGGGCAGCCCGGTGATGACCCTTAATTCCTTCAAGGTAAAACTAATCTCACCATTTGTTACAATGAAGGTGTTGGTCTGTGGAAGGAATGACTCCAGCATGGCGATGAAGGCCTCACCGGAGAAAACCACAGTCTTCCGAAAAGCGCGAACCGCATCGAAGATCTCGACCTCCTTCAAAATGGTTGCACCAGCCTGCAGGGTGTTATCAGTCCATGATTCCCAGCTCGAATCAACACTGAAACGGCCATGAAGTCGAAAAGGCTTCACGCAACTGCTGCCTTCACCCAGGAAAATGCCAAGGCCAACCTGTCTCAAATTGAACGCCGGATGGTGAGAACCTTGGTAGCCACTGGAATGCATCAACATGTCCATACGGATAGGCGACTTCTCCGCATATCCGGAAGGACCGCTAACAAAAACCCCGGTCTTTATCACATTGGTCCTCTTCACCCAGCTTGGAGGATCTTCCCTCTTGGGACACGTGGGAGAAAGACTCATGATCGATACAGTCCGAACAAAGGTTGACCGGGTAAAAATAGTTCTCTCCTCACCACCAGATGTGTAAGAGAACTGAAAACACCTTCTTTGGTATGTCAGGGACTGCATCACCAAAGAAGAAGGTAGGCTTGGGCACAACGCTCTGATCGTCCATGACCCAGAGAAACAAATATGCATGAACATCTTGAAATGCATAAAATCTCATCATCATGGTGCATAAACTTCATTCTCATGGTGAGCAACGAAAAAAAGAGAAAAGTTTCAAAAAATAAAAAAAATTTGGGCAGCAGGTCGTGGCCCACTGCCACGTAGCAGTACAGCCAGGTCCGTACGGACCTGTCCGTAAAGCCAATACAAAGAAAAAAAAACGTGCAAAAAAATAAAGAAGAAAAAAAAATGTCCAAAAAAAAACAGCATGTGAAAAAAAAAGAAAAAAGAAAACACGTGGAAAAAAAGAGACGAAAAAGGAAAAGAAAAAAAAAGAAAAAGATGAAAAGAAAAGAAAAGGAAAGGATTCTACTTCTACAATGGAAATTTCTTGAAAATGAAAACTTCCTTGAAGCCATTGATGGGGAAGAAGAAAAGCTTGAAGATCTTTGAAGAAGAAGAACTCTTGGAGATTCTTGCAAAGAAAGAAAGCAAAGAAGCAAAGATCCAACCACCCCTTGATTTTATAAAAGAGAGCAAACCAAAAGAGGAAACAAGGAGAAAAGAAAAGAGGTAAGTGCTACAAATTGGCAACCTTCCCAAAAAGAAAGGAGATTTGAGATATTCTCTCCCAAAGAGAAGATTCTTTGAGAAATTTTATCCAAAAAGAAAGGGAATGAGAAATATTCTCTCCCAAAGAAATATACTTTGAGAAAATATCTCTCCCAAAAGAAAGGAAACTTGAGAGATTCTCTCCAAGTAAGAATATTTTTAGATATTCTCAATCCAAGAGAGATATTTTTAGATATTCTTTACAAAATGACATCATGTGAGATCTAAGCCGTCTTTAAAATCTTAAGATCCCATGGGCTAGCTCACATGAGCCAGGTTTGACCACCTAGGCACTCAAAGGGGCTTCCTTTCAAATATTCCTCTTACCAAGAGCATACAAAATGGATCAATGCCTCTTTTGAGTCGATTGAACTATTCAAAAAAAAAAGCCTCATGAGTTTCCAAAAAAACCAAACCATCCAACCTCATAAACCAAATTAAGCCAAAATCATGAAATTGACAACCCACAAAAACCACACCCTAGTCCCCTAACTTGCCACATAAAGCTTGTTAGGTCACAGGCCAAAACCAAAAAATCCCCGACCCCCTGGCTCACCACATACAGCTTGTTAGGTCACAAGGTCAAAACCAAAATCCAACCCTCCAACTGGCCACATACAGCTTGCTGGGTCACAAGGTCAAACTCCCAAAATCAAACCCCGACCCCTAAACCTGCCACATACAGCTTGTTAGGTCACAAGGTCAAAAACCAAAAATCCTTCTTGATTGCCTGATGTGCCACATAAAGCCGTTAGGTTCACAAGATCAAAAGGAAAACCCAAAATAAAAAACCCAAATCCAACTGCCTCATGTCATTTTCAAAACTTTGCCTTGACATGGTACGTGATCCCTCTCACTACAAAAAAATCCCCTTGGAAACTCAAAAGGCTATTAAAAAAATGCTCAAAGACTCTTGGTCAAGTCAAAATCTCTCCTTCAAGTTTCTCTTCGAGGCACATCAACTTCAAAAGCTACTCGTCGATGTACCTCGAGGGGGGATTTGTTGACACCAAAAATGTCACTTTACCTCTACAACATCAAGAAGCTACATGAAGCCACATCCTACTACAAAAGGGCATTGCTGCTTCAAGCATCAGATCTTGTCAGAATCACTTGAAAACTGATAGATCCTTCAAGACAGCCAAAAGAAGAGTTCACATGAAGTTTCGGGTCATTCCGACATCATTTGGCCTAACTTCACTCCTTCGGCAGCCAAACAGGCACTCCTGGCAGCGGCGGTGTCGAAGACAACAAAAGTTCGATCAGAGCCTACGGATGGTCTCAAAATACCTCCAAAAGGCTCCACATCAAATTTTAGGTCATTCCGACAACGTTTGACCCGGCTTTGACGCTCCGAAAGAAAATCAAGGCTACCGGCGGCGGAGCACCCTGGGACCATGACATCCAAATTGGAGCTAATGGATCATCTCAAAATGACTCCAATAGGCTCCCTGTCAAATTTCAGGTCAATCATACATCGGTTGACCGCACATCAAAGCGCGACACCTTCCTCGTAGCGAAATCAAGCCTAGCAACGACGGGAACCCAAACACCTTCAAAACTCAAACGAAAGCCCATGGTTGGTCCTATCTACTACTCGGGAAGCTCCACATCAAATTTTAGGTCATTCCGACATCGTTTGACCTAGTTTCAACTCTTGACAAAAATCAGCAACTCTACGCGGCAAAGTCTTCCGCTTTTCCAAAAAATAGGAAACTTTGTGCCCAATTTTTGCACAACTTCTTGTTGGGTTTTCTCCAGGGGAACCAAGCCAAAAATTGAGGAAAAATGTCAAGAAAAATACAGGAGAAAAAAGAAGCAAAAAAGCTCGAAAAACAACCGACAAAACGGCGACCAAAGGGGAAAATCCCCCCACAGTCGCCGGCGACCATGGCCCACGGTCGCCGGTGACCCTGGAAATCCAAGTCGCCGGATTTCCGCCGTATGGCCCCTTTTTCCGATTCTTTTCGCATTCTGGGAGTTCCAGCCCTTGTGATTTCCTGAAAATCTGATTTTTTATGCTCGGAAACGACTGATCTTCGTCAACACCACGGATCCGCCGTTAAGAGCATGAAATTGTCACCGATCGCTCCAGGATCGCTAATCGGCTAACCAAGAAAGTGCACTTTCTATCCGATCGATCGAGCAATCGACAAGACAAATGTCACCGGCCCGCTGGTATCAACCAATATCTGAATTTGCATGACCATCCGACATCGATCAACATGAAAATCCATCGTCGATCATCGCAGGAAGAATTCCAAAAGACGCGGCACGGCCTGCGGCTCTTCAAATCCCCAACGACCACTTAATGTTGTTAATTGACCCACCTAAATGCGGTCATTAACTCATTATTTTGGACGGCCCAATAAGAATCAAGGGAATGGGAGTTACAAGTCCAAGTCATCATGACATTAAAGTTATGAAACTCCTCTCATCATGGAGATTGAAGGCGATTAAATGCCCATTATCTCCACCGGCCAATCAAAAGCCAAGAAAAAGGAGTTACAAAATAAAGGAATTAAAACCTGCAACTCCTCCCATTATGTGGTTTTAATGCATTAAAGCCCATAACTACCAAATGCCTATAAAAGGAAGTGACTCCAAGAAGCCAGAGGACACAACGCACAGAATCCCGAAATCCCGAATCTAGAAGCCCCGCTGCTCTGAAGAAACTCTACTGCAAGGAGAAGCTCTGCTGCAACAAACACCCAAAGGTGATCAAAGTCCCTTGTGCCCCCCCCCCCCCCCCCTCCTCTAAGAAAAAGCCACCTCTTCTTCTACTCAACATGGCCAAGACGCGGCTCTTCAGCTCGTCTCTTCGTTTTTCATTGGGTATAGGACCTTCCCTTGGTCCTTAGCCTCTAAAAAACTGAAGTCCAAGCCAAGCTAAAGAATCAAAGCATCAAACGTTCTCATTTGAAGGACGATGGCGGAGTCCATACATGACTTGCGACCGTCGATCTGAACTGGTCCCCACAATCTCCTGAGAAGTCAGATTCCCTTTTTTACTTTTCTATTGTCCTTTTTATTTTCTTTAAGAGACAAAAAATCACATTTCTTGTCTTTCATTTTGATGAGATTTGTAAATCGCCTTTCACGGTAAAATCGCCTCCAACGGCAAAAAAATCGTCTTTCACAGCATAAAATCGCCTCCAACAGCATTATAAAAAAAAACTGTCTCTTTTCTTTAATACATGTGCAATGGGAAATTAGAAAAAGGTTGATTTCCTTTCTACTTACGAAGGTGGATATCCGGATCACCACTTCTAAATTCCAAGTAGAATTGAAAATCTGACATACCCGTACAAAAAATATAGATGCCCTTTTTTTCTCCCCCTCTCTTCCCTCCATTTGATTTTCCTCTCGGCGACCCCAGGGACAAATGGGAGAGGAGAGGAAAGAGAGAAAAAATTGGGTCCATCAGGCATGAAGTTTAACTAGATGACAAAGATTTTCATGAAGGAGATAGTTCGATTACATGGCACCCCAGTCTCGATAGTCTCCGATAGAGATACGAGGTTTGTTTCCTCGTTTTGGCAGTCTTTTCAGCAGTCCATGGGCACCAAACTCAGTTTCAGGACCGCCTACCATCCGCAAACAAATGGACAGTCCGAACGCACCATCCAAACCATAGAAAATAGGCTTCGAGCTAGAGCAATTGATTTTGGTGGTGAGTGGGATGAGCACCTGGCTCTATGTGAGTTTGCGTATAATAATGGTTTTCATTCGACCATTGGGATGCCGCATTTTGAAGCTCTTTATGGACGGAGTTGTAGGACTCATGTTTGTTGGGAAGAGGTCAGCACAAGAAGTCCATGGACCTACTATTATTGCAGACACAACCAAGAAAGTCCTTAAAGTCTGGGAGAGGTTGAACACTGCTCAATCTAGACAGAAGAGATATGCAGATAATAGAAAAAGAAAACTTGAATTCCAAGTTGGAGAACGGGTGTTCCTGAAGACGTCTACAATGAAAGGCACAATACGGTTTGGGAAAAAATTGAAACTCTCACCGAGATATGTGGGACCGTTTGAGATTAAGAGAGAATAGGTGATGTGGCCTACAAATTGAATCTTCCTCTTGAATTCGCAGGAGTACACGACGTATTACATGTATCTATGCTCCGCAAGTACGTCCGCGATCCATCTCACGTCATCCAATATGAGGAAGTCCAGATCAAACCTGATTCGACGTACGTCGAGCGTCCACTTCGTATCATTGACGAGAAAGAGCAAGTTATGCGGACGAGGACCATTCGCTGGGTGAAACTCCTTTGGGATCACCATGGACTAAAAGAAGCCACATGGGAGCTCAAGGAGGAAGTGGCTCGACACTACCCCGAACTATTTGTGCAAGTATGATCATTTGGGGGACCGAATGAATCCAAGAGGTGGAGAAATGTTACACCCCGACCCAATTTAACCCATATTAGTGCTAATTCTTAGGGATTTTGTGTATTGCAATTTGATGGATGCATTATCATTTTAGCACCATTTGATCACACACACATTGATTTGGAAAATCTTGAAATCATGATTTACACATGTATTGTTTTTAAGACTTGTAGAAATATTGATTTATGCATGTTTTGATTTTAAACTTGGATGCATTTAAATTTGAAAAGAAGTTTTATGAATCAAGCAAGCCTATGAGTTTTAAATCTTTTAAATCATTTTAGGCTTTTTATTTTCATGTTTTTAAACCTCTTAGTTTGATTTAAATTATGATTCCAAGCTTGATTCAGTGGCCCAAAATTCCCTTCAAAGAAATACTTTGAAATATGCATTTTTTGGAAAATTGGTCCCTGGGCCCGGGTCGACCTGTAGTATGCTCGGTCGACTGAGCCCGTGGACCCGGTCAACCGAGCACACTGCAGCTCAACCGGGAAAGAGTCGTTGGAGCTCTTTTTCAAACGGTCAGATTTATGACCGTTAAGCTCAGGTCGACTGGGGAAAGGTGCTGGTCGATCGGGGACTCGCCATAACTCATTTTTTAGTATAAAATAAGGTTCATTCCTTTGGAAAAGGTGTGGACCAAAGTGGAACTAAGAGCTGAAAGTCCTTGGATCCTAACCCTAGAGGGGGGGTGAATAGGGTGAGCTACAAATATGAACAATTTTAACCAATTTTAATTTCTTTAAAGAAAACTAGTCACAAGTGATGATTTACCAAACAAGATGCCGAAGCTAACAAAAGAAATCACCACAAGCATACACCATAACACAAAGGTTTATAGTGGTTCGGCCTCAATGCCTACATCCACTACCGGCTTGTGATCCAATCACCCCACCGGATTTCCACTAACTATGCTTTTTAATAGGCTAAGCAATAACCTTTACAATGTTGTTTTTCTAGGCTAAACAACAACCTTTACAAGATGCTTTTCCAAGGCTAAGCAATAACCTTTACAAGATGTTTTTCCAAGGCTAAGCAATAACCTTTACAAGAAATCTAATGGTAAATGAATTTGTAGTAGAGGCACATATAGATTCATAAAGGCCATGGATGGAAGATGCATAAGATTTGCCACTCCAAGTAAGGATGTTATCCCATCCAATGGCTTCTAGAATGGCCGGGACATTGTAGTCCACAAGATCTTTTACAACACAAAACTTCTCAACAATGATTCCTTTGCTTCTAAAAGATTTGACAACTGAAGACGGAGAACGAATTGGGTTGAATTTAATCTCTGGAGGAGGGCCAAGCTCAGGAGAAGTGGAGGGAGATCTATGGGAAGATGAAGCATGTCCTGTCTTGGACATTTTGCTAGGCCTCCTAGATGTTTGCTTAGTTCGAGCCATACTACAAAGTGTCAAAGATGAAGAATGCTCAAGGCAACAAGGTAATGCTAGAAGGTGCCAAGAAGATAACAGAGATCTAGAGAGCTAAATAGCCTACTAAAACAGTCAATGAAGGTACCAAACAACAGTGAAACAGCCCACAAAATCAGTCAAAGAAAGGGAATTAGATTGGCTAAAAAAGCTTTAAGAATCTGCCAAATAGTGTAGTCTCACTTAGTACATGAAATTGGCACCAACCAAGACCGGACAGTTGCTGAAATAGATGAAACTCTGGTTCAGGCAAACTTACAAACAATTGGGGCGCAGGATTTTGAGCTGAGAGATTTACAATTGAATGACGCCAAAAAGGTGTGTCCAGAAGACTACAAATATTCCTAAAACAAAGAAGAAAACACAAACACCACGAAATATAGTATACACAGTCAAATAGAAATACAAAAACCAGAGATTGGGAGACAAAGAAAGATTCTTGGTGTGCACTGTGAGGAGGACGCCCAAACTGAGATGATGAGGAAGTTTAAGAAGAATGGGAGATCAATCCATTGAAGAAAATGTTGGTTCCAGGTAGAAAGACAGAGGAGAAAAGAAAATGGAAAACAGGGCTCAGTTGCGGTCGACCTGCATAAGATGGAACTGATTCTGTTTGAAACAGAACAGTCACTGCGCAATAGGTTATGTTGCTGAAAGCGCAGGCTCGGTCGACCGGCCACTTAGCCCGGTCGACCGGGCTAACTAGGGCTGCCTGATATTTCTGATCAGGTCCAGAGAAGTCAAGGCTAAAAAGAGATTGGTCATTCTAAAAGCTATAAACCCTAAACCCCAGCTATCATGCAAGCTAAAAAGATTTAGAAAAGATATTTTACAAAATCAATTCTAAATAATTCCTTTTCAAGAAATGAAGACTTGTAAGATAAAAGGCATTTTTCAAAATCATTTAAATTTGACAAAACAAAGATGTGACTATGAATTCATTCAAAAATAAACAATTTGAAAAACAAATCAATTGATTTAGAAGGTATAACTTTTTAAAAGCTTTTTCAAATCAATTTGATCAAAATCATGCATTTAATCATAAATTCCATTTTTAAATATAAAATGCATTTTCAACAAACAAGACTTAACCAAATGAATCTAAAAGCCTAAAGATATACTAAGAGAGTAGAAAGAACTAGAATCAAGACCAACTAAACAAATGACTACGAGAAAGGGTTGGTCCTATCTATCTAAGAAGCCTTAGTAATCTTCTAAAGGTCTAACCTTAGGTATCCATCTAAGGTCTTGGGCTTTGGAGACTATTTTAGAATTTCCACCAACTAGAGGAGATAAGGATTGAATTCTTTTAGACTTAACATCAAATCTTTGAGGTTTGACTATTTTAGATTGATGATTAGTCTTTGGAAGTTGGTGTTTCATTTTCTTTTTATTCTTCTCATTTCATTTAGCTTTTCCTCCCTCTTTTTGCCTTTTGAACTTTAATTTTAGCTTTTCAAAAATTTTCAAGAATTCTTTCATTTCTAAGGTTAAAGGAGGTAAAGTGAGAAGTTTCTTTTTGATAGATTTAATTGGATTATTAGTCTTTTTAAAATCTATCTTGGATGACTCTTTTTGAATTGTTTTAACTTGTTTGAATTTCTTAGAGTCTTCCTTGGAATTCAAAGTCTTACCCTTCATAGAATTAGATTTAATTTTCTTAGGTTCAAAGATGGGTTTAGACATATGACTTTTCCTTAATTTGCACTCAAACTTGAAATGCCCTTCCTTACCACAATAATGACATTTAGTTTTGGGAATAGGAGAAGGAGTGCTAGAGAAAGAGGACTCACTTTTCACAAAAATGTTGGTGAATTTAGGGCCATGTGAAGTATACTTATCAAATCCAAGACCCGTCCTATCTCCTTGAGATTTACCCAATCTAAATAATTTTTCAAATTTCTCTTCTCCTTGGATAAATTTGCACTCATACTTTTGTTTGTAACCTTCAAGTTGAGTGACTTTGTTTATAAGGATTGAATTTTCATTTTTGACTTTTAATAAATCATTTTCAATTTCCTTATAGTTGTTTAGTTCTTCATTGGCAAGTTTTAATTCGAATTTAAGTTCATTAACAACATTAGATCCAAGTTCTAAGTTTTTTAAATTACTTTGAGCATTAGACAAGTTTTCCTTGGAAATTGTCACCTTGGATTCTAAATTGATAATGTCTTTGTCTTTTTCTTACCTTTGTAGTTGATCTCTTAGATTTAAATTTTCTTTATTAAGCTCATCATAACTTATCTTAATCTCATTTAGTTCATCTTTGATATTGGATAAGTTATTTAAAGAGATCATAAACTTAGAGTCTAAGCATTGTTGACTTCTTCTTTCTCTCTAAGTTCATCTTTTGAAGAGACTAATTCTTTGTTTAGCCTTTTTTATTCTTCTCTTAATTTTTTGTTTTTCTTATCAAGCTCTAAGGCTAAAGTATATAATTCTTCATAGGCTTGTTGAAGATCATCTTCATCATATTCTTCTTCTTTTAAGTCACATTGAGATTCATTTATTTGAAGGTTTGAATCTCCAATAGATGGAAGAAAGAGAGGTCTAGAAGAATCTACACAAAAGTCTAAACAATCTTCTGTAGTGGAATCCATTTCAATAGTATTCATTCAAACACAAATCTAGGGTTATGACTCAAGGTTTTTACACCTAATCAAGAGTTCCAAACACTTGATCCTAATATAGAGCACGAGGCTCTGATACCAATTGAAAGTCCTGGGATCCTAACCCTAGAGGGGGGGTGAATAGGGTGAGCTACAAATATGAGCAATTTTAACCAATTTTAATTTCTTTAAAGAAAACTAGTCACAAGTGATGATTTACCAAACAAGATGCCGAAGCTAACAAAAGAAATCACCACAAGCATACACCATAACACAAAGGTTTATAGTGGTTCGGCCTCAATGCCTACATCCACTTCCGGCTTGTGATCCAATCACCCCCACCGGATTTCCACTAACTATGTTTTTTAATAGGCTAAGCAATAACCTTTACAATGTTGTTTTTCTAGGCTAAACAACAACCTTTACAAGATGTTTTTCCAAGGCTAAGCAATAACCTTTACAAGATGCTTTTCCAAGGCTAAGCAATAACCTTTACAATGAAAGTTTTCTCTAAGGTGTCTTCACAAAAAACACTCTAAGAGATACAATTTAAGCTCAATGATGTTACCTCTTAAATAGGCTAATATAAAAGTTTGAATCAATGTACAAACATACACAACAATTAGCTAAAGTGTGTGAACAAAGTGTATGAATGTTTACTTCAATCAAATTCTAAAAAGAAGTTCTTAAATGAATGCTTGATGCATTTTAAAATCTAAGCTCAGAAAATGATGATTGAAGTTATATGCTAATCACATGAAAGATTCAAGCAACTTGAAGAAAAGTACTAAACAAGTTGTATGAAGATTAACTACTGAGTGCACATGTGATTTAGACAATGATGTTTGCAAAGAAATCTAATATTCCTAAGATGATAATGTGTTTGCAAAACATCTCTTTAAAAGCTAGAAATCATGCATTTATGAAAATACAAAGAGTTAAACATGCATTGATTTTAATTGGAATGAAAATCAAAATTAACTAGTAAGATATACCTTTTAAAACTCAAACATTTGATTTCCAATAGCCTTCTAGCTCTCTTGGCTTATTCCACTTCTTTTGGCTTCAATGGGGTTTCAAAGATTCAAAGATCAAGCCTTTTGAAAGAATGGAATGAAATGGACTTATATCCAAAAAACAGTCCAACGGCTAGTTGGCCCGATCGACCCCATGACCCCCAGATCGACCTGGCCCAACGGTCATATTGGCCAACGGCTAGATACCCGGTCGACCTGGGCCTAGCTCGGTCGACCGGGTACACTGGTTGTTTTCCCAGCAGTCAGTTGGGCCGGTCCACCAGGCACAGGGGTCGGTCGACAGACCAAACTGGCCTGGGATGAGTTCCTGCAGAGTTTTCAAAAATCCAAAGATGCAACTTGGAACTCAAGGCCAGTGAGATTAAGCATAATAAAATGATTCTAAAAATGGAGAATGTATGCAAATTACAAACCTAAATTCTTAATTTGATTTTCCAAAATAATGAATGAAGAGATAGGTTTTCAAATGAGTATTTGGATTCTAAAACATGCATGAATAAATCATTTGAAAAACATATGCAAATGCAGATAGAATCCTAGATTCCAAAGTCAAAAATGCAAGCATGAGTGTGTGATCATTTGACAGAGAAGGTGAATGTGCATCCATCAAAATTACAACAAACAAGAACCTAACAAGAGTCACTCTTGAGGAGTTTGGAGACAAGAAAAAGAGGAATGAACTAAGAGAGACCAAGGGGTCATTAGTGAAGCTAAAGCTTGGATCAAACAAGTTAAATCTCTAAGTAAGCTTTACTTTTATTAATCATATGTTATATGCTTTGTTTAAATTATGTTAGGGATTTTGTTTTTTTCAATTTGATGGATGCATTGTCATTTTAGCATCATTCGAATTTTCACACCTGCATTGATTTAGAAATTCTTAAAATCTTGATTTACACATGCATTATTTTTTAGACTTGTAGAAATATTGATTTATGCATGTTTTGATTTTAAACTTGGATGCATTTAGTTTTCAAAATAAGATATTCGAATCAAGCTTGCCTATGGTTTTAAAAGTTTCAAGTCATCTTAGGCATTTTAGGTTTCATGTTTTTAAAACTCTTAGAATGATTTAAAACATGTTTCCAGGCTTGATTCATTAGCCTAGACCTTCAAGACCAAGTTTTCCTTTCAAAAATCATTTTTACGAATCTTTATAACCAGGGAAAGTTCGGTCAACCGAACCTTTGTCGGTCAGCTATCGGTTCCGATTCCAGAATATGAAATCTGTGTTTTCTGGGAACTTCGGTCAGCTGTCGATCGACCAAACTTCAGTTCGGTTAACCGACAAGTGTATTTCGGTCGGTAAACTTTCGAAATATATGACCGTTGGAATATGACCGTTGAGTTCGGTCGACCGAACCCCATATGTCTGTTGACCGACAAGCTAGCCATTGGACAACATTTTCTATCAATTGAAGTTCATTCCTTAGCCAAATCTAAGGATCCAAGGGATACTCCTTGAGGTGTTTTTGAGGCCAAATAAAGGGGAATGAGCTAAGGGAGGCTAGTTGGTCAAAAAGGGAAACTAAAGCTTAGAATCATAAGTAAATCTTCTATGTAAGCTTAGTTTTCCTTATCATATGTTTTCATGCTTTGCTTTTATTATTGGTAAATCTTTTCTAGCATGATAAACTATGATTTGTTGTGTCCTTAACATGTATATGTTTTGAAGTGATTTATTGTTTTGGATGCATCACCTTGATTCAAACCAAGTAGTTCTCAAATTGGTATATCTAAGTAAATCATGTTAATGAAAACATCTTTGAAATTATATGTAACATGATTTCTGTACTTGGTTGAATCTTTGGTTGTTGTTTTTCATCATAAGAAAATCACTTTCAAATCTATCTTATGTTTTGGATTCAACAACTTCACAAATCACATGTATTTTGTTTTAAGGTTTCACACAACTTGCTTAGGATTGATATACATCATTTTCAAGTTGGTTTTTAAATTACATGTGATTTGTTCCTTCACTTCAATCAAATGTATTTTTGTGCTTTACACTTTCAAATGCTTTTAGCATACATATATTGAGCTACATTGTTAATTTGATTGAAACCCTTATGCACCACATGTTTTGTTCTTAGAATTTCACAACTTGTTTAGAATACATAGGTATATCTTTTACAAGTCTTTATTAACATGTGATTAGCATTCTTTCCTCAATCATAAATATTGTTTTTATGAGCTAAAACTTTTAAAAGCCTTTCGCATACATTTATGAGCTTTTATTTTCAAATTGACTGAGGACATCATATATACACATTGTGCATTCATCTTTGCATTCATAGTGGGTGTGTGTGTAAATTAGATTTTCACTTTCATATCCGCCTAATCAAGAGGCATTGTAATTAAACTTAAACTGTATCTACATCAAGTGTATTCTAGACACTACTCAGAGAGAGAACCAACCTTCTGGTTGCATAGGTTATTGCTTAGCCTAGAAAAGCATAGTGTATAGGTTATTGCCAAGCCTAAGAAAAGCATAATGTACAGGTTATTGCTTAGCCTTGGAAAGCATATTGAAAAGGTTATTGCTTAGCCTATTGAAAAGCATAGATAGTGGAAATCCGGTAGGGTGTTGGATCACAAGTCGGTAGTGGATGTAGGCATTGAGGCCGAACCACTATAAATCATTGTGTGATGGTGAATGCTTTGTGATGATTGTTTTTGTTAGTTTCCGCATTTAGTTTAATAATCATCACTAGTGGCAAATTTAATTTAAAAGAGTTAAAATTGGTCATAATTGGTCACTTATTTGAAGCTCACCCTATTCCCCCCCCCCCCCCCCCCCTCCCTCTAGGGTTCGGATCACGGACTTTCAATTGGTATCAAAGAGAGGTTACTCCATTTTAGGGCTTAACAACCCGGTGTTGATCCTTATTCCCTATGATCTAGATTAGAACCCTAGTGTTGTGCTTTATTGCATATCTTTTTAATGATTTCCACTATGCTCGAAAATGAAATTTCCCCAAAGTATCATTTCACCACTTTAAGACTTTTTCGAGTTATATCTCCAAGAGTTGGTGAGTCCTCAAAGTGAACCCTCAAGGACAACCTTATCAAGACCTTAGGTGAATTTTCAAAATGCAATTTCTCTTGTTCATCACAATGCTCATTAGTTATATCATTAAAAGTGATGAATATTCGTTTATGATGCTTGATGGAAATTTGTGTTTGTCACATCCTTGCTATTAATCATGTTGTCATATTCAGTTGGTTTCAATTAGTATCATTTTCGATTATTGTCATATCCAATTGATGTCATATCTTAAAAATGTGATAGACCATGTACATTGGATTGAACTTGATAGTTATATATTTTTTGTTCCATGTCACATTCCATTAGTGTCACATTCCATTAGCATCATAATTTTCATGTTTGCCTCATATGTTGCTCATATAAGTAAATCTCATGACCACCATGTTTATGTAATCATAATCTTGGTTGAAGGTTGAAGTAGGCTTCCTATTTGAATTTCATTTCACTCATCTTGCACTTGATAGTCATATTTAATGATTGGATGAAATGATTTCAAAACATTCATAGCATATGATTTTCATAGTTAAATTGATTGATGCTATGTTTAGTAAACCCCATATCATCATGGATAGCTCTAATTTGGATTTTTCCTAGTAGTTATATTTTTTTAATTCCATTTTAGAGTGATTGTTTTAATAGTCTTTTCCTTGAATCTCAATTGGTATTATTTATTCCAATTGGTATCCATGATCGATTTTCTCTTTGACCTTGCTCTTTTTATTGATAATTTGATCATATTGAGCTCTATAGTTAAACGTGTCTAATCATTTCCTTGAAGTTTACCCTCAATTGGTAAAACCATATTCTTCTTGCACAACATAGTTAAATCTTTGTCATCATGTTAACAAAAGGAGAGAATGGATTGAGGGGTAGTGTAAACCTTCATAGGAAGTATTAGTTTTGATCAAATTGACCTTTGTATTAGCTCTTTTCCCTTATAACTTACTAACCATACATGATACCCTGTTATGTATTTCATTTTCGATTTCTTTTGTTAACAGGTGCTACTAAAAGGTATTTTCCTTATTTCATGTGTGTAGGTACCTTTGCAATTTAATGTCAAAGGGGGAGAGAGCATTCAAGTTGTCTAAAGGGGGAGAGAATGTCCAATCTTCCTAAGAGGAGATATTGTATGATCTTCTACGGGGGGAGAGAATGCATATCTTGCCAAAGGGAGAGAGTGCATGGTGAAAGGGGGGGAGTTGAAAGAAGAGAAAGCTTGGGAGTTAAAGAAGATGCTTGGCTAATGAAAGAAAGATGAAAAGAAAGCTTAAAGAATTATCAAGCTCCAAGCATCAAGAAGAATGAAGAAAAAGATCTAGAGTCCAAGCCGAGTTAAAGGAGCATCCAAGAGATTTCAAGTCTTGTCCAGCTTAGGGGGAGCTAGAGACTTAGTGTGTAAATTCGGTGTTGAGTAAGTTGTTAGATTGTATGGACTCAATCCATTAGTTGATGTAATAAATTGATTAATTTCTTTATTTATCAATGAAATCATGCTTTCCTTTCATGAGACGAATGATATTTTATTACTTAACGCACATAACCAAATACATATGACATAATGGTTCATGAGATAAACCGGGTCCCATTAGTATATTAGATGTGATATATGTATATGGATGAGATCCGCATACGGGAGATATGTGTCACAAATCTTATACTTAAAAATATCTTCACAACCATTGATGAGACTAGGCATCTCATCTAATAAGGTTGCAACACTTTGATCACTATGAGATAGTGTGATTTGTCTCGATCATCAGAATGTGAGATTCTGGATCATAGTGCTGGTACATTGGATGTATTGAAGGACCATGAGAAACACCTTATGAAATTTTGTCTCGATTCTAAGGACTACTCTCATAATTCCCTAGCAATAGGCTTTCAATCCTGAGACATTGATGAACTCAAGTTTCTGCCTATTCATTTGCTTTGAGTCACCAATGAGTGAGGCCAACTGTAGGTCAACACCTCTGTGTCTTGGGTACGTAGTAGTAGGACTATGGGAATATCCAATGGTCAATATGGAATCTATCTATATTATCCCCTTGTGCCAATTAATGGTTTGTCATTAGTAAGTGCGCACCCATCTCGATTAAGAGTTAATTGGATGGTACTGATGAACACTGTGATTAATTGGGGCTCAAGGATAATAAGATGTGGATCTAAGGTTGGATGGGACAGATTTATTCCATTTGATCCATGGATATTGATAGAAGGGCCTATTTGTGGTAATTGGGAAGTTTAGGGTCTTCATTGTAATTTATTCCTAAGACTGGAGTGCAATTGCATTTATATAGTGGTGTTATTAGCAATTAATTGTGGGCCCGGATTGCACATGAGATGTGGGGTCGCGAGTCCTAGTTGGAGCCAGCTTTCTAAGGAATCCCTAGTGGTCCCCATGCTAGCCCAAGATATTAGAAAGTTACTAATCTTACTTGAACTCTAAAAGGAATGAATTAGAAAGTTATTATTTCTATTTGAAGTGAGACTTCTAATAGTGGTAATAGTAAGCTATTAATTTGTGTGGAAGTGTGACTTCTAATGCAATTAGTAAGAGAGTCTTAAGAGGAGATTTGAGGGCTATAAATAAGGGAGAAAACCCCTTGGACGTCCTACACTAGAGATCCACGCCCAGCACCCTATTGTGCAATAGTTTCACAACTCTTCTCCTCCGTTCTCTCTTCTAGTTCTCTTCTGAAAGTCCTTGGGATCCTAACCCTAGAGGGGGGGTGAATAGGGTGAGCTACAATTATGACCAATTTAGACAAATTTTAATTCTTAACATAAACTAGTCACATGTGATGATATTAATCAAATAAGATGCGGAAGCTAATAAAAGAATCACCACAAGCATACACCACAACACCAAGGTTTATAGTGGTTCGGCCTCAATGCCTACATCCACTACCGGCTTGTGATCTAATCACCCCACCGGATTTCCACTATTTATGCTTTTTACTAGGCTAAGCAATAACCCTTACAATGTTGTTTTTCTAGGCTAAACAACAACCTCTCAATGTGCTTTTCTAGGCTAAGCAATAACCTTTACAAGATGCTTTTCTTAGGCTAAGCAATAACCTTACAAGATGCTTTTCTTAGGCTAAGCAATAACCTTTACAAATAAAGATTTCTCTAAGAAAGTGTCTTCACAAAAGATCACTCTAAGAGATACAAATTAAACTCAATGAAGTTGCCTCTTAAATAGGCTAATATGAAAGTTTAATTCAAATTACAAACATACACTAAAACAAGTTAAAGTGTGTGCACAAGTGTATGAATGCTTTTCTTCAATCAATTTCTACAATGAAGCTCTTAAATGAATGCATGATGCATTTTAAAATCAAAGCTTATAAAATGATGATTGAAGATAAAAACTAATCACATAAAAGATTCAAACAACTTTGAAGAAATGAAACAAACAAGTTGTATGAATGTTAAAGTCTAAGAACACATATGATTAGGATAAGAGTGATTGCAAACCATTCTAATATACCAATGAAGATAATGAGTTTGCAAAACAACTCTTTAAAAGCTAGAAATCATGCATAAATGAAAACACAAAGATTTAAACATGCATTGATTCTACTTTTAATGGAAATCAAAATGATAAGTAAGATGTACCTTTTTAAAACTCAAGCATTTGATTTCCAAATAGCCCTCTAGCCTTTCCAACTTCTTCCCCTTTCCTTGGCTCCAAAATGGTCTCAAAAGTTCATGTATCAAGCCTTGAAAAAGGTTGGAAATGAATGGACTTTATAGCCAAAAAGTGCCCAACGGCTAGTCCTCGGTCGACCTGCAAAGAGGCCTCGGTCGACCATGAACACACAACGGTCAAAAAAATGACCGTTTGAAAAACTGCTTTTAGCGGCGGACACAGAGACCGCCGGTAAAAGTGGTTTTGTCCGCCGGTAAAAGTCATGTTTTCCCAAAAATGCAACTTTTCAAAGTATTTCTTGGGGGAACTTTTGGCCACTAAATCAAGCTTGAATAACATGTTTTAGATCAATCTAAGATGATTAAAAACATGAAACACAAAGAGCCTAAAATGATTCGAAACTTTAAATCCAAAGGTTAGCTTGATTTCTAAAAACTCTTTTCACATAAAAATGCATACAAAGATGATTCTGAAAGAGATGAATGCATGCAAGGCACAAACCTAAATTCTCAATATGATTTCACAAAAGTAATGCACAAAGAATTAGGTTTTCAAAAGAGTTTGAATTCTAAAATCAATGCATCCAAGTTTAGAAACAAAACATGCATAAAACAATACTTTTACAAATCTTAAAAGCAATGCATGTATAAAACCAGATTTCAAGGTTTTCTAAAACAATGCATGAGTGTAAATTCAAATGATGTGAATATGTTAATGCATCCATCAAATTGCAAATACAAAATCCCTAACAATCTCCCCCTTTGCAATTTGATGGCGACTTACTTATCATTGAATTAACACAACAAGTCTTCAGCTCCCCCTAAGTTGGACAAGTCTTGAAATCTTCTTGGATGCCCCTCCTCTTAGCTTGGGCTCTTGGGCTCTCTTCTTCAATCTTCTTGATGCTTGGTGCTTGATCAATCTTCAAGCTTTCTATTCATCTTCCTTTCTTTGGCCAAGCATCTTCTTTAGCTCCAAGCTTTCTTTCTTCTATAAGCTCTTAGCCTTTGACCATGCCTCTCTCACCGTTTGGCAAGATATGCATTCTCTCTTCCCCTCTTGAGAACTTGAATGCTTTCTCCCCCTTTGAAGAGTAGGAGATCTTTGAGTACTTGAACTCTCTCTCCCCCTTTGACATTAAATTGCAAAGGTACCTACACACATGAAATAAGGAAAATACCTTTAGTAGCACCTGTTAACAAAAGAAATCGAAAATGATAATCATAACAGGCTAACATGTATGGAAGTTATCTCTAAGGGCTCAAAGGCAATCCAAGGGTCAATTTGATCAAAACTAATACTTCCTATGAAGGTTTACACTCCCCCTCAATCCATTATCTCCTTTTGTCAAACTTTTGACAAAGATTTAACTATTAGGTGCAAGAAGAAGATGGTTTAACCAATTGAGGGTCAACTTCAAGAGAAGGATTAGATTCATTTAACTATAAAGCTCAATATGATCAAATTACCAAAAGAGAGCTAGGTCTAATGGAAAAGCAATCATGGATACCAATTGGAAAAACAAAGAATACCAATTGAGATTTAAGGATATGACTATTAAATCAATCACTCTAAAATGGATTTAAAAGTATGACTATTAGGAAAAATCCAAATTAGAGCTATCCATGAAGCAATGGGGTTTATTAATCATGGCATCAAATAATCTAACTATGGAAAGCATATGCTATGAAGGTTTTGAAAATCATTTCATTCAATCAATAAATATGACTTATCATGTGCAAGATGAGTGAAATGAAATTCAAGCATGAAGCCAACCTCAACTAATAACCAACCCATATTATGAACACATAAACATGGTGGTCATGAGATATACCTATATGAGCAAAAGAGGTGGCAACATGAACATTATGATGCTAATGGAATGTGACATGGAACAAATATATAACTATCAAGCTCAATCCAATGCACACAAGGTCTATCACATACACAAGAAATCAAATCAATCCTAAATTATACCAAATGAAACCAATTGAATTTGACAACATGTTAAAGAGCAAGGATGTGACAAACACAAAATTCCAACAAGCATCATAAATGCATATTCATCACTTTTAACGATATAACTAATAAGCATAGTGATGAACAAGGTAAATTGCAATGCAAAATTATATAACTTTGAAATGCATGCAATTTCCAAAGTGACTAAATCATATGAATTCAACTACTAAGATATCCATCAACCATCATAAATGCAAGGAATGGATTTCAAAGAGTTTCATATGATTAAGATCACTACTTATGAAGTTGAAACATGTATAAGGATGACACCAAGAGAATACACATGAATCAACATCATAACCATCCAATAAAAATATGACTAGAAAGCATAGAGGATGGATTTGGGTTCTAGTATGGTTTCTACAAATAACTAAGATTACAACCCTACATGGAACCAATTGTCATTTGCATATAAAAAGAATAACTAAATAAGCAAAGATGCAAACAACATTCATTTCCAATTCTAAGATAATGAAACCAAAAGGAAAGGAAATGAAAACATGGAACATGCTTAGATGAATATAACTAAAGATGTTATAGAGCATTTCCATTCAAACAATCTTCAAACCATTTTGATAAACAAAATCCAACAATGAGCATAAAGAGAATGATTTTGAAGATCAATTTTCAACATTGTATTTTAAAAGATATAACTTAAATGAACCACATACAAGTTGATTTTTCAAAACAATGATTTTCCATATAAAAGTATAATTTAGAAGTCCAAGGAAAAACTTGAATTGATTCAAATCATTTGTTCAAACAATCTTACTATGACATCTACACAAATGATTCAACAACAATTGATCATGAATAAATTGGCTATGAAAGCTTTTTTAAAAACATAATCAATTAATCATGTAAAGAAATGCAATGCAAGGCATATGAGTGCAAAAAGCAAATCAAACATGATGAAATTATAATCAAATGATTTTGAAAACCATGTTATGTAACAAGAATGGTGCATGAAAATAAAATCAATTGATCATAAAGAAACAATGCATTAAAAAAATGTAACTAAGAAAGAACAAAATGCAAAGCAACATGACCAACAAAGTGATTTAACTTAAAAAGAATAGGTTGGTCAAAGAGGTTCAAGGCCTTAAGGTTTGTCTAAGTAAATAACTTTTGGAATCCACCTAAGGTCTTGAGAGGGTTGAACTTTGAGGTCTATTTTGGAATTCTCACCAACTAAAGGAGATTTAACTTGATAAATTTGTAATTTGAACTTATCACCATGATATTTAGATTTTACTAAATTTAGCTTAGATTGGTGATTAGTCTTTTGATGTTGATGAGTTTGTTTCTTTGGGGATTGATTCACTTTTCTTTTCTTCTTATTTTCTCCCTTTACTTGACTTTTGAATTTTAAATTTAACTTTGTTACTTTATTCAAAAGTTCTTTCATGGGTTTATATAAGGGAGATAGGTTGAGAAGCTTTTTGTTCATAGATTCTTTCAAGCTTGGTTTAACTTGTTTAAACTTTTTAGAATCTATTTTAGGAGACTCCATTTTAAATGATTTAACTTCTTTAATCTTTTTGGAGTCTTCTTTGGTTTTTAGTGTCTTACCCTTCATAGATTTTGATTCTACCTTTTTGGGTTCAAATATGGGTTTAGACACATGACTTCTTCTTAGTTTGCACTCAAACCTAAAATGTCCTTCAATGCCACAATAAATACATTTTGTTTTGGGCATGGGAAAAAGAGTGCTAGAGAATGAGGACTCACCTTTCACAAAAGTGTTGGTGAATTTAGGGTCATGAGACATATTCCTATTAAATCCAAGACCCGTCCTATCTCCATGAGGTTTACCCAATTTAAATAATTTTTCAAGTCTATCTTCACTTTGGGTAAACTTGCACTCATACTTTTGTTTATAGCTTTCAAGTTGAGTGACTTTGGTTATAAGGATTGAATTTTCATTTTTAACTTTTGAAAGTTCATTTTCAATTTCCTTATATTTGCTTAGCTCTTCATTGGCAAGTTTTAACTTAGCTTTAAGTTCATTAACTATATTAGATCCAAGTTCTAGAGTTTTTACATTACTTTGTGCATTAGACAAGTTTTCATTGGAAATTGTCAACTTGGATTTTAAATAGTTAATGTTTTCATCTTGTCTTTTAATTGTATCTCTTAGGTTTAAATTTTCATTTTTAAGCTCATCACAATTTATCTTAATCTCATTTAATTCATCTTGAGTATTAGATAAATTTTCCTTAGAGATAGTCAATTTAGATTCAAGATTGTTAAAGTCTTTGTCTTGCCTTTGTAATTGATCTCTTAGTTTTAAATTTTCCTTATTAAGATGATCATAACCTATCTTTAATTCTTTTAGTTCATCTTTAATATTATGAAGGTTATCCAAAGAGATCATGAACTTAGATTCTACACAATTTATGAATTCATCTTTTTCTCTAAGTTCATTTTTAGAAGAGACTAATTCTTGGTTTAGCCTTTTAGATTCTTCTTTTAATCTTTTATTTTTCTTGGAAATCTCTAAGGACCATGTGTACAATTCCTCATAGGCTTCATATTCATCAAATTCTTCTTCTTTTAATTCAAGTTGAGATTCTTTAATTTTAAAGTTTGAATCTCCATAAGATGGAAGAATGAGGGGTCTAGAAGAATCTACCCTAGAATCTACAAGGTCTAAACTAGTGGAATCCATTCAAATGATTTTTATGGAAGCACAACTCTAGGGTTTTGACTCTAGGTTTTTACACCAAATCAAGAGTTCCAAACACTTGATCCTATAAGATAGAGCACTTGGCTCCGATACCAATTGAAAGTCCTTGGGATCCTAACCCTAGAGGGGGGGGGGGGGGTGAATAGGGTGAGCTACAATTATGACCAATTTAGACAAATTTTAATTCTTAACATAAACTAGTCACATGTGATGATATTAATCAAATAAGATGCGGAAGCTAATAAAAGAATCACCACAAGCATACACCACAACACCAAGGTTTATAGTGGTTCGGCCTCAATGCCTACATCCACTACCGGCTTGTGATCTAATCACCCCACCGGATTTCCACTATTTATGCTTTTTACTAGGCTAAGCAATAACCCTTACAATGTTGTTTTTCTAGGCTAAACAACAACCTCTCAATGTGCTTTTCTAGGCTAAGCAATAACCTTTACAAGATGCTTTTCTTAGGCTAAGCAATAACCTTACAAGATGCTTTTCTTAGGCTAAGCAATAACCTTTACAAATAAAGATTTCTCTAAGAAAGTGTCTTCACAAAAGATCACTCTAAGAGATACAAATTAAGCTCAATGAAGTTGCCTCTTAAATAGGCTAATATGAAAGTTTAATTCAAATTACAAACATACACTAAAACAAGTTAAAGTGTGTGCACAAGTGTATGAATGCTTTTCTTCAATCAATTTCTACAATGAAGCTCTTAAATGAATGCATGATGCATTTTAAAATCAAAGCTTATAAAATGATGATTGAAGATAAAAACTAATCACATAAAAGATTCAAACAACTTTGAAGAAATGAAACAAACAAGTTGTATGAATGTTAAAGTCTAAGAACACATGTGATTAGGATAAGAGTGATTGCAAACCATTCTAATATACCAATGAAGATAATGAGTTTGCAAAACAACTCTTTAAAAGCTAGAAATCATGCATAAATGAAAACACAAAGATTTAAACATGCATTGATTCTACTTTTAATGGAAATCAAAATGATAAGTAAGATGTACCTTTTTAAAACTCAAGCATTTGATTTCCAAATAGCCCTCTAGCCTTTCCAACTTCTTCCCCTTTCCTTGGCTCCAAAATGGTCTCAAAAGTTCATGTATCAAGCCTTGAAAAAGGTTGGAAATGAATGGACTTTATAGCCAAAAAGTGCCCAACGGCTAGTCCTCGGTCGACCTGCAAAGAGGCCTCGGTCGACCATGAACACACAACGGTCAAAAAAATGACCGTTTGAAAAACTGCTTTTAGCGGCGGACACAGAGACCGCCGGTAAAAGTGGTTTTGTCCGCCGGTAAAAGTCATGTTTTCCCAAAAATGCAACTTTTCAAAGTATTTCTTGGGGGAACTTTTGGCCACTAAATCAAGCTTGAATAACATGTTTTAGATCAATCTAAGATGATTGAAAACATGAAACACAAAGAGCCTAAAATGATTCGAAACTTTAAATCCAAAGGCTAGCTTGATTTCTAAAAACTCTTTTCACATAAAAATGCATACAAAGATGATTCTGAAAGAGATGAATGCATGCAAGGCACAAACCTAAATTCTCAATATGATTTCACAAAAGTAATGCACAAAGAATTAGGTTTTCAAAAGAGTTTGAATTCTAAAATCAATGCATCCAAGTTTAGAAACAAAACATGCATAAAACAATACTTTTACAAATCTTAAAAGCAATGCATGTATAAAACCAAATTTCAAGGTTTTCTAAAACAATGCATGAGTGTAAATTCAAATGATGTGAATATGTTAATGCATCCATCAAATTGCAAATACAAAATCCCTAACATCTTCTAGTTTCCTTGAAGTTTCTAGTAGGATTTTCTCTTAGAGATTCCACCCATCTTCTTGAGAAAAGAGATTTGATAAAGGGTCATAGCGTGGAAGATCAATAGGTCTTGGTGATTCTTGTTTGATACGTGAAAGAGTTTCATCATCAAAGAAAGACGTAACTTCTCCATTAGTGCACAACCAGGCTCCTAAGGTATAATCTACTTCCTTGCATGTTGTAAATTTTATGAATGCTTGTTGGCTACTATTCTATCTTATAGATAGGCTTATTTACTGATCATGATGGCTGAGATTGAGGACATAGATCCTGGATTGGGTTTTATAGCCTTCTGGATACTTGATCCCTGAGTCAAGTGGGTCAAAAGTTTTGAAAACCTATCCACGATGCCCACCTACTTCCAACATAAGTTTCCATCAAATTGCAAAGGGAGAGATTGTTAGGATTTTTTTATTGAAATTTCATGGATGCATTATCATTTTAGCATCATTTGAATTTTCACACATACATTGATTTAGAAAATCTTGAAATCATGATTTACACATGCATTGTTTTTAAGACTTGTAGAAATATTGATTTATGCATGTTTTGATTTTAAACTTGGATGCATTTAAATTTGAAAAAAAGTTTTATGAATCAAGCAAGCCTATGAGTTTTAAATCTTTTAAATCATTTTAGGATTTTTATGTTTCATGTTTTTAAACCTCTTAGTTTGATTTAAATCATGATTCCAAACTTGATTCAGTGGCGCAAAATTCCCCTCAAAGAAATACTTTGAAATATGCATTTTTGGGGAAATTGGTACCTGGGCCCGGGTCGACCTACAGTATGCTCGGTCGACCGCGCCCATGGACCCGGTCGACCGAGCACACTGTAGGTCGACCGGGAAAGAGCCGTTGGAGCTCTTTCTCTAACGGTCAGATTTATGACCATTAAGCCCAGGTCGACTGGGGAAAGGTGCAGGTCGACCGGGGACTCGCCAGAACTCATTTTTTTAGTATAAAATGAGGTTCATTCCTTTGGAAAAGGTGTGGATCAAAGTGAAACTAAGAGCCACTCTTGAGGAGTTTGGAGACAAGAAAAAAAGGAATGAACTAAGAGAGACCAAGGGGTCATTAGTGAAGCTAAAGCTTGGATCAATGAAGTTAAATCTCTAAGTAAGCTTTACTTTTATTAATCATATGTTAAATGCTTTGTTTAAATTATTGGTAAATGAATTTTAGCATGATAACTATGATGTGTTGAATCCATTCTTCTTTTAATCTTTGATCTAAGTTGGATTGGATTCTTCACCTTGATTTCAAACCAAGTTTGTTTTAAAATCTTCTTTAATCATGCTTTGCCAAAATCTTTGATTTCTTTTATAGCATGATTCATTTACTTGGTTGAAACTTTATTTGTTGCTTTCATTCATTTAAACCTTAGTTAAATTAATTTGGTTTTGAAAACAACATTGCACATGCATCACATGTTTATAATTAATTAGTTTCATACAACTTGTGGCCTTTGATTTTCATTTCATTAACAAGTTTGTATTCATACATGTGATTGGCATTTCACTTCAATCAAATCTTTTTATGTGCCTTAAACTTTTAAATGCTTTGAGCATATATTGATTGAGCTTACTTTTTAACTTGATTGAAGTTATCAGACACACACATCATGAGCATACACATTTGCATTCATATAGTGTTTGTGTGAGTTAGATTTTCAGTTTCATATCCGCCTATTTTAGAGGCATTGTAATTGAGCTTAAATTGTATCTCTTTTAGTGTTTGTGTAGACACTACTTAGAGAGAAATTATTCTACTTGTAAAGGTTATTACTTAGCCTTTGAAAAGCATCTTGTTAAGGTTATTGCTTAGCCTAGAAAAGCACATTGATAGGTTGTTGTTTAGCCTCGAAAAACATCATTATAAAGGTTATTGCTTAGCCTTGGAAAACATATTGTAAAGGTTATTGCTTAGCCTTTTGAAAAACACAGATAGTGGAAATCTGGTGGGGTGTTGGATCACAAGCCGGTAGTGGATGTAGGAATTGAGGCCGAACCACTATAAATCATTGTATGATGGTGCATACTTTGTGGTGATTATTTTTGTTAGCTTCCGCATTTAATTTTATAACCATCACTTGTGACTAGTTAATTTTAAAAAAGTTAAAATTTGGCGTTATTGGTCACTAATTCATAACTCACCCTATTCACACCCCCCCCCCCCCAACCCCTCTAGGGGTTAGGATCCCGAACTTTCACTAATTATTGGTGATTTAGCTTAATAAATTGTGCTTAGTGGCTAACTACGGCGATTAGTGTTAATTAGCCTATATAGACTGAGTTAGTTGAGTCCTGAGCCTTGGATAGGTGACTTGGAACCGATTTGACTTGGTTGGGTAGAGTTAAGGGTCTTTTCGTAATTATCGATTTTCTCATTTTGCATCATTTGCACGTCATATTGGTGTCATCATGTGTATTCCAACGAGCACATCGATTTCTGTATTAGACTCTACTTCATTTGACCAACCTGTGATTAAGTGAACCCCCATTTGACTCTTCATGAAAGTACTAGAAAGTGGGGGGTTTCTTGTAAAATGGGCATCCTTATCCCTTTATAGATATATATATATATATATATAATTTACCCCTTCTTTTCACTCTCTTTTCATTTCCTTATCCTTTCCTCTTCTCTGTACTCTTCTCCTTCATTTCTTCATTCTCTTTCCCTCAATCATCAAGAGGCTAGTGGCATGCATTTTGGGGGCTAAAAGTGGACTCAACTTCATCTTCTTCATCCTCTTCTCTTCCTTGTTGGCAAGAAACCATCTCCACCCTCTCCTATTTCTTCCAAATTCAAAACTCTTGTTAAGAGGTAGGCATCAAATCCTTTTGTTTAGGTTTTTGAGTTGGAAAAGAGTCAAAGGACTCATGGTTAATCTTGCATGCATATTCATCCCATTTTTGTGTTTTTGTAATTAGGGTTTGGTAATTGGGGGGTTTTGGGTTCTTTTGAGCCAAGAGTGTCAAGAAAGATTTGGAAAGCTCTTTTGAGGCAAGCATAAGCTTGATTTGGATTTACATTTTGTTAGTTACCATTGATGTTAGGATTTTTATATGTTGCTAATTTGATGGATACACTACCACTTTCACCGTCATTTGATCACACACATGCATCTTAGTTTATGTCTTTGAAATCTAAGTTTCTAGCTTGCATATGCATTTGGTTTTCAAATAATTTAATCCTGCATGTTTTAGAACTTTAAATGCACTTTCGAAAATCTAGTTCTTCTTGCATGTTTTTGGAAAATCAAGTTAGAAATCTAGGTTTATGATTTGCATACATTCCTCATCAGTAGAATCTTGATGTTATGTATAAATCATACTGGCCATGAGTTCCAAGTTTCATCTTTTAGAAAATTGAAGATTCTGCAGGAACTCCTCCCAGGCCAATGTACTCGGTCGACCGAGCCATGTACCCGGTCGACCGAGCCAACTAGCCATTGGGAAATACAACCAATATACCCAGTAGATCGAGCCTCATCCAGGTCGACCGGGAAAACTAGACGTTGGCCAATATAGCCATTGGGCCAGGTCGACCGGAGGTTCATGTGGTCGACCGAGCCAACTAGCCGTTGGATTGTTTTTTTTTATATATATAAAAGTCCATTTCATTCCTCTCCTTCAAAGGGCTTGTTGAGTGAATCTTTGGAACCATATTGAAGCCTAAGGAAGAGGAATAAGCTGAGAAAGCTAGAGGGCAAATGGAAATCCAAATGTTTGAGATTTAAAGGTATATCTTTCCAAGTTAAGATCTATTTCCATTCTATTTAAAATCCATGCATGTTTAACTCTTTGTAACTTTATATTTGCATGAATTCTAGCTTTAACTGAGCTGTTTTGCAAACACCAAATCACTTAAGCATATTAGATTGTTTTGCAAACACTCATGTCTCAATCACATGTGTTTTAGTCTTCAAACGTCATACAACTTTTGTAGTATGTCTTTCCAAGTTGTTTTAAATATTTCATGTGATTAGCTCATCACTTCAATCATCAATTTTTGTACTTAGATTTTCAAATGCATCAAGCATTCATTTAAGAGCTTCATTTTAGAAATTGATTGAAGTAAACATTCATACACTTTGCTCACACACCTTAGCCAATTGTTTGTGTATGTTTGTATCTTGTTTTAACTTTCATATCAGCTTATTTAAGAGGCAAATGTATTGAACTTAAATTGTATCTCTTTGAGTGTTTGTGTAGACACTACTTTAAGAGAAAATTTTCATCTTGTAAAGGTTATTGCTTAGCCTAAGAAAAGCATAGTGCAGAGGTTATTGCTTAGCCTTGGAAAAGAATCTTGTAAAGGTTATTACTTAGCCTAGAAAAGCACATTGATAGGTTATTGTTTAGCCTAGAAAAACACCATTGTAAAGGTTATTGCTTAGCCTTTTGAAAATCATAGACAGTGGAAATCCGGTGGGGTGTTGGATCACAAGCCGGTAGTGGATGTAGGCATTAAGGCCGAACCACTATAAATCATTGTGTAGTAGTGCATGCTTTGTTGTGATTGTTTCAATTAACTTCCGCATTTATTTACTTAATCATCACTTGTGACTAGTTAATTTTAAAGAAGTTAAAATTTGGCATAATTGGTCACTATCTTGTAGCTCACCCTATTCACACCCCCCCCCCCTCCTCCTCTAGGGTTAGGATCCCGGACTTTCAATTGACTCAAATGAAACTCTTTCTCAATGATTCTAATATCTTAATGAATGAATGGATTGGATTGTTTTATGATTTTAAGTTAATGAAAATGTATGGAAGGGTTGTATAATGTGTAATTGGGAGCAAGGAGGCTCCATTATGCAGGTTGTGAAATTGTATGGGAGTAAGAATCAATGAGAACTCCGAAATCAGGAATTCTGGAGCATTCGCTCGAACGAACTGGAGCATTCACTCGAGCAAACCTCCTCCTGAATCACTCAGTCAAGCGATCAAAAGGATCGCCCGAGCGACCAACTCTCTGGATGGGGTCCGCTCGAGCGATCACCCTTCTGAAACCATCGCTCAAGCAATCAATAGGGGTCGCCCGAGTGATCAACCCTCTGGATGGGGTCCGCTCAAGCGAACATGGGTCCGCTCGAGCGAATCTGAAACTGTAGACTTGGCTTCTTTTGACCCAATTTTAGGGTGAATTGCCACTCGTAACCTATAATAACCCACCCTAATCACCTCCAATAAGAAATTATGGTGCACACCCTTGTTCCATAGGAAGTTAGGATCCACAAGACTCGTATGACCTTATGATTGGAACCATTAACCTCATTGATTGGTCCGATGGGCATTCATCAGTCTAGTACTATGCCATGAGGGTTAGTTTGGAAATTCAATGTAATTCTAATAAATAGTGACACCTAAAAGGTAGTAGTAGTATGTTGACATTCCCAAAATTACCTTGTGTTGGATGGTGGAAGACTAAAATTAATAGTCTAGTATTGGTTAGTAAAAATGCCTTGATTTCTTTAAATTATTGCATTTCATATTGAAATCTAATTTCGTTATTGATGTCAAATCCTAATTAGTATATTGGTTGCATTATTAGTATTCATCGTGGTTCAATTTTCTAAATTCAATTCGTGACTTAATTATCGTATATCCAATTTGGTATTCATTGGTAATGTGGACAAAGTAAGTATTCGAGTATATGTGATTACTATTCGATTAGATTATGAACAAAAGAATATAGTTTACTCAAATTCAATTATTATTTGATTCGATTGAGTCGGCACTACTTAGCTTCGACCTTGTCATACCTGACGGGGTTGAACTTGATTTAGTTATTCGAGAATACTGCAGTAAGTCATCTAGAGCACCGGAACTCCAGACCCAGGTAGCCAACTAGCCTTTGGCTGGGCCGCTGGTGACATCCCAACTAGATTCGCTCTCTTTTGAGAGGATGAGCTCAATGTAGTAGCCAAATTAGTATGTTTTCATGTTACTTTGATTCACAAGCATAAATTATTCGATTTTCGCATAATTTACCTAGTTATTTCTTATCATTGACATCTGTTAATTTAATTGTCTTCTAATTCAATTTGTAACATTATGTACTTCCTTATTAATTCCTATACTTGCTAGATCGTCGTATTGAGATACTACTCTTGGTGTCACAGTCGGAGGTGCGGCTCCCGGTGTCGCGACCCCGGACCGAGCCCGCAGGACTAGTCCGAGATCGAGACGGTAATGTGGTGTGGTGAGTGTACACATTTATTTAATTTCTCACGGGTGTCCGTGGTGAGGGTATCACAACCATATATATGAGTATTTCTTTTAAGTGCGGAAGCGTGTGGCAAATCAAATAGTCAAACCATCTCTAGTCATAAAGACAATAACTCAAGTATGAATACTGTATCAGAATGAGCAATGATCATTAGCATGTTACCCAAAAGTAAGTTAAAGTTTACACAAAAGATCATTTAATTACATTCCCAAAATAGAGGCCAACAAAGGCCAATATAAACAAAATACCAATCCCAAAGAATGGTTAAACAGTTTCCCAAAATATTATGTCTCTCGTAGCAATCAAGTGTCTATACGACATCGTCAGCATGCCACTCAACTAAGCGTTGCGGTTCACCGACCGCCTCCTCTGGCTCCTCTGCAAGGTAACCGGCAACAGGACCTGAGTACCAAAGAGTGGGTCAAACACGACGGTTTGACAAACAGGTGAAAAGACATAACCATTCAATAATAAACACATTTACCTTTAAAAGCATTTTAACTTGTTTGATCAATAACTTCATAAAAGAATCAAACCATCTAATGAAAACATTAGCACAGTGTAAAACATGTATGGGTATCCAAGGAAATCGGGAAACAAGCAAGATGGCAACCACACGAAGCTAAGTCCTCTATCACTAAAGTGACAGAGCAATAACTAGGCACTGATCTCAGTCACTCAAGCTGAGGAGAAACAGTGGATCCTATAAATACATATACATATACTATACATGACCACGGTAGCGAGCCGGGCATCGGGAACCACAGTAGCAATCTGCGGTATCAGGACAAGACCACGATAATAACTAGGTAACGGGATCCAAACTGCAGCTGGCGGGACAAGAGGGGGATCTCCAAGTCAGTGGATCAGACCGACAAGGTTATCCAAACTTACTGGTGCCGACTCATAGGTCAAATAAAAAATCGAAACATGTGCAAGTAAATAAACGGGTGGGCAAGAATGCTCAAAGGCATAACTGCCATTTCATATCGGGCAATACATTTCGGGACAAGTAACTGTTACTAGTGTAACTTCAATGCTTTCGGGAAAACAAGTCATGTAATGTACATTTCAGGCATAAGAAAATACAATGAACTATTACAATTTCAGGCAAAGTATTGGTTTCAAGATTTATTTAAGGTGAATAGGGGTCCCGTATGTCGATCTAATAACCACTTGGTACTCCCTGAGTTTGGAGACATTCCGGGCTCCTTACCCACCTCGGTAATCTCGAAACTTCGACGAATCTTTGTGATGTAGTTTCTTCCTCAAACGGATCCATACATATCTCCAGGTGAATAGTCTCCATCATTCTTTAAAAGGGTACGCAAATGATTGGGACCAAAACCCTCTTCATTTCTCTTCATTTCAGGGTTCCTGGGTGATTTTTGTTACCTAATCGTCAGCTGGCGGTTAGCCGCCGCTGGGTTCGGCGGTTAGCCGCTGGCTGACCACAGTTCATCTGATAGAAAACAGGTTACTGGAAATGTAACTGAAATGGTTCGGTTGGATGGCGGTTAGCCGCCGATGGGTTCGGCGGTTAGCCGCCGATGGGTTTGGCAGTTAGCCGCTGGCTAACCATGAGGCTGACCGCGTGGCTTCAAGAGAAAATGCAGCCCTCTGGAAAAGTGATCGTGACTGTGCGGTTATCTGGCGGTTAGCCGCCGGTCACCAGGCAGTTAGCCGACAGGTGACCGCCAGCTGACCGCCAGGTGCGGAAAAGCCTTTCTACGATCAGATTTGAGCTCTTTCCCTCCTCAAGCCACTCTCTTCACTACCCATTTGTTTCCTGCAATAAAAGTGAGCTATAAGCTCCTCCAATACATCTTTCGACACTTCTCCACGACTCCAAATTTCACAAACATCCAACCCAACACCTCCATCCTTTCCCATTGAATCACCAAAGAGAGAAGAAACTCACAACCATAAAAATTCATTCGAGTTATAATCAAGAGATAAAAGAAGAATTATCTATCACATTCTTAAGACAATAAATGAGTTAACAAAACTCTTTATTGAGCCTTTATTTCAAATCAATGCAAGCTAATAAATGTGAACATAAATGACAAAACCAACACATTTTTCATAAAACTATTAAATGCTCAAACTATAATTTCAACCACTTGCCTTGGGTCTTTTAATCAAGAAATCAAGCCTAAACACTCTTCCAAATCCAAGCTCCAAAGCTACAAGCGAAAACCCCTAAAATAATCAAACAAAGAAATAAAAGGAGAGAACTTTCAATAATGGAGATGGAGCTTCTCTAGGGTCACAAGGACACATATCTAGGAGATGGAGATGATCACTTACTTGTAAGGTCCTCTAATGGCAAGAGTTAGCTCAATGAAAATCTCAATGTTGGTGGATTTCTCTACAAACGGTATCAAAAGGTAGTCTTCAAGATGAGGAAGAGAATGATAACCACCATTTTGATGTTGGTGTAAGTTTGGTGTGGATTGGAGATGAAGAGAGCAAGAAGAAGAAGGAAAAAGGGGAGAAGAAACCCTAGGCTGAGTTGTGCTGGAAAAATGGGGAAGGGAGGATGGGTTCTCCTCTTATAAGCAATTGGAGTTGGGTCCCACCACTTAAGAAACTTGTTGGGCTGAAATCATGTCTTTCGGGACTTCTAATGAATTCGACGAAGAAGGAAGAAATGATCACCGAAATATCTAGTTTCCAAAAACTATATGTTTCGTGGGTTTCGGGGATATCAAATTTTGGGTACAGATTTACTGTAAAAAGACTGTTTTGCCCTTAAGGCTAGGAAATCGGGTTTCGGGATCTCGAACGGGCACGGGACCAACATAAAAGTTGTGGGGATTAACAGTACAAGTAAAACGGGATTAAAAAAATGAATGTAAGAATCTCCGATAAATCCCCAAGCAAATGCAAAGTCATCAAAAGGAACCCCAAAGGGCCCCACTAATCACAAAACAATCAAAATCTCCCCAAAACTATAACAAAAGCTATTCCAAACCCAACTTAGTCCAAGACTACTAATCACATTTAAGACTAACACACGACTTAATTAACACTAATCTGGTTCACTCGGGTCGGGGTCTTACACCCAGCCTTGAAGAGGTCAAGGAGGGAGAGGAGGTTACCCAAGAGGTTCCTCCAAGATTAGAGGAATGGCCGGAGCTTGGGCCAGCATAGATCTTCCTTGCCTCGGAGCGCGTGGATGTTCTTTTTGAAGCTTTTATAGTGTGTGGGTAGCCCCTTTTTGCATGGGCCACACTTAGTGTGCAGATATTATTTTGATTATATTTTTGGTAGTGTTCGTATAGGGTTCTTTTATTATACCCTCTTTTGTAATTAATGTATATAATTGTGTAATTCTTTTTTGTATCAAACTTGAATAGTTAACTGGACTAAATGGGAAATGATACCCTTTTGGATATGAATTACAGCTTCCACTAAGTTGTAAATGTTATTGATATGTTCTAGTTGAAAGTCCGGGATCCTAACCATAGAGGGGGGGTGAATAGGGTGAGCTACAAGTTAGTGACCAAATATGCCAAATTTTAACTTCCTTAAAATAAACTAGTCACAAGTGATGATTATCAAACAAAATGTGAAAGCTAATAAAAGCAATCACCACAAAGCATTCACCATCACACAAAGATTTATAGTGGTTCGGCCTCAATGCCTACATCCACTACCGGCTTGTGATCCAACACCCCACCGGATTTCCACTATTTATGTTTTTCAATGGGCAAAGCAATAACCTCTACAATGTTGTTTTTCTAGGCTAAACAACAACATATCAATGTGCTTTTCTAGGCTAAGCAATAACCTCTACACTATGCTTTTCTTAGGCTAAGCAATAACCTTTACACTATGCTTTTCTTCGGCTAAGCAATAACCTTTACAATAAGAATATTCTCTCTCAATGTAGTGTCTACACAAACACTTTAAGATATTCAATTAAAGCTCAATTACAATGCTCTAAAATAGGCGGATATGAAATTGAAAATCTAACTCACACAAACACTATATAAATGCAAATGTGTATGCTCATGATGTGTGTATGTGTGTGTGATAACTTCAATCAAGTTAAAAAGTAAGATCAATCAATATATGCTCAAAGCTTTTAAAAGTTTAAGGCACATAAAACATTTTGATTGAAGTGAAATGCAAATCACATGTATGAATACAAACTTGTAAATGATATGAAAATCATAGGCACACAAGTTGTATGAAACTAATTTACTCTAAATATGTGATGCATGTGCAATGTTGTTTTCAAAACCAAATTAATTTAACTAAGGTTTAAATGAATGAAAACAACAAATAGAGTTTCAACCAGGTAAATGAATCATGCTAAAAGAAATCAAAGATTTTGGCTAAGCATGATTAATGAAGATTTTTAAAACAAACTTGGCTTGAAATCAAGGTGAAGAATCCAATCCAACCTAGATCAAAGATTAAAAGAAGAATGGATTCAACACGTCATAGTTATCTTGCTAAAATTAATTTACCAATAACTTAAACAAAGCATATAACATATGATTAGTAAAAGTAAAGCTTACTTAGATATTTAACTTCATTGATCCAAGCTTTAGCTTCACTAATGACCCCTTGGTCTCTCTTAGTTCATCCCCTTTTCCTTGTCTCAAAACACCTCAAGAGTGGCTCTTGGTTCCTCTCTTTTTCAACATTTTTTTCCAAAGGAATGAACTTGTATTTATACTCAAGAATTGAGTTCCCGCTTCTCCCTGGTCAACTTGCACCCTTCCCGGTCGACCTGGGCTTCAACGGTCATAAATGTGACCGTTTGAAAAGAGCTCCAACGGCTCTTTATCTGGCCAACCTGTTGTGTGTTCGGTCGACCGGGTCCATGGGCTCAGTCGACCGATCACACTGCAGGTCGACCCGGGCCCAGGGACCAAATTCCCCTAAAATTGCATATTTCAAGGTTTTTCTTTGTGGGGACTTTTGGGCCAATAAATCAAGCTTGGAATCATGGTTTAAATCAAACTAAGAGATTTAAAAACATGAAACATAAAAAGCCTAAAATGATTTGAAAGATTTAAAACTCATAGGCTTGCTTGATTCATAAAATATCTTTTCAAAACTAATTGCATCCAAGTTTAAAATCAAAACATGCAGAAATCAATATTTTTACAAGTCTTAAAAACAATGCATGTATAAATCAAGATTTCAAGATTTTCTAAATTAATGCATTTGTGAAAATTCAAATGATGCTAAAATGATAATGCATCCATCAAATTGCAATAACACAAAATCATTAACACTAGTGAGATCGACTCGCGTGTGGATAAGTTGTTTTTCTCTCCTTCGTGTGTTGTATTTGGCTCGAGACAGGTACAGCATCATGGGAGTACGTGTGTCTCACCTCAGGGATTACCCTAGGCCAGGGTGATTTGGGACCGGGATGTGACAAATTATTACCAAAGTCAGATAAATTCATATGAAACTTAGCTAACTTCACATCGAACTTAGATAAATACCTTTGAAAATGAGGTGAAAATCATATCAGGATTTAGATAAATTTATATCAAATTCCTTTAACCTCATATGAAAATCAACCAACTTCATATCAAGCTTAAATAACAAGAGTCAAGACATATTAATTTTCATATCAGACTCCGATAAACTCTTTCAAACTCAGATAAATTTATATCAAATTCATGTAACTTCATATCAAAATCAGCCAACTTCAAATCAAGCTCAATTAACACGAGTCCAAACTCATTAAAGTTTATATCAAACTCAAATAAATTCTTATCAATCTCAAATATCTTCTTTCAAACTCAGATAAAATCATTTCAATGTAAGATAAATTCATATCAAACTCATATAACATCAATTCAAACTGAGTTAGCTTCATATCAAATTCAGATAAATTCATAACAAACTCCTTTTACATCACTTCAAACTCAGATAACTTCAAAACACACTTAGATATATTCAAATGAAACAGAGATTAAATCATGTCAAAGTCAGATATATTCATGTGAAAGTCAGTTAAATTCATATCAAATTCATTTTACATGAGTTAAAACTCATATAACTTCAGTTCAAACTATTTGTGATGTATTGCACAAGTAAGTCACAGTAAAGCAAAACCAAAAAATTCAGATGGAAATTAGTTGCTTTTTAGCATCCTACTGTGTTAGACCCCGACCCAAACCAAGTCGATTAGTGTGCGATTAGTATGTGTTTAGTCCTAAGGGGGTTTAGTTGTTGTTGGGTTAGAAGTAATTAGTTTAGTCTTGGACATAGCCTTGGGAATTTTGAGAACATTTAGTATTAATTAGACACACTCAGGAAGGCCTGAGTGCACGGGTGAGCTTGGGAAGATCGTTTCGATTTTCGTGTGATTGTGGTTTTAATTTCATTTGAATGATGTTTCGACGTGTTACAACTTTCGTTTTAAGCATATTCATATTTGAAGCCCAAAAACCCATGTTTTGGCCCAAAGAGGGTAAAATTGTCTTTTATGCACAAATCTGGACACAATTTTCGAGATCTCAAAACCATGTCAAAAATATACTTTTTGAAAACAAGATTTTTCAACGATCGTTTTATCCTTCTTCGTCGAAGTCATCCGAGACCCACAAGATCGTGTTTTGACCACTTCAAGGTTCATCTAGTTGGGGCCCATTGTCTTCACCTAAGCCCCATCTCCCTCTCTTTTCATTCACTTTACCAATCTCTGCAACTCTCTTGACCTAAGGCTGGAAAATCCTTCTTTCCCTTCCATCTTCTCCATCTTGCATAACATAGCTAGAGATCTCCAAAGGAAATTCTAAGAATACCATCTTCTTCATCTCTTTGCAAGCTTTCCATTGATACAAGTTTCTTGGAGCTTCTTGTGGAACAAGCTCTACATTTTCTTCCTCCTCTCCTATTTGACCTTCTCTAGGTAAGAGCTTCCACTCATATCTTTCATGGAGTCATTTTGGTTCCTTAAGATCATGTTTTTCATGGTTGCAAACCCTTTTGTTAAAATGGGTTCTTTGGTTCCATTTTGAGTAAGTTGTGTGGTTTTCTCTTGGGTTTTCTTGTAGTGTTGGATTAGCTTGAGTGAAGTGCTTGAGAAGGAGTATTTTAGCATTGGTCACGGCAAGTAATCTCTATAGGACCATTGTGCATGTGTATTTTAAGCTACATTGTTGTTTGGGAAATTTTGCATACAAATATGTTTACAAGCTTCATGATTATGTTTTTCTTCGGATTGAATGTTTAAGATTGGGGAAAATATGTGTTTTGTCCCTTGGAGAGCATGTAGGCTCAGGGAGTGCAAGTGGAATGAGAAATAAGAAGAAGGGAAGAAGAAATGTGCAAAAATCTGAACTGGACTGCTTTTCCCGTGCAGTTCGGTCAGCCGTCGGTCGGCTGGCGGCTAGCCGAAATCCCCATTTCGGTTAACCGCGAGCTGACCGAGCTCGGCGGTTTCCTTTCCAGAAGCTGACATTTCGACAATGATTTACGGTCAGCTTGACGGTCAGCAAGCGGCTAACCGCCATACTCCATGTCGGCTAACCGTTGGCCAACCGCGCGATGTCGGTTCCTTTTCCCGAGAGCTACATTTCAGACTGGATTTCCAGCGATCAGTCCTACGGTCAGCTTACGGCTAACCGCCAAGCTTCAGTTCGGCTAACCGTAAGCTAACCGCAGTCAGTTCGGTTCCTTTTCCATAGGGCTGTGTTGGACCTGGATTTCCAGCGGTCAGCTCATCGGTCAGATGGGGGCTAGCCGCCAGACCTTAGTTCGGCTAGCCGACACCTGACCGCGAGGTGACCGAAATTGACAGAATTCATGTTTTGAAGAGTTTTTGCAAGAATGAAAACTAGAACATGTGCAGGGGCCTTTAGCCTGATATTATGCACTCGAAACCCGAGATGTCCTTGAACTTCTGGGGCACCAATTCCATTTTAATTCCAACATCTGGGCTTCGGCTGCACAACGATCAACCAAAGGTCCTTGCATGAGTTTGATAGGCCTTGTATTCGTACTTTGGTTTCGATATGATGAATATCATCGTGTACTTGTTTTGAAGTTTAAGTACAAGCTCATTTTGAAGATGTGTTTCAAGAAAAAGGGGATCACTTCCTAAGCGTGTTATGCATATTAAATATGTCCTTGCTAGTCGTGTTCATCGTGTTTGATAAGTGGTTTCCCCCTCTTTATCTCGACATGTTTTGATAGTGTTTCGCGTGTTTTGTGCATTCATGAATTAAGTAACACCACTGAGCTTGGACTGCCCTTTCAGTTTGATCCACTGTCTGGGGGTCCTTAAACATGTGGACTGTCTGCAGACTGGTCGTGTATTTATTACACATCGTGCGTGTCCGGTTCCACGGCCGGAATTCCCGTCTTTGTGGGAAATCGTGTCGTGCTTATATTATGTATATTGTGCTTGTCGTGCGTGCTTGCTCTTTTCATTATATAAATGATAGAGAAAGGATGGGCTCTTTGTGGATGATGACTATTCATGATATATTATGTACTCATGCTAGTTTGTTTTAGTATCTCAGCTCAGTTAAACATTTCTCCAAATGTATCTCAATCAGTATAGTATTTCATGTCAAGGATTTGCTTACATGTTTTCTCTAAGTGCTATTGTTCATGTTCATGCCTAAATTGATTACCTGCCAAACCGTCGTGTTTGACCCTTGTTTGTTGGTGCCCAGGTGCAGGAGACGTTACCTTTGAGGAGGAGCGTCAGGAGGAGGCTTGTGAGCCAACCCCTGTGAGAGAGTGGCAACCCGACGATGTCATTTAGACGTCGGGCGGGTCCTTGAGACTCGTCATCTTTTGTTGGGGTTTCTTTTGTTATTTTGAGAATTGTATTGGCCTCTGTTGGCCTCTTATGGAATTGTAACAAAACTTAACTTACTTTTGTATTAGTCTCGTAACTTGAATCCTAATGGGAATGCCATGTTAGCTTCTTTCTTTGATACTATGCCTTGTGATTAATTGTTAGGGCACTTAAATATGTTTGTTGGTGCTCATCATTAACGTGTTTTGCTACACGCTTCCGCATACTTGATCGTGTGAGTCAGATTCCGCGTGTCTTTGGGAATCCTCACCGCGGAAACCTGTGGGAAAGTACATCTCCAATAAATGGACTAATACAAACATTAACGTCGCGGGCCCGGGGCTCCGTTTCGGGGTCGCGACAGGATTGGTATCAGAGCGGGACATGTTTCAGGCACTTAAAAGAAACTAGAAAGGTCTTAGGAACGTGGCGAGGATTCGTGAGTTCGATAGATTCGTTCATATAGGATCTTAGAAACCCTTGTACCATGATTATTGTGTACTAACTCTTTGTTTTACAGCAATATGCCTCCAAGAAAAGCTCCAAATCATCATGCTTCAGGCTGTAATCAAAATGAGTCAGATGTCTCTGAGACACCAACAGCCACACAGTTTCAGGAACTTATGCAAGCAATGATAGCACAGCAAAGGCAGGCTAATGAGAACCAAGCAAGATTTCAAGAACAGTTGGCTAAGAAGGATGATGAGATGGCACAAGTTCAAAGGCAGTTGTTGGAAGTCCTCCAGAAAAGGAATGTAGCACCACCCGCAGGTCCGCAGATTGTAATTCAGAATAGGGATCCTGACCCTAATGCTCTATTTGAGAAGTTTAGGAAGAGAGCACCCAAGGAGTTTTCGAGCAATGAGGATCCGTTAACGGCAGATGACTGGCTAGTCAATACAGAGAAGATCTTTGATGTCTTCATGTGCACGGGTATACAGAAGGTCAACCTCACGGCTTCATTATTCTATGGGCTTGCAGACCGGTGGTGGCAAACAGTCAAGGACCCATATGCAGTGATGGCTGACGATGAGGCATGGGCAGCATTCAAGATACAGTTTCAAGACAAATACATCCCCTCTCATGTCAAGAGGCAGAAGGCTATTGAGTTTCAGTAGCTCAAGCAAGGTAGCATGACGGTGCTAGATTACGTCACCAAGTTTGAAAGATTTGCTAGATATGCTACCGAGTTGATTGACACTGAAAGGAAGAAGATAACCAAGTTCTTGGAAGGGTTGAACCCGATCATCATGAGAGATGTCATAGGAGTAGTTCCTCCAACTACATATGATGAAGCAGTCAAGCGGGCTTATACATTTGAAGATATTAACAACATGATTGTTCAGGACAGGAAGCAGCAGTATCAGCAGCAGAATCAGAGACAACAGCAGGGCAAGAAACCAAGGCAAGAACAAGGCCACGTGAGGCAAGGTTGTGGGCATTGTGGCAAAAATCATGAGACACATGAATGTCGTAAGGCCATGGGTGCTTGTTTCAAGTGTGGGGCTATGAACCATGCAATCAAGGATTGCCCACTACTTCAGAATCAAGGGAACAGAAACCAGCAGCAGAGACAAGTAGCTCCTCAGAACCAAGCACCAGTGCAGTATCAAGTCAGACCACCTCAGCAGGCTAGGCAACCAGCACAGAACCAGAATGCTCGTCCTCCACAGCAGAACAGACGTGGCCAAGGAAGGCAGAACTAAGTACCAAACCGTCTATAGATGCATGGACGTTTGTATTATCTCAACCGTGCAGATGCTGAAGTTGCATGAGACGTGGTAGAAGGTAAACTTCTTGTCTGTGGGGTAGAAGCCCAGATTTTATTTGATCCTGGATCCACACATTCCTTTGCATCTCCTAATTTTACTAAGTTGATTGATGCACCATGTAGTGAGTTGGATTACATTTTAGTAGTGACCACTCCAGTAGGGAAACAAGTTGTGTGTAGAACCCATTACCCTAGTTGTACAGTTTTGTTAGGAGATGTTAATCTACCGGCCAACCTCATAGTTTTGGACATGCATGATTTTGATGTCATTTTAGGCATGGATTGGTTAGAAGCATATCATGCCACTATGGATTATTTTAGTAAGACCATCACATTCAGATTCCAAGGGCCACAGGCAGAGTTGATATTTCAGGGGAATAGGAGAAAATCTCAGGCAGGGTTTATTTCAGTGTTGAAGGCAAGCAGATTAGTGCAGAGTGGATGTCAAGCATTTATTGCGTTTATCATGGAGGATAAACAGTCCCAAGGGGTGGAGGATATCCCCATTGTGTGTGAATTTCCGGATGTTTTTCCAGAAGAAATCCGGGGTCTACCACCAATCAGAGAAGTTGAGTTCACAATTGAGCTCCTACCAGGGACAGCTCCGATCTCGATTGCACCATACAGGATGGCTCCAGCGGAAATGGGTGAGCTAAAGCTCCAATTACAGGATTTGTTGAGCAAAGGTTTTATTAGGCCAAGTGTTTCACCGTGGGGAGCACCGGTGTTATTTGTGAAAAAGAAGGATGGAAGCTTGAGAATGTGCATAGACTACCGGAAGTTGAACCATGTGACCGTGAAGAACAAGTATCCATTACCAAGGATAGATGAATTGTTTGACCAATTGCAAGGAGCAGCCTATTTTTCCAAAATAGACTTGAGGTCAGGGTACCATCAGTTGAGAGTTAGAGACTCAGATGTTCAGAAGACAGCTTTTAGAACAAGATATGGGCACTATGAGTTCTTAGTGATGCCCTTTGGTTTGACAAATGCACCCGCAGTCTTTATGGCTCTGATGAACAAGGTCTTTGCACCCTATTTGGATCACTCTACGGTAGTGTTCATTGATGATGTCCTTGTGTATTCCAAGAGTAAGAAGGAGCATGAAGAACATTTGAGGACAGCGTTGCAGCTCTTGAGGGACAACCAACTGTATGCAAAACTCAGTAAGTGTGAATTCTGGTTAGAGCAAGTTGCTTTTCTAGGCCATATCATTTCCAGAGAAGGTTTAGTAGTTGATCCAACCAAGATAGAGGCAGTTGTTAGTTGGGTGAGGCCAAGCAGTGTGACAAAAATTAGAAGCTTCTTGGGGTTAGCAGGTTACTATAGAAGATTTGTCCAAGGTTTTTCGTCCATTGCAGCCCCGTTGAAAAAATTGACTAGGAAGAATGTCCCATTTGTGTGGACCGATCAGTGTGAAACCAGTTTTCAAGAGTTGAAAGGAAGGTTAACCACAGCTCCAATCCTCACGTTACCCTCGAGCAACGACGGATTTATTGTTTATACAGATGCTTCGAATGTGGACTGGGTTGTGTATTGATGCAGGATGGCAAAGTGATTGCTTATGGCTCGAGACAGTTGAAGGACCATGAGAAGAATTATGCGACTCACGACTTGGAGTTGGCAGCAGTTGTTTTCGCATTGAAGATGTGGAGACACTACCTTTACGGAGAGAAATTTGAGGTCCATTCAGATTGATTGGATTGAGCGAATGTGAGCAGTTTCTTCAAGAAGATGCTTCGACTCTCTCCTCTGGATTTTCTCTTTCCTAGGGTTAGAAATCACAAAATACTTTCTTGAGCGTATGTACGAAGATGATATGGCTGCTTGAGATCTATTTGGCGATATCTCCTCCCTTGAACCAATTTTCCCATTTCCCCGTTTCTCCTTCTCTGGGCTATATCTCCTTATCCGTCGAAATCCCTAACTGGTCAAGCCGATTCGGATTCACGAAATTTACGAAGCTAAATTGAGCGTTTTTGAATAACGCGGGAAGTGTATTAAGAGGGGCATTCTGGACTTTTTAACTATTTAAGACTTGGAAAGGGACCGTTGCCTCCACGAAAAAAAAAAAAAAGTGGACCTTTTGCAATATAATGCACTGTTGAGAGACCTGTGGCCAAACGCCCTTTCTTTTTTTTTTTTTTATCTTCAAGTTGCAACACCTTGATTTTATTATTATTATTTTATTTTTTTTCATCTTTTATTTTCTAATGCTAGCAATGAGCGGTGAAATAAATTTATACAAATCAAGCCAGTCCAGAAGAAATTCAAGTTTAATTAAAATCGACTTAGACCCATCTGATAAAAATATGAATTTTCTCCTACACCAAATTAATAGGGGTAAAAAAGGCAACCTTTCTTAAAGCACATTAGAATAGGAGATTTAGATATTCACGATTCCTTCCTTTGAAAGTAGATCCTATACTGATTGTTGTAAGGGCATCCAGAACCCTAATACAGTGGTTGCCCTTCGATGGTGAGGATTCATCACATCAGTTATCTGGGTCGCACCAAACGGGGTCCACACATAATTTTGGGAATCAAATCGATGTTGATTTTTCCTAGGCTCAGGGCCCTGATTTTATTAAGGAACCCAGACAAAGGGAGCTCATTTACTTAGACCTAATCAAGGTGCCCACTTAAATAATAGGGCCGTACACATTAATCCATCATTAACTACTGTGGGGCCCACTCTCTCCACTAATGTGAATTGTGTGGGATGAAATTGAATGGACAAAGGGGAACGAAAACGAAGAGATTGATTTTTTTTTAAACTTTTGGTAAAGGAGGAGATTGAGAGTTGATAGAGATGGAATTCACTGTTACCCACATGCGATTCAACGTTGGGTTGATATGAATCATTAAAGAGTCCTCTCCGGTCTCCCTAATTAATAGAGATGTGGGTTTAAACAGATTTGATGAGAGATATGGGTATATACACCAAAAACCAAAAATAGGAACACAATTGAAACGGTCACTAGTCCTCCCTAATCTAATAAGGCCCCAGGCTGTCCCAACTCTAAAAGTCGTTTCAACATAAAAAATTGTGGGCCCTGGCGACAGAAAAGAACGAGCTAAATACATTAGCAAGCATTCCCTCCCCATTTTCATTGGCGCCATTTCTTCCCGGCATCCGTTCTCCTTCTCTTTCTCTTAAGTCTTAATGAGATTGAATCTCTTTCTCTTTCTCTTTCTCCTAGCATTCTTGTCGCGACCCCGGAACGGACCCCGGGCCCGCGACATGTTGGTGGTGTGGTTGTCATGTTTTTCCATAGGTTCCCGCGGTGAGGATTCCCGAAACACGCGGAATCTGTCTCACATAATCAAATTTGCAGAAGCGTGTAGCAAATCACATCAAGATGAGCACCAATAGATTTTTAAGTGCTATGACAATTAATAACAAGACTTAGTATCAAAAGAAAGGAGTTAACATGGCATTCCCATCAAGATTCAAGTTATAAGGCTACACAAAGTAAGTTAAGTTTTTGTTACAACCCATAAGAGGCCAACACAGGCCAATACAATTCTCAAAGCAATCAAATAACCCCATGACAAAATGACGAACTCAAGAACCCGCCCGAAGTCTAGTTGACATCGTTGGGATGTCACTCTCTAACTGGGGATGGATCAAAAGCCTCCTCCGGACGCTCCTCCTCAAAAGCAACGTCTCCTGCACCTGGGCACCAACAAACAAGGATCAAACACAACGGTTTGGCAGGTAATCAATTTAGGTGCAAGCATGAAACAATAAACGTTTTAAGAAAACATATAAGTAAATCCCTGATTTGAATTACTACAATGACTGAGAAAAATTTTCTAGAATACAAACAAAGCTGAGATACTAAAACAAACTAGCATGAGTACATATAATATCATGAATAGTTACAATCCACAAAGAGCCCATCATTTATCTATCATATATAATGAAAAGAGCAAGCACGATATACATAATATAATCACGACACGATTCCCACATATACGGGGATTTCCGGCCTCGAAACCGGACACGCACGATGTGTAATAAATACACGATCAGTCTGCAGACAGTCCACATGTTTAAGGACCCCCAGATAGTGGATCAAACTGAAAGGGTAGTCCAAGCTCAGTGGTGTTCACTAAATTCATGAATGCACAAAACACGCGAAACACTAACAAAACATGTCGAGATGAAAAGGGAAAGTCACTTATCAAAACACGACGAACACGACTAGCAAAAGGCATAATTAATATGCATAACACGCTTAGGAAGTGACCCCTTTTTCTTGAAACACATCTTCAAAACGAGCTTGTACTTAAACTTTCAAAACGAGTACACAATGATATTCATCGTGTAAAAACCCAAAGTACGATCACAAGGCCTATCAAGCACATGTAAGGACCTTTGGTTGATCTTTGTGTAGACGAAGCCCAAGTGTTGGAATTTCAAAAGAGAAGCGGTGCCCCGGAAGTTTAAAAACATCTCAGGCTTCGAGTACACAATATCAGGCTAAAGGTCGCCTAACGTGTTCTAGTTTTCATTCTTGCAAATACTCTTCAAAACAAGCATATTGTCAATTTCGGTCAGCTCGCGGTCAGGTGTCGGCTAGCCGAACTAGGATCTGGCGGCTAGCCGCCATCTGACCGACATGCTGACCGCTGGAAATCCAGGTCCAAACGCAGCTCTCGGGAAAAGGAGCCCATTTTTAACAAAAGGGTTGGCACTCAATCTTGAAAACAAGAAACCCATTTTTAACAAAAGGGTTTGTAACATGAAAAACAAGATTTTAAGGAACTAAAAAGACTTCATGAAAGGTATGGGTTGAAGCTCTTACCTAGAAAAGGTCAAACAAGAGAAAATGAAGACAATGGAGAGCTTGTTCACTTCTAACTTTCAAGAAAAGTACATCAAAAGAAAGCTTGAGATGAGAGGAAGGAGATGATGGTCTTGGAATTCTCTTTGAGGTCTTCTAGCTTGATCTTTCAAGAGGACAAAGTTGAAAGGAAAAGGCTTCTCCTCTTGGTTGCTCTAGGGTTTGGGTTGAGATAATGAAAAGAGTGAAAGATAAGGAGAGTTGACTTAAAGTACTTGCAAGTGGGGCCCAAATGGCCAAATCTTGTATCAATAAAAACATGTTCATGCGGGCTTCGGATGAATTCGACGAGGAAGGATAAAATGATCCTCGAAATATCTAGTTTCCAAAAAGTATATTTTTGGCATGGTTTTGAGATCTCGAAAATTGTGTCCAGATTTGTGTATAAAAGACAATTTTACTCTCTTTGGGTCAAAACTTGGGTTTTGGGCTTCAAACATGAATGGACTGAAAACAAAAGTTATAACACATAGAAAAATCATTCAAATGAAATCAAACTCACAAATACGCGGAAACCGATACGATCCTCCCAAGCTTACACGTGCACTCAGGCCTTCCTGAGTGTGTCTGACTAATACTAAACGTTCTCAAAATTCCCAAAGCTATGTCCAAGACTAAGACTAATTATTTCTAACCCAACGACTACTAAACCCACTTAGGACTAAACACACATTAATCGCACACTAATCGAAATAGTCTGGGTCAGGGTCTAACATTCTCCACCCCTTAGGATATTTGGTCCACCAAATAAAACAAACAATTACCTCTGGTAAAAGCTGTGGATACTTCCTCTGCACTTGCTCTCTCAATTCCCATGTGGCTTCCTCTGGCTCGTGATTTTCCCAAAGTACCTTGACCCAATGAATAGTCCGATTTCTCAATTCTTGATCTTTGGTGTCAATGATCCTGATCGGCTTTTCCACATAGGAGGCGGCATCTTCCCGAACCTCCAAAGGTTCGTGCTGTAGAATGTGTGAAGGACTAGAACATATTTCTTGAGCATAGAAACATGAAATACATTGTGCACCCCGGAGAGTTCCGGCGGTAACGCAAGTCTATAAGCGACATCTCCAATCTTGCTCAAAACTTCATACGGACCAATAAACATTCTAGACAATTTGCCCTTCTGTCCGAACCTCAAAGTCCCTCTAACTGGCGAGATCTTCAAAAACACTTTGTCACCCACTTGAAACTGCAATTCTCTTCGGCGAGTATCTGCATAACTCTTCTGCCTACTTCGGGCGATCTTCAAACGTTCCTGAATCAGCTTGACCTTGTCACTTGTCTCTCCAACTAACGTCGGTCCATGGAAACTACGCTCACCGACTTCTTCCCAGCAAACCGGAGTTCTGCATCTTCTACCATAAAGTGCCTCGAAAGGTGCCATACCGATGCTAGAATGGTAACTATTGTTATAAGCAAATTCACAAAGCGGTAAGCACTCATCCCACTGAACCTTGAGATCTAATACACAATCACACAACATGTCTTCAAGAGTCTGTATCGTCCTCTCTGACTGACCATCTGTCTGAGGATGATATGCCAAGCTGAACTGGAGTTTGGTACCCATCGACTCATGAAGAGTTTTCCAAAACTTTGAAACGAACCTACTGTCAATGTCTGAAGTAATGGAGACGGGCTGGCCATGTTTACTAACGATTTCATCCACAAATAACTTTGCAAGTGGTGCCATATGCATCATGTTCCCTGTCTTCATCGGAATGAAAGGAGCATACTTTGTTAGACGATCTACAATAATCCAAATCGCATTATTTCCCTTTTTGGAAATCGGAAAACCGGAAACGAAATCCATGGTGATGTGCTCCCATTTCCACTCCGGAATCTCCAACGGTTGTAACAAACCTGGGGGCTTCTGATGCTCTGCTTTAATCAACTGACAAGTTAGACAACGAGACACAAAAGCTGCTATTTCTCTCTTCATATTGTTCCACCAAAGTCTATTCTTCAAATTGTGGTACATCTTCGTGCTACCAGGATGCATAGAATATCTCGTGCTGTGAGCTTCATTCATTATTTCACCCTTCAAATCATCCACATTTGGCACACACAACCGGTCACGGAAATACAATATTCCATTCACCAACTTGAAATCTAGACGTTCTGTAATATGTTCTACTATCTTTGCCAAGTCTGGGTCTTGCAACTGACTTTCCTTGATCTTTTGGATGAAGGTAGGTTCTGCTATTGTCATGTTTGCTAACATTGCACTCAGTTTCAGGGTTTGCACTTCTACACCCAACTCTTCAAACTGCTGTAAGACACCCATTCCTCTCAAACTGGCCATGAACACTGATTTCCTGCTCAATGCATCCGCTACAACATTCACTTTGCCTGGATGATACTTGATGGGAAAGTCATAATCTTTGAAATACTCCATCCACCTTCTCTGTCTCATGTTTAAATCCTTCTATGAGAATAAATATTGTAAACTTCGGTGATCTAAATAGACTTCAAACCTCTCTCCATAGAGATAGTGTCTCCACGTCTTCAAAGCAAAGACAATTGCTACCAACTCCAAGTCATTCGTTGCATAGTTCTTCTCATGGTCCTTCAACTGTCTCGAGCCATAAGCAATCACCTTGCCATCCTGCATCAATACACAACCTAGCCCCACGTTCGAAGCATCTGTAAAAACAATAAATCCGCCGTTGCCCGAGGGTAATGTAAGGATTGGGGCTGTGGTTAACCTTCCTTTCAATTCTTGAAAACTTGTTTCACACTGATCGGTCCACACAAATGGGATATTCTTCCTAGTCAATTTTGTCAACGGTGTTGCAATGGACGAAAAACCTTGGACAAATCTTCTATAATAGCCTGCTAACCCCAAAAAACTTCTGATTTCTGTTACACTGCTTGGCCTCACCCAATTAACAACTGCCTCTATCTTAGCTGGATCAACTGCTAAACCTTCTCTGGAGATGGTGTGACCTAGAAAAGCAACTTGCTCTAACCAGAATTCGCACTTACTGAGTTTTGCATAAAGCTAGTTGTCCCTCAAAAGCTGCAACGCTGTCCTCAAATGTTCTTCATGCTCCTTCTTACTCTTGGAATACACAAGGACATCATCAATGAATACTACTGTAGAGTGATACAAATAGGGTGCAAAGACTTTGTTCATAAGAGACATAAAGATTGCAGGTGCATTTGTCAAACCAAATGGCATTACTAAGAACTCTTAGTGCCCATATCTTATTCTAAAAGTTGTTCTCTGAACATCTGAGTCTCTAACTCTCAACTGATGGTACCCTGATCTCAGGTCTATCTTGGAAAAATAGGCTGCTCCTTGCAATTGATCAAATAATTCGTCTATCCTTGGCAATGGATACTTGTTCTTCACGGTCACATGGTTCAACTTCCTGTAGTCGATGCACATTCTCAAACTTTCATCCTTCTTTTCACAAACAACACCGGTGCACCCCAAGGTGAAACACTTGGCCTAATAAAGCCTTTGCTCAACAAATCCTGCAATTAGAGTTTTAGTTCACCCATTTCTGCTGGAGCCATTCTGTATGGCGCAATCGAGATCGGAGCCGTCCCTGGTAGGAGCTCAATTGTGAACTCAACTTCTCTAATTGGTGGTAATCCCGGGATTTCTTCTGGAAAAACATCCAAAAATTCACAAACAATGGGGATATCCTCCACCCCTTAGGACTGTTTATCCTCCGTGATAAACGCAATAAAAGCATGACATCCACTCTGCACTAATCTACTTGCCTTCAAAACTGAAATGAACCCTGCCTGAGTTTTTCTCCTGTTCCCCTGAAATATCAATTCTGCCTGTGGTCCTTGGAATTTGAATGTTATGGTCTTACTAAAACAATCCATGGTGGCATGATATGCTTCTAACCAATCCATGCCTAAAATGACATCAAAATCATGCATGTCTAAAACAATGAGGTTGGCAGGTAAATTCACATCTCCTAACAAAACTGTACAGCTAGGGTAATAGGTTCTACACACAACTTGTTTCCCTACTGGAGTGGTCACTACTAGAATGCAAACTAATTCACTACATGGTGCATCAATCATCTTAGAAAAACTAGGTGATGAAAAGGAATGCGTGGATCCAGGGTCAAACAAAATATGGGCTTCTACCCCAAAAACAAGAAGTTTACCTTCTACCACGTCTCCTGTAGCTTCAGCATCCGTACGGTTGAGGTAATATAAACGTCCATGCATCTGTAGTCTATTCGGTGCTTGGTTCTGCCTTCCTTGGCCATGTCTGTTCTGTTGTGGAGGACGAGCATTTTGATTCTGTGCTGGTGGCCTAGCCTGCTGCTACTGCTGAGGTAGTCTAACTTGATTCTGAACTGGTGCTTGATTCTGAGGAGCTGCTTGTCTCTGTTGTTGGTTTTTGTTCCCTTGGTTACTGAAGTTGTGGGCAATCCTTGATTGCATGGTTCATAGCCCCACATTTGAAACAGGCACCCCTGGCCTTACGACATTCATGAGTTTCGTGATTCTTGCCACAATGTCCACAACCCTGCCTCACATGACCTTGTTCTTGTCTTGGTTTCTTGCTCTGCTGTTGCCTCTGATTCTGCTGCTGATAGTGCTACTTCCTGTCCTGAACGATCAAATTGTTAATATCCTCAAACGTATATGCCCGTTTGGCTGCCTCATCAAATGTAGCTGGTGGAACTACTCCTATAGCATCTCTCATAATGATCGGATTCAACCCTTCCAAAAACTTTGTTACCTTCTTCTGTTCAGTGTCAATCAACTCGGTAGCATATCTAGCCAATCTCTTAAACTTGGTGACAAAGTCTAGCACCGTCATGCTGCCTTACTTGAGCTGCTGAAATTCAATAGCCTTCTGCCTCTTAACATGGGAGGGAATGTATTTATCCTGAAACTGCGTCTTGAATGCTGCCCACGCCTCTTCGTTCGCCATTACCGTATATGGATCCTTAACTGTTTGCCACCACCTATCTTCAAGTCCGTAGAATAGTGAAGCTGTGAGGTTGACCTTCTGTATACCCGTGCACGTAAAGACATCGAAGATTTTCTCGGTATTGACTAGCCAGTCGTCTGCAACTAACGGGTCCTCATTGCCCGAAAATTCCTTTGGTGCTCTCTTCCTGAACCTCTCAAATAGTGCATTAGGGTCATGATCCCTATTATGGATAACAATCTATGGACCCAAAGGAGGTGGAGCTACATTTCTATTCTGAAGAACTTCCAAGAGTTGCCTCTGGACTTGTGCCATTTCGTCATCTTTCTTTGCTAACTGTTCTTGAAATCTTGCTTGGTTTTCATTAGCCTGCCTCTGTTGCGCTATCATAGCTTGCATTAGTTCTTGAAACTGTGTAGTTGTTGGTGTATTAGATGTGTCTGACTCATTCTGATTACTGCCTGAAGCATGATGGTTTGGAGCTTTTCTTGGAGGCATAGTGCTGTAAAACAAAGAGTTAGTACACAATAACCATGGTATGAGGGTTTTTAAGGTCCTGTACCAACGAATCTATCGAACTCACAAATCCTCCCCACGTTCCTAAGACCTTTCAAGTTTCTTTTAAGTGCCTGAAACATGTCCCGCTCTTATACCAGTCCCGTCGCGACCCCGAAACGGACCCCGGGCCCGCGACGTTTTGGTGGTGTGGTTGTCATGTTTTCCCACAGGTTCCCGCGAATCTATCTCACATAATCAAGTTTGCAGAAGCGTGTAGCAAATCACATCAAGATGAGCACCAATAGATTTTTAAGTGCTATGACAATTAATAACAAGACTTAGTATCAAAAGAAAGAAGTTAACATGGCATTCCCATCAAGATTCAAGTTATGAGGCTACACAAAGTAAGTTAAGTTTTTGTTACAACCCATAAGAGGCCAACATACGCCAATACAATTCTCAAAACAATCAAATAATCCCATGACAAAATGACGAACTCAAGAACCTGCCCGAAGTCTAGTTGACATCGTCGGGCTGCCACTCTCTAACTGGGGGTCGCTCAAAAGCCTCCTCCGGACGCTCCTCCTCAAAGGCAATGTCTCCTGCACCTGGGCACCAACAAACAAGGATAAAACACAACGGTTTGGCAGGTAATCAATTTAGGTGCAAGCATGAAACAATAAACGTTTTAAGAAAACATATAAGTAAATCCCTGATTTGAATTACTACAATGACTGAGATACATTTTCGAGAATACAAACAAAGCTGAGATACTAAAACAAACTAGCATGAGTACATATAATATCATGAATAGTTACAATCCACAAAGAGCCCATCCTTTCTCTATCATATATAATGAAAAGAGCAAGCACGCATGACAAGCACGATATACAAAATATAATCACAACAAGATTCCCACATATACGGGGATTTTCGGCCTCAGAACCGGACACGCACGATGTGTAATAAATACACGATCAGTCTGCAGACAGTCCACATGTTTAAGGACCCCCAGACAGTGGATCAAACTGAAAGGGCAGTCCAAGCTCAGTGGTGTTCACTAAATTCATGAATGCACAAAACACACGAAACACTATCAAAACATGTCGAAATGAAAAGGGAAAGTCACTTATCAAAACACGACGAACACGACTAGCAAAAGGCATAATTAATATGCATAACACGCTTAGGAAGTGACCCTTTTTTCTTGAAACACATCTTCAAAACGAGCTTGTACTTAAACTTTCAAAACGAGTACACAATGATATTCATCGTGTAAAAACCCAAATTACGATCACAAGGCCTATCAAGCACATGTAAGGACCTTTGGTTGATCTTTGTGTAGACGAAGCCCAAGTGTTGGAATTTCAAAAGAGAAGCGGTGCCCCGGAAGTTTAAAAACATCTCAGGCTTCGAGTGCACAATATTAGGCTAAAGGTCGCCTAACGTGTTCTAGTTTTCATTCTTGCAAATACTCTTCAAAACAAGCATATTGTCAATTTCGGTCAGCTCGCGGTCAGGTGTCGGCTAGCCGAACTAGGATCTGGCGGCTAGCCGCCATCTGACCGACATGCTGACCGCTGGAAATCCAGGTCCAAACGCTGCTCTCGGGAAAAGGAGCCGAAAACGTTCGGTTGGCTAGCGGTTAGCCGAGATGGGGTATGGCGGCTAGCGGCTTAAGCTGACCGAAACCCACTGTCGAAAAGCCAGCTTCTGGAAAGGGAACCGTCGAGCTCGGTCACCTCGCGTTTAACCGAAATGGGGATTTCGGTTAGCCGCCAGCTGACCGACACTGCTCGGGAAGTGCAGTTCAGTTCAGATTTTCACATTTCCTTCTTCCTTTCTCATTCCACCTGCACTCCCTGAGCCTTCATGCTTTCCAAGGGTAAAACACACATTTCAAAACACAATTTGAGACATTAACATCCCATTCTCCAATCAAAATAAAATCCCCAAATTTCAATGAATGAGAAGAGTGCAAGGAAAACAAATGCAATGCACACATGCTAACATCCATCCTAGATTGGTTACTTGCCTTAGATCAAAGATGCCACAAACCTCTTCAAGCACTTCACTCAAGCAAATCCCAAGAACTACAAAAACCCATGAAAACCACACAAAACTCACTCAATCTTGAAAACAAGAAACCCATTTTTAACAAAAGGGTTTGTAACATGAAAAACAAGATTTTAAGGAACTAAAAAGACTTCATGAAAGGTATGGGTTGAAGCTCTTACCTAGAAAAGGTCAAACAAGAGAAAATGAAGACAATGGAGAGCTTGTTCACTTCTAACTTTCAAGAAAAGTACATCAAAAGAAAGCTTGAGATGAGAGGAAGGAGATGATGGTCTTGGAATTCTCTTTGAGGTCTTCTAGCTTGATCTTTCAAGAGGACAAAGTTGAAAGGAAAAGGCTTCTCCTCTTGGTTGCTCTAGGGTTTGGGTTGAGATAATGAAAAGAGTGAAAGATAAGGAGAGTTGACTTAAAGTACTTGCAAGTGGGCCCAAATGGCCAAATCTTGTATCAATGAAAATTCATGCGGGCTTCGGATGAATTCGACGAGGAAGGATAAAATGATCCTCGAAATATCTAGTTTCCAAAAAGTATATTTTTGGCATGGTTTTGAGATCTCGAAAATTGTGTCCAGATTTGTGTATAAAAGGCAATTTTACTCTCTTTAGGTCAAAACTTGGGTTTTGGGCTTCAAACATGAATGGACTGAAAACAAAAGTTGTAACACATAGAAAAATCATTCAAATGAAATCAAAATCACAAATACACGGAAACCGATACGATCCTCTCAAGCTTACACGTGCACTCAGGCCTTCCTAAGTGTGTCTGACTTGTACTAAACGTTCTCAAAATTCCCAAAGCTATGTCCAAGACTAAGACTAATTATTTCTAACCCAACGACTACTAAACCCACTTAGGACTAAACACACATGAATCGCACACTAATCGAAATAGTCTGGGTCGAGGTCTAACAATTCCCCCTCTTCCTCGTCTCTGTCTCCTAGGGTGTCATTGGGTTTTGTTGAAACAATCCTAGGGTCTGATTGGGTTCTACTGAAATAAGGATCTAAAACAAGATATAGAGTCTCTTTTGGAAGGAAGAAAAAACCCAGAAAGGTGGTATTTTGCAGGCGGAAGGAGGAGAGAGACTTGTGTTCTACTCCCTTCTAGCAAAGACAAATGGGACCATGTAAGCTTTCCTTTCTCTTTCTCCTATTTTACTTATGTTCAGCTCCCGTCGTCGTCTTCTTCTTCACTGCTGCTTTGAATTTTTTCATTTTTGAGGGATTGGTGCTCCCATAACTGGCATAGTGTTTGCTATGCTCCCTGTTTTGGCCCGCACACAGGTATTTCTATTCCTTGATGGAAACATGTGATTACCCATTTTATGACCTGTTGTCAGTAGAAGGTAAGCATCAATCCTTTCTTGGAAGCAAGACCTGTAAGTCCATGGGGATCCGAACCCTAGAGGGGGGGGTGAATAGGGTGAGCTTCAATTATGACCAATTTTAATCAATTTTAACTTCTTTAAAACAAACTAGTCACATGTGATGATACAAGATGCGGAAGCTAATAAAAGAATCACCACAAAGCAATCACCATCACACAAGTATTTATAGTGGTTCGGCCTCAATGCCTACATCCACTACCGGCTTGTGAACCAACACCCCACCGGATTTCCACTATTTATGCTTTTCAATAGGCTAAGCAATAACCTTTACAATATGCTTTCCAAGCCTTAGCAATAACCTTACATTGATGTTTTTCAAGGCTTAACATCAACCTATACATTATGCTTTTATAGGCTAAGCAATAACCTCTTCAACCACAAGGTTGGTTATCTCACTAAGTTAGTGTCTATAAACACTTGATGGAGATTCAATTAAGCTCATTACAATGCCTCTTAAATAGGCGGATATGGAAGTGAAAATCTAATACACACTCACACTATGAATGCAAAGATGAAAGTACATGAAGTGTGTGTGTGTGGTCCTCAATCATTTAGAAAATGAAAGCTCATAAATGTATGCCTAAGGCTTTTGAAAGTTTTAGCTCATAAAACATTTATGATTGAGGATGTAATGCAATCACATGTTAAAAGTAACAACTTGTTAATGATATCAAAGTTACACAAGTTGTATGAAATGGATTAGCTCTAAACATGTGATGCATAGGGATGTCAATCAAATCATCAATGAAGCTCAAAACGTAAAAATAGATTTGATTGAAATTAGGGGACAAATCATATGTAATTATAAAGACAACTTGAAAATGATTTACCAATTAAAGTAAGGCAAGTTGTGAAACATTAAAACAATAATACACATATGATTTGTAATGATGTTGGATCCAAAACATAAGATACATTTGAGAGAGATTTTCTTATGATGGAAAAACAACAACCAATGATTCAACAAAGTATATGAATCATGTTACATATTTCATTAACATGATCTACTTAGATTTACCAAAGATAAAGTACTACTTTGATGAATCAATGGTGATGTATCCAAAACAATAGATCTATTCAAAATATAACACATGCTAAGGATACAACACATCATAGGTTAACATGTTACAAGATTTACCAATGATAAAACAAAACATGAAAACATATGATTTGTAAAGAAGTTGAATCCAAAACATAAGTTAGTTTTGAAAGAGATGTTCTTATGATGGAAAACAACAACCAAAGATTCAACCAAGTATATGGATCATGTTACATTTGATTTCAAAGGTTCTTTCATTAACATGATCTACTTAGATTTACCAAAGTTAAGTACTACTTGGATTGAATCATATGGTATTGTATCCAAAACAATAAATCAACTCAAAACATAAAATATGTTAAGGACACAACACAAACATAGTTTAACATGCTAGAAATGATTTACCAAAAATAAAACAAAAGCATGAAAACATATGATTAAGGAAGGAAGAGCCTACTTGGTGGTTTAACTTCATTAATCCAAGCTTTAGCTTTCCTAATCATCCCCTTCATCCCTTGGTTCTTTTCCCTTTTGATATGCCTCAATACCTCCCAAGGAGGGGCTTAAAATTCCCAACTTTTGGCAAGGGAAAGAACTCATATTTATAGCAAAAAGTTGCCAACGGCTAGTCCTCGGTCGACCGACAAAGAGGTCTCGGTCGACCGGGAAGGCACAACGGTCAGATTTCTGACCGTTGGAGGTTTCAGTTCAAAACTGTAGATTTTACCTCCAGTTGTCTCGGTCGACCGAGACCTGCCTCTCGGTCGACCGGCGACACTGCCGGGACATCCTCCCTTTGACAAAAAATGCAACTTTTGCAATTTCAAAGATATTTCTTTGGGGGACCTTTTGGCCACTAAATCAAGCTTGGAAAACATGTTTTAAAGATTCTAATGGATTTTAAAACATGACATAAAAAGCCTAAAAAGATTCAAAACTTTTAAAACAAAGGCTTGCTTGATTTCTTGAAAACTCTTTTCTAAAACAAATGCATCCAAGATGAAAATACAAATCATGCATAAATCAAAACTTTTACAACTCTTAAAAGCAATGCATGAATAAAACAAGATTTCAAGTTTATCTAAAACAATGCATGTGTGTAAATCAAATGATGCTTGAATGATAATGCATCCATCAAATTGCAATCTAGAAAATTCCTAACAAGACCTATTGTTTGTATTTGTGCCTCTTCATTGGATTTTAGTGCAATGCACAACTCGAGCAAGGAAATATTCATTCCTAACTTTTTGGGCATATGTTAGTATCCTAATCAATGCAATGGATCTTGATCTGATGATTAAAAGTGGAGATGAGGTGTGAGCTTCTATAACTCTTTATGAAAATGATTTTTTTTAATATGGACGGGAGATTTTTATTATTAGGTTGTTTCTAATTTTATTTTTTGTGTTTTGGGGCACATTCTCTTAATTTATGGTCAGTTTTTGGGGCCTAAAAGGAGTTGAAACTCATTTAACATGCCTAAGAATTTGTGATTCTAATATGAGTTGGGGAAGGAAAATACAGAGGGTAAATAGGACTAATTCTATATTTCTTTTCTTGTTTATGTAGCAGGGGTCTGGATGAATTATGATGGTAATGATTCCTTTTTTAATACGAGAGAAGAAGAATGTACAATGAGCATCAGACTTTAGGTTTGTCAGACTTTTTTCTATTTTGTGATCCTTTATTGGAGATTCACTAGCTAATAAAAGAACACCGTAGATTTCTCATAAATTTGATGATGTTTGTGACCTCATTCCTTCAGTTTTTGAATAAATGAATGCTTAAACTTGACCCAAGGAGTCATCTAACTTCTTTTAAGGGAAAAGTTGAAGAGCTCATCCAATTTAGTCTCCATCTCAGTTCTCAGTGATTCAGCTAGTTTTTTCCTCCAATCAAATATCCCTACAAAAGGTGGGAAAACAGAGACAGCCTCCCCACTTAGGGATTTTGTTTGCGTTGATTTGGATTGTATTTTGGTTTTAATGTTGTAAGTGTTTGCAATTTGATAGTTGATACCAATTGAAAATTTTAATGCATTAGAGATGGATGCTGTTTGAGAGAATACTAATGACCGACTGTAATCAGAATTTAGTTTCTGAATCTGAATAGATCTGATGGTTTTTCATATGTAGAATATAAAAGGTAGCTGTATCAATTGATTTTATATTGTCAATGAAAATTTCATCTATGACTTCAGAATCATGGATCTTAAACTTATCCAGTAATGGATTTGAACTGTGGAGTTGGGTTTTTGATGAGCTGAAGTTTGATGAAGCAAATGCATCTTGAATCTTTACCATTGATTATGGAGAGAAGAAAAAGGGATTTTTCTTCATCTTCTTCCTTACATGTTTAAGATATATAAGGATTGTTTTGTGCAATGTTTACGATGTAAGGTCTATGACCTTACTGGGTCAGTTGGGCCCAATAACCGGCCCGTTGACCCATTTATTTTGATATTATTATAATTATTGTTTTATTAGATATTTAAGTGGGTTTAGATGGTCAGCGAGTTTCTTTTAGTGTTAGAATAGTGCCTGCGGAGTTTTGTACGATTCTGAGTGCGTTTGACCCTAGTGAGGGGGTAGTTTGCAATTTAGGGAAAATTGAGTTTTTTTCGGAGAAAAAACTCCTATCACCGTGGTTTTGGGTTCGTTGGAAAGGTCTCGTCGCGCTGATCATTTTTGTCTCCTGGCTCGTCGCGATCCGACGATCAGAAACCCTTCAAGTGGTCCATTCTTTCACCGGACCCACTTAAGGGCAAATCAGTCTTTTTCACTTCCCTCTCTTCTTAATCAGGGATTAGCCATAATCTCTTATTCATCTCTACAACGAACGAGAGCTACAACAACCTATCTTCTCCCTCTTCATCTTTTCAAGCCCAGATCTCCTTCCATGAGAGATCACCTCCGCGATCCGGACCGCACATCTCCTTCCTCTCGATCTCCTCTCTCCGTTGATACTAGTCGGTAAACCTTTTCCCATCATCAACTTTTTCATTCGTTTTCTCATTTGTTTAGAATAGGTTGGATCATGATCTTTTCCTTTCTTTCTTCTTCTGGGTGTTCTAGATTACTTTTGAGCGGGTTAGATTGTGGTTTTCGTGGTAGAAAGCTTCTCCTCAAGCTTTTCCAATTTCCAATCATCTTCTTGGTTGAGGCAAGTAGAACTGCATTTTATAATTAAGCATGTGTGCATGTCTTCCATTGATTGTATGTGTTTTCTTGTTAGGTTTCCCTAATTCCAAGTCAATTCTGATATTAATTTGGGATTAATATGCTAGATTAGGTTATTTTGGGGAAATTGGGTTTATTTAATTTAATTGTTAATCTTAGTTTGTTAATTGATGTAATTGGTAACCCTTTTTATCTTTTAAATTGTTAGAATGGGCGTGGAATGATGAATGTGGTGGTTGGGAGAGCATGGTGGCTCAGTTTTGTGCAGGTTACAACCTTTGGAAACGTTTGAAATTCATGGGAAATGGTTTGGAAGGAAAGAGGTCAGAAAATCAGCAAAGCAGGGGATTCCTAGGAGGTTTCTGCCTCCGGGCGTCCAGACGCCGGGAACCCGTAGAGGCATATAAACGGACCATTTTGGAACACCCAAAATTTTTAATCCGTCCGTCGGATTTCTACAAACTATATACTGTTGGAAAGCCCTTAAGATGTAGAATCCAATGGTTTTAGTTTCATAATGATCGGAGGTCAGAAAGTGATGTAAAAACTCAGATTATTGACCCAGCCTATATTTATTAGAATTGAGACCAGTAACTTAGGTTTGGGCCTTAGATGTTGAAAATCATAAACCTACTATCAGTTAACCATTAATGGGGATTAAATCGTAGCACGTGGCTTGGTGTGCTTCGATTAGGTGTCTAGGTATTTGTGTATTAAACATGGGGTAACCGAATGCGTATGGAACTGAATTAATGGATGCTTAACATGATTGTACACCAAGGGATTTCCTTAGAAGCATCGTTGATCCAATTCCACACGTACTCCGTTAGAACATGTAGGATACATGGATGACACCACTTGCCTAGGTTTGGATCGTAATTCCTCCTTGACTTATTTAATTGTATCCGTTGTTATAATTCCTTGTACACTCTCTCTTGGCATAAAATACTTAACTAATTATGAAACATAAATCCTTATAGAATTAGGACTTAGACCTGACTTAGAGTGTACCTTAGAACCCCGTGTTATGTAATTGATAAACACGACTAGTTAGATTGAAGGGATTATCATGTAATTGGATTTGTCTTGTATTGACTTGAATGAGATAATCCCGACGAACATGTCTTATATATTGAGCTAGCCAGACTTGCTTGTCTTGGTCTATTCTCGTGTCAACACCACTTTATTATTATTTGCATGTCATAGCCAACTGCAGTTTGGGGTATTATTGATGGGCCAGTTACTCGGACATCGGGGTGGGCAGTCGGCTTGGACGTCGTCCATGGCGTTGAATAGTTGGGAGCGGGATTGGACCGTGCTAGTATTCCCAGGACCGGGAGCTTGGATCCCCCTGGAGCCGGACTTTGGTATCAGTTGGCCGGATAGGATTGTTACTGGTACCCCGGGAGGTGGCTTGGACATCCTTGGAGTCTCCCTCTTGATTCTTGCATTGCATTGTTTGGACAGTGGTTATTGTTAGTATGTTAGGATTTCCTGTTATTGTTTCTGGTTATTTACTCATGCTTTATGCATAGATTTGATTCCTTATATTCTCTTGATTATTATACCTGTCATTACTCTTATACTTGATGCATGTCATGATTATTTATATCTTGCTTATCTATTGCTCAACATGTCGTTGACTCTATTCCTTGGTGTGCAGACTCTTCAGGTGAGTACTACTACGAGGAGCAAACAGGTGAGGAGATCCTCAGCTGAGGAGGAACGAGAGTGGCGTGCCGATGACGAAGAGTAGCGTCATCATTCCTGGCACGAGAGCGATTCATCGGGACTTCCCTAGATTTTATTTCTTCATTTATTATCTCTCGTTGAACTTTTACACTATTGACTTCACTATTGTTTTAAATGGCCTTGATTAGGGGGATCGCCATTGAATAAATTAATTTCCTTGTTTAAGTTTTATTTTATTCTTTGTTCAACTTTAATATATATTGAGAATCATTATTCCTTGTTGATATCCAATTATGCCTAGAATTGTATGAGTTCCGCAAATTCTTATTTTATTTGAGGCTTGAAATATTATATCCTCACAGCGGACTTACGATCCTTAGGCCTAAAGGACAAAAAAATTTTAATTAGTCCTAAATTTCACTCCCCGGATCCGGTTTATTCTCTAATCGGGTTTGGGGGACGTGACAGAAGACATTTCAGTCTGAATTTTTATCCATTTTGTACAGTGTCAGGTATACTTCTTTTGCGCTTTGGACAATATAAATGTCTAGTCTCATTTGTATTAACTTTCATAGTTCTACAGGAGCAAGCCTCTACAGTGTTGGGATAAAGAAGGTGTGTAATAACTTTTCATTTGTTTTTGCTTGTACAATTACTTCCCTTCTCTGTAAATTTATGTGCTTGTAATAGGTTAGCATAGCAAACTTATTAAATAGAAAGACTTTCATTCCTGATGAAGGCAGAGATTAAGTTTATGTGAGATGTTTCTCTGGGTGAATCATTGCAAGTATTTTATTTTCTCCATGCTTTGTTTATTTGTTTAGTTGTGTAGTTATATTTCTCGTGTGACGTTGGAAGATTGTGGAAATTAAAATGATGTTGCTTATAATCTTGTCTCATTATCTAACATGTCTATGTTTCCATCTTCTCCCTTACACATGTGGCCATGTGTACTGCCATCCTGTTGTTACTATGGTACACACTGATTGAATGATAGAAACTTTGGGAAGAATGAAACTTTTGCCTCTTTAATGTGGATTTATTACAAGATAAGATTATCCAAGCGGTTTCTTAAAACTTGGACTTGGCCCCTAACTTAGCCATAGTAGGGTCAGCTCAACCAAGTCGATTATTAGAGAAATTGGAGAAACCAGAGTATTAATATTAGAGATTATAGCAAAACCAGACAATTGGAGAATCGAAAAATTGTCATCCCCTTATGGTGGGTTGACTAGTTTTTTTATAGAACTAGGATTTCTCAATCAATGCTACAATGAAGCTCAAACTTGTAAGATCAAATTAGATTATGAAGAAACCGGTACCATTTCTCTCTTCAGGGGAACAAGAAAGGTAATAAAAATTGAAAAACAGTAATGGCTACACCTGATCATACTAGTTTTCTTTGAGGAAATGAAACCTTGGATGGTAATCGCTTACCAAAGTCTCTTTGTTGACACCTGTATGGATACAGACAGGATCACCAACTGAAAGTTCCTGAAGGGTTGACACACTCAAACCTAACAGAAAATAAAACAAATCCCAGCACAGATACTAATATGAAAAGCAGATAATCTAAGTTAATCAAGCAATAAGATGGACACCAGATTTTTTACGTGGAAAACCCTGGAAAGGGAAAAAAACCACGGGACCTAGCACCGGTCCAGAAAGATCAAGCACTATGAATTCAAAGGTTACAAGATGTACTCACTCTCCTTTACAGTTGACCACAACCTAAGGACCACGTGAATCTTGCCGACGACCACGCCGTTCACCTTCTCCAGTGCTTCAATCTCCACGCCTTGGACAAGACGAATTGGCTGGAAGATGGATGAGGAATCTCCAAAGAGCAATGCTTCAGCACATGTATCTCTCACATGAACTCTCTGGAGGAAGAAGATCTCTCTTAGGATAGACTAGGGTTTAGATCAATGAGAGAGGTCCGAGGTTTGTGAAGAGTTTAATCTCTTAAATAGGCTCTAGGATTCGCATGAAAGAAGTTGGGTTTGAATAGGATTGGAAAACAGAGTTTTTAGAAAGAGCAGGCTAAAAAATAGCTGACTTCGCCGCTGTCCGATCGATCGGTCTGACTTTTAACTGAGAGCGTTTTGAGGGCGATCGATCGGTCCTGCAGGCCGATCGATCGGTCTGTCTTTGTGTCTGATTTTTCGCGAATTCCCTGGTTCTTGCGAATTTGAAGTCCTTCTTCAACACGAAGTGGTCCATCTAAGAATTGTAAAATACATGGACTCCCATGTTTTGTCCACCCAATGAATTAGCCAACCTCAAAATTACTTACAATCTCCCCCTTTGGCAATTCATGGACAAAACAACTAATACAAGAATTCTACCCTGAAATTACCCAAACAAAGACTACACAACGATATCCATTGCTGATACCTGCAATACCTGTCACCGACAATCTTTGACAGAAGATCAAATCAATCAAATCAAGCACACATAAATCACAAATATATAAAGAGCAAAATGAACTGATATGCAGATATAAGTGAAAAATAGAAACAGAAGGTAAATCCATCAAGTCTCCCCCTTTTTGGCCATAAATTGGCAAGGGTCATCAAAATGAAGAGAGAGAAATGTCAACAAAAAAAAAACAGAAACAGCAATTAAAAGTTCAAAGCAAAGGGCAGCAGATAATAAAAGACCAAGGGCTACTGAGGCGGAGGAGGAAATCGACTAAGAAGAGTATCCAGCTTGTCCTCAATTCGGGTACTCTCAATCCGCATTTGTGAAAAAACTTCTTGAAATTGAGAATCCATTCGATGCTCAAGGAGTTCCATTTGTAGAGACTGATCGAGAAGTCGGTTTTCAAAGTCTTGCATATATGAAGGCATGGCAGCCTCAAATGGTGCATCAACCCGAGCAGCTTCATCTTCGGCCTGAGCTGGTGCCTCATCCCCACTGTCATCCACATGAGCTGAAGAGAGACTGACGGTGCGATAGGTAATGGGGCCTCTCCCTCTGACCAAAGAATCATGTGGCCCCAGAGCAACCGCTCTAGATAAGAGAAAGCGAGTAATCAGTGCTCCGTATGGCAACGAAGTAGATGTAGCACCTCGGGGGGCAGCCATCATGTGCTTGAAGATGGTGAGGGGAACATCGATAGACCGCCCAGTCCCAATCAAATATAACAAATAGCCGGTATCACTAATCACCTCTGAATATCTCCCCTTTGGGTGAAGATTAAAGCACACAAACAGATTCAGCATGCGGTAGGAAGGAGTGAGAAACTTCTGCTTCAGCGTGCCACCAGGCCATGTAGTCCTCCGACCGGCAGTAATTGTTGTAGCAACTTCATCCCAATCAGTAATATCAACAGGGTCTTCCATATCAGCAGGATCCGGCTCAGGAGTCGGGTATTCGGCATCAAGACTCCTATCAATTTGAAGAAACTGGCCTATGATATTGGGGTTTATTTCAACCACCTTCCCACGGACAAAAGATTTAATAGATTCATCTCCGTACTCAAACAGATTGTTGTAGAATTCCTGCACCAGTGACCCATATGCTCTGGGGTCAAACACGTATAGGGAATCCCATTCCCTCTCACGTAGCCAGACACTAAAATCAATGTCAATCTTATCCAGTCTAACAAGTCGCTCCACTATCACTTGTTTCTTGGAAAAAACATTTGTAAAGGAATTCTCCTTAATCACATTTTGAAATCTAGCAGCATCAAACTTAGGAGCAGAAGAAGAGCTTCCCCTATGGCAGGTTTTCTTTTTCGGAGCCATTTGTTCTTTGAGGCAATTCAGTAAACACCTGGAGTGCATGTGATGGACAACAATTTCCAACATTCAATCTTAGAATAGGGGCATCCAAAACTGGATGTACACAATGAATAGGTCTCTCGACAAGTGAATGGAACATCAAGGCAAAAGAAAAGATTGCCGAATAACAATTGTTATTCACCAAACACAACCAACATCAACTATCTCCACACACCCAATCCAACAACCATAATAGAAACATGGACAATGAAAGTAATTGAAAGAGAGAAATGAAGGAGAAGAGACCATACCTTTGAGCAAGAAATCCCTAGAAAAATCCAAGAAGGAGGAGTGGGCGACGGTTGAAGGCAGATGAATGAAAAAAAAAGGAAGAGAAAGAGGAAGACTGGAGAGGACAAAAAAAAAAAACGAACTAACTGGTTATAAGCAACTGACACGGCAGCCGATCGATCGGGCTAGTCAGGCCGATCGATCGGTCTTGGGCATGGAAGGTGAAAACGAGCCTGATAACTGAAGAGTGCCAGGGTATTTCCCTTTTATAATACACTGATGTTCTACCAAGCAAGCGTGTAAGTGTGTAGTTTTTAAAAAATTGTCCGTTCTAGGCTAAATGATAACATCACACAGACCAGACTCAACTCCCTTTTTTTTTTTTTTTCGTGACAGTGCAATGTCTCGGTTTCTTAAACTTTCTAGATAACCCGTGTAACGAGCATTCAGCCAATGACTCCCAAACCAGATGGCTTTAGGGCACTAAGTAGGGCAATACCTCTACGGGCTTACTGGCTCGGGTTAAAAAGGCTTCAAACCCAAACTTGTCACTGAGTATGAATAATGAAATACCTTCATCGGTGACTTTCACACTAATAAGTATGGTAGCCTTCTCTAATGAAACTTTTCAATCATATAGTAGCTATCACACATACTCGTAGGTAGTCCTGATCCTCCGGCAAATTTTTTTTTTGTTTTTTTGTTTTTTTGTTTTTTTTCTTCGTCGGAGACAAGAGTACTGATAATGTGCAATAAACCATAACCATCAAACTAAAAGAGAAATTTTAGTGCACAAAAAACTTGAACTTGGCAAAATTCAATGAATCAAAAGATAGGGAAACTACTAGAAGGTGGGGAAGGAAAAACTAAGGGTGAGAGCAAATACCTAGGGACTTACGAAGGGTATCAAACCGAGTGGGGTCCAATGGTTTGGTGAGAATGTCAGCAAGTTGATTGTCCGTAGGGATATGCTCCAGGGAAATGATCTTCTCTTCCACCAAATCTCTAATAAAGTGGTGCCTTATGTCTATATGTTTTGTTCTGGAATGTTGTACCGGGTTTTTAGAGATGTCAATGGCACTTTTGTTATCACAATACACAATCATTGTGGTTTGAGTAATGCCGTAATCAGAGAGCATCTGTTTCATCCATAGCAATTGAGTGCAACAGCTTCCAGCCGCAATGTATTCTGATTCAGCTGTGGATAGGGAGGTGGATGTTTGTTTCTTACTGTGCCAAGCAACCAAATTATTTCCAATCAGAAAACAGCCGCCAGACGTGCTTTTCCGATCATCTACGCAACCTGCCCAGTCGGCATCTGAGTAGCCTACAACATTCATGTTAGTATCTCTGGAAAACCAAATTCCAAAATCAGTGGTGCCTCTCACATATTTTAAAATCCTCTTCACAGCTTGGACATGAGATTCCTTAGGTTTTGACTGATACCTAGCACAAACACAAACACTAAACGAGATGTCTGGTCTACTAGCAGTCAAGTACAACAAACTTCCTATCATGCTTCGATACATCCTTTCATCAAAATCTTTCCCAGAGGAGTCTAAGCTCAACTTAACCGTAGTGCTCATCGGAGTGCTGGAGTGCTTGGCTGAATTCATTCCAAATTTCTTCAAGATGTTGTGAGCATACTTGGATTGAGAGAGAAATATCCCATTCTCACATTGTTTGATTTGCAGACCTAAGAAGAATGATAATTCCCCTACCATGCTCATCTCAAACTCTTGTGACATACAAGTGGCAAAGGAGGTAGCCAGACTTTCAGATGTGGAACCGAAGACAATATCATCCACATAAACTTGAGCAATAAGGATGTTGTTTCTTTCTCTCTTGATGAATAAAGTTTTATCCACGCTGCCCCGTACAAAAGAATTTTCTAACAGGAAGATAGTCAATCGCTCATACCATGCTCGAGGGGCCTGCTTCAACCCATACAAAGCTTTATTCAACTTGAACACATGATCAGGGCTATGAGGGTCTTGGAAACCTTTCGGTTGTTCTACATACACCTCCTCATTCAGAAATCCATTTAAGAAGGCACTCTTGACGTCCATTTGATATAACTTGATTTTCAAGGAACAAGCGACAGCCAATAAAATTCGAATGGACTCAAGACGAGCAACCGGAGCAAATGTCTCATCAAAATCGATTCCCTCCACCTGTGTGTAACCCTGAGCAACCAGCCTAGCTTTGTTTCTAATGACTTGACCAAATTCATCTGTTTTATTTTTAAAAATCCATTTTGTCCCGATTACATGTGTATTTTTGGGCCGTAGGACAAGTTTCCAAACATTGTTACGCTCAAATTGACCTAACTCCTCATGCATGGCGTTGATCCAGGAGTCGTCAATAAGCGCTTCATTTACATTTTTAGGTTCAAGAGATGAAATATAACATAAGTAATTTACCTCACTTTGGATTTGCTGGCGAGTTTTTAAAGGAGCTTGAATGTCACCAATAACTTTGTCAAGTGAATGATCTCTGATTACCTGACCTTTTTGGGATCGAGGATGAACTTCCTTGCTCGCAGAGGCTCCATGACTTGTCTCTTTCAGTCCAGACGATTCGCTTTCAGATTCAGATTCAGTATCAGGAATAATGGCTTCTTGATCCGGTGTAATTGGATCTTTTCCTTCCGTATGTTGATTCCCATCTTGATCATCCTGCGGAGAAGAATAAGGAGTTAGTGGAAATTCATCTTCGTCATCAGAAAAATGAGAAGGTCCAGCATCATCTATAGTGACGTTGATAGATTCCATGACCGTTGAAGAACGCAAGTGAAACACCCTATAGGCTTTGCTATTTAAGGAATACCCAAGAAAAATCCCTTCATCGCTTCGGGAGTCAAATTTTCCCAGATGTTCTCTATCTTTCAAGATATAACATTTACTCCCGAAGGTTTTGAAGTATTTAACAGTGGGTTTCCGTCCTGTCCATAGTTCATAAGGAGTGTTCTTCGTGCCTGCCCTGATGTACACACGATTAATCACATATACAGTAGTGTTGACTGCCTCAGCCCAAAACCTCTGTGGCACATTTTTACTATGGATCATGACTCGAGCCATTTCTTGAACAACCCGATTTTTCCTTTCAACAACTCCATTCTGTTGTGGAGTTTTCGGAGCAGAGAACTCATGTTTAATGCCATTTTCATTGCAAAAAGAGTCAAAAGAAGAGTTTTGAAACTCTGTTCCATGATCAGATCGGATTCTTGCAACTCCTCCAAACTGTGCACCCTTATCTGCAAGAAGTTGAAGCCATAAGCAATGGAATACATCAAAAGTTTCAGATTTATCTCTAAGAAATCGAACCCAAGAAAATCTAGAAAAATCATCAACAGTAAGAAAAATGTACTTTTTACCACCAATACTTTCAGATCTTGCGGGACCCATAAGATCCATATGAAGTAGCTCTAGTGGTCTCTTGGTAGTAAGCACATCCAATTTTTTATGTGGTGCTCTAATTTGTTTCCCCAATTGGCAAGGGCCACAGACGTGGTTATCTGGTTTTTGAAGTTTGGGGAGTCCTCGAACCAATTCTTGTTTAGAGAGTTTTTCCAAATCAGCATGATTAATGTGACCTAGTCTTTGATGCCAAAGGTCAACAGCATTGATGGTAGCAGAATTGCAGTTCAAGACTTTTTCATTAGTAACCACATAGCAGTTATCTGAATTCTTTTTACCAGAGAGAACATGTTTTCCATGACGGTCAACAATAGTGCAAGTGTTTAGGGAAAAATGAACTTCATTACCTGACTCACAGAATTGACTGATGCTCAGCAAGTTTGCCTTAAGTCCATTAACCAGAAAGACATTATTGAGAGTTGACATACCTGGTAGGTTGATCGATCCTTTACCGATGACTTTTGATTTGTTTCCATCTCCAAATTGAACATTGCCACCAAGATGCCTTTCGAGGGATGTGAAAAGAGACTTATCCCCTGACATATGTCTAGAGCATCCGCTGTCTAAGTACCAGACATGTGAACTTTGAGCTTTAAGAGCAGTGAGTACCACATTGCAATAAAGATCAGATTTGCGTATCCAAATGGATTTTCGTTTGACAGTATACGGAATCAAATTCATGTTTCTTCTTTCATTTTGGAGTCTCTTACGTAATTTATTGCAATGAGGCCTAATATGTCCAAGGATTCCACAAAAATGACAAGTAGGGACATATTTACGTTGAGGCATATGCTTCTTGACAATTTTATTCACATGTTGTGATTGAGGAACAGTAGGGTCAATAGAAAACAGTGTATTACCTCGCACAAATTTACCTTGGTTATTTGAGGAAGAAGCACCACGTTCAAATCCAAAGCCATGCTTGCTGCTAGACATGATTTGTGCACCCAGAATTTCATCCAGTTTCTTTGACCCCGTGTTCATCCGATCAAGATCAGCTTTGGTAGAGTCCATTTCAGCAATAGTCTTCTTTAACTTGTCCGAAAGGCTAGTATTATCCGCTTTACATAAATCCAGTTCTTTCTTAAGACTCAGTATTTCTTGTTCAGATTGAACAAAAAGCTCATGAAGTGAATCACGTCCATTCCCTGCAGAAATCAACTTGTCAGATAAAATGGTACGCTGTGTTTCAAGTTGAGATACTTTACCTTGGGCTTCACTGAGTTCTGATTTAATATCCAAATTCTCTTTTTCAGCAGCCTTCCATTTCCTTTTTAGTATATCATTCAGATGTGTCATTCTCCTGGAATGTTTTAGGAGACTATTATAAGCTTCTACTAAGTCTTGTTCATTATCTGACAAAGGATTAAGATCCTCTGAACTAATATCATCAGATTTCTCCACATCTTCCTGCAAAACAGAGTCATTAGATCTTGCCATAAAAGCCATAAACTTTCCATGTTCAGGTGATGACGATTCTGGTTCAGTGTCATTGCAATCTTGATCTGAATCATCATCCCATGTCACGTTCAAAACCTTTCCTTGATATCGGAAAGTTCTATTTACACATTGAGAAGCATAGTGACCAAACCCTTTGCATTCATAACAGTGTGTACTCTTGGGAGGAATTTTGGACACATTTTTCTCAGGATTTTGAACAGCATTGGGTTTAAACGAAGAAGAAGGTTTATTCTGTCCTTTTTTAAATGAATTTTTGAAGTTCTTTTTAAAATCCTTCTTGTCGTTTTTCAAAAATCTTTTAAACTTCTTAACTCAGAGAGCATCAAGTTCTTGGTCGTCAGTCTCTTGGTCAGAGTCATTTTCATGCTCAAGATGAGACTTCAAAGCCATTCCTTTAGCTTTCTTTGTTTTCCTGAGATTGGTTTCGAATGTTTGCATGTTGCCAACCAATTGATCAACTTTGATTAAGTCCAAATTGCTGGACTCTTCAATTGCCACTACTTTTGGGTCAAATCTCTCAGGAAGAGAACGAAGAATCTTTTTAACAACTTTATGTTCAGGAATTACTTCACCCAAATAGAAAGTAGAATTAACAATGGCAGACAACTTATCATTAAAATCATCAAAAACTTCAGATTCTTCCATTTTCAAATTTTCAAAGGCAGTAGCCAAATTCTGAAGTTTGGCTTGCTTAACCTTGAGAGTACCTTCATGGACAGTTTCCAGTATATCCCATGCTTCTTTAGCAGTTTTGCAAATCGATATTCGACGAAATTCAGAAGGAGAAACACCATTAAAAATAGCATTTAAAGCTTTACTGTTATAATTGAAACCTTGTTTATCATCCTTGGTCCATTGAGGCATAGATTTTTCAATGGTCTTGTTGTCATCAGTAACAACAGTAGGCTTGGTATAACCAAATTCCACACAGTTCCAGACCTCCAAATCTATGGATTGAAGGAAAGCAGTCATTCGAACTTTCCAATAATGGTAGTTCGAACCATCCAAGAGAGGAGGTTTGGAAATTGATGATCCATCTCTAATAATATCCATATCAGAAATCTGTGAAGATCTCACACAACAAGTTAGTGTGAATCAGCTCTGATACCAATTGAAAGTTCCTGAAGGGTTGACACACTCAAACCTAACAGAAAATAAAACAAATCCCAGCATAGATACTAATATGAAAAGCAGATAATCTAAGTTAATCAAGCAATAAGATGGACACCAGATTTTTACGTGGAAAACCCTGGAAAGGGAAAAAAACCACGGGACCTAGCACCGGTCCAGAAAGATCAAGCACTATGAATTCAAAGGTTACAAGATGTACTCACTCTCCTTTACAGTTGACCACAACCTAAGGACCACGTGAATCTTGCAGACGACCACGCCGTTCACCTTCTCCAGTGCTTCAATCTCCACGCCTTGGACAAGACGAATTGGCTGGAAAATGGATGAGGAATCTCCAAAGAGCAATGCTTCAGCACATGTATCTCTCACATGAACTCTCTGGAGGAAGAAGATCTCTCTTAGGATAGACTAGGGTTTAGATCAATGAGAGAGGTCCGAGGTTTGTGAAGAGTTTAATCTCTTAAATAGGCTCTAGGATTCGCATGAAAGAAGTTGGGTTTGAATAGGATTGGAAAACAGAGTTTTTAGAAAGAGCAGGCTAAAAAATAGCTGACTTCGCCGCTGTCCGATCGATCGGTCTGACTTTTAACTGAGAGCGTTTTGAGGGCGATCGATCGGTCCTGCAGGCCGATCGATCGGTCTGTCTTTGTGTCTGATTTTTCGCGAATTCCCTGTTTCTTGCGAATTTGAAGTCCTTCTTCAACACGAAGTGGTCCATCTAAGAATTGTAAAATACATGGACTCCCATGTTTTGTCCACCCAATGAATTAGCCAACCTCAAAATTACTTACACCAACTTTACCCATTCTAACCCCATTTCTCATACTTTTCCCCAGCTCAGTACCCTAGGTACAACTTTTCATGCTCCCTCTCAGCCTCTCCCCCAAAATTTCACTATCTCCATTGTCAATTTTCCCCAGATGGGCAATTGCAGTTAAGGTGGCACTGCAAGAATCCATTAAAGTGCTGACCATAGATGCCTTTTCACCTCAAAGCCAGAAATCCACAACCCAAATCACAAAGCCTCACAAAAACCTTTTAAAACCTCAGTAAGCTTTGAGAAGAAAAAAGGGCATGTACTGTGGGAATAGAATATTAAAACCCAAGACTTATAAAGTGTAGCCTGAACTCTAGGATGAGAACTTTAGAACCCAAGTCCCAGAAAGTTAGGATCTTTGAACACAGATCAAGGGACAGTACATACAAGAAAAAAGAAATCCAACCCAAATCACCAATAAGGTTGTCGCGACCCTGGACCGGGTCCACGGCCTAATCCAGGATCGGGACTAAGTGAGTGATGTGATGTAATGTCCAAGTGTGGTGATAAGATGCACGCATTTATTGAATTTCCCATAGGTGTCCGCGGTGAGGATATCACAACAACATAATACATTTTTGTTTAAGTGCGGAAGCGTGTAGCAAATCAAATCATAATTCAATTCAAAATCACATCACTAATAACATACCTATATAACTTGATTTCAGAGTGAGCAATGTTCATTATAACATTTTCTCAAAACTAAAGTTAAATGTTTATACAAAAGATCAGTTAACTAAATCACTCCCCAAAAATAAAGGCCAACAAACGCCAGTACAACCAAAAGAATGTGTCAGTCATAATCCCCAAAAAGTGTTTCGTATCTCATAGTCTGACTCGATGTCTACATGACATCATCAGCTTGTCATTCGCCTAAACGTTGCGGCTCTCCGGCCGCCTCCTCTGGCTCCTCCTCAAGGAAGGGGGCATCTAGACCTGAGTACCAAAAGTAGTAGGCCAGACACGACGGTCTGGTAGGTGGGTGAAACGAAATAACAATATGACAATAATTAAATGTACCTTGGAAAACATTGAAACCTGTTATAACAATAATTTCTATGAAAAAGAATACATTATCAGTTAGAAAGCATGTATGCAATATAAAACATGAAAGGTACCAAGGAAACAGGAAACTGGCAAGATGGCAACCACACTGAGCTAAATCCTCCATCACTAATGTGATGAGAGCACGCTAGAGGCGTTGGTCTCAGACACTCGAGGTGACGAGAACCAACTAAATATATAAATACATGTCGCGAGAAAAAACCACGGCCGCGGAACCGGGTAACGGGACAAGCATGATCTATACTACAGCTGGCAGGAACAAGTTGGGTACACCAAGTCAGTGGATCAAACCGACAAGGTTGTCCAAGCTTAGTGGTGCCAACTTATAGGTTATAAACAAAAAATCATGACATATACGTATATATACAGGTAGGTGTGTAAGACCTAAACAGGCGGAACAGGGTGCACATAGGCACAAAACTCACATTCATGTCAGGTCATGCATATACAGGCTAGCAAGACACTTAAAGTGTACAGTTTCGGCTTTCTGGACCAAGTTAGTAAAAATCACGTGAAAACGGGCGAATATATATGAAATCCAAGTACATGAAAAAATACAAGAAGGATTTCCATAAGATACCGGACTATTCATTGAGGAATTAGGATTTAAATCAAGGTGTATAAGGTCCCGTATGTCGATCTCAATATAGACTTGGTACTCTTTGAATTTGGGGACATTTCGGGGTCCTTATACACTTTGAATTTTCAAAACTTCAAATGAAATCTACGTGATGTGGTTTCTTTCTCAAATGGCCTCGTACATAGCCTAGTAAATCTCCCTGACATAAAGGGGTTCTCAATGAATAGTTCCAAAACATTTAAACAATTCGTCACTGTCCCAAACCTGGCCTTGACCGACGGAGCACATCGCTCGAGCGAATAGGACAGTTCGCTCGAGCGAGGAGCTCTCTGGAATGGTTGTTTGGGTGGGTTCGCTCGAGCGGAGTTGAGGTCGCTCGAGCGAACTCATCCAGCATCAGGTTGGCTCGAACGAAAGTTCAGTTCGCTCGAACTAACCACTCTCTGGAATGAGTTCTAGGAGGGTTCGCTCTAGCGACAAAGGGTCCGCTCGAGCGAACTGTCCTCTGGAATGATTCGAACCCTTTTCTGGACACTTCGCTCAAGCGAAGTGTTATGTTCGCTCGAGCAAACTGTCCAGAAACTGGTTCCGGGACAGTTCTACTTTTCTCCTTTTCCTCTTCTTACAATACCATCTGAGCCTCATTTCTACATCAAAATGGGAGGGTCAAAGCTCCCTTCAAACATCATCCAAAACACCATAGAAACATCCATAAACATTCATCAATTCTCCATTTTCTTCACCTCTTTCCACCATAAGACAAAGAGGAAAGGAAACCACCATGCACAAGGATTCATTTATTAAAAATCAAGACATAAATGCAAGACTATAAATCACATTTCCATGACAATAAATGTGTTAGTAAAATTCTTTAATGATCATTTATTTCAAATCAATGCAAGCTAATAAATATGAATAAGAATGACAAACCAACCACATTTCTCATAAAACCATTAAAACTCATAAAATTCAAATCATCCACTTGCCTTAGGGTCTCTAACAAGCAATCCAAGCTCTAATGAAGCTTCCCAAGCCAAAGGTCCAAGCTACAAACAAAAACCCCCAAAACAAAACCCTAGAAGAGTCAAAACATGGAATGGGGAGGAAGAGGCTTCAATATTGGAAATGGAGATTCCCTTAGGCTAGGAGAACACAATATCAAAAGAGGGGAGAGATTACTTACATGAGGGTTATTCAAAATGCTAGGTTAGTTAAAAAGGAGGTCTTGGAGTAGGTGGTTTCCTCCACAAATGATATTAAGAGAGAGCTCTCAAAGAGATGAAGAAGAAGATGGCCTTAAATCTTCTATTGGTGCAAGTTTGGGAGTGGATTGAGGATGGAGAAGCAATAAGAAGAAGAAGGAAGGGAAACCCTAGCTTGGGGTATGGATTGACCTGGAAAAAGGGAGGTGAGAAAGAAGGGTTTCCTTATAAAGCAAGTGGGGAGTGGGCTCCACTAGCGAAGTCTTTGTGGGTTAAAATTACGACTTCCAGGACTTCGAACGAGTTCGATGAAGAAGGGAAAAATGCTTACCGTAATATCTAGTTTCCATAAAGTATATGAGTCGCGGGTTTTGGGAATATCAAATTTTGGGTACATATTTAGTGCACATTGATTGTTTTGCCCTCAATGCTAGGAAAGTTGGGTTTTGGGATCTCGAACGAGCACAAGATCAACATAAAAGTTGTAGGGAGTAACGAGACAAGCAAAACGGGATTAAAACAATAAACACAAGAATCTCAGATAATCCCCGAAGTAAACGCAAAGTTATAAAAGGAACCCACTAGTCACAAAAGCACTCAAAATTCCCCAAAACTATATCAAAATCTATTATACTCCCCACTTAACCAAAATCTACTAAACATGCTTAGAACTAAAACACAACTTAATTAATGCTAATCGAGGTCACTCTGGACGGGTTCTTACATCCTCCACCCCTTAGGGCATTTGGTCCTCCAAATGAAACATAAAACTTACCTCAAGTAGTAGATGTGGATACTTCTTCTGTACTTGATCTCGTAATTCTCACGTTGCTTCTTACGATCCATGATTCTCCCAAAGTACTTTCACCCACTGAATAGTCTGAGTCCTCAACTCTTGTTCCTTTGTATCAATGATCTGAACGAGCTTCTCAATATATGTAGCATCCTCTCGAATCTCCAAAGGCTCGTGTCGGAGTACATGCAAAGGATCGGGGACGTACTTCTTCAACATAGACACGTGAAAGACATTATGTATACCGGATAGCTTGGGTGGTAGGGCTAATCTATAAGCTACGTCACCGATCTTGCTCACAATATCATACGGTCCAATGAATCTCTGTGATAACTTGCCTTTCTGTCCAAACCTCAATGTTCCTTTTGTCGATGACACTTTCAAGAAAATCTTATCTCCTTCTTTGAACTGTAAATCCCTTCTATGAGAATCTGCATAGCTTTTCTGTCTCCTCCGGACCACTTTCAGTCGTTCTTGGATTAGCTCGACTTTGTCACTGATCTCACTCACTATGGTTGGTCCATGAAAACTGTGAATTTCGACATCTTCCCAACACAGGTGTCCTACACCTTCTGCCATACAAAGCCTCAAAAGGCGCCATCCCAATGTTCGAGTGGTAACTATTGTTGTAAACAAACTCACACAATGGTAGAGTCTCGTCCCATTGAGTCTTAAAATCCAACACACAAGCACGGAGCATAGCCCCAAGGGTCTGAATAGTCCTCTCTAACTGGCCATCTATTTGAGGATGGTAAGTCGTGCTGAACTGTAGTTTCGTACCCATAGACTCGTGCAATGTCTTCCAAAACCTCGAAACGAATCTGTTATCTCTGTCAGATGTGATAGAAACTGGATGTCCGTGTCTACTGACAATCTCGTTGACAAACAACTCTGCCAAAGGTAACATGTGCATCTTCTTCCCTGTCCTCATAGGAATGAAATGAGCTGACTTGGTGAGACGGTCCACAATGACCTATATAGCATCGTTGCCTCTGCTGGTCCTCGGTAGTCCCGAAATAAAATCCATGGTACTGTGCTCCTATTTTCATTCCGGAATATCTAACGGCTGTAATAGTCCTGGAGTTCTCTGATATTCTGCCTTAATCAACTGACAAGTCATGCAATGGGAGACAAACGCTACAATCTCTCTCTTCATGTTGTTCCACCAAAATCTGCCCTTTAAATTCTGATACATCTTCGTACTGCCTGGATGCATAGAGTACCTCGTACTATGAGCCTCAGTCAAGATATCATTCCTCAAATCTTCAATATTTGGTACACACAAACGGTCACGGTAGTACAAAACTCCATCAACAATACGAAAGTCAGGACATTCTGGTATGTGCTCTGAAATCTTGGCCAACTCTAGATCTTGCAACGGACTGTCCTTAATCTTCTGAATGAAGGAAGGCTCTGATACTGACATGTTAGCTAATAATACACCCTTCCTTAGTGGATGTAGGTCTATACTCAACTCTTCAAATTGCTCAAAGATGCAAGTACCACTTAGATTTGCCAAGCCTACTGATTTTCTGCTCAAGGCATTGGCAACTAAATTAGCTTTCCCCGAGTGACACTTGATTGGGAAGTCATAGTCCTTGATATATTCCATCCATCTTCTCTGCCTCATGTTAAGTTCCTTCTGCGAAAACAAGTGTTGTAAGCTGCGGTGGTTGAAGCGGACTTCGAACTTCTCTCCATAGAGGTAATGTCTCCACATTTTCAATGCGAAAATAAATGTTGCTAACTCAAGATCATGGGTCGCATAATTCTTCTCGTGATCTTTCAACTGTTGGGATCCATATGCAATCACTTTCTCATCTTGCATCAACACACAACCAAGTCCAACATTCGAAGCATCGGTAAAAAAGGTAAAACTGCCGCTTCCAGATGGCAAAGTAAGGACTGGTGTTGTAGTCAATTTCTTTTTCAGCTCTTGGAAACTAGTCTCACATGGGTCTGTCCACATATACGGTACATTCTTCCTTGTCAACTTCGTCAATGGTGACGCAATCGACGAAAATCCTTGCACAAATCTTCGGTAATAACCTACCAATCCTAGAAAACTTCTGATTTCTGTCGCATTTCTCGGCCTTTCCCAATTCATAACTACTTCAATCATGGACGGATCCACTGATAACCCTTCTTTGGAGATGATGTGCCCCAAAAATGCGACTTGTTCAAGCCAAAATTCACACTTACTGAGCTTCGCATACAGCTGGTTGTCTCTTAGAAGTTGCAGTACTATCCTCAAGTGCTCTTCATGCTCTTCCTTGGTCTTGGAGTACACCAAAATATCATCAATGAACACTACTACAAACCGATCCAAATACTGTGCAAATATCTTGTTCATCAATGCCATGAACACTGCTGGTACATTAGTCAACCCAAATGGCATCACTAGGAACTCATTGTGACCATATCTCGTCCGGAAAGCTGTCTTCAATACATCTGATTCTCTGACTCTCAGCTGATGTAACCAGATCTCAAATCAATCTTCGAAAAGTGTGAAGCACCTTGCGATTGATCAAACAATTCGTCTATCTTTGGCAATGGGTATTTGTTCTTGATGGTCACTTGATTCAATCTTCAGTAATCAATGCATATTCTCATGGAACCATCTTTCTTTTTGACAAACAAAACTGGAGCTCCCCATGGTGAAATGCTCAGTCTCACAAATCCTTTGTCTAACAATTCTTGCAATTGTATCTTCAATTCTCCCAATTCTGCCGGAGCCATCTATAAGGTGCAATAGAAATCGGAGCGGTCCCTGGTAATAACTCAATAGTGAAATCAATCTCTCTTATGGGTGGCAATCATGGAACCTCCTTCAAAAAAACATCCGGGAATTCCCAAACAATTGGGATCTCCTCCACCCCTTAGGACCGTTTATCATCTGTGATAAACGCTAAATAGGCCTCACATCAACTTTTCAAAAATCTATCAGCTTTCAATGCTGAGATAAACCTTGTATGAGGATTCCTCCTCTCTCCCTCATCTAATCTGAAGGTGAGGGTCTTATGGAAACAATTCATTGTGGCATGGTACCTTTCCAACCAATCCATCCCTAGCATGACATCAAAATCATGCATCTCCAATAAAATGAGATTCGCGGGTGACACCACTTCTCCTATTTGAATTGTACAACTAAGGTAAAAAGTACTACAGACAACTTGTTTGCCTATAGGAGTAGCCACAGTCAAAATAAATTCAAGTTCTCTAGGATGCACATCAATCATTTTAGGAAACTCAAGGGATAGAAATGAGTGTGTAGGGCCAGGGTCAAATAAAATCCTAGCTTCAATTCCACAAATGAGGAGTGTACCTTCTACCACGTTGCTCCTGCTTCTGCATTAGCTCTATTGACTACATAGATTTGTCCGCGTAGTTGTGGCCTGTTCTGAGCTTGTTGTGGCTTGCCTTGTGGCGCATTCCTATTCTGCTATGGGGGACGGTGATTCTGATTTTGTCCCTGCTGACGAGCCTGTTGCATTTTGAGGTGGTGCTGGACGTTGTACTCCTTGTTGCTGCTGATTCTGCCTGAGTCTAGGGCAATCCTTGAGTTGATGGTTCATGGCACCACATCTAAAACATGCCCCAGTCATGGTACGACATTCAGCACTCGCATGATTCTTCCCAAAGTGGATGCAAACCACTGGATTCTGAACATTCTGTTCTGGTCTCTGTCTCTTGTTCTGTTGATTTCTCTAGTATTGGTGGTTTTGTTGGTTAGCTGGACTCTTTCCCTGAACTCTGAGGATTATGTTATGAAAGTTCTCGAATTTATAGGCCCTCTTGACAGCCTCATCGAAGGTTGCAGGCGGTACAACTCCGGTAGCATCTCTCTCAATGATAGGATTTAGTCCTTCTAGGAACTTGGTAATCTTCTTCTCAACTGTGTCCACTAACTCCGTAGTATATCTTGATAGTCTCTCAAACTTTGTGAGGTACTCTAGGACTGTCATGTTGCCTTGGACAAGTTGTTGGAATTCTATTGCTTTTTGTCTGTTGATGTGTGTGGGCACATATTTGTCATGGAACTGCCTCTTGAAGCTAACCCAAGCCACTGCATCTGCCATGGTTCAGGACTTATCCCTAACTGTTTTCCACCAAATGTCTACTGCACCGATAAAGAGAGATGATGCAAGTTTCACTATCTCTTCCGGTGCATTGGAAGATCTCGAAGATATTCTCTGTATGCTCTAACCAATGGTCTGCAGATAATAGATCTTCTGTTCCAAGAAACTCTTTCAGAGCTCTTTTCCGAAACCATTCAAACAACGCATTCAGGTCATGCTGCCTTTGCTTTATAACAATCATGGGTTGGGCTTGAACAGGTTTGGGCCTTCTTTGTAATACCTCTAGCAACTGTCTCTGCATTTCTGTCAACTTTCTAGCATGATTTTCCTCTCTCTCTCTTTGCCATTTGTACCTGTAGTCTAGCCTGATTCTCATTAGCTTGACGTTGATGATCAATCATTGCCTGCATCATCGAAACTGATTCTGCATAGTGTTATCAGGGATATCTTCTTCAATTGGCCCAGTGTGATCACTATTGCTTGAGGTGGGATTGCCGTTTACGGGACTCTTACAAGGTGGCATGATGATGCAAAACAAATTGTTAATACATCAAATAAATGTCACACATTGCTCACATGATACTAGCTAACGAAGTGTCTAACGCATCCTCGCCACGTCCTTAGGAATTTTAGTTTCTTTTAATTGCTTGAAACACATCTCGCTCAAATACCAGTCTGCCGCGACCCCGGACCGGGTCCATGGCCTAATCTGGGATCGGGACTAAGTGAGTGATGTGATGTAATGTCCAAGTGTGGTGATAAGATGCACGCATTTATTGAATTTCCCATAGGTGTCCGCGGTGAGGATATCACAACAACATAATACATTTTTGTTTAAGTGCGGAAGCGTATAGCAAATCAAATCATAATTCATTTTAAAATCACATGACTAATAACATACCTATTTAACTTGATTTCTGTTGCGACCCCGGACCGGGCCCGCAGGACTGATCCGGGAATCGGGACCATTAGTAGTGGATAATGATAGAAGGATCTACATCCACAATATACAATTTATTTAATTTCCCACAGGTGTCCGCGGTGAGGATATCACAACCTTGCATGAATATTTCTGTTGAGTGCGGAAGCGTGTAGCAAATCAAATAGTAGACTATCTCTAATCATGCAAGCATTAATATTAAATATCAAAACTGGATCAGAATGAGCAATGATCTATAGCAAGTTTCCCAAAAGTTGTTAAAGTTAGACAAAATATCATTTAGTTACATTCCCCAAAATTAGAGGCCAACAAAGGCCAATATTACAAAATAATAACCCAAAAGAATGGTTAAGAAGTTCTCCCCAAAATGTTACGCCTCTTGGCAACTCGATGTCTACATGACATCGTCAGCACGCCACTCAACTAGAGGTTGCAACTCACCTACTGCCTCCTCCGGCTCCTCCTCAAGGAAACCGGCAACGGGACCTGAGTACCAAAGTAAAGGATCAGACACGACGGTCTGGCAAGAGAATGAAAAGATGCAACAACATATAATAGATGAAATCTCTTGAAAAGCATAGAAATCTGTTTAAACAAGAACTCTCATAAAACAGGTAAATCATTTGCTATAAAACAAGTAAACAAGATAAAAATATATGAGGTATCCAAGGAATCGGGAATAACAAGGTGGCAATCACATAAAGCTAAGTCCTCTGTCACTAAAGTGACAACAGTATCACGGGACGTCGATCTCAGTCACGCAAGGTGAGGAGAAACAACGTATACATATATACAATATAATTATACGGGAACGGGACCACGGTAATAAACCGGGCATCGGGATCCAAACTGCAGCTGGCGGGACGGGAGAGGGATTTCCAAGTCGGTGGATCAAACCGACAAGGTATCCAAGCTTAGTGATGCCGACTCATAGGATAAATAACACATCGAGACATATGCAAGTAAATCGAGTACAGTAAATAAACGGGTAAAACGGGGGTGCTCAAGGGCACGCTGTCATTTCATGTCGGGCAATACATTTTGAGACAAGTCAATGCTACTATCATGCTTTCGGGAAAACAACTCATGACATGTAAATCTTGGAAATAGAGAAATATGATGAACTATACCAATTCGGGAAAGATAAATGTTTTAAGATCTACTTGAATGAATAGGGGTCCCGTATGTCGATCATAGATATGACTTGGTACTCCTTGAGTTGAAGACATCCCGGGCTCCTTATGCACTTTTACAATTTTCAAAACTTAAAATGAGCTTATGATTATAACTAGATGTTATGATAGAAAATCAATACTATAAACGGTCCGTCCTAGGTATGATGTTAATTCGGAGACATCGAGCAACCTACTCAGTCATCGAAAGGAATAGAATTCGCGATAACTAAGGAAAAAGTCTTGTATTTAGATATAAAGAAGATATCGTGTCATTCCGTCCCGTTCATGATTGAATGAAGTGAACATCGATGTTACCAAACCAACCGTGAGGAGCATCGGCTCAAGACGTCCTCACATATAGTCAAGTGAGTCCAAGGAGGGTAGCCAAGGTCCCACCTAGAACCAAGAAACATAAAAAAAATCTCAAAATTCACTTCGGTCCGATCGATCGGTCGAAATTTCTGTACTAGTGCATTAAAATAGTTCAGGCAGACCGCATCGCTCGAGCAAATCGAAGAGTTCGCTCGAGCGAACCCATCGGTCGAGCGGTTATTAAAATGCGTTCGAGCGACCAAGCTACTGGAAAACCCGTATCCTTTTCTGGACAGGTCGCTCGAACGAACCGTCATGGTCGCTCGAGCGAACTGTCCAGAAACTGAATTCCGGGCAGTTCAGTTCCTCTCTTTCTCTTCCTTTTTACAACCTTCCTTTAGCCCTTCTTACACATCAAATGAGGAGCCTATTTCTCCCTCCAAACTACAACAAATCCTCCATTTAATCAATCAAATTCTCCTCCACCAACCATACATTCAACACAAGGAGAAAGGAGAAGGGAACCATTTCACAATCTATATATACCTTTGCAACAAAACAAGAAGACATTCATTGCCATAAACCACTACTTCTCCAAGATTATAAATGTGTCATTAATACTTATCATGAGCATTCATTTCAAATTAAAGCAATAAATGCACATTAATGGAAAATGTCCAAAAATCAATAAAAGCTTAGGAAAATCATTTATTCACTTGCCTTAGGTCTTCTAACAAAGAAATCAAGCTCTATCAAGTCTTCCAAGACAATGAATCCAAGCTACAAGGCAAAATCCCCAAATAAAACCCTAAAATGGTCAGAAAAAGAAATCACAAAGAAACCTTCCAATAATGAAGGTGAAGCTCCTATAGGGTTAGAGGAACACCAATCTAGGAGATGAAGGGGGTTACTTACTTGCAAGGTCCTCTAATGGCAATGGTGAGCTCAAAGAAGGTCTTGTGATGAATGCTTTTCTCTAGCAATGGTGTCAATGGAGAGTTAAGGTGATGAGGAAGAAGATGATGATCTCTAATGTTCTCTTGGTGCAAGCTTGGGAGTGGATTGAGTGATAAAAGGCAAGAGCAAGAAGAAGATGAAGAAAACCCTAGCTCTCACCTCTTGTGCTGGAAAAATGGAAATGAAGTGAATGGGTTAATGGCTTCCCCTTTGTTAACAATGAATTGGGTCCCACTACTAAAGGAACTAAATGGGCTGAAATCATCTTTATCGGAACCTCGGATGAATTCGACGAAGAAGGAAGAAATGATCGTCGAAATATCTAGTTTCTAAAAAGTATATGTTTCGCGGGTTTCGGGAATATCAAGTTTTGGGTACAGATTTGGTGTGCAATGACTGTTTTGCCCTCAAGGCCAAGAATTCGGGTTTCGGGATCTCCAACGGAATCGGGATCAACATGAAAGTTGAATGAAATAACAATACTAATAAAACGGGATTAAAATCATGAATGTAAAAACCTCCGATAAATCCTCAAACATATGCAATGTCAAGAAAGGGAACCCCCAAAGGGCCCTACTAGCACAAAGCAAATCAAAACATTCAAATTAGCCCAAAACTATAAACAAAGCTAATCCAAACTCCACTTAGTCAAAATCACTAATCGAGCTTAGTACTAACACGCAACTAAATTAGCACTAATCGGGTTCACTCGGGTCGGGGTCTTACAATTTCAGAGTGAGCAATGATCATTATAACATTTTCCCAAAAGTAAAGTTAAATGTTTATACAAAAGATTAGTTAATTAAATCACTCCCCGAAAATGAAGGCCAACAAAGGCCAGTATAACCAAAAGAATGTGTCAGTCATAATCCCCAAAGAGTGTTTCGTATCTCATAGTCTGACTCGATGTCTACATGACATCATCAGCTTGTCATTCACCTATATGTTGCGGCTCTCCGGCTTCTCCACAAGGAAGGGGGCATCTAGACCTGAGCACCAAAAGTAGTGGGTCAGACACGACGGTCTAGCAGGTGGGTGAAAAGATATAAAAATATGACAATAATTAAATGTACCTTGGAAAACATTAAAACCTGTCATAACAATAATTTCTATGAAAAAGAATGCATTATCAGTTAGAAAGCATATATGCAATATAAAACATGAAAGGTACCAAGGAAACAGGAAACTGGCAAGATGGTAACCACACTGAGCTAAATCCTCTATCACTAATGTGATGAGAGCAGGCTAGAGGCGTTGGTCTCGGACACTCGAGGTGACGAGAACCAACTAAATATATAAATACATGTAGCTAGACAAGACCACGGCCGCGGAACTGGGTAATCGGACAGGCAAGATCCAGACTGCAGCTAGCAGGGACAAGATGGGGACGCCAAGTCAGTGGATCAAACCGACAAGGTTGTCCAAGCTTAGTGGTGCCGACTTATAGGTTACAAACAAGAAATCATGACATATACGTATATATACAGGTAGGTGTGTAACACTTAAACAGGCGGAACAGGGTGCACATAGGCACATAACTCACATTCATGTTAGGTCATGCATATACAGGCTAGCAAGACACTTAAAGTGTACAGTTCCGGCTTTCTGGAACAAGTTAGTAAAAATCACGTGAAAACAGGCGAATATATATGAAACCCAAGTACATGAAAAAATACAAGAAGGATTTCCACAAGATACCGGACTATACATTGAGGAATTAAGATTTAAATCAAGGTGTATAAGGTCCAGTATGTCGATTTCAATATAGACTTGGTACTTTTTGAATTTGGGGACATTTCGGGGTCCTTATACACTTTGAATTTTCAAAACTTCAAATGAAATCTACGTGATGTGTTTTCTTTCTCAAGTGGCCTCGTACACAGCCTAGTAAATCTCCCTGACATAAAGGGGTTATCAATGAATAATTCCAAAACATTTAAACAATTCGTCACTGTCCCAAACATGGCCTTGACCGACGGAGCACATCGTTCGAGCGAGGAGCTCTCTGGAATGGTTGTCTGGGTGGGTACGCTCAAGCGGAGTTGAGGTCACTCGAGTGAACTCATCCAGCATCAGGTTGGCTCGAGCGAAAGTTCAGTTCGCTCAAACTAACCACTCTCTGGAACGAGTTCTGGGAGGGTTCCCTCGAGCGACAAAGGGTCCGCTCGATCGAACTATCCTCTGGAATGATTCGAACCCTTTTTTGGACACTTCGCTCGAGCGAAGTGTCATGTTCGCTCGAGCGAAGTGTCATGTTCGCTCGAGCGAACTGTCTAGAAACTGGTTCGGGGATACTCTTCTCCTTTTCCTCTTCTTACAATACCATTTGAGCCTCATTCTATCTCAAAATGAGAGGCTCAAAGCTCCCTTCAAACATCATCCAAAACACCATAGAAACATCCATAAACATTCATCAAATCTCAATTTTCTTCACCTCTTTCCACCATAAGACAAAGAGGAAAGGAAACCACCATGCACAAGTGTAAGACCCCGTCCCGAGTGACCTCGGTTAGCATTAATTAAGTTGTGTTTTAATTTTAAGCGTGGTTAGTGGATTTTGGTTAAGTTGAGAATAGAATAGATTTTGATATAGCTTTGGGGAATTTTGATTGCTTAGTAATTAGTGGGGCCCTTTGGGGCTTCCTTTTTATGACCTTGCATGTGCTTGGGGATTTATCGGAGATTCTTGCATTCATTGTTTTAATCCCATTTTATTTGTATTTTTAATCCCGACAACTTTTTTGTTAATTCCGTCCCCGTTCGAGATCCCGAAACCCGATTTCCTAGCCTTGAGGGCAAAACAGTCATTGTGCACTAAATCTGTACCTAAAATTTGATATCCCCGAAACCCGCAAAACATATCCTTTTTGGAAACTAGGTATTTCGACGATCATTTTTCTCTTCTTCGTCGAATTCGTTCGAAGTCCCGAAAGTTGTGACTTCACCCCAATTAGATTATCACTAGTGGAGCCCACTCCCCACTTGCTTTATAAGGAAACCCTTCTTCCTCATTTCCCTTTTTCCAGCCAAAACCAAACACCAAGCTAGGGTTTCCCTTCCTTCTTCTTCTTATTGCTTCTCCATCCTCAATCCACTCCCAAACTTGCACCAATAGACGATTTGTGGCCATCATCTTCTTCATCTCTTTGAGAACTCTCTTTTAATAGCATTTGTGGAGAAAACCACCTACTCCAATACCTCCTTTTGAACTAACCTAGCATTTTGAATAACCCTCATGTAAGTAATCTCTCCCCTCTTTTGATATTGTGTTCTCCTAGCCTAAGGGAATCTCCATTTCCAATATTGAAGCCTCTTCCTCCCCATTCCATGTTTTGACTCTTCTAGGGTTTTGTTTTGGGGGATTTTGCTTGTATCTTGGATTCTTGGCTTGGATGAGTGTTAGAGCTTATTATTGTTTAGCTTAGACCCAAGGCAAGTGGATGATTTGATCTTTTATGAGCTTTCAATGGTGTTATAAGAAATGTGATTGGTTTTGTTATTTTCCACCCATGCTTATTTATTGCATTGACTTGAAATAAATGGTCATGAAAGAGCCTTGATAGTGCATTTATTGTCATAGAAAGGTATTGACGCATGTCATTTAATCTCTTCTTGTTTTATCCCAAATGCACTCTTACGTGAAATGGTTTCCTTCATTCTTTCTTGGTATTGGATGTGATGTTGATGGAGGAGAATGGAATGGATATTGTAAGAGATTTGATGTTGTTTGAATGAAGTTTTGGACTCCTCATTGGATGTATAAAAGAGGCTAGAAAGAGGTTGTAGAGGGAAGAGATAGAGAGGAGCTGAACTGTCCCGGAATCAGTTTCTGGACAGTTCGCTCGAGCGAACATGACACTTCGCTCGAGCGAAGTGTCCAGAAAAGGGTTCAGAGCATTCCAGTAGACAGTTCGCTCGAGCGGACCCCTTGGTCGCTCGAGCAAACATCCCAAAACTCGTTCCAGAGAGTGGTTAGTTCGAGCGAACCAATACTTTGCTCTAGCCAACCACCTATTGGATGAGTTCGCTCGAGCGACCTCAACTTCGCTCGAGCGAACCCACCCGGACAACCATTCCAGAGAGCTCTCCGGTTCGCTCGAGCGATGAGTTTTGTCCGTCAAAGGCTATGTTTGGGACAATGATGAGTTGTTTAAATGTTTTGGGACTATTCATTGAGAACCCCTCTATGTCAGGGGGATTTACTAAGCAATGTATGAGGCCATTTGATAAAGAAACCACATCACAAAGATTTCATTTGAAGTTTTGAAAATTCAAATTGTATAAGGAGCTCGGAATGTCCCCAAACTCAAGGAGTACTAAATTGTTATTAGATAGACATACAGGATCCCTATTCACTTCAAATAAATCTTGAACCAGATACTTTACCCGAAATTTTAATTGTTTATTGTATTTCACTGTTCCCGAGATTTATACTACATGATTTATTATTCCCGAAAGCATCGAAATTGTACTTGTATTAATTGCTAGCCTCAAAATGCATTGCCCGACATAAAGTGACAGTTGTGCCTTTGAGCACCCACGTCCCGTTTATTTATGTACTTGCAATTGATGTATTTCATACATGTTTTAATCTTGTCATTTGACCTACAAGTCGGCACCAATAAGCTTGGATAACCTTGTTGGTCTAATCCACCGACTTGGAGATCCCCCTCTTGTCCCGCCAACTGCAGTTTGGATCCCGCTACCCGGTTATTACAGTGGTCTTGTCCCGATGCTACAGATTGCTACTGTGGTTCCCGATGCCCGGCTCGCTACTGTGGTCATGTATAATATATGTATATGTATTTATAAGATCCATTGTTTCTCCTCACCTCGAGTGACTAAGATCAGTGCCTAGTTATTGATGTCACTTTAGTGATAGAGGACTTAGCTTCGTGTGGTTGCCATCTTGCTTGTTTCCCGATTCCTTGGTTACCTTTACATGTTTTACAATGCCTACTTGTATTTGAATAAATGTTTTATCTTGTTTATAGAAATTGTTATTTAAATAGGTTTAAATGTCTTTTCAGGTAAATTCATTTATTATTATATTGTCATTGTATTTTACCCATTTGCCAAACCGTCGTGTTTGACCCACTCTTTGGTACTCAAGTCCAAACATTGTCTATCCCGAGACAGAGCTTGAGGATGCAGTCGGTGAACCGCAACGCCTAGTCGAGTGGCATGCTGATGATGTCATTTAGACAATGGAATGCTAGAGAGTGATAACATTTTGGGAAAACTTTTAACCATTCTTTTGGGGATTGGTATTTTGTTTATATTGGCCTTTGTTGGCCTCTATTTTTGGGAATGTAATCAAATGATCTTTTGTATAACTTTAACTATTCTTTTGGGAAAGCACTAATGATCATTGCTCATTCTGATACTTGATTATACATGTGATTTATCTTGTGATTAGAAATGAATTATCATTTGATTTGCTACACGCTTCCGCATTTAAACAGAAACATTTCTTATATTGATGTGATATCCTCACCGCGGACACCTGTGGGGAATTAAATAAATATTAAATAAATGTTCACACACATCATCAATGTGTCCCGATCCTGGATTCCCTATCCGGGGTGGTCCGGGGTCGCGACAACAAGGATTCATTTATTAAAAATCAAGACATAAATGCAAGACTATAGATCACATTTCCATGAAAATAAATGAGTTGGTAAAATTCTTTAATGAGCATTTATTTCAAATCAATGCAAGCTAATAAATATGAATAAGAATGACAAACCAACCACATTTCTCATAAAACCATTAAAACTCATAAAAATCAAATCATCCACTTGCCTTGGGATCTCTAACAAGCAATCCAAGCACTAATCAAGCTTTCCAAGCCAAAGGTCCAAGCTACAAGCAAAAACCACCAAAACAAAACCCTAGAAGAGTCAAAACATGGAATGGGGAGGAAGAGGCTTCAATAATGGAACTGGAGATTCCCTTAGGCTAGGAGAACACAATATCAAAAGAGGGGAGAGATTACTTACATGAGGGTTATTCAAAATGCTAGGTTAGTTCAAAAGGAGGTCTTGGAGTAGGTGGTTTCCTCCACAAATGCTATTAAGAGAGAGCTCTCAAAGAGATGAAGAAGATGATGGCCTCAAATCTTCTATTGGTGCAAGTTTGGGAGTGGATTGAGGATGGAGAAGCAATAAGAAGAAGAAGGAAGGGAAACTCTAGCTTGGGGTATGGATTGAGCTGGGAAAAGGGAGGTGAGAAAGAAAGGTTTCCTTATAAAGCAAGTGGGGAGTGGGCTCCACTAGCGAAGTCTTTGTGGGCTGAAATTACGACTTTCAGGACTTCGAAAGAGTTCGACGAAGAAGGGAAAAATGCTTACCGTAATATCTAGTTTCCACGAAGTATGTGATTCGCGGGTTTTGGGGATATCAAATTTTGGGTACAGATTTAGTGCACAATGACTGTTTTGCCCTCAATGCTAGGAAAGTCGGGTTTCGGGATATCGAACGAGCACAGGATCAACATAAAAGTTGTAGGGATCAACGAGACAACTAAAACGGGATTAAAATAATAAACACAAGAATCTCAGATAATCCCCCAAGTAAACGTAAAGTCATAAAAGGAACCCCCAAAGGGCCCCACTAGTCACAAAGGCATCCAAAATTCCCCAAAACTATATCAAAATCTATTCTACTCCCCACTTAACCAAAATCTATTAAACACGCTTAGAACTAAAACACAACTTAATTAATTCTTATCGAGGTCACTCGGGATGGAGTCTTACAACAGTGCTAAATATCATGTTACTATTTTTTTTCCATCTCCTCTCTCAATGAAAACTCCCATCCTAGACACCTTAGCCGATGGCTACAGTGAATGATTAACTAGCTATTTGGTGAATGAATGGATGAGTGATTTTTTGGACATGTCGCAACCCCGGAACGGATCCCAGGCCCACGACGTAGTTTCTGTTGTTTTCCCATAGGTTCCCGCGGTGAGGATTCCCGAAACACGCGGAATCTGTCTCACACGATCAAGTTTGCGGAAGCGTGTAACAAATCACATCAAGATAAGCACCAATAAAATTTCAAGTGCCATACCAAAATAATATCAAGACATAGTATCACAAGAAAGGAGTTAACATGGCATTCCCATCATAATTCAAGTTATGAGACTAACACAAAAGGGTAGTTAAGTTTAGTTACATCCCATAAGAGGCCAATAAAGGCCAATACAATTCTCAAAATGACAAAAGAACCTATGACAAAATGAAGTGCAACTCAAGAACCCACCCGACGTCTAGTTGACATCGCCGGGTTGCCACTCTCTAACTGGGGGTGGCTCAAGAGCCTCCTCCGGACGCTCCTCCTCAAAGGCAACGTCACCTGCACCTGGGCACCAACAAACAAGGGTAAAACACGACGGTTTGGCAGGTAATCAATTTAGGCATGAGCTTGTAATAATAAATGTTTAAAGAAACATATTAAGACATTTTGCTGAATTGGAAACAGTTACATGACTAAGGTACATTTCAAAATACGAGCAAAGCTAGCATGAATACTTATAATAGCATAAATAGTTACAATCCACAATGAGCCCATCCTTTCTCTATCATTTATAATGAAAAGAGCAAGCACGCACAACAAGCACGATATACATAATATAATCACGACACGATTCCTACATATACGGGGATTCCGGCCGCGGGACTAGACACGCACGATGTGTAATAAAATACACGACCAATCTACAGATAGTCCACAAGTTTAAGGACCCCCAGACAGTGGATCAAACTGAAAGGGCAGTCCAAGCTCAGTGGTGTTCACTTAAATTCATGAATGCACAAAACACGGTGAAACACGTCTTAAACCAAATCAAGCTTGAAGGGGGAAATCACTTATCAGAATTAAACAAGACACGGCTAGCAAGATGCATAAGTATATATATGCAAAACACGCTTAAGAAGTGACCCCCTTTTTATCCTTGAAACCATTTTCGAACGAGCTTATACTTAACTTCAAAACGAGTACATGATAATACTTGTTGCATCAAAACTAAAGTTCGAAAGTAAAGTCTATCAAGCATATGTAAGGACCTTCGGTTGACCCTTGTGTAATTAAAACCCAAATGTTGATATTGCAAAGAGAATTGGGTACCCCCGAAGTTAAAGACATCTTAGATTTCAATCACCCAATGTCAGGGTAAAAGCCCCATAACATATTCTAGTTTTCATTCCTGTAGGAATCCTTCTAAAATAGCTCATATTGAAATTTCGGTTATCTCTTGGTCACCTATCGGTCGACCGAGACGGGGTATGTCGGTTAGCCGACAGCTGATCGACGAGCTGACCGACAAATTGACCCAGAAAAATCTTAGCTCTCGGGAAATGAAACCGAACTAATCTCGGTTGGCTGTCGGTTGACCAAAGTGGAAAATGTCGGTTAGCCGACAGCTAACCGAAATCTCTCCTGACGAAATGCAGGTCTCGGGAAATGGAGCCGAACTGATTTCGGTTGGCTGTCGGTCGACCGAAGTGGAAATTTCGGCTAGCCGACAGCTGACCGACGCTGTGCAGACAGTGCATTTCAAGTCGGATTTTTACATTTCTTCTTCCCTTCTTATTTCTCCTTCAACCTGCACTTCCTTGAGCCTAGAAGCTCTCCAAGAGATTAAACATACGCATTCAAGCACAATTTAAAACATCTCATTCCCATTCTCCAATCTAAAACAAAATCTCCAACTTTTCCATTCAAGACAGATTTCCAATGAAATGAAGAGAATGAAAAGAAAACAAACCAAATGCACACAAGCTAACATCTATCCTAAATTGTTTACTTGCCTTAGTCCAAGATGCCACAAACCTTCTTCAAGCACTTCCACTCAAGCTAAGCCAAGGACTACAAAAATCCCCATGAAAACCATTCAAAACTCACTCAAACTTGAAAACAAGAAACCCAATTCCACCAAAGGGTTTGCAAACATGAAAAATAAGATCTTTAGGAACCAAAAAGGCTCCATTAAAAAGATGGGTTGGAGCTCTGACCTAGAAATGGCCAAACAAGAAGACATGAAGAAAATGGAGAGCTTGCCCAACTAGAAACTTCAAGAAACTTATATCAATGGAAAGCTTGGGATGAGAGGAAGAAGATGATGGTCTTGGAATTTCATTTGGAGTCTTCTAGCTTGTGCATTCAAGAGAAATAAGGTGGAAGGAAAAAGAGTTTTCTCTTCTTGGTGCTCTAGGGTTAGGGTTTGGGAATGAAAAGAGGGAAGGAGAAGGAGTTGACTTTAAACACTTGCAAATGGGGCCCAAAGAGCCTAAACCTTGTATTGACAAAAACATGATCTTGCGGGCCTCGAATGAACTCGACGAAGAAGGATAAAATGATCCTCAAAATATCTAGTTTCCAAAAAGTATAGTTTTGACATGGTTTTGAGATTTCAAAATTTGTGTCCAGATTTGTGTATAAAAGACAGGCTTTGGGCTTCAAACACGAGCGGGCTGAAAATGAAAGTTATAACAAATAATAAAACCATTCAAATGAAATCAAAATCACAATTAAAAATGAAAAACCAATACGATCCTCCCAAGCTTACACGTGCACTCAGGCCTTCCTGAGCGTGTCTGACTAACACTTACGTTCTCAAAATTCTCAAAGCTATATCCAGGACTAAAATAATTATTTCTAACCGAACGATAACTAAACTCACTTAAGACTAAACACACACTAATCGAATTAGTCTGGGTCGGGGTCTAATAGGACAATAATAGAAGACATTACTAACCTCACCAAACTATAGGCTTGTGGTTATTGAAAAACAAAAAAAAACCCCAAAAAGGAAACAGTAGGTGCATTTGATTTTCAATGGCTTTATTTTTTTATCAATTTTTTAAATCTCATCTTTGGGAAAGAAATGAAGTCTATATTAGTGCACTGTAATAGAGTCCACTCCTCTGCCTTCTTTTTCTCGTCTCTTCTTTCCATTTACTTGCGTTGCTTCACTTTTTGTTGATGTATTGAACTATCAAAACCACTGACAAACCTGCAGCTTCCTCAGGTAATTCGCATTGCTTTAGATAGCATTCACTTATTTCGGCTGCTTTTACCCCATTTATTTCTGAATATTCACTAATAACGATGTGCATCAAGCACATATGTAAGCCCAATCCTAGCCAAGTAAATCCTCAGGCCTCAAAATGTTGGTTTCAGATAATTTGTGGGTTTAAGTTGTCCAAATTGGTGGGTTTGTTTTGATTCATGGGTATTCTTTAGATCTTATTGAGTGTGTTGGGATGTTTTCAGTTTTTTGGATGAGTTTGCGAAAGGATCTATTTGGTGCTTTTTGGGGTTATATTGAATCATTTCTTATTTTAGATGTTTATGTGTTGTTCTATTTCAGTTGGGGGATGGATTTGATTTGCTTTTTGGGTTTAGATTTATTTCAGTTGTTTCTTTGTTAGCGTTAATAGCTACTTGATTTATGAGATCTATTTCAGTTTTTAATGCTTGGACGTACCATGAATTTAATTCTTTTTGAAAATTTCTACATGATCATCCATTCTCCTTTGGATTCTCCTTTGCTATTGGGACATCATAGAAATCAAAATATTAACAATAGGCCGATGCTTTCTTCTCACTTTCTCCCCCAAATCACTACTGATGAAGTAATATCTCACCCAATCTTACTACCAATTTTCATGTTGGCCAATGCAAAGTGGAATAGAAAGTTTAAAAGATGTAGATAGATTCAAATATATACATGTCAATCTAACCACCCATTTGGCCTTGCATTCTTCAGGATCTAGTTATAGGCCCTTTGTTGTATCTCGAAAGTACATTTCACATGCAACTTCAATGTCCTCTCGCCAACCTACACGTGAAACGATTTCCTAAATTTTGTACATTGAACTAAAGAAAGTTAAGACTTCTTGTTTCAGACTTTTTTTCTTTATTCAGGTTGATCAACTAGTTTTTGAGGAGTTAGTGTGTGAGAAATCTCCAAAATTGGGTATGCATTTTAATCGTTATATAATTCTTTGTTATACTCTATCTAGCTATAATGTAATTTGATGAGTTCCTTATTTTATTTTTATTCTCTAAATGTGTAATTAATCACCTGGATTATCTGGGGGTACGGGTGACATGGGTTATTGTGATGCATTTTCTGAGGATTCAATTTACTAGTGTAATTGTTTCTTTTAGAAAAATTGATGATTGATTAGTTCATCAAGAATTTTTGTATTATCTTGAATGGTTTTGAAGGTGTAGAATCTTTGTGTTATCTTGATTAGTTGATCAAGAACGTTTGTGACCATGCTTCATAGATAATAATATGTTATCTCATTGATTGCAGAATGTCGTCACCGTGTAACAAAGCATGGATGTCCAAACATAGATTAAGTCCAGAGTATTTGGATGGACTTGTGGATTTCATTGAGTTTATAAAGAAAAATGGTGGTGGACATAATCATTTTCCATGTCCATGTGTTAAATGTCAAAATGGGCATGGAATGATCGCCCTTTCATTGATTCATGAGCATTTGCTCATTAACGGTATTGATCAATCATACACACATTGGAGTTTTCATGGAGAAAGTTTAGCAACTACGAATGAAAAACCATCATTATCGAAGTCCAGTGATCAACATGATGGTGTGTATCCTAGAATGGAGGAACTTGTAAATGATGTGTTTGGGAGAATTGGCGAACATGCCGATTCTCTCTCATGGATGATCTCATAAGGAATGGAGATTCTGAAGATCACTCCCCAAAGTATCAAGGGCATGAAGACCATGAAGCAAGAAGATATAAATCTTTATTTGATGCTGCAAGACAATCTTTGTATCCTTCTTGTCCAATGGAATTCACTAAATTGTCATCGACTGTTGAGTTGTACAGTTTAACGGCCCAACATGGTTGTTCGGACAATGGCTTTAATGATCTCCTTCAATTGGTGAAGAAGTTTCTACCGGTAGGAAATACGTTACCAGAAAGTACATATCAAGCTACGAAGATGATCATTTCACTTGGCATGACCTATGAATCCATTCATGCATGCCCGGATGAATGTATTCTGTATTGGAAAGAGTATAAAGATAAACAAAATTGTCCGATTTGTCACACATCTAGATGGAGGTCAAATTACTTAGCAAAAAAAAAAGTGTTAAAGTTCGAGTAAAAGTTTTGAGGTATTTTCCTTTGACACCAAGGTTGCAGAGGCTATACAAGTTAGTTTTCAAGGTTAAATGTAGTTTTCAAGTCATCCTATTTGCTACTGGGTACAAGAATTAATAACACATTATTTTTCTACTTTGTTTTGTAGTGTACCATGGATAGCAGAGCAAATGACTTGGCATTCTCGACCAAAAGAATATAGTGGTATCATGCAACATCCGTCAGATTCATCAAGTTGGATGGTAGTAAATACCAAGTGGCCAAGTTTTTATGAGGAACATCATAATGTTCGTTTAGGACTTGCAATCGATGGGTTTAATCCTTTTGGACACCTCAGTAGCGTTTATAGTTGCTAGCCTGTCATTATAGTACCTTACAATCTCCCCCCTTCGATGTGCATGAAAAGAGAATTTTCAATGTTGATAGTATTGATACCTGGTCCAAAAGCACCGAGTAAAGACATTGATGTTTACCTACGACCATTGGTTGATGAGTTGAAAGAGTTATGGCTTAATGGAGTGCCAACATATGATTCTCATTCAAGGACCATTTTTAATATGAAAGCTATGTTGATGTGGGGAATTCATGATTTTCCTGCATATGGGAGTTTATCAGGTTGAGTAACACATGCACAATACGCTTGCCCTATTTGTGCCGAGGGAACAGTTGCTGAACGTCTTAAGAGCAGAAAGAAGTACTCCTATCAGGGTACTCAAAAATTCCTCCCTATTGATCACGTTTTCAAGACCCAGAAGGCGACTTTCAACAATAAATCAGAAGAAGGAAGACCTCCTCGTCGATTGAGTGGTTCAGAAGTTGAAGCCAAGGTATTGGGAATTCATATGGATATCGGTAAATCAAAAGGGAAGAAACGAAAAAGTTATGGCAATGAATCTACTAATAATATAACTGTCTGGTACAAGAGATCAATTCTATTCGACTTGCCATATTGGAAGGTGATTTGCTTAATTTGACATTTTAATTTTATATAAATCTCATTTTAATGAATAGACAATAACAACTCATTATTAATATGCTTCAACAGGACTTGCCAGTTCGTCATAACATAGATGTAATGCATGTTGTGAAGAATGTTGGTGACCATCTTTTATCGACGATCTTAGACATCAAAGATAAAACGAAGGATGGTATAAATGCACGTGAGGACTTGAAAAGAATGAACATTAGGAAAGAACTGTGGTTACAAGAGTCGGATGGTAGAACTGTCAAACCAAAGACACCATTTACTCTAAGTCGTGAGGAGAAAGAATTGTCCTGTCGTACTTTACACGACTTGAAGGTTCCAACAGGGTATAGTTCGAGATTTAAACATCTAGTGAACTTACAAAACCTTGAAATAAAGGGGCTCAAGTCACATGATTATCATGTCATAATGCAACAATTATTACATATTCTGCTAAAACATGCCTTCTCAAAGCAAAAGGCGTTGAAGGGTGCAATTCAACAAATTTGTAACTTCTTCAATGTGTTGCCCTCAAAGACAATTTGTGCAGATAATATCATTGCAGTCAAAGAACGGCTTATCATGGCAATGTGCATTTTAGAGAAGTTCTTTCCACCTTCATTCTTTGTAATTAGCATTCACCTCATGGTGCATCTAGCAGATGAAGCATTAGCTTGCGGTCCGGTTAGATTTCATTGGATGTATCCTTTTGAATGGCAAATTGTTAACTCTGAAGATGTCTTCTGAATGGTATAACATAATGTTAATTTGAAATCCCTCAACAGGTTAATGAAGATCTATAAAGGCTACGTAAAGAATACGGCACACCCTGAAGGCTGCATTGCAGAACGATATATTTGTAGAGGAATCTATTTTGTACTGTATGGAGTACATGCCAGACGGTGATAAAGGTGGTCACAAGAGGACACGTCAAAGGTTCCTAGATGATGACGGTGAGTGTGATGAAGAGCCATTGGATAAAGGCAAATTTATAGACCTAACTAACGTACAGCATCAACAAGTACGTAGATGGGTTTTGGATAGCTATGTTGGAATTGCGGACTGGAAATAGTGAGTAGATAAAGTTTCAAAAGTAACATGCAAGGTGTTGTTATTAGTTGTGAGATACATAAATATGCATAGTAATGTGTTTGTCATTGATACAGGAAATATAAAATGTATTTAAAAACAAACGCTTCAAATGGAAAAAAAGAAAGAAAGGTAGGGTGTCTAGGAAAGATGAGCTTGATTTCACCAGCTGGTTGCAGAAGGAGGTATTATTTTAATTATCAATTAAAATTTGGGTATTGTATAATATGCCCATTTATATATCCCGAGAATTATGAATTCCCTTGTTTTTTATATGCAGATGGAATCTGTCGAGGGTGAGAAGACTCTAAAATGGCTTGCAGATGGCCCAATGTTTAGGGCAAGATGTTATAATAAATATCGTGTCAATGGGTTTGCATTCTCTCCAAGCGATTATGAGACTAATAAGTCAACACAAAATAGCGGGGTCTCATGCAGTGCCATCACATTATATAGGTCAAGCGTTAAGGATAAGAAGTACAAGGAAGATGTTACCACTTATTATGGAGTTTTGAAGCAGATAATCGAGTTGGATTATATTGATTTTCGTCAAATAGTATTTTATTGTGATTGGTTCAAAGTAGAGGACAGGACCAATGGGTGCATTGTTGATCCCAAGACAAACTTGACAATGGTGAACATGGAGAAACGTAAAGGAATTGATAAGGAAGGAGATTAGCCATTCATATTAGCATGTCAAGCAAGTCAAGTATTCTACTCCAAAGATCAAACAAGGCCTGGTTGGTCTGTTGTTCTAATGCCCCCAAAGAGATTAACAAAAGAAGTCGATGCACTTGAAGATCCTAGTTTGTTTTCTTCCTTTGATGGTGAAAATGCAAATTTAGAAAATGTACTTAAAGAAATTGAGTATGAATTGTAGAGATGGACATGCAACAGTTGTGAATTTCAAACATTTTTTGATTGATGGTTTTGTCCATTTTTTGATAATGTGAAATATATACTTTATGCTTACTCTCATGGCTATTCTTATGATGCCTGAATTGTACAAGGACGTATTGTGGACACTTGATAATGATCATGCCTATGGCCACTTGATGATGATCATGTCTATGGTGCCCTGATCATACTCATGTTCAACTACGCCTGAGAATGTTACCACTTTTTTCTTTGTCCATTTTATTGTTTGGTGATGCCTATGGATTGAGTATGCTAAGTGTTATCATGTCATTTGAGACAGGTGTTTAAATGGCAGAGGATCACATTGCAAGTTCCTCGAGTGCAGGTAAGGAGTTGTTTTAAAAGTAAATTTATATTTTAAGTTGTTACTAAAGAAAAATCTAAGCATTTACACAAAATTGAACTATCAAGTAAAATACCTCTCCCCATATGTTAAGAGGTACGTATAATCCTTACTTAAGAATTTGGTTAACCATGTTGATAATGGTTAAACAAATTTGAAGTTTCCATTTTGAAGTGGATTGGGGCCTGGAAATTAGCTTCCATTTTTAAGTGTGTTGTTTTGGGACTAGTTTGCCCATGCCCCAGCCTGACATAAGCAAAGCTTTCAACCCACTTAAGCTTTCATGGTTGTTTGTGTGCTAGTTGCTTATTTATGAAAATAAGTTTGATTTGAAACATGAATCTCCTAAGTGTTAGAAACTTCCACGTTGTTGAATATAACATGCGATTCCTACTTGTTAGAAACCGCATCTTTGTCAAAACAAAAGTGAGTGATTACCTTAAATGCATTTGGCTTACCTATGGGTGATCACTCAACGAAGATGTCATCAAGGTGTGGAGAGTTGGTTGGCACCATTGTCCCCATTTCCTTCAAGGACTGGCATGTGGTGCCTCAAGAAAAGAAGGATGAACTCTCCACACCTTGATGAAAGTATGAAATCTTAACATGTCTCCAGAGTATGAAATCTTAACATGTCTCCACTTGAAATGGCTGCAATATTTATAACTGAGCCTAAAAGGATATATTTTCTTTTTAGGAGGATTATATTGTTCCCCAATCATATAAAGATAAATGCTTTAAGAGCATGTCTGAGGCAATGCGGAAGTACAAGACAAGTTTGAGGGTAAAGTACCTTGATCCTCATACAACTCATGAGGCTAGGTTGAACAATCGTCCTCTAGGAGTTCGACCTGAAAACTGGGAAGCATTTGTCCAACATAATATGGACCCTAAAACAATAGAGCAACGAAAAAAGAATATGGATGTGAGGAAGAAATTGAAAATTTACCATACTAGTGGCAGGTATGGCCACGCGAGATTAGAGGAGAAAATGGTAGGTATTGTTAAGTATTGGCATTTTTATATAATATAAATGTTCAGATTGCACTTTATCTCAAAATTGAACTATCAAGTGAAATTTGTGCAAATATAGAAACAACAGAGGAAGGAGGATGAGCCCCCGCCTACTAGGGCTGAAGTCTGGATAGAAGCACATAAACGGAAAGATGGATCTATCCCTAGTAGCGCGTGTCTTCACATATAGTGAGTTCATTGTCTTATACTTTTGTCAATATTATATAAAATATCATAAAAAGTTTACTTATATGATGTTTATATTTTGATAGGAAAAAATAGAAGACTTACTTTCTAGGCAGAATGAGGTAGATTCCCATGACATCCTCAATGATCCATTGGCCAAGGTATTTGGTGTTGATACCAAGGGTCGTGTTCGCGGTGTTAGTAATGTCGTATCAAGAACTCAAATTGTATTGTCCGCTCCAACGCTTGAGAAACTAGCTGCCAAAGATAAGAAAACTACTGGGCAATCAAATGAAATTAGGGATTTGAAGGACCAAGTAAAGTGCATTTTCGAAGAACTTGGTGGTATAAAACAAATGATTGAGGTAAAGATCAATTGAAACTATTGGAATTTTTAAAGATTTTCATTTTATTATATTTTTAAGAAAGTTGTACTGAAAGAATAACAAATGCTTTCAAATTGGGTATTACAGCAGCGATTGCCTTCAGGATCCCAAGTAGACACTTCGTTCCCACCAAAAATAAGAGACTCGATTGCGGTATCCAACACACTAAAGAGCAATGTACATTCAATGAGACTGCGGCCGTGCAAATTGATCTCTTGGCGTTAAGTGGTTGTTGCTATCAGAAGAGCTCATATTGGGAATGGGACCCAACTTATTCATTCTAAAGCTCTTCCGGAAGATGCATACAAGGTTACAATTGACGTCATTGAGAAAGGAGATGTTAACCTGCCTTATCCTGATGGTTATCATTCCATTTTGGGGGAAACTGGGAATGGGTCCTTTGTAGCATGGCCTATTGCCTCTACTAAATTCATTGACTAGATGGTTTAAAGGGCATTTTGTTAAACTTTGATTGTCTATAGTATGACGGTCTGTGCTATTTGTTCTTGTTTGTCTATGGAGTCTTTTGTTAACTTAATTTCAATCACTTGTCTATGTAGTTTCTCAATTGTATTTTGAAGGATTAATAGTGACGCACACTATTGAAATGGGGCTAACATATGATCTAATGTTACTTTTGAATTCATTAAATTATAGTCAGATCTATGCTATTTTTCTTTTTTTGTGTTTTTCCTATTTTTATCTCTTTCAGTGAAGCTTTGTGAACGAAGTCATGGACTCTCACATGTAGTGTTTCTGTTATTCACGTTTTCTCTATTTCTTCAATCCATACTAAGTTGTTGTGATTCATGTTTTTTATAGGCCTGACTGATATTTTATTGCTCAGATATAATTGATTCTCATTCAGAATATGATATGGTTATTCTTATATGATTCTGAATATATTTATTTGCAGGAGCATCTGGTTTGAAGCTGCAATTGCTGTTGCTGTTGCTCCACCTGTGGTAATTCCAGCTGGTAATTCCAAAGAACCATTCCTCTCTTAAAGTTATATAGATTAGACACTTGTTGAAACCTGTTTCATTGATTTCTTAAACCATTGTCAGCAATCATTTAACTTGGTTATTAAAGGGTACTTGTTAAAGCGTGGCAGCAAGCTTACCTATCCCTATAGCATTGTCAGCAAACATTTAGTTGAAAATGTTTTCAAATGTATTTATGAAGAAACTTGAACTCATGGTGTCAGCTACCCTATACTTAAAAGGATTACAGTCAAAAGTAAAATTTGACAATAATTATTCAGATCTGACATGTCATCATTAACACATTAAAGGTTATTAAAATGAGAGAAGATGTTGATAAATGTTTGGTGAACTTTTGCTTGAACTAGTGAGCTAATTGATCGTGGCAGTTGTGGCAGCATTTTGAATAATAATTTCAGTGTTTGGTATGGATCATGTCTGGGATGACTTGCACCTAGAGTGAGTTGGTTCTGTATTTTTTTACAGGTATAAGTGAGCGAGTGGCAGATATTAAAACCCATAGTCATGCAATGAAGTGCCTTACTACTTCCTCTGAGGCAGTAGGTCCAGGATTTGTTTTTTACACTTATTTGTGTGCACGAGGCCTCTTGAAGGAGGTATGAGAGACTTAGAGCACCATTTACTTGTTAACTGATTTAATATGATTTCTATGATGTGGATAATGCCCATATGCTTGTTACAATACCTTATCAAGAATGTGGATCTGTTTCTAGGTAAGCTACTCTCTGACACAACTAGCAAAGACACAACTGAACAAAAACAGGAGCACTTTTGGAACTAGTAGGTTTCTATGCTGAGACCCCTTCTATTTGTTTATGCTGCCGCTGCTAGTGCCCCTCAAAATTTGTTATTTTTGGCAAATTACATGTTAGTATCTGTTTATGTACACCTTGTGGAGCCCACCGACAGTGGATCCTGCGTAATTTATCATTATTGTCACTAGAACTTGGAAGACATTTCTTTGTGTACCAAATGATGATCCTGGTGATGAAATCAGGTTGAATATGGGGAGACTGATGCCTGGCTATCTGTGGAACTTATGTTTCATTTGAGTGTTCTCCCATTGACACGATAACTTACTAATATTAGTGGCAACCTGTGGGACAAAACTCTCCAAGTAAGTTCTCATATACTGTTATTCAGAAGATGTCTCTGTTCTTTGACTTTCTACCTACCACTAAATTGTCATTTCCAAAAGGGTGCGAGGGTACAAAGAGTGGAATTTATGTTGTTGCATGAATTTCATGCAAAGGTGTGTGGAATGTTGATATTCGAATATGGGTTCTTTTTGCTTACTTGTGTGGAAAGCTGCAATCGTTTTGGATTTTTTAGGGTAATTAACAGAAACTGGCTTTCAAATTGGATATTGGGTATCAAATAGAATACTGGGTCTAATACTTTTACCCCCTCGAATCACTATTAGAATTGACCTTTGAAAGGGGAGAAATGTGCACTATATGGCATGGTTTCCTATTGCCTAGCTGCTGCCAAACTACTTAAGCCAGGTATGGGGAAGCCTGCTTGTGAATGTGACCATATCATTGAATGTATTGTACTAATTTGATAGATTCCTTCTTTCTTTTTTATGGTCTTTCCAGATCTATTTGACGAAGGCCCCTCATATGTGGTAAGAAATTGACCCAATTCGAAGTGGGTGTTGGCTGAATCCTTTAAGGATTCAAAGAGATAAAGCAACATGGAAAATCTTAAGGGATATTGGTTCTTCTTCTTTCCTGACTTGGGCTTTTGAATGTTGCTTTTTTTTTTTTTTTTGGAATTGGAATGTTGAGAGTTGGAATGGAGATATGATTGGAGGGATTTTGTTTTGTAGCTTTGGTGAGATTTGTCTAACTTGTGGTAAGAAACCAAAAAGAAAAAAGAAAAATAGTTATAGAATGTGAGATTAGGGAGCTTCATAATTTAAAACAAAGGGAAGGACTGAATTGTCGTTTACTAACAATGATCACCTGATACCCTGTTTTGGTTGATTATCTGCTTCACTGTTAGCACCTCTTCTAACATGTTAATATCAAAGGTCCTTAGGGCATCCTACATCTCAATAATAACTGTGGTTGTTCTCTAATGGGCAGGGGACTGACCACTTACACAAATTATAGAAAGGTGGAGTTACCTTTGATGATGTCCTTAGGGTATCCAACATCTCATCTATAATGGTGGCTGCTCTCCAAAGGGCAGGGGACTGACCACTTGCCCAATTTATAGAAAGATGGAATGACTTTTGGTTATAAGGGGTATGAGGTTCCTTTAGACACTCCTAAGAACCCCACTCAGAACCCCTTTAATTCAGAAGAACTTATGATCTTCATGCCAACTGAGATTGAGATGCAGTCTGATGGACACATGACATCAGGAACTTAACAATTCCGTATGTATAACATTAGCTGGACATGTACTAATGACCATGCCTAGGACACTAGGATACTCCAACATTCACATGCAAGATTGGCCTTTTATGGGTGAACGTATGCGCACAGCTTTTTTTTCCTTTCTTGGTTCATGTTATGTTTTTTTATAATCTTTTTTCATGAAATTGTACTTGCAAGTGTTATCTTTGTCCAAATAGAATATGATCTATGTACTTGTATTTAATGCATGCACTCATGCATGTTGAAGCAAATTTTACCATCCTCAATGTATTGATGTAATACAACATATTCATTTCCAGTTCCTATTCCAAAGGCAGAATTCTGATCCTGTAGCTGGATGCCTGGTTCAAAATTAATGTGTTCTTTGTAGCAGTACCATGACATGACAATTAAATGTTTATTTTTTGTTCCAAAGGCAATCAAGGTTTGCTTGGTATAATGGTGGTTTATTTCACCCTCCCTCCTCTTTCTATAGGCACAGTGTTTGCTTATGGTGTTACAAGTAGTGGAAAGACCCATACAATGCATGTAAGCCTCTCAACCATTTGCTGGAACAATGTTTTTGTTTTGGTAGATAACATGGACCTTAATTACTAGATTTTACTGATCATATGCCTCACTATTAAAACTTATTGGACTCTTCATGCCTTAAAATGGTATAATATTTTATATTACTTGCACACATGTTCTTTGAGTTAAAATTACTTCAAAGAAGTCTTGGATGCATCTTTAGTGAGAGCTTAATTTTCCAACCTGGTGGGTTTACCATTGAATATAGCTTTACATGCACCCTGATGCAAAACAACTTCTTTACCAGTACTGTGGGTTTACCACTGAATCTGAGGAGATGCTAGAGCTGCAATCCTCTGTGATGGACTTGTCTAAATAACCAAACTTGGTGAATGTGTTCTGTTCACTTGTGCTGAGGGGGTCACTGTTGAGCAGAATTTGAGTTGGGTTTTGAGAGGGGATAGGTGAAAATTAAGTTTAGAGGTAAACTAATTGGAGGGGAATTACATCTTGAGGACCCAAACAGCAGCGATAAAGCTTGATGATGTTTTTCATTACAAGTTTCCTTTTGAACTTGTTTGCCCTGTGCTATGATTGTGTTAAATATTCATCCAGTTTCTCTCTCTTGTCTAGAACTCTAGTTCAATTTCTCTTTGTTATCAAATGACACAAACCTGCGTTCAAATTTCAGATTTATCAACAAGTTTTAATAACCGTGACTTATTATGTTTATCTTTTTCCTGGGTTCTATAAAAACACAGTTACTTCCAATGATTTGAAACTAGCCGACATCTGACCGCGAGCTGACCGAATTTGACACCATTGCCCATTTTGAAGAAAATTTGTAAGAATGAAAACGAGAACATGTTAAGTGACCTTTAGCCTGATATTGTGCACTCGAAACCTGAGATGTCTTTTAGCTTCGGGGGCACCGATTCTCTTTTAATTCCAACATTTAGGGTTACGTTTACACAAAGATCAACCAAATGGTCCTTACATGTGCTTGATAGACTTTTTGTTCATACTTTAACTTTTGATACAATGAATATCATTGTGTATTCGTTTTGAATGTTATGTACAAGCTTGTTTGAAGATTTGTTCCAAAAGTAAAAAAAAAAAGAAGGGGTCACTTCCTAAGCGTGTTATGCATATTAATTATGCCTTTTGCTAGTTGTGTTTGTCGTGTTTTGATAAGTGATTTTCCCCTTTTATCTTGACATGTTTAGATAGTGTTTTGCGTGTTTTGTGCATTCATGAATTTAAGCTTGGACTGCCTTTTCAGTTTGATCCACTGTCTGGGGGTCGTTAAACATGTGGACTATCTGCAGATTGGTCGTGTATTTTATTACACATCGTGTGTGTCCGGTTCTACGGCCGGAATCCCTGTACATGTGGGAATCGTGTCGTGATTATATTATGTATATTATGCTTGTTGTGCGTGCTTGCTCTTTTCATTATAAATGATAGAGAAATTATGGGCTCTTTGTAGATTTACTATTCATGATATTATAAGTATTCATGTCAGTTTTGTTCGTATTTTGAAATGTACCTTAGTCATGTAACTGTTTCCAATTCAGCAAAATGTTTAATTGGTTTCTCTAAACATTCACTTCTTACATGCTCATGCCTAAATTGATTACCTGCCAAACCGTCGTGTTTCACCCTTGTATGTTGGTGTCCAGGTGCAGGAGACGTTGCCTTTGAGGACAAGCGTCCGGAGGAGGCTCTTGAGCCACCCCCAGTCAGAGAGTGGCAACCCGACGATGTCAACTAGACGTTGGGCGGGTTCTTGAGTTTCGCTACATTTTGGAATTGGGTTCTTTTATTATTTTGAGAATTGTATTGGCCTTTATTGGCCTCTTATGAGATGTAACTAAACTTAACTTACTTTTGTGTTAGTCTCATAACTTGAATTATGATGGGAATGGCATGTTAACTCCTTTCTTTTGATACTATGTCTCGATATTATTTGTCATAGCACTTAAAAATTTATTGGTGCTTATCTTGATGTGATTTACTACACGCTTCCACAAACTTGATCATGTGAGACAGATTATGCGTGTTTCGAGAATCCTCACCACGGGAACCTGTGGGAAAGCAAACCAACAACAAAACAATCGTCGCGAGCCCGGGATCCGTTCCGGGGTCGCGATAGGACTGGTATCAGAGCAGGACTTATTTCAGGCACTTAAAAGAAACTAGAAAGGTCTTAGGAATGTGGCGAGGATTCGTGAGTTCGATAGATTCGTTTGGTATAGGACCTTTGAAACCCTTATACCATGTTGATTGTGTACTAACACCTTGTTTTACAGCATTATGCCTCCAAGAAAATTCCAAACAACAATGCTTCAGGCAGTAATCATAATGAGTTAGACACGACCAATACCCCAACAACTACAGAGTTCCAAGAACTCATGCAAACTATGATAGAACAACAAAGGCAGGCAAATGAGACTCAAGCAAATTTCAAGAACAGCTAGCAAAGAAGGATGAAGAAATGGCACAAGTTCAGAGACAACTCTTGGAAGTTCTTCAGAACAGGAATCAAGCTCCACAGCCTCAACCTTTGGGTCCACAGATTGTTATCCACAATAGGGATCATGACCCTAATGCGCTATTTGAGAGGTTCAGGAAGAGAGCACCGAAGGAATTTTCGGGCAATGAGGACCCATTAGTTGCAGATGATTGGCTGGCTAATACCGAGAAAATCTTTGATGTCTTTACGTGCACTGGGAGACAGAAGGTCAACCTCACAGCTTCACTATTCTATGGGCTTGCTGATCGGTGGTGGCAAACGGTTAAGGACCCATACACGGTAATGGCTAACGAAGATGCGTGGGCAGCATTCAAGATACAATTCCAGGATAAGTACATTCCTTCCCATGTTAAGAGGCAGAAGGCTATTGAATTCCAGCAGCTTAAGCAAGGCAACATGACTGTGCTAGACTATGTCACCAAGTTCGGAAGGTTGGCTAGATATGCTACCAAGTTGATTGACACTGAGCAGAAAAAGATAACAAAGTTCTTGGAAGGGTTGAATCCGATTATCATGAGAGATGCCATAGGAGTAGTTCCACCAGCTACATATGATGAGGCTGTCAAACTGCCATATAAGTTTGAGGATATTAACAACTTTATCGTTCTAGACAGGAAGCAACACTACCAGCAGCAGAATCAGAAGCAGCACCATAACAAGAAACCGAAGCAAGAGCACAGTCAAGTGAGACAGGGTTGTGGTCACTGTGGCAAGAACCACAAAACTCATGAATGTCATAAGGCCATAGGTACCTGTTTCAAATGTGGGACTATGAACACTGCAATCAAGGATTGCCCACAACTTCAGAACCAAGGAAATAGAAACCAACAGCAGAGACAAGCAGCTCCTCAGAATCAAGCACCAGTTCAGAATCAAGTTAGGCCACCTCAACAGCAACAGTAGGCTAGACCACCAGCACATAATCAGAATGCTCGTCCTCCACAACAGAACAGACATGGCCAAGGAAGGCAAAATAAAGCACCGAATAGACTACAGATGCATGGACGGTTATATTATCTCAACCGTGTGGATGCTGAAGCTGCAGGAGACGTGGTGGAAGGTAAATTTCTTGTTTGTGGAGTAGAAGCAAAGATTTTATTTGACCCTGGATCCGCACATTCGTTTTTATCTCCTACTTTTGCTAAGATGATTGATGCACCACATAGTGAATTGGATTATATTCTGATTGTCACCACACCAGTAGGGAAACAAGTTGTGTGTAGAACCTATTACCCTAGCTGTACAGTTTTGTTAGGAGGCCAACCTCATTGTTTTGGACATGCATGATTTTGATATCATTTTAGGCATGGATTGGTTAGAAGCATATCAGGCCACCATAGATTGTTTTAGTAAAACCATAACATTCAGATTCCAAGGACCACAAGCAGAATTGATATTTCAGGGGAACAAGAGGAAAACTCAGGCGGGATTTATTTCAGTGTTGAAAGCGAGCAGATGTATTCAGAGCGGATGTCAAGCATTTATTGCGTTTATCACGGAGGATAAACAGTCCCAAGGGATGGAGGATATCCCCATTGTCTGTGAATTTCTGGATGTTTTTCCAGAAGAAATCTCGGGATTACCACCAATTAGAGAAGTTGAGTTCACAATTGAGCTCCTACCAGGACGGCTCCGATCTCCATTGCGCCATACAGAATGGCTCCAGCAGAAATGGGTGAACAAAAACTCCAATTGCAGGAATTGTTGAGTAAAGGCTTCATTAGGCCAAGTGTTTCACCTTGGGGTGCACCGGTGTTGTTTTTGAAAAAGAAGGATGGAAGTTTGAGAATGTGCATTGACTACAGGAAATTGAACCATGTGACCATGAAGAACAAGTATCCATTGCCAATGATAGACAAATTATTTGATCAATTACAAGGAGCAGCCTGTTTTTCCAAGATAAACCTAAGATCAGGGTACCATTAGTTGAGAGTTAGAGACTCAGATATTCAGAAAACGGCCTTTAGAACAAGATATGGGCATTACGAGTTCATAGTGATGCCCTTTGGTTTGACGAATGCACCCGCAGTCTTTATGGCTCTTATGAACAAAGTCTTTGCACCCTATTTGGATCACTCTACAGTAGTATTCATTGATGACGTCCTGGTGTATTCCAAGAGTAAGAAGGAGCATAAAGAACATTTGAGGATAGCGTTACATCTTTTGAGGGACAACCAGCTTTATGCAAAACTCAGTAAGTGTGAATTCTGATTAGAGCAAGTTGCTTTTCTAGGCCACATCATCTCCAGAGAAGGTTTAGCAGTTGATCCAGCCAAGATAGAGGTAGTTGTTAATTGGGTGAGGCCAAGCAGTGTGACAGAAATCAGAAGCATTTTGGGGTTAGCAGGCTATTATAGAAGATTTGTCCAAGGTTTTTCGTCCATTGCAACACCATTGACGAAGTTGACCAGGAAGAGTGTCCCATTTGTTTGGACCGAACAGTGTGAAATAAGTTTTCAAGAGTTGAAAGGAAGGTTAACCACAGCTCCAATTCTTACATTACCATCGGGCAACGACAGATTTATTGTTTATACAGATGCTTTGAATGTGGGACTGGGTTGTGTATTGATGCAGGATGGCAAGGTGATTGCTTATGGCTCGAGACAGTTGAAGGATCATGAGAAGAACTATGCAACTCATGACTTGGAATTGGCAGCAGTTGTATTTGCTTTGAAGATGTGGAGACACTACCTCTACGGAGAGAAATTTGAAGTCCATTCAGATCATCGAAGTTTACAATACTTATTTTCGCAGAAGGACTTAAATATGAGATAGAGACGGTGGATGGAGTATATCAAGTATCATCCAGGCAAAGTGAATGTTGTAGCTGATGCATTGAGCAGAAAATCAGTGGTCATGGCCAGTTTGAGAGGGATGGGTGTTTTACAGTAGATTGAAGAATTGGGTGTACAAGTACAAACCTTGAAACTGGGAGCAATGTTAGCAAACATGACAATATCATAACCTACCTTCATCCAGCAGATCAAGGAAAGTCAGTTGCAAGACCCAGACTTGGCAAAGATAATGGAACATATCACAGAACGTCCAGATTTCAAGATGGTGAATGGGGTACTGTATTTCCATGACCGGTTGTGTGTACCAAATGTGGATGGCCTGAAGAATGAAATAATGAATGAGGCTCACAATACAAGGTACTCGATGCATCCCGGTAGCATGAAGATGTACCATAATTTGAAGAATAGATTTTGGTGGAACAACATGAAGAGAGAGATAACAGCTTTTGTGTCTCGTTGTCTAACTTGCCAGTTGATTAAAGCAGAGCATCAGAAGCCCCCAGGTTTGTTACAACCGTTCGAGATTCTGGAATGGAAATGGGAGCACATCACCATGGATTTCGTATCCGGTTTGCCGAATACCAAGAAGGGGAATAACGTAATTTGGATTATTGTAGATCGTCTGACAAAGTCTGCTCATTTCACTCTGATGAAGACAGGGAATATGAAGCATATGGCACCACTTGCAAAACTATTTGTTGATGAGATTGTTAGTAAATATGGTCAGCCCGTCTCCATTACTTCAGATAGAGACAGTAGGTTTGTTTCAAAATTTTGGCAAACTCTTCATGAGTCTATTGGTACCAAACTTCAGCTCAATACAGCTTATCATCCTCAGACCGATGGTCAGTCAGAAAGGACGATACAGACTCTCGAAGACATGTTACGTGCTTGTGTATTGGATTTCAAGGTTCAGTGGGATGAGTGCTTACCGCTTTGTGAATTTGCATAATAGCTACCACTCTAGCATCGACATGGCACCTTTCGAGGCACTCTATGGTAGAAGATGCAGAACTCCGGTTTGCTAGGAAGAAGTCGGTGAGCATAGTTTTCATGGACCGACAATAGTTGGAGAGACAACTGACAAGGTCAAGCTGATTCAGGAACGTTTAAAGATTGCCCGAAGTAGGCAGAAGAGTTATGCAGACACTCGTCGGAGAGAATTACAGTTTCAAGTGGGTGACAAAGTGTTCTTGAAGTTCTCACCAGTTAGAAGGGCAAATTGTCTAGAAGATTTATTGGTCCGTATGAGATTTTGAACAAGATTAGAGAGGTTGCTTATAGACTTGCGTTACCGCAGGAACTCTCCGGGGTGCACAATGTATTTCATGTTTCTATGCTCAAGAAATATGTTTCTAATCCTTCACATATACTACAGCACGAGCCTTTGGAGATTCGAGAAGATGCCTCGTACGTAAAAAGCCGATCAAGATCATTGATACCAAAGAGCAAGAATTGAGAAATCAGACTATTCATTGGGTCAAGGTACTTTGGGAAAATCACGAGCCAGAGAAAGCCACATGGGAATTGAGAGATCAAGTGCATAGGAAGTATCCACAGCTTTTACCAGAGGTAAATGTTCATTTTATTTGGTGGACAAATATCCTAAGGGGTGGAGGATGTTATCGTTGGGTTAGAAATAATTAGTTTCGAGATCTCAAAACCATGTCAAAAATATACTTTTTGGAAATTAGATTTTTCAAGGATCATTTTATCCTTCTTCGTCGAATTTATTCGAGGCCCGTAAGATCATGTTTTTGTCAATGCAAGGTTTAGGCTCATTGGGCCCCATTTGCAAGTGTTTAAAGTCAACTCTTTCTCTTTTCACTCTTTTCACTCTCAAACCCTAACCCTAGAGCACCAAGAAGAGAAAACCCTTTGCCCTCTCACTTTCTTCCTCTTGAATGCACAAGGTAGAAGACTCCAAATGAAATTCCAAGACCATCATCTTCTTCCTCTCATCCCAAGCTTCCATTAATACAAGTTTCTTGAAGTTTCTAGTTGGGCAAGCTCTTCATTTTCTTCCTTCCCTCTTGGTTATGCATCTCTAGGTAAGAACTCCAACCCATCTTTTAATGGAGCCTTTTTGGTTCCTAAAGATTTTATTTTTCATGTTTGCAAGCCCCTTTTGTGAAAATGGGTTTCTTGTTTTCAAGTTTGAGTGAGTTTTGAATGGGTTTTCATGGGTTTTGTAGTCTTTGGGCTTAGCTTGAGTGGAAGTTCTTGAAGAAAGGTTTGTGGCATCTTGGACTAAGGCAAGTAAACAATCTAGGATGGATGTTAGCATGTGTGCATTTAGTTTGTTTTCTTTTCATTCTCTTCATTTCATTGGAAATATATGTCTTGAATGGAAAATTTGGGGATTTTGTTTTAGATTGGAGAATGAGAATGTGATGTCTCAATTTGTGCTATGAAATGTGTGTTTTATCCCTTGGAGAGCATGTAGGCTTAGGGAAGTGCAGGTTGAATGGGAGTCAAGAAGAAGGGGAAAAAGAAATGTAAAAATCTTAATTAAAATGCACTTCCCGTGCAGTTTCGGTGAGCCGCTGGTCAACTGGCGGCTAGCCGAAATCCCCATTTCCGCTAACCGCGAACTAACCGAGCTCGGCGGTTCCTTTTCCAAAAGCTAGCATGTGCATCAGGGTTCAGCGGTCAGCTTACGGCTAGCCGCCAGGTCCCATTTCAGCCAACTGAAGTCAATTCGGTTTCTTTTCCAGAGAGCTGCATTTGGACCTGGGTTTCCAGCGGTCAGCCTGTCGGTCAACTGGCAGCTAGCCCCCAGATCCTTGTTTGGCTAGCCGACATCTGACCTCGAGCTGACCGAATTTGACATCATTGCCCATTTTGAAGAATATTTGTAAGAATGAAAACTAGAACATGTTAAGTGACCTTTAGCGTGATATTGTGCACTCGAAACCTGAGATGTCTTTTAACTTCGGGGGCACCGATTCTCTTTTAATTCCAACATTTAGGGTTTCGTTTACACAAAGATCAACCAAATGGTCCTTACATGTGCTTGATAGACTTTGTGTTCGTACTTTAACTTTTGATGCAATGAATATCATTGTGTATTCGGTTTGAATGTTATGTACAAGCTTGTTTGAAGATTTGTTCAAAAAGTTTAAAAAAAAAGGGTCACTTCCTAAGCGTGTTATGCATATTAATTATGCCTTTTGCTAGTCGTGTTTGTCATGTTTTGATAAGTGATTTTCCCCTTTTATCTCGACATGTTTAGACAGTGTTTCGCGTGTTTTGTGCATTCATGAATTTAAGTGAACACCACTGAGCTTGGACTGCCCTTTTAGTTTGATCCACTATCTGGGGGTCCTTAAATATGTGGACTATCTGCAGATTGGTCGTGTATTTTATTACACATCGTGTGTGTCCGGTTCCGCGGCCGGAATCCCCGTATATGTGGGAATCGTGTCTTGATTATATTATGTATATCGTGCTTGTCGTGCGTGCTTGCTCTTCTCATTATAAATGATAGAGAAAGGATGGGCTCTTTGTGGATTTACTATTCATGATATTATAAGTATTCATGTCAGTTTTGCTCGTAGTTTGAAATGTACCTTAGTCATGTAACTGTTTCCAATTCAGCAAAATGTTTAATAGGTTTCTCTAAACATTCACTTCTTACATGCTCATGCCTAAATCGATTACCTCTCAAACCGTCGTGTTTGACCCTTGTATGTTGGTGTCCAAGTGCAGGTGACGTTGCCTTTGAGGAGGAGCGTCCGAATGAGGCTCTTGAGCCACCCCCAGTCAGAGAGTAGCAACCCGACGATGTCAACTAGACATCGGGCGGGTTCTTGAGTTTCGCTACATTTTGGAATTGGGTTCTTTAATTGTTTTGAGAATTGTATTGGCGTTTATTGGCCTCTTATGGGATGTAACTAAACTAAACTTACTTTTGTGTTAGTCTCATAACTTGAATTATGATGGGAATGCGATGTTAGCTCCTTTCTTTTGACACTATGTCTTGATATTATTTGCCATAGCACTTAAAAAAAATTTGGTGCTTATCTTGATGTGATTTACTACACGCTTCCGCAAACTTGATCATGTGAGACAGATTCCGCGTGTTTCGAGAATCCTCACCACGGGAACCTGTGGGAAAACAAACCAACAACAAAACAATCGTCGCGGGCCCGGGATCCGTTCCGGGGTCGCGACATTTGTAGTTGAGTATTTGTGTGCATTTTCAAAGACAATATAATCTCAGATCTACTTTTCAAAACCTTTGTGTGCAAAGGTTTAGAATACAAGTTATGGGTGAAGATTACAGTCTTCATAGTTGTAGAATTAGAACTCAGATAAAGATTGAATTTAAGAATTAATGAACATACCCAGCATAGTCCTAGTTAAATAGACTTGAAGAAATTTGATGGAACTTCAAACTGAAAAATTGTAAGACGAGGACTAAAGGCTAAAGCACACTTCCCAAGTTGGCACCGGATTCAGAATCTTAGACTGCCTTGTAGATTGGAATCAATCTGGAAGTAGATTTTAAATTTTGTTGCTAGTTGCTTACATTATCTGGTGCAGACAGGGAACTTTGACAGATACAAGATACAAATCAGGAAATCAAAGAATCACCGATTCCAACTCAGATCAACCTAGCACAACATGTGTATTTAAGGTTGAGTTGGAATTTGCAGCATCACTGAGAGAACCAGGTTAAGAACAAATCTTTAGACCCAGTTCTGAAATCCAACAATCACAGAATTTTCAGACTAGGGTTGAGACTGAAGGTTCGAATCCAAACTAAGCCTCTTGCAAGTTCTTGATCAAATTCTATGATGCATGCTTTTAGGGGCTGAGATTTGTTTCGAGAAATTGAAGCTTGGGAAGGGAAATCAAAATCATATTTACCATATTAGTTCTCTGTACCTGCCTAAAGCTTTGACTCAATTTTCTTTTGATCATTGTTGTTGGACCGGGCTATGGGTTTGAAGACAGATCCAATCTTTAGTGAGAAACAGTTCTGTATGCAGCAATTAGTTCAATGAGAAAGATGACTAGGATTGTACTTAACATGGCTGAATTACAAGTGAGGATAATGCGTTGTCCGATAAACCAAGTAGAAGGAAATGGAAAACACATCAACTTTCCTTTTTATTGAAAATAATCAAACGATTTCACAATGGAGAACTAGCAATTTTCATAAAGAACTAGAGCAATCTTGCATAATTATAACCCTAACCCTCCATCTTTCCTACTTTAAATCTGTAAGTGCCTAAAAATTACGGACTTAGTTAATGGAGGATTAAACTCCTGATTTGAGGTTTTGGGGAAGATAAGGGGAAAGGATCGAGCCTCCAGTGACCTGAAAGGAAGAAGATAACAGTCAGAGACCCTGGCTATGGGCAGCCGAAGGTCCTCCGACGCTCAAGTCAGTGCGAGAATTGAAAGGGAATGAAGGAAGAGAGTGCTCAGAAGGGAGGATTATGCGTACCCTACATGGTTTGCGTTCATGCAATATATAGTCGTGAAAGTCATCATGGCACTGTCCACATGAAGGGATGGGAGTCCCATCAGCATGTATTCGTACCTCCTTAGTGGGGGTAGGTAAAAAGGGAATGTCCCATCGGACCAGCACCCCCAGTCTATGGACATGACTTTAGATAAGGCGTGCTTCTTATCTAGGTCCGGCGCCCACTATGTTGTCAGTTTGCCGATCCCGTCATGGCAGCGCATTTATGGCCACATAAATGGCTGAGTGACAGGAACCGAGGTCGGGCAGAAGCGAAGACCGAGATCGGGGGCTCTTGACGCAGCCACCGAGACTCGCTCCATGACTTCTTCCGAGATGGCGTCGCGGCCGAACTTGGATGCCCCTGAGACCGATGGTAAACCGAGACTGGATGACCAACCAAATCCTTGAGCACGGAACGTCCCCACACAATTTCCCCCTAGCTTCCGACCTCTTGGGCTTTATCCGAGGTCGGGAGATAAGATTTGGAAGTGATGGAGCCGTCCTTTCGTATCTTGCATTTATGAGGTCTTCATCATGATGCTCCTTCATCTGCCCTAGGCAATGAATAAGGCGCCATAATTGCCCTGTCTTGTTAAGCACGTGGGACGCCGTTCCGTATGACCGAGGTGATAAATACTGTACCAGAGGCGTGGTGAGAGATGAACCGTCACTGCCACGTGGAATCCTCCATCTGGCCATACGCCGGGATCGAAGCGACGCGTGGCGAGTCTCGAAGAGACGCCTCGCGTGCGTAGTATTTTAAGCAGGGTGTCCCTTTTATAAAACGGGGGTGTCATTCTCCTTTCCTCCCTTACCCTAGCTCTTGCCTGAAGGAGATCTTGTTGAAGTGCTGAAGAACATTTTGCTGAGCACCTTGCTACAACTTCACCCAAGTCAGAGGACCACCGATCTTGGAGGCTTCCCCTTCTGCTTCCTACTTCCTGCCTTCTCGTCTTCTGCAGCCCTCCTTATTTTTTCTGTGAGTTCCATTCCTTGCCTTTGCTACTCCTTCATACCCCTCCTTTTCTTTGTTTTCAGAGGGTTTTGGCCCTTTAGGGTTTTTCCAATTTTTCGCCTATTTTCTCTTGCTCCTTAGCCTCTTCAAGAAAGATGGGGGCTTATAGCCACTGGTTAGAGGGTCCTGCAGCCCTGGAGGCTTTCAGGTCGTCGTTTAAGATTCCGGCCGACGTCTTGGTTAAACCCGACGATCTCGGGGACCTCCCCGGTGGCCTTTCCCGGTATAATGAATGGATGCCTTTCCCCCTGCTGTCGGTGTGTGAAGGGGGAGTTAGGTTCCCTATCCACTGGCTTCTCCGATCCTGCCTCAATGCCTGGAAAATCTGCCCCTTTCAGCTAATGCCGAATGGCTTCAAAATAATAATGGGCGTGGCTGAGCTGAACTGGATTCTGGATATCAACCTCGGTGTGCACGACATAGAAGATGTCTATGATATCTGCAAGGCCGCAGGGGCCGAGGACGCCTATTATCTCCGAGTGAAAGCCAGGCGCCGTCCTTTGGTGAACGCCCTGGAGGATTCCACCAAATACGCTGGAGATGACCGTATTTTGGTCTCGGGGAACTGGGAATTCAAGGGGACCGAGACTGAGGAAGATCGGAGAATCCAGGTTCCGCGGAAGCTCGGGACCCCCCCTAGTAAATGCCCGCCACTCTAGGTTTTGCTTGTATTGCCTTTGCTCATCGTTGAGCCGAACTGACGCCCTTACCTTTTTCCTGCGCAGGTATTCAGAAGAGGAGGAGGGAGGCCGGCTTCGACAAGTGGAAATGAAACGACGCGTGGTTAGAGAAGATTGATTGCTACCACGGTCACTTTGACCTAGCTGCCTTCTCTCTACTTGGGTACAAGCCGCGGTACCGGTCTTATACCAATAAGACTGCCGAGGTCCCCCTTGCGCCGGTAGGGGAGGTCGTACTCGCGCTTGCCGAGACCAGCGGTCAAGCCACGGAGTCCCAAGACCCAATTGTTATCACCGACAGCCCTCCTCATTCCCGAGGCCAAGAAGAAGAGGAGATGGACGGACAGCGCCCTCCCTTGAAGAACCTGGGGACCGCGATATTCGGGGGCCGAGCTCCCCCTGCCCCCAAGCGCGCCCTCGGTGGGTCAAGCACCGGCCCGGGCTCCGTTGTTAGCGCCTCCTCCGGCTCATCGGGAGCAGCGTCGGGAGCGGCTGGGGCCACCACCGTCAAAGCTAAGGGGAGGTCGGTAGAACACCCCAAGGACGTCCGACCGCCCAAGGAACCTCGTCCGCTTAAGGACAGCAGGCCACGGGTGGTCGAGCCTGCGAAGGAGGCTCTGCTGATTCCGCCGCAGCCGCAGAGGGAGACTCGGTCTCGATCCGTTGAGTCCGGAAAGGAGGGCGGGGGGCCCCCTCCCGAGAAGAGACCTCGTCTGGTGGGCGAGGAGGGGAGGCCCCAAGGAGCGGAGGCGCAGGCCGAACCTTCCGTGCCGGCACCCTGGAGGCCCAACTTTGACCTCAACCCGAACGAGCCCATGACCATGGGAGAGCGGCTGGGGGCCAGCTGGGAGTCGGTTGTGGCCCTAGCTCGGGGATGTGCCCTCCCCCTGGACATGGAAAAGCATAAGAAAGTTGGGTCATCGGGTCTACTTCATCAGACGATGAGGGCGTCGCTTGAGGTAGCTTTTTCCTCCTTCTGGTTTCAAATTTCTGACTCCTGGTTGCTCGAGTTGATCCCCTTACTATTTTTATCTTTTTGCAGAATGTACAGAGGACTCAAGTACTGATGGATAGGCTGGAGGAAAGAACTGCCTACATCGCCACCTTGGAGAAGGAGAAGAAGAAAATGGGGGCTGCGTTAGAGGCGAGCGCAGCTGAAATAAAGAAGTCAGAGGAGAAACTCGCCCAACACGCAACGGAGCAACAGGCGGCAAAGACCGAAATTATCAAGTTGCGGGGCGAGAACAAAAACCTGAGGGGTGCTGCTGATGATAAGGCTAGGAGGACGACTGAACTGGAGGCCGAGCTTGCAGCGAGGGGGGTCGAGCTCGCGAAGAGGGAGGCCGAGCTTGCTGAAAAGCGGAACGAACTGGCCAGGAAGGAGGCCGAGCTCGAGGCCTCCAGGAAAGAGAGGGCCGATGTCGAGTCCACCCTGAGGGCCCAGGCCGCGAAAGCTTATCAAGATGGAGTGGACTGGGCATCGGAGGAGTATGTGGCTCAAATTACGGATTTGAGCCCGGTGCTGTTCGAGATGGGGTGCAAGGAGGCTCTCCGCAAATATGGGGTTTCTGAGGACGATCCCATATTCGCGGATCTTCCTAAGTTCCAGCCTGCAGTGCCGAGTTCAGGATCAGAGCCTGGCTCCAATCCTCCTGGGACACCTATCGAAGTTCCAGACGTGCCCCCTCCTTCTCCGATCCCTGCCGAGGCCGAAGCGACCCAGGCTCCTTCTCTGGCTCCTCCATCTGATGCTTCTACCCCGTCAGATCCTCCAGCCCCAAAAAATACAGAAGCGGCGCCCGAGAAGCAATAGGATTTTGTTTCTTTTTTCTTTTGATGTAATTTTTTTTTTCTTTCCTTTCGGATTGTAAAAAAGAACTCTGTATTATCCTTCCATTAATGAAAAGACAAATTTTTCTTTTTGATTCTTCAACTGTTTCCATATCTCTTTCTTTTTGGTGCAAAAACTTGCAAGTCTTTGAGGTCGGTAAAGCATATCTAGGCTTTAACCCTCTCTTCTGTCTCAGGAAGGAATTTACAGTTAGTTTGGGCTCATACCCTGAGATGCGGCCCATTCGCTGGAGAGCTGGGGTCGTATCTTTATTTTTGGAGAGCATTCCTTGGTGGCTCGAGGGGGCCTGGACCATCCTAGATGGTCCTACTCGCATCCCGTGGCGATTGTTGCTTGGTGTTGCTGCGAGGGACAAAGCCTTGGCCCTGCGACTGGTTTCTAGGAGGCTGGCGCGAGGGCCGGAGCCTTGGGGAGTCGGTCCTGTGACCGAACTCAAAGAGGCTGGCGCGAGGGCCGGAGCCTTGGGGAGTGGGTCCTGTGACCGAACTCAAAGAGGCTGGCGCGAGGGCCGAAGCCTTGGGGAGTTGGTCCTGTGACCGAACTCAAAGAGGCTGGCGCGTGGGCCGGAGCCTTGGGAAGTTGGCCCTGTGACCGAACTCAAAGAGGCTGGCGCGAGGGCCGGAGCCTTGGGGAGTTGGTCCTGTGACCGAACTCAAAGAGGCTGGCGCGAGGGCCGGAGCCTTGGGGAGTTAGTCCTGTGACCGAACTCAAAGAGGCTGGCGCGAGGGCCGGAGCCTTGGGGAGTTGGTCCTGTGACCGAACTCAAAGAGGCTGGCGCGAGGGCCGGAGCCTTGGGGAGTTGGTCCTGTGACCGAACTCAAAGAGGCTGGCGCAAGGGCCGGAGCCTTGGGAAGTTGGTCCTGTGACCGAACTCAAAGAGGCTGGCGCGAGGGCCGGAGCCTTGTTTACAACTGGAAAGATATAAGGCAGATCTTTGTGAAAAGGTTCCTCTTTATTGATCAACCATTTTGAATACAACTAGAAGTAATATTTCTTGAGGTGTGTAGCGTTCCACGGTCGCGGCAACTCCCTGCCGTTCATCCCTTCAAGTCTGTAGGCCGATCTTCCTGAGACTGAGACCACTTTGTAGGGGCCAAGCCAGTTTGGCGCAAGTTTACCTTCGTTGGGATCTTTATCAGCTGGGAGCGCTTTCTTCAAGACTAGTTCTCCAACTGAGAACCTTCTTTCTCTAACCTTCTAATTATATCCTCAGGACAGCTGCCGTTGATATGCCGCCAGACGTACGGACGCTGCTTCCCTTCGTTCCTCGGCCAGGTCGAGCTCTCTGGCGAGGTTTATTTCGTTCTGCCCTTGATCGAAGAGGTTCGTCCTCAATGTTGGGAGGCCAACTTCGAGAGGGATCACGGCCTCCATCCCATAGGCCAATGAAAAAGGAGTCGCTGAAGTGGACTGCCTCGGAGTGGTTCTGTATGCCCAGAGGACACTTGGCAATTCTTCTACCCACCTGCCTTTAGCTTTATCGAGTCTCTTTTTGAGTCCATCCAGCACCACCTTGTTTGAGATTTCTGCCTGCCCGTTGCTCTGTGGGTAGGCCGGAGTCGCATAAAGGTTCCTGATACCGTGCTCCTGGCAGAAAGTTCTGAAGAGTTTTGAATCGAACTGGGTCCCGTTATCCGAGACCAGAGCCCTAGGGATCCCGAACCTTGTGATGATGTTTTTCCACACAAAATTCTTTGTGTCGTGTTCGGTGATGGAGGACAAGGCCTCTGCCTCTATCCATTTTGTGAAGTAATCAGTGCCCACCATTAACCACCTCTTGTTCCCTGGACTACGGTGAAAAGGACCCACGATGTCCAGCCCCCACTGGGCGAAGGGCCACAGACTGGAGAGGGGACTAAGGTCCCGAGTTGGCTGATGCAGGGAATGGGAGAACTTCTGGCATTTCTCACACTTTCTGGCGTAGAGCTGGGCATCCTTCTGCATGTAAGCCCACCAGTAGCCCTGGCTAATAGCTCTGTAAGCCAGTGACCTTCCCCCGATGTGGCTTCCACAGATTCCTTCGTGAATTTCAAAGAGGAAGTCCTCCACTTTGCTCGGATGGACGCATTGGAGGTATGGTCCTGAATAGGATTTTCTGTAGAGCTTCTCGTCCGGTGATAGCCAGAAGTGAGCTGCTTTCATCCTGACCTTGTGAGCTTCAGTCTTGTCTTCGGGGAGCTTATCTTCTTTCAAGAATGTCACGATTGGGTCCATCCAGCTTGGACCGAGATCAGTGCACAAAACTTGCCGAACTGGGAGGGACTCTATGCTCGGTCTTTCCAATGCCCCTACATCAACTGTCCTTCTCTTCCCAGCTTCTACGGCCGAGGCCAAGCTTGCTAGGGCGTCCGCATGGCGATTAGACTCCCTGCCGATCTGCCTGACTTCAGCTTTTTCAAACTGGGAGAGGAGTTGCCTGGTGTGGGCTAGGTAGGCCATCATTCTTTCATCTCTGGCCTGGTAATCTCCACTCAGCTGACTCGTCACCAACTGGGAGTCACTGAAGACTACCACCCGGCGTGCCCCCAGTATTCTTGCACTACCGAGACCAGCGATCAGTGCTTCGTATTCTGCTTCATTATTTGATGCCTTGAAGCCCAGGGTCAGTGCTTGCTCAATGACTAGTCCTTCTGGAGATTGAAGGACAACGTCGGCGCCTGCTCTTCTGGTTGTTGACGATCCGTCAACGAAGACTTTCCAGGCTGACTTAAGGAATTTTTCCCACGACTGGTCTTCCTCGGTCTCGGTTTCAGTTTCGTCATTGCTCTTGGGGTCCCCCAGTTCGGTATCGAGCGAGGTCGGTGCCGAACTAGGGGAGGTGAACTCGACGACGAAGTCTGCCAGGACCTGTGCCTTGATTGCCGTTCTGGGTTTATACTGGATATCGAACTGACCCAGTTCGACGGCCCATTTGGAGATGCGACCAGAAAAGTCCGCCTTGCGGAAGAGGGATTTGAATGGGAATTCCGTGATGACCACCACCGTGTGTGTCTGGAAGTAATGGGAGAGCTTGCGAGAAGCGCTGATCAGTGCTAGTGCTAGCTTTTCAAGTGGCAGGTACCTGGTCTCAGCGTCGAGCAGGGTTTTACTGGTGTAATAGATGGGATACTACTGCTTGTCGCTTTCTCGAACTAGTACCGAGCTCACCGCATGGTCCGAGACTGCAAGGTAAAGATAGAGAAAATCGTCTTGCGACGGAGTAGACAAAAGGGGCGGTGAGGAGAGGTACCTTTTGAGCGCTTCCATCGCCAGGTCGCATTCAGGAGTCCATTGGAACTTGGAACTTTTCTTCAAGATCTGAAAGAATGGCCGGCACTTGTCCGAGGCTCGGCTGATGAAACGGTTGAGTGCAGCAGCCATTCCTGTGAGTCGCTGAACTTGCTTGGTCGAGGTGGGGCGCTGGATTGACTGGATGGCTGCAATCTGTTCGGGATTAGCCTCGATCCCTCGTCTGGTTACCAAGCCGCCCAGGAATTTGCCAGAACCGACGCCAAACGCACACTTGGAAGCGTTTAGTTTGAGCTGGAACTCTCGGAGGATGGCAAATGTTTGGCGTAGGTCCGTCAGGTGGTTCTGCGACTCCTTGGACTTGACCACCATGTCATCAATATAGACCTCCATCGTCTTCCCGAGCTGGTTCTGGAACATTCTCGTGACCAGCCACTGATACGTTGCCCCGGCATTCTTCAGTCCGAAGGGCATCACCTTATAACAGTAGATGCCTCGAGGCGTTATGAATGCAGTTTTTTCCTCATCAGGTCCGTGCAGCGGGATCTGATGGTAACCTCGGTAGGCGTCTAGGAAACTCATCCTGTCATGTCCCGAGGTGGCGTCGATCATCTGATCGATCTTTGGGAGGGGGAAGCTGTCCTTGGGGCAAGCTTTGTTGAGGTCGGTGAAATCCACGCAGAGCCTCCATTTGCCGCTCTTCTTCTTTACCACCACCGTGTTGGCGAGCCACTGGGGATAGTGCACCTCGCGGATCGCCCCAGCCTCGAGGAGCTTATCCACCTCTTCGATTACTGCCTCTGTCTGTGGGATCCCCGTTCTGCGAGCCTTCTGTACTATGGGCTTGTGTCCGGGATCCACATTTAACTTGTGACACATGACCTTGGGGTCCACTCCTGGCATCTCATATGGAGTCCAGGAGAAGACATTCTTATTCAGAAGTAGGAAGTCTAGCAGCTCGGCCCTCTCGGTGTCGGGGAGCTGGCTACCTAGCATGAAGTAGCGCTCGGGGTCTGCAGGATTAATCCTGACCTCGGTGAGGTCCTCTATGCTTTTCTGCCCTGCTGTCCGCCCAACATCCTCAATCTCGGCTTCGAGCTCGGCCATATGCACTTGGTCTCGGCTCTGCCTCCCCAGGTGTTATGGCTACGAGGCATTCTCGGGTCATCTGCTGATTTCCGCACACGGTCACAATCTCGAACGCCCCGTCAGGCGTTGCTAATGGAAACTTGAGTTTTTGATGTAAGGTGGAAGGCACGGCTTCCATGGCATGCAGCCATCTTCGTCCCATGATCACATTGTAGGGGGATGGCGCGTCCACTACCATAAAGTCTGCCATCTTCGTTGCGCCTCCGATCCGGACTTCGAGTGAGATCCTGCCTTTGGGATATACTGGTTTGGCACTGAACCCTATCAGAGGGACAAGAGCCTCCTGTAGGTCGGATTCGGTTAGGCCAAGCTGCTTAAAACAGCTATAGTAGATGACCTCGGAGGAGCTCCCCGGATCCACGAGGACGCGCTTGGTAGTGTAATTGTTGAGCCGCAGGGTGAGGATGAGGGCATCATTATGGGGGAGCTGGACTCCTCTTAGGTCCTCATCTGAAAACCAAATCTTAGGCCTCTCCCTCTTAGCCCTCTTCGGGGCGCTCTCCAGCTCTGCCGACATCACCTGCTTGCCATGGGCAGCCCTCCTGGCCTCTGACCGAGCTCGGACACTTTCTTTACTTAGGGAGGGGGCCAGGTGGATGACGTTGATGATACCTGCTGGTTCGTCGTCGTCCGGGCCATCATTGGGCGGAACGAGTTGCTGGGCTCGGTTAACCCTTTCTTCCTTCTTCAAGTACTCTTGGAGGTGCCCGTCTTTGACGAGCCTCTCAAGGTGAGACTTCAGGGCAAAGCAGTCTTCGGTCATGTGCTCGTGCTGCTTGTGATAGGAGCAGTTCTTTTGCTGGTCTCGGGTGGACGAGTCGCTCATCATCGGCCGCGGCCACTGGAAGTATGGTTCTGTCTTGATCTTGTTCAGGATTCTGTAAATGGGCTCCCTGAATACAACACTGATGGCTCTGTAGGAATCGCCGGCAGGCTTGTGGGGCTGGAACTTTGGTCTCTTGCTGTTATCCGAGGAGATTGAGAGAGAGCGGGCGGGCTTCCTCTTATCCGACCTCGGTCTGGGGAATGTCCCTTCCCTGGTGGAGGCCTGGTGCTTCTTTGGAAATCCGAACCGCTCTGTGCCATGGGCCTCGTCCTCCTCCTGTTCAATGTACTGCTTCACCCTTGCCAGTAGTGCTTTCATCGTCGCCACAGGGTTCCGGACTAGGTCTTTGCGGAGTTCGTTTCCTGGGAGTAAGCCGTCCCTGAAGCACATGATGGCGATCTCGTCGTTGGCGTCGGTAATCTGACTGTATATTGTCCAGAATCTCCTGGCGAAGGCAGTGATACTCTCACCGTCTTTCATCCGGATCGCCATAAGATTGCTACCCGTCTTCAGGATGACGCGGTGTGCATGAAACTTTTCAAGGAAAGAGCTCCGGAGCTGCCGCCAGCTCGATACCGATCCGGGGGGGAGCGCGCAGAACCACCGGAGGGGGAGGTCTCCCAGGCTGGATGAGAAAACCCTGCAGTTCAAAAGACCGACGTCCCCCCAGACCAACATCCGCTGAGTGAAATGTCGTAGGTGCGCCTCTGGGTCCGAGGCTCCGTCATAAAGGACGAACCTCGGGACGTTAAATCTCTCAGGGAGAGAAAAAATTTTGATTTCCTGCGAAAAGGGGGACATGCCCTGATTGTCCTCTTCATGCTCATCAGCTAGGTCTCGGGCGAACCCGATCTCGGCCAAGCGGGCCTGGACCTCCTGTTTGACGTAATGATCCAGCAACTCTTTGAAGTCCGCCCGGTCATCTGGTCTCTATGGCTCTGGCTCGCGCCGCGATCCCCCGAGGCCACTGGGCAGATGACTGCTGCTGGAGCCCTCCTCCTCATAGTGGTATCTTCTTCTGCTGTCGAGGACCTGCCTCAGGCCTCGGTTGTCCGGGTGGGCCCGCTGTCGCCGGGGAGGTGGACTACGAGACTTTCTCTCATTTATCTCGAGTCGTTCCTCGAGGCGACGAATCACCTCGTCTTTATCTTGGAGGGCCTGGTGCTGGGCATTGAGCTCTTTGAGCAGGGGGTTGTCGCTCCTGGCTCCATGGGTTTGATGGAAGGATTGGCCGTCGTTGAGGACGCGCTGGTGGGACTGTCGGGACCCCGTCCCGATGGGGGTTTTGCCTCGTCGTCGAAGACCCGCCGTGGAGGCGTTTTGCTGAGGACCCTCGTGTGGCCGCTCACCAGTGTGGCGAGGAGTCTCACGATGGCTATCTTGGCGGAGGCGCGTGGTTATGGGCCGAGACGAAGAAGCCGACTGGACGATGCCCTCTACGTGCGCGACACTCGACTTTATCCCTGACCTCCTCTGACGCGAGGTCCCCGATGGCTCCTGCCCGACGGGGGGAATCCCGGTCGGCCCCGGAGGGGGAAGTAGCCCGGTCGGCCCTGGAGGGGGAGGCAGAGCAGAGTGAAGGCCAGGGGGTGGTTCCGGAAATGGTGGAAATGCAGGTTGCTCCTGTAGCGGGAAGGACGATGCTTTTTGGGACTTCGAAGGCCCTCCACCACCATGTCTGGTCTTTGGAGGCATGGCTTCAGTAGAGGTTTTGACACAGATCATGTTCCCACAGACGGCGCCAACTGTAAGTGCCTAAAAATTACGGACTTAGTTAATGGAGGATTAAACTCCTGATTTGAGTTTTTGGGGAAGATAAGGGGAAAGGATCGAGCCTCCAGTGACCTGAAAGGAAGAAGATAACAGTCAGAGACCCTGGCTATGGGCAGCCGAAGGTCCTCCGACGCTCAAGTCAGTGCGAGAATTGAAAGGGAATGAAGGAAGAGAGTGCTCAGAAGGGAGGATTATGCGTACCCTACATGGTTTGCGTTCATGCAATATATAGTCGTGAAAGTCATCATGGCACTGTCCACATGAAGGGATGGGAGTCCCATCAGCATGTATTCGTACCTCCTGAGTGGGGGTAGGTAAAAAGGGAATGTCCCATCGGACCAGCACCCCCAGTCTATGGACATGACTTTAGATAAGGCGTGCTTCTTATCTAGGTCCGGCGCCCACTATGTTGTCAGTTTGCCGATCCCGTCATGGCAGCGCATTTATGGCCACATAAATGGCTGAGTGACAGGAACCGAGGTCGGGCAGAAGCGAAGACCGAGATCGGGGGCTCGTGACGCAGCCACCGAGACTCGCTCCATGACTTCTTCCGAGATGGCGTCGCGGCCGAACTTGGATGCCCCCGAGACCGATGGTAAACCGAGACTGGATGACCAACCAAATCCTTGAGCACGGAACGTCCCCACACAAAATCATTATAAAAAAAAAATATTTCCTATTTCAAATCAAATTTAATAGATCTTTACATCAAACCATTCCAGTCTATGTAGAAGTCCGTTTCTTTTTTATTTTGTTGTATGCAACGAATCATATCGTATTACTTATTGCTTGTTTGTTTTAAGATCTATTTATGTGCTCTTTATAAGATGAGTATCACCCAGAGTCTTAAAAACTGGACTGGGTAGTCTTGGTGGAGACGTATTTGACCAAATGTTATTCTGCACAGAAGAAAATCTGAGTATGCATGCATGTTCAGGTAAAGCAATTTCAACTTGCACTGATATAAAATGATTTTCAAAACTTAACATCAGTGTCTAAACTCGTAACTTGGTTGTAACAGAACTGAGACTGAACAGAGAATAAAGAATTCCCAACTCCCAAATTGACACCATCAAGTCAACCAAAATAATTGTTTCTTGTACAAGTTGAGGTCCAACAAAAATTCAGAGATTAACAAATGAAGTGGAATCAACTGAGTATCAAATGGATAGGGTTTTAAAGTTTAAACACTGATTCTTTTTATGAAGACTGTTTCTACATAAATGCATGTGCATGTTTGTACATGGAAATGCATAATACCATGCAATGCACATGATATGTCCCTTTTCAAATGGTTGCACATGTCTGTTACATGGGGATGTGATCCAATGGATGCATTTACTTCTACTGGAATGGTGTGAACTGTCCATCACAAAGAACATCTTAGACAAAAAAAATTTATGAGATATAGGTGTTCTTAAACAAACTACTTTCTGAGGAGATATAAGTGTTTACTGTAGGGCAGAAGGAAAGAAAGAACTAAATTAAGTTGGGTGGTTTTTCCCTTTTAGCCTTTTCCATCCGAATTCCAGCACAGATCATGTTGGGTTTTTTGTTTCAAAAATTCTAAAGGTGGTTTTTATAAAAGTTGTTTTGTCCTTTCTTCTTGTTTACTTTATGGGTTGTGTAGGCTTTTGGAATCAACACATCGCACATTGCTCAAGTTCAACTTTTGAGGTAGGTTTATATGTGTTTTCATTCCTTTACACTTTAAGAACCTTTGAAGGCTTTTGCCATGGGCCCTATGCGCGCACGCGAGCCAGGCCCGACCCGGGGTGCTGGGTCCGGAAAACGTTTAACCGGGCGTGCGTCCACGACGCGCATCCTGCTTGTATATCGCGCGCAGGGGGGTGCAAATCCCGGTCAGCTGGCCTAGAGGGACCCATATATTGATATAGAACCAATCTTAAACGTTGTTTTAATGGTGATTTTAACGTTGATTTTTCATTCAGTTAACGTGGATTAACGTTTTGATTTAATCGCTGTTTTAAATGTGGATTAATCGATGTTTTAATGTGGATTAAAACGGAGAGGTTTTATGGCCCAACGGACTACTAATCCAATTTAAATTAGGGTTATTTGCGCTATTGAAAAAATACAAAAAAAATCGTTTTCCTCTTCTTCTTCTTCCTTTTGTTTTCCCTCTGAGCATTAACAAAAGGGAGTCTGCGATATTCGGCCCTGCGTTGCGACCAGAGCCTGAACGAGAAGGCCATTGTATCCTGGGGGCAGTTCTGCTGAGAACCTTCGCAACTGGGAATAGAATCCAGGGGGCGGAACTCGTCCTAAAGAGAGCGTCATCAGACGTGCCTCGGTCATAGTCCTGCTGCTGTTGCTGCTCTTCTTTTCTGCCTACAAATCACAGTTGCAGCCTTCTTCAATCGGGTACTATTGTTCCATTTACATTATATTTCATAGAAGCATCTGCTCTGTAGCCATTAGTTTCTACAGATCACATCCTTTTTGCAAAATTTACTTCTTTTTTTTCTGCAAAATTTATTTATTATTGATGGAAACTGTATGTATTATTGTCCTTGTTTCTACCTCTTGGAGGCAGTCATGTCAAACGCCAATCCGCCCAATAACTCCAAGCAAATTATTGGATTCCATCTGCTGGTCAATATCCGAGCCAACTTCAGCTGCTTGTATTTATACAGAGTCTTCTGAGATTGATGGTAGTAACGGATAACATACTTCTGAATTTTTCGATGCACGAGTGGATGTAAGAGACTTGGAAGCATCTTTTGACAATTTCTCACGTCCTCTTCGAGAGAGGTAGTCTAATTCTATGATCTTCCATTCAGATTCTTTGCAAATACCAACGTGGAATTATTGAGCTCCATTGCATCAAGATATGCTTTTGATAGGGGATGCTTTTATAAAAACTATGAGATTTGAAAATCTTATAGCCAAGTATTAGGTGTAGTAGTACAAGAATGAAGAGGATTAGAGAATTTTACACCCTGGACAGGTATGAGCGCAGGAGTAGAACTCAAGGCCAACCCTGAAATAGATGGATTAAGGCACCAATGACAATGGCTTCTAATGAGGGACCTTCAGATGAACACTCTAGATGGTCAACCCATTGGCTCCAAATGTACAAAATAGAGCATTAGGATATTGTTAATTTCTGAAGCAGTAGGACCTTATGATTCTTATACATTTTGTTGTTCCTTTTCAATATATACGTATGTATTCATATGTATGCATGCATGGATTCTGCAACTGACTTGGGTTGTTGATGGCAGTGAGAAAATGGAGGTGATCTTCAAAAACCACTTCATTACTATATTGTTCCCGATCGACCGGTTTGGCGAAGTGGGGCCTTTTTTAAGAACCATTTTTAGTGATAATGGTTTTACATGTTTACAACTGTTGGATCTTATCTATGCATTTTTGTCGCGACCCCGGACCGGGTTACCGAGGTCCTAATCCGGGATCGGAACACAAATGATGATGATAATAGTGTGGTGTGAGAATGGTTAATGATGTACATTTATTTAATTTCCCACAGGTGTCCGCGGTGAGAATATCACAACCATATATGAACATTTCTATTAATTGCGGAAGCGTATAGCAAATCAAATATTCAATCCATCTCAAATCATAAAGATGATAACACAAGTATAGTACCGTATCAGGATGAGCAATGATCATTAACATGTTACCCAAAAGTAAATTAAAGTTTATACAAAGATCATTTAGTTACATTTCCCAAAAATAGAGGCCAACAATGCCAATACGAACAAAATGCCAATCCCCAAAAGAATGGTTAAAAGTTCTCCCAAAATGTTATCTCTCTCTAGCAATCTAATGTCTACATGACATCATCAGCATGCCACTCAACTAACTGTTGCGGTTCACCGACCGCCTCCTCGTGCTCCTCCTCGGGATAACCGACGACGGGACCTGAGTACCAAAGAGTGGGTCAAACACGACAGTTTGGCAAATGGTAAAATACAATGACAATATGATAATAAATGAATTTACCTTCAAAAGTATTTAAACTTGTTTAAATAACAATTTCTATAAACGAGATATAACATTTATTCAAATACAAGTGTGCATTATAAAACATGTAAGGTAACCAAGGAAACAGGAAACAAGCAAGATGGCAACCACACGAAGCTAAGTCCTCTGTCACTAAAGTGACAGAGCAATAACTAGGCACTGATCTCAGTCACTCGAGGTGAGGAGAAACAGTGAATCTCATAAATACATATACATATACTGTACATGACCACGGTAGCGAGCCGGGCATCGAGAACCACAGTAGCAATCTGCGGCATCGGGACAAGACCACGGTAATAATCGGGTAGCGGGATCCAAACTGCAGCTGGCGAGACAAGAGGAGGATCTCCAAGTCGGTGGATCAGACCAACAGGGTTATCCAAGATTAGTGGTGTCGACTAATAGGTCAAATAACAAATCGAGACATATGCAAGTAAATCAAGTACAATAAATAAACAGGCAAGACGGGGGTGCTCTAGGGCACACTGTCATTTCATGTGGTACAATGCACTTCAAGACAAGTAACTATTTCGAGTGTAATTCAATGCTTTCGGAAAAACAAGGCATGTAGTATAAATCTCGAGATCGATAAAGTACAATAAACAATTGAAATCTCGGGTAAAGTATCGGGTTCAAGATTTATTTGATGTGAATAGGGATCCCGTATGTCGATCTACTAATAATTTGGTACTCTTTGAGTTTGGGGACATTTCAAGCTCCTTATACACTTTGAATTTTCAAAACTTCGAATGACATCTTCGTGATATGGTTTCTTTCTCAAATGACCTCATACATTGCCTAGTGAATCTCCTTTGACCGACAAAGCTCAGCGCTCGAGCGAACCGGAGAGTTCGCTCAAGCGAGGAGCTCTCCGGAATGGTTGTCAGGGTAATATCGGTTACCTTGCGGTCAAATGGCGGTTAGCTGCTGTTGGATTCGGCGGTTAGCCGCTGGCTGACCGCGGTTGGCCTGACAGAAAGACAGGTTACTGGAATTGTAACCAAAATGGTTCGGTTGGCTGGCGGTTAGCCGCTGGCTAACCGTGAGGCTAACCGTGTTCTCAGGAGAAAATGTTGCTCTCTAGAAAAGCCACCGAATGGGTCGGTTGGCTGGCGGTTAGCCGCTGATGGGTTTGGCGGTTAGCCGCTAGCTAACCGTGAGGCTGACCGTGCTTCCAGGAGGAAAATGTTGCTCTCTAGAAAAGTAACCGCGACTGTTCGGCTAGCTGGCGGTTAGCCGCCAGTCACCAGACGGCTAGCCGACAGGTGACCGCTGGCTGACCGTTAGGTGCGAAGAAACACCCACTGTGTTCAGATTTGAGCCATTTCCTCCTCAAAACCACACTCCACACTTCCCATTCGTTTCCTGCAATAAAATGAGCTAAAAGCTCCCCCAATACATCTATCTACACTTCTCCAAAACTCCAATATGGGTTCATTCCATCACCTCCTCCATTAACATCAAATCCAATACAAATAAAGAAAGAAGGAAACCATTTCACAATAGAGTGCATTTGGTAGAAACAAGAAGAAAATAAATGCCATTCACCAATACACTTATAAGTCATAAATGCACTACCAAACTCTATCATGAACATTTATTTCAAACCAATGCAATAAATAGGCATGAGTGGAAAATACCAAAATCATTGAAAGCTTATAAAAATCAAATCATCCACTTGCCTTGGGTCTTCTAATGAGTAAATCAAACTCTTATACTCTTCCAAGCCAAAGATTCAAGCTATGAACAAAAACCCCAAAACAAACAAACCCTAAAATGGTCAAACGATGAAATAGAAAAGGGAAACCTTACAATAATGAAGATGAAGCTTCTCTAGGGTTAGAAGAATACAAATCTAGAAGAATGGAAGGATTACTTACTTGTAAGGTCCTCTAGTGGCAAGAGTAAGCCCAATGAAGATCTCAAAGTTGGTGGATTTCTCAACAAATGGGATCAAAAGGAAGCTTGCAAGATGAGGAAGAGAATAATAACCTCCATTTCTTGATTGATCCAAGTTTGGTGTGGATTGAGGTGGAGAGAGCAAGAGGAAGAAGAAAAGTTGCCAAACAAACCCTAGACTCTCTATTGTGCTGGAAAAAAGGAAAAATGAGGAAGATGGATCTCCTTATATAAGCAAATGGAGATGGGTCCCACTACTTAAAACATTCAAGGGCCGAAATCTTGGCTTTTGGAGCTTCTAATGAATCCAACAAAGAAGGAAGAAATGATCGTCGAAATATCTAGTTTCCAAAAAGTATATGTTTCGTGAGTTTCGGGAATATCAAGTTTTGGGTACAGATCTGCAATGACTGTTTTGCCTTCAAGGCTATGAACTCGGGTTTCGGGGTCTCGAACGGGGACGGGACCAATATGAAAGTTGTAGGGATTATCAATACAAATAAAACGGGATTAAAACAATGAATGCAAAATCTCCGATAAATCCTCAAGCGCATGCAAAGTCATAAAGAAGGAACCCCCAAAGGGCCCCACTATCACAAAGCAATCAAATTTCCCCAAAACTATATCAAAAGCTATTCCAAGCCCAACCTAACCAAAATCCACTAAATACGCTTAGAACTAAAACACAACTTAATCAATACTAATCGAGTTCACTCGGGTCGGGGTCTTACAATTTTACCAAGTAAGAAGTAGGAAATAAAGATTTTTTCTTTCCTCTGGCTGATTTTTTTTGCAAGAAAACTTTTCTATTGAATGATTACCTATCCATGTAATAGTACTAGTGCATTTGTAAATCATCTGTTGTACTACTACTTTTAGATACTAAGGATAGAGTGGTAAAGATTTCGACCTTGAATCTGTCATCACTAATCTGGTTGGATCAAAACCATGGAGCTGGTAAAAAATGGTCAAAATCAGCAGTTGAGCCAGTTGGAGATCATTCTTATTATTTTTTTTTTTGTTTTTATTCTTTTTAACTAAATTGTCGAGTCAGGTAAAATGAACAGTTAGACCAAGTTTGACTAAATTGGCCAATTTACAATGGCAGACCCAGGATTTGTCGTTTGCGTGGTGTGGTCAATGATCAAGTAAAAAGTTAAATAATAAAATCGGTTCTTAAACAAGTAATTGGTTTCTTGAAACTAAATTAACAATAGATATGGTTTCTTGAAACTAGATTATAACCTTTGTTTGATATTGCGTGGTGAACTAGTACTTACACACAATATATTTTGAATAGTTTGTTGTCTACATTTATGAGCTTTGGACATGATCCAAGCCTTGCTAGATTGGATGATTTGAGAATTTGGGTTGCTTGACTCATGTTATTTCCACTACATGTGCATATAGCTATGTGATTCCCGGGGCTACTAAAATTAATTTCATTACTAACCCTCCATTCTTTTGAATTCTTTTTTGCAGGAGGATGCTCAAAAGATTGAAGGGCTTTTTCCACCACAACAATTGGACTCGGCTAGCAGTAAACAACATTGAAGAAAGTTAGCCACAACAAATGTGATGGGATAGACTCTTTGGTTGTTATTTTTTTCACAAATGGAGTGGATGAAAGTAGTAGAAGGTTATATGAGGTGGATGTGTGATGTATGGATATTCAAATATTATAAATTTAATATTTGAGTTCAAGTTAGTCTATTAATGGTTTCAATTTTAGATTGTGTGAACCATTTGGTGATTGTTTTCTATGAATGTGTATATAGGTGTGAATGCTATAGTATATGAGCCTTTTTTAAAATATTTATTTACACATTAGAAACGGTTACGAACCATTCTCACTAAATTTGGAACGGTTCTGGAATAGGAACGGTTTGACGATGCTTTTGGAACGGTTTTTGTAATTGTTCCAAGATAAATAACAGTAACGGTCGTGGCACATTATTGAAACGGTTCAAAAGTGTTTCGAAATTCAAACGTTGGAACGAGTGTTATCCATTCCAAATTCAGTTTTTAGGAACGGATAACAGGAACGGTCGTAGCACAAAATTGAAACGGTTCAAAAGTGTTCCCAAATGCAAACGTTGGAACGAGTGTTATCCGTTCCAATTTCAGTTTTTAGGAACGGATAACAAGAACGGTCGTAGCACAAAATTGAAACGGTTCAAAAGTGTTTCCAAATTCAAACGTTGGAACGAGTGTTATTTGTTCCAAATTCAGTTTTTTGGAACGGCTAACAGGAACGTTTGTAGCATAGTATTGAAACGGTTCAAAAGTGTTCCAGAATTCAAGTGTTGGAATGGGTATTATTTGTTCCAAATTCAATTTTTTGGAACGAATGCAGTCCGTTCCAAGATTTTAAAAACACCATTTTCTGAAACAGTTATAAACCGTTTCAATTCACATTAGGAACGGTTAAAGGCCATTCCTAATTGCCATTTTTGGTTTAATGATATATATATATACATACACACACACATACACACACACACACACACATATATATATATATATATCACGGCCCTAAAATCCATATATAGGATGGCCCAGGATTTCTTTTTATTTACTATTCAATCTCATATAAATCAATATTCCAACTAATCTTCCTTGAAATCTCTCTCAATTCAAACTAGTACCTCACTCTCACGTTTTTAAACCTACCATTTTAATCTTTTCCCTAACTAAAATCTATTTCATCATATATCTTTCTTTATCTCTATCTCTCACACTCTTAATTCCAAGTCTCTCTCCCCCTCTCTTCAACCATCTCAGGAAAAATTTAAGTCTCACCTCTCCAATCTCTCCAATGATCATATACTCCTCCCATCTTCTTCTACACCTTCCACAACCGCAACAAATGAAGAATATGGCAATGCTCCTCACAATATTCCATGGAACCAGAACCGGTATAGGTGAAGAGAATGGAATTGGATAATAGTATTTAAATTATTTACCATTAAAGAAATATTTTTTAAGTAAACGAAATTGCTTGTCGATCTGTGTCTTCTACTCTTGATGAAATTTGAGAAGAGAGGTCAAAGGAGAGTCAAATAAGCAAGCAAGGAAAGAGTCCAAGCATGCCTTGGACGTCCAACATGGGTCCCACACTCCATTGAATGCCAACATAGAATTTTTGCACAATTATTCCCGAATTTTTCAGGGGCAGCAACTTAAAATGGCTATAAGTGTCAAAGCGAGTGTGGATCCGCACAAGCTAGCCACCGTTGGAAAGCTTTTTTCGAGTAGATATCCATGGCGCTTGAGATTTTGTAAATCAGAGCTATATTGAGGGAGATATGACCTCAGGAATTTTTCTGCTACAGTTTTAGGCGGGAATTGCAAGAAATCTCAATATTTGGAAAGTTTCTTCTCTCTACATCATCATACGATTTTTAGAGATATTCTTGAAATTATACAAGGAAGGTGTGTGCATTAAGAAACCTAATAAGACAACGAGATCTCTCAAATTTAAAAGTCTTTCCAAAGAAAAAAGCTAGCTTGGAGCCTAAGCAAGAATCTATACACATAAGGAAACAAGAGCCCTAAAGATGAGAGATTCTTTACTAAAAAAAGAATTGCAAAAAGCATGAAAAGGAGTCATGGGTAGGGGCCGGAGGTGCAAGACTTTTGATAGCAACTTTGGAGGCTCTCTCTCTCTCCATTCCATTCCACTCCACTCCTTTATCTCTCTAAGTCCCTTTCTTCTTCTTTCTTTTAATTCTTTTAGGCTTATTTTGAGAGGCCATGTTGAGAGAATGAAAATGAGAGAAGAATATTAATTTCTTGTACTCAAAGATCAAGGAATAAAGACACTACTTGGATTGATTATGCGTGTTCTTTTTGTAAGTGATTTAATTTTCTTTGTAGTTCTTTTATGTGTTTTGATTGGAGACAATATTTCACATGATTAGATATAGGTTTTTGAAAATAAAATAAATGGATTAGAAGTCGAGAGACATCAAGTAATCACTTGCATTTTTTTCCTACTCTGAGAAGAGAGGACTTCATTATTGCATTTTCAACACTTGTATGATCGTCTAGTTTCTAGATCATTGATACATCTTTTTCGCTTTTCATTTTTTCCACCCCTTTTGTTTTTATTTTAAGTTAATATTCTAATCATTTTTTTTACTTGCAAATTCTTGATTTAGAAACCCCAACTTGCATCTTTCCATGTTTAGTATAAACTTTCTATTTTTATTACTTGTATAATCTATGGTTGGAAAGTGTTTTTGGTACATGCATCATATTTAGGAATCACATTAGAATGGGCTTTGGCTGCTGAAATTACAATGTTTGATGACTGATTTGAAAGATCAAATTCGGACCATATACATGAATAATGAAGATCAACATTGTTACAGTAGTTTCAGGCTGTTTTTCTCTCAAAAGTGCGCTTTGAAAATTAGGAAAACGAGGTTAGTTTCCATCGAAACTTTGTAGAACTAATATTTGGACACAAGTCTTTGAAACCCCAAAATTTCAGCCAAAAATAACCTCAGGAACCATGTCAACCAGAGGCACAAACAGGGGTACCTAGAAAGGTCGTACTAAATTTCAGCAGCATAACTGGTTCAACTAGGCATCTTTAGGTGATCATATCTTTTTCGTTTTAAGTTCTTTTTCCATTCTTCTTTTTCTGTTGTGTTCATGCATCATTAGAATATTGATTCCAGCCATTAGATTTAGATTTATATCATCTTAGGCCAGTCTTACAGTCCAGCAAAATTGGGCCTGTGCAAGAGTTTCCATACTTTGAATTTTTTCAGCATGCATCAGATTTTTAGGAACTTGTCTAGAATTGCATTTTTTTTTCATGTAGGATCTCATAAATCATTCATATTTACATTGTAATTTAGTTTAGGAAGTTTTGTTTTGATTTATTTTTATATTAAATTGGTTGTTTGATTTGTGTATTCTTTTACAGGTTTTTCAGCATAATTAGTAATATCTAGATTAGGTTTCTTTATTTAGATTAGTTTTTTTTTTTGGAAATTATTGTAATTAAATTTTTTTACATTCAATATTTTAGCAAAGTTGATGTAATTTAATTAGTTTCCATTTAGGCCAGATTTATTGTTTATTTAGGATAGGTCAAAGTTGGAAAGTTTCACAAAAAGCATTGCTCCCTATGGATCAACTTGGACTCACCAGATTATTTCTGCAATCGCATCCTACACTTAGAGTCCGATCAAGTTTTGGCGTTGTTGCCCGGGAGCGCCATACAAGGTAACTATTTTGAATTTCTCATTTACATTGCTTTATGGGTGTGATATTTTTGGCATCTTTCTAGAATATAGGAGGTGCATGCATTGAATGGTAAACTGCCCTAAGTTGGAATAGGAAAGTGCATGGAACGTTAGCAAATCACATCATTGATTTTTAGAAAATTCCAAAAAGTTATAGAAATTTTCCATTTTTTTTTTATTTAGCATTTAGTTTTAGTATGACACTCTAATGGAAGGAAAGTCCACCCAAGGTTGCACCAATTGTGCTCTTTTATCACCACAATATCTAGGAAGCCTTGTCCCATTGAAGGGAGACATTTTATGTTTGAGGAAAGTGGTTTTTAAGCGGGACCGTTGTGACCCCACCACTTTCCTGGGGGCTTACCTAGCTGAGTTGGTTTCATTGGACCGGATTGGAGGTCTAGGTGTACTTTACAACCTTAAGAGTGATTAGGTGTTTGTTCTAGGTTAGTTGTTTTTCATTAAATTTTTTAAAATAAAATTTTTTTTTGCCACCCTGCCCGCTTGATTCCATAATTGAACCATGTTCCAAGAGAGGGAATCGCAAATCAACAGGGCACTTGAAAATCTCAATTTCTCAAAATCTTCAGGTTCATCTAGTGACACCATGGAATATGAAAGATACGAGAATTTGAGTGGGACCCAACCGTCTAAGAGCCTACATGATAATCTCCAACCAAATTGGCAAGTAAGGAAAGATGACCAAACCAAAAGGTCTTTGCGTGATTACTCATAGTGTAACGCCCCAATTCGGGATACCGAGAAAGTCGTTGGAATACCCGAAGTTGGCGCGCTACTTCCCGGAAAATCCAAGAACTTCCAAGATCGTAGGTCCGCAGTGAGGTCCAAATTAAAACTTTTGAACAATATAAACTCAATAGTTAAATTGCAGAAGCATAAGAAGCAAAGCGGAAGCAATAGGTATCAATATATAAATCAAATGTGAGCAGAACTATAGTCTAATTTGAATGTATCAGTTGTTAAGATCGAAAGTTAATTACATTTATTATAACTACTCGGCTCACTACAAAATTTCGCTTGAAAGCCCAAGATAAAGGTCTCACTCAAAGCCCTGGTAACGACTCTCCACCCTCCGGCTCGGTATCGAGGTCGGTTGGGCCCCAAACGAAGTCTCCTGCGACGGGCGCCTCTACGAGCTCGAGCGCGTCGTCCGCGAACTCTGGGTGAAGGCCTAAGCACCAAAGATGGGTCAGATCTAAAGATCTGGCAAGTCACAGTATACAAGTAACATATGACATATATATCAAAAGGGTAGAGACAGGTATATAAGTTAAGGAATAACAAGGTAAATGATCTAGGCACTTGAGCAAGATAAGCATGGAGAATCATAATAAATATAACATCTAATCTACTACAAAATGGCACATTCACACGAGCTGGAATACCGCGGGATATTATGCCGCGACCCTCCCATACTGAACACAGTTGCGGCGGGGAATCTCACCAGTGCTGAGAATTACTAATCTCGCAAATCACTCATCAATCTCATCACACTCATCACCCAAGACCGGACCCGGTATTACACCGTCCGTCTAAAACTCATAGCTCATCATGATAGCTCCTCAACACTCATAATAGCTCCTACCGAGGATGATCAGTCCACAGGCTGAGCTTAAATCAACCGAGTGAATGTCTATGCCGACTCGAGAAACTCTAAGGGTCTGTGTCTGTCTAGGCTTTGCCTTGCGTGAACAAGGTCCTAACCAAGTCTCTAAGAGGTTCATATATCACTTAGTCAATGGATTATAATTCAGGTCCAAGCCCACTCGTTGGATCCATACTAAGGCCCATCAAATCCATGGCCTGGTCTAGAACAGTCCAAACGAGACATCATATCCATTTCTACTGATAAACAGCTCCTTCTAATCCAAAGGGAGTTATAATCCCAATATAAACTACCTCTCCAATCTAAGGGTACACATATCCATACTTAGGCCCAACAAGGGCCCGCCTAGCCACAGACACGGGTCAGTGTTCTCCAAATCATACTATCGGGTCACCTCTAAGATATCCTAGGTTCAAGTCATCCATTTCTATTAATTAACAGTCATTAGCTACACTAAGGATATAAGAGTGACAATAATAGAAAGGTTAAGTGTGAACTTCAAACATGAGAATCAATAGGGAAAATACAAGAGTCCAACCTAGGTAATGGACCACATTCGGGTTCAGGTCCATCTCCGGTAATTAGATCTCTAAATGAAGTCTCAGATGCCAAAGGATACTGTGTTTGGTGCTTCTGAGGTTACGGGCATCATTGACAACATTTAAGGATCGAATCATCTTAGATTAAACGACCAAAACCCTAAACGGTGGTCCCTACGAGTCAAGGTTGAGCCACACCGTTGACTCGGGCTTAGTACATTGATAAATGTGAAAAGTCCTTGGGATCCTAACCCTAGAGGGGGGGGTGAATAGGGTGTGCTACAAGTATGACCAATTTAGACCAATTTTAATTTCTTAAACTAAACTAGTCACATGTGATGATAATTCAATCAATATGCGGAAGCTAAAACAAAAACAATCACCACATAGCAATCACCAAAACACAATATTTATAGTGGTTCGACCTCAATGCCTACATCCACTACCGGCTTGTGAATCCATCACCCCACCGGATTTCCACTATTTATGCTTTTTACTAGGCTAAGCAATAACCCTTACAATGTTGTTTTTCTAGGCTAAACAACAACCTCTCAATGTGCTTTTCTAGGCTAAGCAATAACCTTTACAAAATGCTTTTCTTAGGCTAAGCAATAACCTTACAAGATGCGTTTCTTAGGCTAAGCAATAACCTTTACAAATAAAGATTTCTCTAAGAAAGTGTCTTCACAAAAGACCATTCTAAGAGATACAAATTAAGCTCAATGTATTTGCCTCTAAACTAGGCGGATATGAAAGTTAATAACAAATTACAAACATACACAAAAACAAGCTAAAGTGTGTGCACAAGTGTATGAATGTGTTTCTTCAATCAATTTCAACAAAGAAGCTCTTAAATGAATGCATGATGCATTTTAAAATCAAAGCTTATAAAAAGATGATTGAAGAGAAAACTAATCACATAAAAGATTCAAACAACTTTGAAGAAATGAATTAAACAAGTTGTATGAATGTTAAAGTCTAAGAAAGCATGTGATTTAGTTAAGAGAGTTTGCAAACTTATCTAATTTACCAAGGATGATTTAGAGTTTGCAACACAACTCTTTAAAAGCTAGAAATCATGCAAATATGAAAATACAAAGATTTAACCATGCATTGATTCTACTTTTAATGGAAATCAAAATGAAAAGTAAGGTCTACCTTTTTAAATCTCAAGCATTTGATTTCCAAATGGCCCTCTAGCCTTTCCAACTTCTTCCCCTTTCTTTGGCTCCAAAATGCTCTCAAAAGTTCATGTGTCAAGCCTTGAAAAAGGTTGGAAAAGAATGGACTTTATAGCCAAAAAGTTGCCAACGGCTAGTCCTCGGTCGACCTAGAAACAGGCCTCGGTCGACCGATAAAGCACAACGGTCAGAAAAGTGACCGTTGGAGCTTCAGGTGACAGACAACATGCAGTTGTCTCGGTCGACCGAGACACAGGTCTCGGTCGACCGGCGACACTGCCGGTTGAGTCACCTGTTGGGTCCAAAAATCCGACTTTTGCACTTTTGAAGGTATTTCTTTGGGAGGATTTTTGGGCCATTAAACCAAGCTAGAATACATGTTTTAAGACATTCTAAGATGTCTAAAAACATGAACACACAAAGCCTGAGATGATTCAAAAGTTTAAAACCAAAGGCTAGCTTGATTGGATAAAACTCTTTTCAAAAGAAAATGCATACAAAAATGATTCTTTTTGTGAAGAATGTATGCAAGGCTCAAACCTAAATTCTCAACATGATTTTCCAAATATAATGCACAACGAAATAGGTTTTCAAAAGAGTTTGGGTTTCAAAACCAATGCATCCAAGTTTAGAACCAAAACATGCATAAAACAAAAAACTTTTCCAAATCTAAAAACCAATGCATGTATAAAACAAGATTTCAAGGTTTTTTAAAACAATGCAAGTGTGAGAATTCAAATGATGCTAAAGTGCAAATGCATCCATCAAATTGCAAATACAAAATCCCTAACAATCTCCCCCTTTGCAATTTGATGGCAACTTACCCATCATTGATATTTCACACCAAGTCTTCAGCTCCCCCTCAGCTGGACAAGTCTTGAAATCTTCTTGGATGCTCCTTCTCTTATCTTGGGCTCTTGGGCTCTTTTCTTCAATCTTCTTGATGCTTGGAGCTTGATCATTCTTCAAGCTTTCTCTTCTTCTTTCCTTTCTATGACCAAGCATCTTCTTTAGCTCCAAGCTTTCTTTCTTCTATTTGCTCTCCCCCTTTGACCATGCCTCTCTCTTCCTTTGGCAAGATATGCATTCACTCCCTTTGTAGAAGATCATACACAACTCTCCTTAGGAAGCTTGGACATTCTCTTCACCCTTTGAGAACTTGAATTCTTTCTCCCCCTTTGATGGATAGGAGATCTTCGAGTACTTGAACTCTCGAACTCTCTCCCCCTTTGACATTAAATTGCAAAGGTACCTACACACATGAAATAAGGAAAATACCTTTAGTAGCACCTGTTAACAAATGAAATCGAAAATGAAATACATAACAGGCTATCATGTATGGAAGTTATCTCTAAGGGCTCAAAGGCAATCCAAGGGTCAATTTGATCAAAACTAATACTTCCTATGAAGGTTTACACTCCCCCTCAATCCATTCTCTTCTTTTGTCAAACTTTTGACAAGATATAACTATTAGATGCAAGAAGAAGATGGTTTTACCAATGAGGGTCAACTTCAAGGAAAGGATTAGATTCATTTAACTATAAAGCTCAATATGATCAAATTACCAAAAGAGAGCTAGGTCTAATGGGAAAAGCAATCATGGATACCAATTGGAAAAACAAAGAATACCAATTGAGATTTAAGGATATGACTATTAAACACAATCACTCTAAAAAGGATTTAAAAGTATAACTATTAGGAAAAATCCAAATTAGAGCTATCCATGATAAAATGGGGTTTACTAAACATAGCATTAAATAATTTAACTATGAAAATCATATGCTATGTAAGATTTGAAATCATTTCATTCAATCAAATAATATGACTATCATGTGCAAGATGAGTGAAATGAATTTCAAGCATGAAGCCAACCTCAACTAATAACCAACCAATATTATTAACACATAAACATGGTGGTCATGAGATATACCTATAAGAGCAAGAGAGGTGGCAACATGAACATTATGATGCTAATGGAATGTGACATGGAACAAATATATAACTATCAAGCTCAATCCAATGTACACAAGGTCTATCACATACACAAGATAAGATATCAATTGGATATGAAATCAATGGGAAATTATACCAAATGAAACCAATTGAATATGATAACATGATTAAAAGCAAGGATGTGACAAACTCAAAATTCCATCAAGCAACATAAATGTATATTCATCACTTTTAAAGATATGACTAAATAAGCAAAGATGCAAATGACAAACAACAATTGATCATGACTAAATTAGCTATGAAAGCCTTTAAAGTCACAAACAATTTAATCATGTATAGAAATGCAATGCAAGACATAAAACTAAATGTGTGCAAAAAGCAAATCAAACATGATGAAATTATAATCAAATGATTTTGAAAACCATGAAGTGTAACTTAGAATGATGCATGAAAGCAAAATCAAATGATCATAAATAAACATTGCATTTTAAAGAATGTAACTATATAAAAGCAAAATGCAAATGCAACATGACCAACAAAGAGATTTAACTATCAAAGAATAGGTTGGTCAAGGTGGTCCAAGGCCTTAAGGTTTGTCTAAGTATAAAACTTTGGGAATCCACCTAAGGTCTTGAGAGGGTTGAACTTTGAGGTCTTGTTTGGACTTCTCACCAACTAAAGGAGATTTGACTTGATAAATTTTCAATTTAAACTTATCACCATGATATTTAGATTTACCTAAATTTAGCTTAGATTGGTGATTAGTCTTTTGATGTTGGTGAGTTTGTTTCTTTGGGGATTGTTTCTCTTTTCTTTTCTTCTTATTTTCTCCCTTTACTTGACTTTTGAATTTTATATTTAACTTTGCAACTTTCTTCAAAAGTTCTTTCATGGGTTGATATAAGGGAGATAGGTTGAGAAGCTTTTTGTTCATAGATTCTTTTAAGCTTGGTTTAACTTGTTTAAACTTCTTAGAATCTATCTTAGGAGACTCCATTTTAATAGATTTAACTTGTTTAGTCTTTTTGGAGTCTTTCTTGATTTTTAGTGTCTTACCCTTCATAGGTTTTGATTCTCCATTCTTTAGTTCAAAGATGGGCTTAGACACATAGCTTCTTTTTCTTAGTTTGCACTCAAATTTTAGATGTCCTTCTTTACCACAATAATGACATTTAATTTTGGACATTTGAGAGAGAGTGCTAGAGAATGAGGACTCACCTTTCACAAAAGTGTTGGTGAATTTAGGGTCATGTGAAGTATACTTATTAAAACCAAGACCCGTCCTATCTCCATGAGGTTTACCCAATTTAAATAATTTTTCAAGTCTATCTTCACTTTGGGTAAACTTGCACTCATACTTTTGTTTATACTCTTCAAGTTGAGTGACTTGGGTTTTAAGGGTTGAATTTTCATTTTTAACTTTTGTTAGTTCATTTTCAATTCCCTTAAAATTGTTTAGCTCTTCATAGGCAAGTTTTAACTTAGATTTAAGCTCATTAACAATATTAGATCCAAGTTCTAAAGTTTTCAAATTACTTTGAGCATTAGACAAATTTTCATTGGAAATTGTCAACTTGGATTTTAAATAGTTAATGTTTTCATCTTGTCTTTTAATAGTATCTCTTAGGTTCAAATTTTCATTTTTAAGCTCATCACAATTTATCTTAATCTCATTTAATTCATCTTGAGTATTAGATAAATTTTCCTTAGAGATAGTCAATTTAGATTCAAGATTGTTAAAGTCTTTATCTTGCCTTTGTAATTGATCTCTTAATTTTAGATTTTCCTTATTGACATCATCATAACCCATCTTTAATTCTCTTAGTTCATCTTGAATGTTAGATTGGTTATTTAAAGAGATCATGAACTTAGATTCTAAACAATTTATGACTTCTTCTTTCTCTCTAAGCTCATCTTTAGAAGAGACTAGCTCTTTGTTTAGATTCATAGATTGTTCTCTTAAACTTTTGTTTCTCTTATCAAGCTTTGAAGATAGTGTATATAATTCATTGTAGGCTTGTTGAAGATCATCTTCATCATACTCATTTTCTTCTTCATTTAATTCACATTGAGATTCTTTTAATTGAATGTTAGAATCTTCAATAGATGGAAGAGTGAGAGGTCTAGGAGAATCTACATAAAGGTCTAAACAATCTAGCTTAGTGGGGTCCATTTCAATAGAGTTCATTCAAACACAAATCTAGGGTTAAAAACTCTAGGTTTTTACACCTAATCAAGAGTTCCAAACACTTGATCCTAAAAGATAGAGCACGAGGCTCTGATACCAATTGAAAAGTCCTTGGGATCCTAACCCTAGAGGGGGGGGGTGAATAGGGTGTGCTACAAGTATGACCAATTTAGACCAATTTTAATTTCTTAAACTAAACTAGTCACATGTGATGATAATTCAATCAATATGCGGAAGCTAAAACAAAAACAATCACCACATAGCAATCACCACAACACAATATTTATAGTGGTTCGGCCTCAATGCCTACATCCACTACCGGCTTGTGAATCCATCACCCCACCGGATTTCCACTATTTATGCTTTTTACTAGGCTAAGCAATAACCCTTACAATGTTGTTTTTCTAGGCTAAACAACAACCTCTCAATGTGCTTTTCTAGGCTAAGCAATAACCTTTACAAAATGCTTTTCTTAGGCTAAGCAATAACCTTACAAGATGCTTTTCTTAGGCTAAGCAATAACCTTTACAAATAAAGATTTCTCTAAGAAAGTGTCTTCACAAAAGACCATTCTAAGAGATACAAATTAAGCTCAATGTATTTGCCTCTAAACTAGGAGGATATGAAAGTTAATAACAAATTACAAACATACACAAAAACAAGCTAAAGTGTGTGCACAAGTGTATGAATGTGTTTCTTCAATCAATTTCAACAAAGAAGCTCTTAAATGAATGCATGATGCATTTTAAAATCAAAGCTTATAAAAAGATGATTGAAGAGAAAACTAATCACATAAAAGATTCAAACAACTTTGAAGAAATGAATTAAACAAGTTGTATGAATGTTAAAGTCTAAGAAAGCATGTGATTTAGTTAAGAGAGTTTGCAAACTTATCTAATTTACCAAGGATGATTTAGAGTTTGCAACACAACTCTTTAAAAGCTAGAAATCATGCAAATATGAAAATACAAAGATTTAACCATGCATTGATTCTACTTTTAATGGAAATCAAAATGAAAAGTAAGGTCTACCTTTTTAAATCTCAAGCATTTGATTTCCAAATGGCCCTCTAGCCTTTCCAACTTCTTTCCCTTTCTTTGGCTCCAAAATGCTCTCAAAAGTTCATGTGTCAAGCCTTGAAAAAGGTTGGAAAAGAATGGACTTTATAGCCAAAAAGTTGCCAACGGCTAGTCCTCGGTCGACCTAGAAACAGGCCTCGGTCGACCGATAAAGCACAACGGTCAGAAAAGTGACCGTTGGAGCTTCAGGTGACAGACAACATGCAGTTGTCTCGGTCGACCGGCGACACTGCCGGTTGAGTCACCTGTTGGGTCCAAAAATCCGACTTTTGCACTTTTGAAGGTATTTCTTTGGGAGGATTTTTGGGCCACTAAACCAAGCTAGAATACATGTTTTAAGACATTCTAAGATGTCTAAAAACATGAACACACAAAGCCTGAGATGATTCAAAAGTTTAAAACCAAAGGCTAGATTGATTGGATAAAACTCTTTTCAAAAGAAAATGCATACAAAAATGATTCTTTTTGTGAAGAATGTATGCAAGGCTCAAACCTAAATTCTCAACATGATTTTCCAAATATAATGCACAAGGAAATAGGTTTTCAAAAGAGTTTGGGTTTCAAAACCAATGCATCCAAGTTTAGAACCAAAACATGCATAAAACAAAAAACTTTTCCAAATCTAAAAACCAATGCATGTATAAAACAAGATTTCAAGGTTTTTTAAAACAATGCAAGTGTGAGAATTCAAATGATGCTAAAGTGCAAATGCATCCATCAAATTGCAAATACAAAATCCCTAACAATCTCCCCCTTTGCAATTTGATGGCAACTTACCCATCATTGATATTTCACACCAAGTCTTCAGCTCCCCCTCAGCTGGACAAGTCTTGAAATCTTCTTGGATGCTCCTTCTCTTAGCTTGGGCTCTTGGGCTCTTTTCTTCAATCTTCTTGATGCTTGGAGCTTGATCATTCTTCAAGCTTTCTCTTCTTCTTTCCTTTCTATGACCAAGCATCTTCTTTAGCTCCAAGCTTTCTTTCTTCTATTTGCTCTCCCCCTTTGACCATGCCTCTCTCTTCCTTTGGCAAGATATGCATTCACTCCCTTTGTAGAAGATCATACACAACTCTCCTTAGGAAGCTTGGACATTCTCTTCACCCTTTGAGAACTTGAATTCTTTCTCCCCCTTTGATGGATAGGAGATCTTCGAGTACTTGAACTCTCGAACTCTCTCCCCCTTTGACATTAAATTGCAAAGGTACCTACACACATGAAATAAGGAAAATACCTTTAGTAGCACCTGTTAACAAATGAAATCGAAAATGAAATACATAACAGGCTATCATGTATGGAAGTTATCTCTAAGGGCTCAAAGGCAATCCAAGGGTCAATTTGATCAAAACTAATACTTCCTATGAAGGTTTACACTCCCCCTCAATCCATTCTCTTCTTTTGTCAAACTTTTGACAAGATATAACTATTAGATGCAAGAAGAAGATGGTTTTACCAATGAGGGTCAACTTCAAGGAAAGGATTAGATTCATTTAACTATAAAGCTCAATATGATCAAATTACCAAAAGAGAGCTAGGTCTAATGGGAAAAGCAATCATGGATACCAATTGGAAAAACAAAGAATACCAATTGAGATTTAAGGATATGACTATTAAACACAATCACTCTAAAAAGGATTTAAAAGTATAACTATTAGGAAAAATCCAAATTAGAGCTATCCATGATAAAATGGGGTTTACTAAACATAGCATTAAATAATTTAACTATGAAAATCATATGCTATGTAAGATTTGAAATCATTTCATTCAATCAAATAATATGACTATCATGTGCAAGATGAGTGAAATGAATTTCAAGCATGAAGCCAACCTCAACTAATAACCAACCAATATTATTAACACATAAACATGGTGGTCATGAGATATACCTATAAGAGCAAGAGAGGTGGCAACATGAACATTATGATGCTAATGGAATGTGACATGGAACAAATATATAACTATCAAGCTCAATCCAATGTACACAAGGTCTATCACATACACAAGATAAGATATCAATTGGATATGAAATCAATGGGAAATTATACCAAATGAAACCAATTGAATATGATAACATGATTAAAAGCAAGGATGTGACAAACTCAAAATTCCATCAAGCAACATAAATGTATATTCATCACTTTTAAAGATATGACTAAATAAGCAAAGATGCAAATGACAAACAACAATTGATCATGACTAAATTAGCTATGAAAGCCTTTAAAGTCACAAACAATTTAATCATGTATAGAAATGCAATGCAAGACATAAAACTAAATGTGTGCAAAAAGCAAATCAAACATGATGAAATTATAATCAAATGATTTTGAAAACCATGAAGTGTAACTTAGAATGATGCATGAAAGCAAAATCAAATGATCATAAATAAACATTGCATTTTAAAGAATGTAACTATATAAAAGCAAAATGCAAATGCAACATGACCAACAAAGAGATTTAACTATCAAAGAATAGGTTGGTCAAGGTGGTCCAAGGCCTTAAGGTTTGTCTAAGTATAAAACTTTGGGAATCCACCTAAGGTCTTGAGAGGGTTGAACTTTGAGGTCTTGTTTGGACTTCTCACCAACTAAAGGAGATTTGACTTGATAAATTTTCAATTTAAACTTATCACCATGATATTTAGATTTACCTAAATTTAGCTTAGATTGGTGATTAGTCTTTTGATGTTGGTGAGTTTGTTTCTTTGGGGATTGTTTCTCTTTTCTTTTCTTCTTATTTTCTCCCTTTACTTGACTTTTGAATTTTATATTTAACTTTGCAACTTTCTTCAAAAGTTCTTTCATGGGTTGATATAAGGGAGATAGGTTGAGAAGCTTTTTGTTCATAGATTCTTTTAAGCTTGGTTTAACTTGTTTAAACTTCTTAGAATCTATCTTAGGAGACTCCATTTTAATAGATTTAACTTGTTTAGTCTTTTTGGAGTCTTTCTTGATTTTTAGTGTCTTACCCTTCATAGGTTTTGATTCTCCATTCTTTAGTTCAAAGATGGGCTTAGACACATAGCTTCTTTTTCTTAGTTTGCACTCAAATTTTAGATGTCCTTCTTTACCACAATAATGACATTTAATTTTGGACATTTGAGAGAGAGTGCTAGAGAATGAGGACTCACCTTTCACAAAAGTGTTGGTGAATTTAGGGTCATGTGAAGTATACTTATTAAAACCAAGACCCGTCCTATCTCCATGAGGTTTACCCAATTTAAATAATTTTTCAAGTCTATCTTCACTTTGGGTAAACTTGCACTCATACTTTTGTTTATACTCTTCAAGTTGAGTGACTTGGGTTTTAAGGGTTGAATTTTCATTTTTAACTTTTGTTAGTTCATTTTCAATTCCCTTAAAATTGTTTAGCTCTTCATAGGCAAGTTTTAACTTAGATTTAAGCTCATTAACAATATTAGATCCAAGTTCTAAAGTTTTCAAATTACTTTGAGCATTAGACAAATTTTCATTGGAAATTGTCAACTTGGATTTTAAATAGTTAATGTTTTCATCTTGTCTTTTAATAGTATCTCTTAGGTTCAAATTTTCATTTTTAAGCTCATCACAATTTATCTTAATCTCATTTAATTCATCTTGAGTATTAGATAAATTTTCCTTAGAGATAGTCAATTTAGATTCAAGATTGTTAAAGTCTTTATCTTGCCTTTGTAATTGATCTCTTAATTTTAGATTTTCCTTATTGACATCATCATAACCCATCTTTAATTCTCTTAGTTCATCTTGAATGTTAGATTGGTTATTTAAAGAGATCATGAACTTAGATTCTAAACAATTTATGACTTCTTCTTTCTCTCTAAGCTCATCTTTAGAAGAGACTAGCTCTTTGTTTAGATTCATAGATTGTTCTCTTAAACTTTTGTTTCTCTTATCAAGCTTTGAAGATAGTGTATATAATTCATTGTAGGCTTGTTGAAGATCATCTTCATCATACTCATTTTCTTCTTCATTTAATTCACATTGAGATTCTTTTAATTGAATGTTAGAATCTTCAATAGATGGAAGAGTGAGAGGTCTAGGAGAATCTACATAAAGGTCTAAACAATCTAGCTTAGTGGGGTCCATTTCAATAGAGTTCATTCAAACACAAATCTAGGGTTAAAAACTCTAGGTTTTTACACCTAATCAAGAGTTCCAAACACTTGATCCTAAAAGATAGAGCACGAGGCTCTGATACCAATTGAAAAGTCCTTGGGATCCTAACCCTAGAGGGGGGGGGTGAATAGGGTGTGCTACAAGTATGACCAATTTAGACCAATTTTAATTTCTTAAACTAAACTAGTCACATGTGATGATAATTCAATCAATATGCGGAAGCTAAAACAAAAACAATCACCACATAGCAATCACCACAACACAATATTTATAGTGGTTCGGCCTCAATGCCTACATCCACTACCGGCTTGTGAATCCATCACCCCACCGGATTTCCACTATTTATGCTTTTTACTAGGCTAAGCAATAACCCTTACAATGTTGTTTTTCTAGGCTAAACAACAACCTCTCAATGTGCTTTTCTAGGCTAAGCAATAACCTTTACAAAATGCTTTTCTTAGGCTAAGCAATAACCTTACAAGATGCTTTTCTTAGGCTAAGCAATAACCTTTACAAATAAAGATTTCTCTAAGAAAGTGTCTTCACAAAAGACCATTCTAAGAGATACAAATTAAGCTCAATGTATTTGCCTCTAAACTAGGAGGATATGAAAGTTAATAACAAATTACAAACATACACAAAAACAAGCTAAAGTGTGTGCACAAGTGTATGAATGTGTTTCTTCAATCAATTTCAACAAAGAAGCTCTTAAATGAATGCATGATGCATTTTAAAATCAAAGCTTATAAAAAGATGATTGAAGAGAAAACTAATCACATAAAAGATTCAAACAACTTTGAAGAAATGAATTAAACAAGTTGTATGAATGTTAAAGTCTAAGAAAGCATGTGATTTAGTTAAGAGAGTTTGCAAACTTATCTAATTTACCAAGGATGATTTAGAGTTTGCAACACAACTCTTTAAAAGCTAGAAATCATGCAAATATGAAAATACAAAGATTTAACCATGCATTGATTCTACTTTTAATGGAAATCAAAATGAAAAGTAAGGTCTACCTTTTTAAATCTCAAGCATTTGATTTCCAAATGGCCCTCTAGCCTTTCCAACTTCTTTCCCTTTCTTTGGCTCCAAAATGCTCTCAAAAGTTCATGTGTCAAGCCTTGAAAAAGGTTGGAAAAGAATGGACTTTATAGCCAAAAAGTTGCCAACGGCTAGTCCTCGGTCGACCTAGAAACAGGCCTCGGTCGACCGATAAAGCACAACGGTCAGAAAAGTGACCGTTGGAGCTTCAGGTGACAGACAACATGCAGTTGTCTCGGTCGACCGGCGACACTGCCGGTTGAGTCACCTGTTGGGTCCAAAAATCCGACTTTTGCACTTTTGAAGGTATTTCTTTGGGAGGATTTTTGGGCCACTAAACCAAGCTAGAATACATGTTTTAAGACATTCTAAGATGTCTAAAAACATGAACACACAAAGCCTGAGATGATTCAAAAGTTTAAAACCAAAGGCTAGATTGATTGGATAAAACTCTTTTCAAAAGAAAATGCATACAAAAATGATTCTTTTTGTGAAGAATGTATGCAAGGCTCAAACCTAAATTCTCAACATGATTTTCCAAATATAATGCACAAGGAAATAGGTTTTCAAAAGAGTTTGGGTTTCAAAACCAATGCATCCAAGTTTAGAACCAAAACATGCATAAAACAAAAAACTTTTCCAAATCTAAAAACCAATGCATGTATAAAACAAGATTTCAAGGTTTTTTAAAACAATGCAAGTGTGAGAATTCAAATGATGCTAAAGTGCAAATGCATCCATCAAATTGCAAATACAAAATCCCTAACAATCTCCCCCTTTGCAATTTGATGGCAACTTACCCATCATTGATATTTCACACCAAGTCTTCAGCTCCCCCTCAGCTGGACAAGTCTTGAAATCTTCTTGGATGCTCCTTCTCTTAGCTTGGGCTCTTGGGCTCTTTTCTTCAATCTTCTTGATGCTTGGAGCTTGATCATTCTTCAAGCTTTCTCTTCTTCTTTCCTTTCTATGACCAAGCATCTTCTTTAGCTCCAAGCTTTCTTTCTTCTATTTGCTCTCCCCCTTTGACCATGCCTCTCTCTTCCTTTGGCAAGATATGCATTCACTCCCTTTGTAGAAGATCATACACAACTCTCCTTAGGAAGCTTGGACATTCTCTTCACCCTTTGAGAACTTGAATTCTTTCTCCCCCTTTGATGGATAGGAGATCTTCGAGTACTTGAACTCTCGAACTCTCTCCCCCTTTGACATTAAATTGCAAAGGTACCTACACACATGAAATAAGGAAAATACCTTTAGTAGCACCTGTTAACAAATGAAATCGAAAATGAAATACATAACAGGCTATCATGTATGGAAGTTATCTCTAAGGGCTCAAAGGCAATCCAAGGGTCAATTTGATCAAAACTAATACTTCCTATGAAGGTTTACACTCCCCCTCAATCCATTCTCTTCTTTTGTCAAACTTTTGACAAGATATAACTATTAGATGCAAGAAGAAGATGGTTTTACCAATGAGGGTCAACTTCAAGGAAAGGATTAGATTCATTTAACTATAAAGCTCAATATGATCAAATTACCAAAAGAGAGCTAGGTCTAATGGGAAAAGCAATCATGGATACCAATTGGAAAAACAAAGAATACCAATTGAGATTTAAGGATATGACTATTAAACACAATCACTCTAAAAAGGATTTAAAAGTATAACTATTAGGAAAAATCCAAATTAGAGCTATCCATGATAAAATGGGGTTTACTAAACATAGCATTAAATAATTTAACTATGAAAATCATATGCTATGTAAGATTTGAAATCATTTCATTCAATCAAATAATATGACTATCATGTGCAAGATGAGTGAAATGAATTTCAAGCATGAAGCCAACCTCAACTAATAACCAACCAATATTATTAACACATAAACATGGTGGTCATGAGATATACCTATAAGAGCAAGAGAGGTGGCAACATGAACATTATGATGCTAATGGAATGTGACATGGAACAAATATATAACTATCAAGCTCAATCCAATGTACACAAGGTCTATCACATACACAAGATAAGATATCAATTGGATATGAAATCAATGGGAAATTATACCAAATGAAACCAATTGAATATGATAACATGATTAAAAGCAAGGATGTGACAAACTCAAAATTCCATCAAGCAACATAAATGTATATTCATCACTTTTAAAGATATGACTAAATAAGCAAAGATGCAAATGACAAACAACAATTGATCATGACTAAATTAGCTATGAAAGCCTTTAAAGTCACAAACAATTTAATCATGTATAGAAATGCAATGCAAGACATAAAACTAAATGTGTGCAAAAAGCAAATCAAACATGATGAAATTATAATCAAATGATTTTGAAAACCATGAAGTGTAACTTAGAATGATGCATGAAAGCAAAATCAAATGATCATAAATAAACATTGCATTTTAAAGAATGTAACTATATAAAAGCAAAATGCAAATGCAACATGACCAACAAAGAGATTTAACTATCAAAGAATAGGTTGGTCAAGGTGGTCCAAGGCCTTAAGGTTTGTCTAAGTATAAAACTTTGGGAATCCACCTAAGGTCTTGAGAGGGTTGAACTTTGAGGTCTTGTTTGGACTTCTCACCAACTAAAGGAGATTTGACTTGATAAATTTTCAATTTAAACTTATCACCATGATATTTAGATTTACCTAAATTTAGCTTAGATTGGTGATTAGTCTTTTGATGTTGGTGAGTTTGTTTCTTTGGGGATTGTTTCTCTTTTCTTTTCTTCTTATTTTCTCCCTTTACTTGACTTTTGAATTTTAGATTTAACTTTGCAACTTTCTTCAAAAGTTCTTTCATGGGTTGATATAAGGGAGATAGGTTGAGAAGCTTTTTGTTCATAGATTCTTTTAAGCTTGGTTTAACTTGTTTAAACTTCTTAGAATCTATCTTAGGAGACTCCATTTTAATAGATTTAACTTGTTTAGTCTTTTTGGAGTCTTTCTTGATTTTTAGTGTCTTACCCTTCATAGGTTTTGATTCTCCATTCTTTAGTTCAAAGATGGGCTTAGACACATAGCTTCTTTTTCTTAGTTTGCACTCAAATTTTAGATGTCCTTCTTTACCACAATAATGACATTTAATTTTGGACATTTGAGAGAGAGTGCTAGAGAATGAGGACTCACCTTTCACAAAAGTGTTGGTGAATTTAGGGTCATGTGAAGTATACTTATTAAAACCAAGACCCGTCCTATCTCCATGAGGTTTACCCAATTTAAATAATTTTTCAAGTCTATCTTCACTTTGGGTAAACTTGCACTCATACTTTTGTTTATACTCTTCAAGTTGAGTGACTTGGGTTTTAAGGGTTGAATTTTCATTTTTAACTTTTGTTAGTTCATTTTCAATTCCCTTAAAATTGTTTAGCTCTTCATAGGCAAGTTTTAACTTAGATTTAAGCTCATTAACAATATTAGATCCAAGTTCTAAAGTTTTCAAATTACTTTGAGCATTAGACAAATTTTCATTGGAAATTGTCAACTTGGATTTTAAATAGTTAATGTTTTCATCTTGTCTTTTAATAGTATCTCTTAGGTTCAAATTTTCATTTTTAAGCTCATCACAATTTATCTTAATCTCATTTAATTCATCTTGAGTATTAGATAAATTTTCCTTAGAGATAGTCAATTTAGATTCAAGATTGTTAAAGTCTTTATCTTGCCTTTGTAATTGATCTCTTAATTTTAGATTTTCCTTATTGACATCATCATAACCCATCTTTAATTCTCTTAGTTCATCTTGAATGTTAGATTGGTTATTTAAAGAGATCATGAACTTAGATTCTAAACAATTTATGACTTCTTCTTTCTCTCTAAGCTCATCTTTAGAAGAGACTAGCTCTTTGTTTAGATTCATAGATTGTTCTCTTAAACTTTTGTTTCTCTTATCAAGCTTTGAAGATAGTGTATATAATTCATTGTAGGCTTGTTGAAGATCATCTTCATCATACTCATTTTCTTCTTCATTTAATTCACATTGAGATTCTTTTAATTGAATGTTAGAATCTTCAATAGATGGAAGAGTGAGAGGTCTAGGAGAATCTACATAAAGGTCTAAACAATCTAGCTTAGTGGGGTCCATTTCAATAGAGTTCATTCAAACACAAATCTAGGGTTAAAAACTCTAGGTTTTTACACCTAATCAAGAGTTCCAAACACTTGATCCTAAAAGATAGAGCACGAGGCTCTGATACCAATTGAAAAGTCCTTGGGATCCTAACCCTAGAGGGGGGGGGTGAATAGGGTGTGCTACAAGTATGACCAATTTAGACCAATTTTAATTTCTTAAACTAAACTAGTCACATGTGATGATAATTCAATCAATATGCGGAAGCTAAAACAAAAACAATCACCACATAGCAATCACCACAACACAATATTTATAGTGGTTCGGCCTCAATGCCTACATCCACTACCGGCTTGTGAATCCATCACCCCACCGGATTTCCACTATTTATGCTTTTTACTAGGCTAAGCAATAACCCTTACAATGTTGTTTTTCTAGGCTAAACAACAACCTCTCAATGTGCTTTTCTAGGCTAAGCAATAACCTTTACAAAATGCTTTTCTTAGGCTAAGCAATAACCTTACAAGATGCTTTTCTTAGGCTAAGCAATAACCTTTACAAATAAAGATTTCTCTAAGAAAGTGTCTTCACAAAAGACCATTCTAAGAGATACAAATTAAGCTCAATGTATTTGCCTCTAAACTAGGAGGATATGAAAGTTAATAACAAATTACAAACATACACAAAAACAAGCTAAAGTGTGTGCACAAGTGTATGAATGTGTTTCTTCAATCAATTTCAACAAAGAAGCTCTTAAATGAATGCATGATGCATTTTAAAATCAAAGCTTATAAAAAGATGATTGAAGAGAAAACTAATCACATAAAAGATTCAAACAACTTTGAAGAAATGAATTAAACAAGTTGTATGAATGTTAAAGTCTAAGAAAGCATGTGATTTAGTTAAGAGAGTTTGCAAACTTATCTAATTTACCAAGGATGATTTAGAGTTTGCAACACAACTCTTTAAAAGCTAGAAATCATGCAAATATGAAAATACAAAGATTTAACCATGCATTGATTCTACTTTTAATGGAAATCAAAATGAAAAGTAAGGTCTACCTTTTTAAATCTCAAGCATTTGATTTCCAAATGGCCCTCTAGCCTTTCCAACTTCTTTCCCTTTCTTTGGCTCCAAAATGCTCTCAAAAGTTCATGTGTCAAGCCTTGAAAAAGGTTGGAAAAGAATGGACTTTATAGCCAAAAAGTTGCCAACGGCTAGTCCTCGGTCGACCTAGAAACAGGCCTCGGTCGACCGATAAAGCACAACGGTCAGAAAAGTGACCGTTGGAGCTTCAGGTGACAGACAACATGCAGTTGTCTCGGTCGACCGGCGACACTGCCGGTTGAGTCACCTGTTGGGTCCAAAAATCCGACTTTTGCACTTTTGAAGGTATTTCTTTGGGAGGATTTTTGGGCCACTAAACCAAGCTAGAATACATGTTTTAAGACATTCTAAGATGTCTAAAAACATGAACACACAAAGCCTGAGATGATTCAAAAGTTTAAAACCAAAGGCTAGATTGATTGGATAAAACTCTTTTCAAAAGAAAATGCATACAAAAATGATTCTTTTTGTGAAGAATGTATGCAAGGCTCAAACCTAAATTCTCAACATGATTTTCCAAATATAATGCACAAGGAAATAGGTTTTCAAAAGAGTTTGGGTTTCAAAACCAATGCATCCAAGTTTAGAACCAAAACATGCATAAAACAAAAAACTTTTCCAAATCTAAAAACCAATGCATGTATAAAACAAGATTTCAAGGTTTTTTAAAACAATGCAAGTGTGAGAATTCAAATGATGCTAAAGTGCAAATGCATCCATCAAATTGCAAATACAAAATCCCTAACAATCTCCCCCTTTGCAATTTGATGGCAACTTACCCATCATTGATATTTCACACCAAGTCTTCAGCTCCCCCTCAGCTGGACAAGTCTTGAAATCTTCTTGGATGCTCCTTCTCTTAGCTTGGGCTCTTGGGCTCTTTTCTTCAATCTTCTTGATGCTTGGAGCTTGATCATTCTTCAAGCTTTCTCTTCTTCTTTCCTTTCTATGACCAAGCATCTTCTTTAGCTCCAAGCTTTCTTTCTTCTATTTGCTCTCCCCCTTTGACCATGCCTCTCTCTTCCTTTGGCAAGATATGCATTCACTCCCTTTGTAGAAGATCATACACAACTCTCCTTAGGAAGCTTGGACATTCTCTTCACCCTTTGAGAACTTGAATTCTTTCTCCCCCTTTGATGGATAGGAGATCTTCGAGTACTTGAACTCTCGAACTCTCTCCCCCTTTGACATTAAATTGCAAAGGTACCTACACACATGAAATAAGGAAAATACCTTTAGTAGCACCTGTTAACAAATGAAATCGAAAATGAAATACATAACAGGCTATCATGTATGGAAGTTATCTCTAAGGGCTCAAAGGCAATCCAAGGGTCAATTTGATCAAAACTAATACTTCCTATGAAGGTTTACACTCCCCCTCAATCCATTCTCTTCTTTTGTCAAACTTTTGACAAGATATAACTATTAGATGCAAGAAGAAGATGGTTTTACCAATGAGGGTCAACTTCAAGGAAAGGATTAGATTCATTTAACTATAAAGCTCAATATGATCAAATTACCAAAAGAGAGCTAGGTCTAATGGGAAAAGCAATCATGGATACCAATTGGAAAAACAAAGAATACCAATTGAGATTTAAGGATATGACTATTAAACACAATCACTCTAAAAAGGATTTAAAAGTATAACTATTAGGAAAAATCCAAATTAGAGCTATCCATGATAAAATGGGGTTTACTAAACATAGCATTAAATAATTTAACTATGAAAATCATATGCTATGTAAGATTTGAAATCATTTCATTCAATCAAATAATATGACTATCATGTGCAAGATGAGTGAAATGAATTTCAAGCATGAAGCCAACCTCAACTAATAACCAACCAATATTATTAACACATAAACATGGTGGTCATGAGATATACCTATAAGAGCAAGAGAGGTGGCAACATGAACATTATGATGCTAATGGAATGTGACATGGAACAAATATATAACTATCAAGCTCAATCCAATGTACACAAGGTCTATCACATACACAAGATAAGATATCAATTGGATATGAAATCAATGGGAAATTATACCAAATGAAACCAATTGAATATGATAACATGATTAAAAGCAAGGATGTGACAAACTCAAAATTCCATCAAGCAACATAAATGTATATTCATCACTTTTAAAGATATGACTAAATAAGCAAAGATGCAAATGACAAACAACAATTGATCATGACTAAATTAGCTATGAAAGCCTTTAAAGTCACAAACAATTTAATCATGTATAGAAATGCAATGCAAGACATAAAACTAAATGTGTGCAAAAAGCAAATCAAACATGATGAAATTATAATCAAATGATTTTGAAAACCATGAAGTGTAACTTAGAATGATGCATGAAAGCAAAATCAAATGATCATAAATAAACATTGCATTTTAAAGAATGTAACTATATAAAAGCAAAATGCAAATGCAACATGACCAACAAAGAGATTTAACTATCAAAGAATAGGTTGGTCAAGGTGGTCCAAGGCCTTAAGGTTTGTCTAAGTATAAAACTTTGGGAATCCACCTAAGGTCTTGAGAGGGTTGAACTTTGAGGTCTTGTTTGGACTTCTCACCAACTAAAGGAGATTTGACTTGATAAATTTTCAATTTAAACTTATCACCATGATATTTAGATTTACCTAAATTTAGCTTAGATTGGTGATTAGTCTTTTGATGTTGGTGAGTTTGTTTCTTTGGGGATTGTTTCTCTTTTCTTTTCTTCTTATTTTCTCCCTTTACTTGACTTTTGAATTTTATATTTAACTTTGCAACTTTCTTCAAAAGTTCTTTCATGGGTTGATATAAGGGAGATAGGTTGAGAAGCTTTTTGTTCATAGATTCTTTTAAGCTTGGTTTAACTTGTTTAAACTTCTTAGAATCTATCTTAGGAGACTCCATTTTAATAGATTTAACTTGTTTAGTCTTTTTGGAGTCTTTCTTGATTTTTAGTGTCTTACCCTTCATAGGTTTTGATTCTCCATTCTTTAGTTCAAAGATGGGCTTAGACACATAGCTTCTTTTTCTTAGTTTGCACTCAAATTTTAGATGTCCTTCTTTACCACAATAATGACATTTAATTTTGGACATTTGAGAGAGAGTGCTAGAGAATGAGGACTCACCTTTCACAAAAGTGTTGGTGAATTTAGGGTCATGTGAAGTATACTTATTAAAACCAAGACCCGTCCTATCTCCATGAGGTTTACCCAATTTAAATAATTTTTCAAGTCTATCTTCACTTTGGGTAAACTTGCACTCATACTTTTGTTTATACTCTTCAAGTTGAGTGACTTGGGTTTTAAGGGTTGAATTTTCATTTTTAACTTTTGTTAGTTCATTTTCAATTCCCTTAAAATTGTTTAGCTCTTCATAGGCAAGTTTTAACTTAGATTTAAGCTCATTAACAATATTAGATCCAAGTTCTAAAGTTTTCAAATTACTTTGAGCATTAGACAAATTTTCATTGGAAATTGTCAACTTGGATTTTAAATAGTTAATGTTTTCATCTTGTCTTTTAATAGTATCTCTTAGGTTCAAATTTTCATTTTTAAGCTCATCACAATTTATCTTAATCTCATTTAATTCATCTTGAGTATTAGATAAATTTTCCTTAGAGATAGTCAATTTAGATTCAAGATTGTTAAAGTCTTTATCTTGCCTTTGTAATTGATCTCTTAATTTTAGATTTTCCTTATTGACATCATCATAACCCATCTTTAATTCTCTTAGTTCATCTTGAATGTTAGATTGGTTATTTAAAGAGATCATGAACTTAGATTCTAAACAATTTATGACTTCTTCTTTCTCTCTAAGCTCATCTTTAGAAGAGACTAGCTCTTTGTTTAGATTCATAGATTGTTCTCTTAAACTTTTGTTTCTCTTATCAAGCTTTGAAGATAGTGTATATAATTCATTGTAGGCTTGTTGAAGATCATCTTCATCATACTCATTTTCTTCTTCATTTAATTCACATTGAGATTCTTTTAATTGAATGTTAGAATCTTCAATAGATGGAAGAGTGAGAGGTCTAGGAGAATCTACATAAAGGTCTAAACAATCTAGCTTAGTGGGGTCCATTTCAATAGAGTTCATTCAAACACAAATCTAGGGTTAAAAACTCTAGGTTTTTACACCTAATCAAGAGTTCCAAACACTTGATCCTAAAAGATAGAGCACGAGGCTCTGATACCAATTGAAAAGTCCTTGGGATCCTAACCCTAGAGGGGGGGGTGAATAGGGTGTGCTACAAGTATGACCAATTTAGACCAATTTTAATTTCTTAAACTAAACTAGTCACATGTGATGATAATTCAATCAATATGCGGAAGCTAAAACAAAAACAATCACCACATAGCAATCACCACAACACAATATTTATAGTGGTTCGGCCTCAATGCCTACATCCACTACCGGCTTGTGAATCCATCACCCCACCGGATTTCCACTATTTATGCTTTTTACTAGGCTAAGCAATAACCCTTACAATGTTGTTTTTCTAGGCTAAACAACAACCTCTCAATGTGCTTTTCTAGGCTAAGCAATAACCTTTACAAAATGCTTTTCTTAGGCTAAGCAATAACCTTACAAGATGCTTTTCTTAGGCTAAGCAATAACCTTTACAAATAAAGATTTCTCTAAGAAAGTGTCTTCACAAAAGACCACTCTAAGAGATACAAATTAAGCTCAATGTATTTGCCTCTAAACTAGGCGGATATGAAAGTTAATAACAAATTACAAACATACACAAAAACAAGCTAAAGTGTGTGCACAAGTGTATGAATGTGTTTCTTCAATCAATTTCAACAAAGAAGCTCTTAAATGAATGCATGATGCATTTTAAAATCAAAGCTTATAAAAAGATGATTGAAGAGAAAACTAATCACATAAAAGATTCAAACAACTTTGAAGAAATGAATTAAACAAGTTGTATGAATGTTAAAGTCTAAGAAAGCATGTGATTTAGTTAAGAGAGTTTGCAAACTTATCTAATTTACCAAGGATGATTTAGAGTTTGCAACACAACTCTTTAAAAGCTAGAAATCATGCAAATATGAAAATACAAAGATTTAACCATGCATTGATTCTACTTTTAATGGAAATCAAAATGAAAAGTAAGGTCTACCTTTTTAAATCTCAAGCATTTGATTTCCAAATGGCCCTCTAGCCTTTCCAACTTCTTTCCCTTTCTTTGGCTCCAAAATGCTCTCAAAAGTTCATGTGTCAAGCCTTGAAAAAGGTTGGAAAAGAATGGACTTTATAGCCAAAAAGTTGCCAACGGCTAGTCCTCGGTCGACCTAGAAACAGGCCTCGGTCGACCGATAAAGCACAACGGTCAGAAAAGTGACCGTTGGAGCTTCAGGTGACAGACAACATGCAGTTGTCTCGGTCGACCGGCGACACTGCCGGTTGAGTCACCTGTTGGGTCCAAAAATCCGACTTTTGCACTTTTGAAGGTATTTCTTTGGGAGGATTTTTGGGCCACTAAACCAAGCTAGAATACATGTTTTAAGACATTCTAAGATGTCTAAAAACATGAACACACAAAGCCTGAGATGATTCAAAAGTTTAAAACCAAAGGCTAGCTTGATTGGATAAAACTCTTTTCAAAAGAAAATGCATACAAAAATGATTCTTTTTGTGAAGAATGTATGCAAGGCTCAAACCTAAATTCTCAACATGATTTTCCAAATATAATGCACAAGGAAATAGGTTTTCAAAAGAGTTTGGGTTTCAAAACCAATGCATCCAAGTTTAGAACCAAAACATGCATAAAACAAAAAACTTTTCCAAATCTAAAAACCAATGCATGTATAAAACAAGATTTCAAGGTTTTTTAAAACAATGCAAGTGTGAGAATTCAAATGATGCTAAAGTGCAAATGCATCCATCAAATTGCAAATACAAAATCCCTAACAATCTCCCCCTTTGCAATTTGATGGCAACTTACCCATCATTGATATTTCACACCAAGTCTTCAGCTCCCCCTCAGCTGGACAAGTCTTGAAATCTTCTTGTGTCACGCCCCCGAACCGAAACCTCGAGGGCGGGAGATGGGGATTAACAATAAATTATATTTTACTTCTCCCAGGATCCGCGTGTGTGAAGACAACACATTCTGAATATTTTGCAGAAGCATTTGTGGCGTTGCGACCCGAAGTCCGTGGCCATCGGATTCCGCGTCGCACCCAACCTTTAGCCCATAGCTATTATATCAAGAATCATATCAGACTGGAGTAACCATCACAATAATTTAAAGAGCTGACAGTAACAGGATATTACATTCCCAAATATGTTCAAGTTACAATTTTCAATGTACATTAATTAAGAATCCCAAGAAAAAGGCTAATAAAAGCCATACAACAAGAAGCTATAAACTACTACCCAAATGTGACGTAGCTCCGATGTCAAGCTCAATGTCTACATGACATAGCCGACAAAACAACCTGCAAGGCATGGCTCCACAGCCAACAAAACACTCAACTCGGGACGAAGAAATCTGAACCTGAGTACCAAAAGTAGTGGGTCAGACACGACGGTCTGGCAGGTGGATGAAAAGAACACAATATAGCGAATAATAATACAAATGATAAATCATGCTATTTGCTCAACATGCTGCATATAATTAAACGGGTGAAAACTCAGGAATCTCGGATAAAACATGTATTCTTTTCAAACATGGTTAAAACAGGAAGATCTAATAAAGCATATGTTCATCTACATCATCTATAAAAGCATAGATATTTGACAATCGGGTGTTCGTGGAAAACATGTATGAATATGGAAGTTTGGTAAAACCACATTCATTTAAACATATTTCAAAGCATGGATCTTCAACAGATCGGGCATTCCTTTAAAACAGGTATAAACATAGGGATCTGGCAAAACGCGTGTCATTTAAAACATATTCTTAAGCATGGATGTTAAATAGCTCGGGTAATCATTTGAAACAAGTATAAACATAGTGATCTGGCAGAACAAGTGTCATTTAAAACAAAGTACGAATGTTTAGCAATTCGGGTATTCACTTAAAACATGTATAAACATCGGGATCTAACAAAACGAGTGTCATTTAAAACACATTCCAAAGCATGGACATTTAATAACTCGGGTATTCATTTTAAAACATGTGAAATCATATAACTCTAGCAAAACCATCGATCGTTAGAACCATATGTAAAAGCATGGTTATTCACCCAACCGGCATTCATTTAAAACATGTGCGGGTACAAAGAATAGAAGACAATATAACAATAACTGAATTTACATTGGAGAATATTAACACTTGTTTAAATAACAACTTTCATAAAAGCAATGAATCATTTATCTGAAAACAAGTAAGCAATATAAAACATGTCGGGTGTCCAAGGAATCGGGAACTGGCAAGATGGCAACCACATGAAGCTAAGTCCTCTATCACTAAAGCGATAGAGCAATAACTAGGCCCTGATCTCAGTCACTCGAGGTGAGGAGAAACAGGGGATCTCATATCAATACATATACATATACTAGGCCCTGATCTCAGTCACTCGAGGTGAAGAGAAACAGGGGATCTCATGAATGCATATACATATACTATATGGGACCACGGTAGCGAGCCGGGCATCGGGGACCACAGTAGCAATCTGCGGTATCGGGACAAGACCACGGTAATAACCGGGTATCGGGACGGGACCACGGTAATAACCGGGTAGCGGGATCCAAGCTGCAGCTGGCGGGACAAGAGGGGGATCTCCAAGTCGGTGGATCAGACCAACAAGGTTATCCAAGCTTAGTGGTGCCGACTCATAGGTCAAATACAATCGAGACAATGCAAGTAAATCAAGTACAATAGATATACGGGCAAGACGGGGGTGCTCAAGGGCACACTAACATTTCATATCGGGCAATACATGTCGGGACAAATAACTGTTACTAGTGTAACTTCAATGCTTTCGGGAAAACAAGTCATGTAATGCAAATCTCGGGAAAAGAGGTGAAACAATGAACTATAACAATTTCGGGTAAACATATCGGTTTCAAGATCTATTTAAGTGAATAGGGGTCCCGTATGTCGATTATGACAATTACTTGGTACTCCTTGAGTTAGAAGACATTCCGGGCTCCTTATGCACTTTTACTATTTTTCCAAACTTAAAATGAGCTTATGGGTAGTACTAGGTATTACAATAGCAAGAATCAAGATTATAAACGGTCCATCCTAGGCATGACATTACTCCGGAAACATCGAGTAACCGATTCAGTCATCGAAAGGAATAGAATTAGCGATAACCAAGGAAATAGACTTGTGTTTAGATATAAAGGAGATATCGCGTCGTTCCATCCCGTTCAAGATTGAAATGGATTGAGCTTCGATGCCACCGAACCAACCGTGAGGCGTGTCGGCTCAAGACATTCTCACACATGGTCCAAACAGTCCAAAAAGGGTAGTCGGGGTCCCACCTAGAACCAAGAATTAGTGTCTAAATCAACACCATTCTTTTCTTTTAGTTCCCTAGTCTTAGAGACCTTAGATTAGGGTACAATTGGTCTTAACACTAAGGTATATACCTCTAGGACTCATAGAAGGCCCAAAGGTTTCCAAAAAAACACAATATCAAGTTTCACTGGACTCAAACTGAGTCCTCCGATCGATCGGCCGAAGGGCCGATCGATCGGTCGAAATTTCTGTACCAGAATGTACAGGGTCCGATCGATCGGCTGATCGATCGGCCCAAAAAGGCTTACAGTTACTGACAGTCCGATCGATCGGCCTGTAGGTCCGATCGATCGGACTTGGGTACAGCAGGTCCGGGAAAGCTGATTTTTCTTCCTCTTTGTTTCCTTTCCTTCCAACATATAATCAATCACAAAGAACCATAAACAAGATGGTTTAAATACATGTTTCCAAGACAATATCATGAGCTAAAGAGCTCCTCATTTCAATTTCCTCTCTTACCATTCTTTCCATTCTTTCCATTCACAATTAATCACAAGGTGGAGAAAACTCATTCATGTGAAATCATTTGAAACCTTGACAATATGATGCATACATTTTCCAAGTATGAACAAGAGGGAAATAACTCATCAATAAGCACATCTTGAATCAATATTAATCATATTAAAGACAACTATTAAAATCACCAAAACCATGAATGAATCAAGATTTTCTCACAAAACATGTTAATAATCAAAACAATCCATTCATCCACTTGCCTTTGACCTAATCAAGCAAATCAAGCTCCTAATCACCTCTTAGGCTCAAGATCCACAATCTCTACAAAAACCCCCAAAACAACCCTAAAATGGGTTAAACAATGAAATGACAATGAAACTTTCCAATAATCAAGGTGGAGCTTCTCTAAGGCTAGTAGATTACAAATCTAGAAGATGGGAAGAATCACTTACTTTGATGACCTTCAAATGAGAAGAACAAGCTCAAGGAGGGTTTCAATGTTGGTGGATTTCTCTTCTAATGGCATCTATGTAAAGCTTGCAAGGTGGAGAAGAGAATGGTGATGTAAGACCCCGACCCGAGTGAACCCGATTAGTGCTAATTAAGTTGCGTGTTAGTGCTAAGCTTGATTAGCGATTTCTGGTTAAGTTGGGATTGGATTAGCTTTGATTATGGTTTCGGGCTAATTCGTTTGTCTTGATTTGCTTTGGTAGCTTGTGGGGCCCTTTGGGGGTTTCCCTTTTCGGCTTTGTATTTTCTCGAGGAATTTCCCGATTTATTGTGGATTATGTTTTTGGCCCGTTGCATGCATCTTGTGGATTCTTACAACTTTCATGTTGATCCCGTATTCATTTGACGCCCCGAAACCCGATTTTCATAGCCGGAGGGCAAAACAGTCATTGCACACCAAATCTGTACCCAAAACTTGATATTCTCGTAAACCCGCGAAACATAGACTTTTTGGAAAGTAGATATTTCGACGAACATTTCTTCCTTCTTCGTCGAATTCATCCGAGGACCCGAGAGAGATGATTTCAGCCCCTTTAGCTTCTTAAGTTGTGGGACCCAACCCCAACCCAAGTCATTAGCTAACAAGAGAAGCCATTTCCCCTTTCTAAGTCATTCCATTTTCATTGTTCCAGCACAAACCTTTTGAGCCTAGGGTTCTTGCTTTCTCCTCTTCTTCTTCTTGCTTCTCCATCTCAAATCTTCACCAATCTTGCACCAAACTCGAAATGGAACTCATCATCTTCTTCCTCATCTCACAAGCTTGCCATTGATACCATTTGTGAAGAGAGACCTCAATCTCAAGACTTCCTTTGAGCTTGCCATTGCCATTAGAGGACCTCCCAAGTAAGTGATTCTTCCCATCTCCTAGATTAGTGTTCCTCTAGCTCTTGAGAAGCTACATTTGCAATCTTGTAAGCTCTTTCATTTTCATTCTTTGTGTAACCCATTTTAGGGTTGTTTTGGGGATTTTTTGATGTGTAGCTTGGCTTTGAGCAATAGAGGTGATTAGAGGCTTGATTTCTCTATTTGAAGACTTGAGGCAAGTGAATGCTTGAATGTTTTTAAGTTGAAATGGTTTGGCTTAGTATTTATGGATTTTCCATATTATCATTAATGTGTTTTGTTTTGGAATAAATGCTCATAAGATATCTTAATAGCCTCATTCATTGTTTTATAAGCATGTTGGTAAAGCATTTATTGTCCTTGTGATAGCTTAGATGAATGTTTGTGGAATGGTTTGTTTTCCTTCCTATTCTTGCATGGGATTTGGCATGGAAGAGGTGATAGAGAGGACCATTTGGGGATTGGGATAAGTATAAAGAGATGCCTTGGAGGAGCTACTAGCTCATTGTTAATTTAAGGACTTTGTGGATGTGAGGAAGATGGTTTTGAGGAGGGAAATGACTCAAAACTGAACTCAGTGAGCATTTTCGTAACTGGCGGTCAGCTCACGGTTAGCCAGCGGCTAACCGCCGAATGCATCGGCGGCTAACCGCCAGCTAACCGCGCACCGCGGTGACTTTTCCAGAGAGCATCATTTTCCACCTGAAAACGCGGTCAGCCTCACGGTTAGCCAGCGGCTAACCGCCGAACCCATCGGCGGCTAACCGCCAGCCAACCGCACAATCACGGTTCCTTTTCCCGAGAGCATCAGAATTCTCACCTGAAATTCGGTCAGCTCCACGGTTACCCAGCGGCTAACCGCCGAATGCATCGGCGGCTAACCGCCAGCTAACCGCCAGGTAACCGAAATCTCCCAGATTTCGAAAAGCTCCCCGCTCGAACGAACTCTCCGGTTCGTTCGAGCGTTGAGCTTTGTCAATCGCAGGGATTCACTAGGCATTGCTTGATGCCATCCGAGAAAGAAACCATATCACAAATATGTCATTCGAAATTTTGGAAAAATCGTAGGAGTGCATAAGGAGCCCGGAATGTCTCAAAACTCAAAGAGTACCAAGTAAGGGCTATAAAAGACATACGGGACCCCTATTCACTTAATTGGATTTCTAAATTGATATTTTACCCGAATTTCATTATAGTGTATTGTTTCACCTCATTCCCAGGAATTTCATCGCATGACTTGTTTCCTCGAAAGCTTTGGAGCTACAATAGTAACAGTGAATTGCCCCGAAATGTATTGCCCGATATGGAAAGTCAGTGTGCCCTTGAGCACCCCCGTTTTACCGTTTATTTACTGTACTTGAATACTTGATATGCCTCGATGAGTTTTATCCTATGTGTCGGCATCACTAAGCTTGGATACCTTGTCGGTCTGATCCACTGACTTGGAAATCCCTCTCCCGTCCCGCCAGCTGCAGTTTGGATCCCGATACCCGGTCTAATACCGTGGTCCCGTCCCGATACCCGGTTCGCTACCGTGGTCCCGTTCCCGCATTATTATATTGTATATATGTATATGTTGTTTCTCCTCACCTTGCGTGACTGAGATCGACGTCCCGTGATACTGTTGTCACTTTAGTGACAGAGGACTTAGCTTTATGTGATTGCCACCCTGTTGTTCCCGATCCCTTGGTTACCTCATATGTTTTATCTTGTTTACTTGTTTTATAGCAAATGTTTTACCTGCTTTATGAGAGTTCTTGTTTAAACAGATTTCTATGCTTTTCGAGAGATTTCATCTATTATATATTGTTGCATCTTTTCATTTTCTTGCCAGACCGTCGTGTCTGACCCATTTGCTTTGGTACTCAGGTCCCGTTGCCGGTTTCCTTGAGGAGGAGCCGGAGGAGGCAGTAGGTGAGCTGCAACCTCTAGTTGAGTGGCGTGCTGACGATGTCATGTAGACATCGGGTTGCCAAGAGGCGTAACATTTTGGGGAGAACTTATTAACTATTCTTTTGGGTTATTCTTTTGTAGTATTGGCCTTTGTTGGCCTCTATTTTGGGAATGTAATTAACTGATATTTTGTTTAACTTTGACAACTTGGGGAAACTTGCTATATATATATCATTGCTCATTCTGATACAGTAATTACACTTATTGTTATGGTCTTCATGACTAATGATAGTTGGACTATTTGATTTACTACATGCTTCCGCACTCAAGAAGAAATATTCATTGATGGTTGTGATATCCTCACCGCGGACACCTGTGGGAAATTGAATACAAATGTGCATGTTATCATTCCTTATTTATCATTATCGTCCCGATCCCGGATTAGTCCTGCGGGCCCGGTCCGGGGTCGCGACAGGTGATCTCCATTTCTTGAGTGATGATCTCTTGGAGTGGCTTGGAGATGAAGAAGCAAGGAGAAGAAGAAGAACACAAGGGAAAACCCTAGGTTGCTGGAACAATGGTGAAGAATGAGCAATGAAGGAGATGGGTTCCTCTTATAAACAAGTGGGGTTTGGGTCCCACAACTTAAGGGACTTGGGTGGCTGAAATCATCTAATTCGGGACCTCGGATGGATTCGACGAAGAAGGAAGAAATGATCGTCGAAATATCTAGTTTCCAAAAAGTATATGTTTCACGGATTTCGAGAATATCGAGTTTTGGGTACAGATTTGGTGTGAAAAGACTGTTTTGCACTCAAGGCCAAGAAATCGGTTTTCGGGTTCTCAAATGGATATGGGATCAACATGAAAGTTGTAGGATTCCTCAAGATGAATGCAACGGGCCAAAAACACAATACGAAACAAATCGGGAAAATCTCACAAGTAAAGCAAAGCCGAAAAGGGAACCCCCAAAGGGCCCCACAAGCTACCAAAGCACTCAAAAGCCCAAAACTAGAAGAAAACCCATTCTAGCTCACAAACTCAACCCAACAACTACTAATCCCACTAAAAGAATTAATCCACAAATAAAACAACACTAATCCAAGAGATTAGGGGTTGGGTTCTCACATCTTGGATGCTCCTTCTCTTAGCTTGGGCTCTTGGGCTCTTTTCTTCAATCTTCTTGATGCTTGGAGCTTGATCATTCTTCAAGCTTTCTCTTCTTCTTTCCTTTCTATGACCAAGCATCTTCTTTAGCTCCAAGCTTTCTTTCTTCTATTTGCTCTCCCCCTTTGACCATGCCTCTCTCTTCCTTTGGCAAGATATGCATTCACTCCCTTTGTAGAAGATCATACACAACTCTCCTTAGGAAGCTTGGACATTCTCTTCACCCTTTGAGAACTTGAATTCTTTCTCCCCCTTTGATGGATAGGAGATCTTCGAGTACTTGAACTCTCGAACTCTCTCCCCCTTTGACATTAAATTGCAAAGGTACCTACACACATGAAATAAGGAAAATACCTTTAGTAGCACCTGTTAACAAATGAAATCGAAAATGAAATACATAACAGGCTATCATGTATGGAAGTTATCTCTAAGGGCTCAAAGGCAATCCAAGGGTCAATTTGATCAAAACTAATACTTCCTATGAAGGTTTACACTCCCCCTCAATCCATTCTCTTCTTTTGTCAAACTTTTGACAAGATATAACTATTAGATGCAAGAAGAAGATGGTTTTACCAATGAGGGTCAACTTCAAGGAAAGGATTAGATTCATTTAACTATAAAGCTCAATATGATCAAATTACCAAAAGAGAGCTAGGTCTAATGGGAAAAGCAATCATGGATACCAATTGGAAAAACAAAGAATACCAATTGAGATTTAAGGATATGACTATTAAACACAATCACTCTAAAAAGGATTTAAAAGTATAACTATTAGGAAAAATCCAAATTAGAGCTATCCATGATAAAATGGGGTTTACTAAACATAGCATTAAATAATTTAACTATGAAAATCATATGCTATGTAAGATTTGAAATCATTTCATTCAATCAAATAATATGACTATCATGTGCAAGATGAGTGAAATGAATTTCAAGCATGAAGCCAACCTCAACTAATAACCAACCAATATTATTAACACATAAACATGGTGGTCATGAGATATACCTATAAGAGCAAGAGAGGTGGCAACATGAACATTATGATGCTAATGGAATGTGACATGGAACAAATATATAACTATCAAGCTCAATCCAATGTACACAAGGTCTATCACATACACAAGATAAGATATCAATTGGATATGAAATCAATGGGAAATTATACCAAATGAAACCAATTGAATATGATAACATGATTAAAAGCAAGGATGTGACAAACTCAAAATTCCATCAAGCAACATAAATGTATATTCATCACTTTTAAAGATATGACTAAATAAGCAAAGATGCAAATGACAAACAACAATTGATCATGACTAAATTAGCTATGAAAGCCTTTAAAGTCACAAACAATTTAATCATGTATAGAAATGCAATGCAAGACATAAAACTAAATGTGTGCAAAAAGCAAATCAAACATGATGAAATTATAATCAAATGATTTTGAAAACCATGAAGTGTAACTTAGAATGATGCATGAAAGCAAAATCAAATGATCATAAATAAACATTGCATTTTAAAGAATGTAACTATATAAAAGCAAAATGCAAATGCAACATGACCAACAAAGAGATTTAACTATCAAAGAATAGGTTGGTCAAGGTGGTCCAAGGCCTTAAGGTTTGTCTAAGTATAAAACTTTGGGAATCCACCTAAGGTCTTGAGAGGGTTGAACTTTGAGGTCTTGTTTGGACTTCTCACCAACTAAAGGAGATTTGACTTGATAAATTTTCAATTTAAACTTATCACCATGATATTTAGATTTACCTAAATTTAGCTTAGATTGGTGATTAGTCTTTTGATGTTGGTGAGTTTGTTTCTTTGGGGATTGTTTCTCTTTTCTTTTCTTCTTATTTTCTCCCTTTACTTGACTTTTGAATTTTATATTTAACTTTGCAACTTTCTTCAAAAGTTCTTTCATGGGTTGATATAAGGGAGATAGGTTGAGAAGCTTTTTGTTCATAGATTCTTTTAAGCTTGGTTTAACTTGTTTAAACTTCTTAGAATCTATCTTAGGAGACTCCATTTTAATAGATTTAACTTGTTTAGTCTTTTTGGAGTCTTTCTTGATTTTTAGTGTCTTACCCTTCATAGGTTTTGATTCTCCATTCTTTAGTTCAAAGATGGGCTTAGACACATAGCTTCTTTTTCTTAGTTTGCACTCAAATTTTAGATGTCCTTCTTTACCACAATAATGACATTTAATTTTGGACATTTGAGAGAGAGTGCTAGAGAATGAGGACTCACCTTTCACAAAAGTGTTGGTGAATTTAGGGTCATGTGAAGTATACTTATTAAAACCAAGACCCGTCCTATCTCCATGAGGTTTACCCAATTTAAATAATTTTTCAAGTCTATCTTCACTTTGGGTAAACTTGCACTCATACTTTTGTTTATACTCTTCAAGTTGAGTGACTTGGGTTTTAAGGGTTGAATTTTCATTTTTAACTTTTGTTAGTTCATTTTCAATTCCCTTAAAATTGTTTAGCTCTTCATAGGCAAGTTTTAACTTAGATTTAAGCTCATTAACAATATTAGATCCAAGTTCTAAAGTTTTCAAATTACTTTGAGCATTAGACAAATTTTCATTGGAAATTGTCAACTTGGATTTTAAATAGTTAATGTTTTCATCTTGTCTTTTAATAGTATCTCTTAGGTTCAAATTTTCATTTTTAAGCTCATCACAATTTATCTTAATCTCATTTAATTCATCTTGAGTATTAGATAAATTTTCCTTAGAGATAGTCAATTTAGATTCAAGATTGTTAAAGTCTTTATCTTGCCTTTGTAATTGATCTCTTAATTTTAGATTTTCCTTATTGACATCATCATAACCCATCTTTAATTCTCTTAGTTCATCTTGAATGTTAGATTGGTTATTTAAAGAGATCATGAACTTAGATTCTAAACAATTTATGACTTCTTCTTTCTCTCTAAGCTCATCTTTAGAAGAGACTAGCTCTTTGTTTAGATTCATAGATTGTTCTCTTAAACTTTTGTTTCTCTTATCAAGCTTTGAAGATAGTGTATATAATTCATTGTAGGCTTGTTGAAGATCATCTTCATCATACTCATTTTCTTCTTCATTTAATTCACATTGAGATTCTTTTAATTGAATGTTAGAATCTTCAATAGATGGAAGAGTGAGAGGTCTAGGAGAATCTACATAAAGGTCTAAACAATCTAGCTTAGTGGGGTCCATTTCAATAGAGTTCATTCAAACACAAATCTAGGGTTAAAAACTCTAGGTTTTTACACCTAATCAAGAGTTCCAAACACTTGATCCTAAAAGATAGAGCACGAGGCTCTGATACCAATTGAAAAGTCCTTGGGATCCTAACCCTAGAGGGGGGGGGGTGAATAGGGTGTGCTACAAGTATGACCAATTTAGACCAATTTTAATTTCTTAAACTAAACTAGTCACATGTGATGATAATTCAATCAATATGCGGAAGCTAAAACAAAAACAATCACCACATAGCAATCACCACAACACAATATTTATAGTGGTTCGGCCTCAATGCCTACATCCACTACCGGCTTGTGAATCCATCACCCCACCGGATTTCCACTATTTATGCTTTTTACTAGGCTAAGCAATAACCCTTACAATGTTGTTTTTCTAGGCTAAACAACAACCTCTCAATGTGCTTTTCTAGGCTAAGCAATAACCTTTACAAAATGCTTTTCTTAGGCTAAGCAATAACCTTACAAGATGCTTTTCTTAGGCTAAGCAATAACCTTTACAAATAAAGATTTCTCTAAGAAAGTGTCTTCACAAAAGACCATTCTAAGAGATACAAATTAAGCTCAATGTATTTGCCTCTAAACTAGGAGGATATGAAAGTTAATAACAAATTACAAACATACACAAAAACAAGCTAAAGTGTGTGCACAAGTGTATGAATGTGTTTCTTCAATCAATTTCAACAAAGAAGCTCTTAAATGAATGCATGATGCATTTTAAAATCAAAGCTTATAAAAAGATGATTGAAGAGAAAACTAATCACATAAAAGATTCAAACAACTTTGAAGAAATGAATTAAACAAGTTGTATGAATGTTAAAGTCTAAGAAAGCATGTGATTTAGTTAAGAGAGTTTGCAAACTTATCTAATTTACCAAGGATGATTTAGAGTTTGCAACACAACTCTTTAAAAGCTAGAAATCATGCAAATATGAAAATACAAAGATTTAACCATGCATTGATTCTACTTTTAATGGAAATCAAAATGAAAAGTAAGGTCTACCTTTTTAAATCTCAAGCATTTGATTTCCAAATGGCCCTCTAGCCTTTCCAACTTCTTTCCCTTTCTTTGGCTCCAAAATGCTCTCAAAAGTTCATGTGTCAAGCCTTGAAAAAGGTTGGAAAAGAATGGACTTTATAGCCAAAAAGTTGCCAACGGCTAGTCCTCGGTCGACCTAGAAACAGGCCTCGGTCGACCGATAAAGCACAACGGTCAGAAAAGTGACCGTTGGAGCTTCAGGTGACAGACAACATGCAGTTGTCTCGGTCGACCGGCGACACTGCCGGTTGAGTCACCTGTTGGGTCCAAAAATCCGACTTTTGCACTTTTGAAGGTATTTCTTTGGGAGGATTTTTGGGCCACTAAACCAAGCTAGAATACATGTTTTAAGACATTCTAAGATGTCTAAAAACATGAACACACAAAGCCTGAGATGATTCAAAAGTTTAAAACCAAAGGCTAGCTTGATTGGATAAAACTCTTTTCAAAAGAAAATGCATACAAAAATGATTCTTTTTGTGAAGAATGTATGCAAGGCTCAAACCTAAATTCTCAACATGATTTTCCAAATATAATGCACAAGGAAATAGGTTTTCAAAAGAGTTTGGGTTTCAAAACCAATGCATCCAAGTTTAGAACCAAAACATGCATAAAACAAAAAACTTTTCCAAATCTAAAAACCAATGCATGTATAAAACAAGATTTCAAGGTTTTTTAAAACAATGCAAGTGTGAGAATTCAAATGATGCTAAAGTGCAAATGCATCCATCAAATTGCAAATACAAAATCCCTAACAAAATGTCCATTTGGATGGTCAATGGGCCCCACAAATTGAAAGACCAAGATCGAATCCTAGAGGGGGGGGGGGGGTGAATAGGATGAGCTCTAACAACCTAGACCAATTTTAATTCTTTCAACTTTTAAGTCAATTAAGATGTGATGAAGATTAATTATCTTGTGATAGATAAGGATTTCTAATATATGCATACACAAGTAATCACCAACAACAATCTCCATACAACCAAAAGAGAATCATTCATGAAAAAGAGAGCAAGAGAGCAATCACCACGACAAGCACATTTATAGTGGTTCGGCCAAATTGCCTACATCCACTCCCGATACACTTATCGGTATTCACTAACTTCAATTAAGGTTTAGGATCACCTCAAACCTTACAATCAACACTATGCTTTTCAAGGCTAAGCATAAACCTTTACACCATATGCTTTTCAAGGCTAAGCATAAACCTTTACAACATACAATTTTTCTCTTAAGAAATATGCCTAAGAATGCATGGATTAAGAGAGCAATAAAGTGCAATGGAGTGCCTCTAAATAGGCTAATTAGAAAGTGAAAACTCAAGATCTAGAAACATGCATATGTATGACAAAGTTTATGAAAAATGCATTTACTAGAAATTACTCTTTCTCCTTTTGAAAAGATACAATCTTGAATGATGCAAAGATGATAATCAAATGATTGAGAAAGAGTGGGTTGACTAACACATGAGTTTAACAATGTTAACTATCTTGTTTTCAAAGAAGACAAATTAAAGTCTAACAAATTGATGTTGAAACAAGAAAAAAAAATTCATGTGAAGCAATGACAATATGTTGTATTCATAGCATATGAGATTACTAAAGTATTAAGCATGTTATGAAGGACAACATTTTAATAGGAAAGCAACTTGTTAATCATGTATTGAAAGAGATCAAAGATTTGAAACAAAACATGATTTTAAAAAGACTAGGATTAAAGAAAGCACACCCATTTGAAGATCAAAGGTTTACTTAATGGAATGGCTTCATAATCCCTTTGAAAATGCTCTTGAGAAGTTGCTAATCCTTGGCCTCAAAAGTCCCTCCAATGCCAGCAACTTTCTTCAACCAAAAAGCCACTTTTTATAAAGAAAAAGTTGCCAACGGCTAGTCCTCGGTCGACCTGCAAACAGGTCTCGGTCGACCGGGAAAGCACAACGGTCATATTTTTGACCGTTGGAAGGCTACAGCTCAGAAACTGAACTTAAGAGCTGCAGTGATCCCGGTCGACCGGCAAGCTTGGCCCGGTCGACCGGCAACACTGGCAGATGCCCAGATTTTTGAAAAATGAGAGAAACTTGTAACTTTTGAGGGCATCTTCCAGGGGACTTTGAGACACAAATACCAAGCAATAAATCATGACTGAAAGAAGATGAAAACTGAATTTTTTAAAGCCATGAAAACTCCAAATCAAAATAATGATTTTAAAGATAGAAACTTTGGAAAGCTTGGATGATTTTTGAAACCAAAAACTCCATGATCTTAAGAGATAAACTGAAATGAAAACCATGCATTTCAAATGATAAATACAAAGATCAAGAATGAGAAATATGCATGATGATCCTATGAATAAGACCATGAATGAATGAGAGGACAAGCTTTATGAAATTGGATGCATCCTATCAAATTGCAACAAAACAAAAACTCTAACACAAATGATCACCACTTCTGAATGTGAAAACTGGAAAATCATAGTCTCCTAGTGTGCTCGGTCTACCTGGCACAGGCTGGGTCGACCTGGCACACTGGGGGTTGACCCCCAAGTCGACCTGGTGTGCAGTGTGCTCGGTCGACCTCCTGGCCTAGTGGGTCGATCGAGTGCACTGAAAAAACTGGTTCAGGCCTCCTGGAAGTCTTAATTTGTTCTCAATGGTTCCCAGCGTGTCCGGTCGACCTCCTGGCCTGGGTCGTCGACCGCATACACCAAAAACCCTGAAAAGAGTGATGTCCCAGCTTTCAGACATTTTTCACTGTATTTCCTGTGTGCTCGGTCGACCTGGAGCAGGGCTCGGTCGACCTAGTACACAGGATGTCTGGGTTTCAGGAAAAAAAATCCAACTCTCAGTCATTCCTGCAAAATCAGTGTGCCCGGTCGACCGGGTACACTAAAAAACTCAGTCTGTAGGAAAATCTAACTGGGAGCTGTTTTTCCTAGAATTCAGTGTGCTAGGTCGACCTGGGCAGGGCCTGGTCGACCTGGTACGCTAAAACTCAGTTTCTGCAGTAAAATTAACTGGGGGCTGTTTTTCCCCAGAATTCAGTGTGCCAGGTCGACCTGGTACACTGCAAAATCTGCAGAAACCTAGTTTTCAGGGTTTTCCCATTTTCAACCCGATTTTCCACCAAAACACCTCCAATCACTCCCAAACTTCACCAAATCAATGAAAAACATAGAAACACTCCAATGCACCTCCATCCAACAACAAAATGGGCCATTGATCTTTCAAATGGGATGAAACCCATCCATCAATGCCAACCATCCATTAATACTAAGCTCATGGTTAACTCTAGCAAATATACATCTACTGAATTTAAAACACAGAATCAAGGAAGAAGAACACATATTCTATGTTAAATGGGTCTATTGTACTTGCCTTTGACGTGTGAGAAGTTGTAGAGAGAGAGAGGAGAAGAGAAAAAACCAATCCAAAGCAATGAAGAAGATGATAACAGCTCCTAGGTCTTCTCCCAGCATAAGAACAGTCTTAGCCTAAGTCTAGAAGAGAAATGAGAGAGAGGAAGAAGAGGGAAATGGAAGAGTGAATAGTTGCTAGGGTTTTCTTGGGAATGGTGCTGGGTTTATAGGGTTTGGGGAGTGGCTAATGACTGAAATGTCCTTTGAGGTTGTATAGAATTAGGGTTAGGGTTGGGGGCAAATAGGTCTTTAGGTGGGAAGGTTCTAGAAAGGTGTTTTTGCGGATACCCCCTATAGTTAACTCTAATCCCTAGCTAGGGCCTCCCCTCACTAATAAACCCTAGAATTACACGAGACTCCCTATAACCCTAATGTTAGACCCCGACCCAGACCAATTCGATTAGTGTGCGATTAGTGTGTGTTTAGTCCTAAGTGAGTTTAGTGGTTGTTGGGTTAGAAATGATTAGTTTAGTCTTGGACATAGCTTTGGGAAATTTGAGAACGTTTAGTATTAATTAGACACGCTCGGAAAGGTCCGAGTGCGCATGTGAGCTTGGGAAGATCGTATCGTTTTCCGTGTGATTGTGATTTTGATTTCATTTGAATGATGTTTCGACGTGTTGCAACTTTCGTTTTAAGCATATTCATATTTGAAGCCCAAAAACCCATGTTTTGGCCCAAAGAGGGTAAAATTGTCTTTCTTGCACAAATCTGGACACAATTTTCGAGATCTCATAACCATGTCAAAAATATACTTTTTGGAAACTAGATATTTCGACGATCGTTTTATCCTTCTTCGTCGAAGTCATCCGAGGTCCACAAGATCGTGTTTTGGCCATTTCAAGTTCAAGTTAGTTGGGACCCATTCTCCTCACTTAAACCCTTCTCCCTCCCTTTCATTCACTTTACCAAAAATCCTGCAACTTTCTTGACCTAGGGCTGAAATCCCTCTTTTTCCCTTCCATCTTCCTCTCCTTACTTGATCTATCTAGAAGGCTCCAAAGAAAATTCTAAGACTACCAATTTCTTCCTCTCATCATAAGCTCTCCATTGATGCAAGTTTCTTGAGGTTCTAAGTTGGGCAAAAGCTTCATTTCATTCTCTTTCTCTTGTTTGGCCATTGTTAGGTAAGAGCTACAACCCATTGTTTTCATGAAGTCTTTTTAGTTCTTAAAGATCTTGTTTTCCATGTTTGTAAACCCTTTGGTAAAATGGTTCCTTGTTTTCAAGATTTAGTGATTTGTATGGTTTTTCTCTTGGGTTTCCTTGTAGTGTGGAATAGCTTGAGTGGAGTGCTTGAGAAGAGTATTTAGCTTTGGTCAAGGCAAGTGATCTTTATAGGCTTCATGTGCATTGTATTTTGATTCTATTGTGTTTTAGAAATTGTGCATATGATTTGTCTACAAGTTTTATGATTTCATTTTTCTTGATTTGGATGTGTGGATGGTGAGAAATGAACCCTTGGTGAGCATGGAGGCTCAAGGGATGCTATGTGATTGATTGTTGAGAAGAAGGGGAAGGAAGTAGCAAAAGTTGTGAAAAAGGAAGGCATTTCTGCTCTCAGCGTGCAGCAGACAGCAGATTGTCCGCTCGAGCGACCCTGGGTTCGCTCGAGCGACCAAGCCTCTGCCTTGCCCGAGCACAGACAGAGAGCTGTCCGCTCGAGCGCATGTTAGGTTCGCTCGAGCGAACTGTCTCGCTCGAGCGAAGTGTCATCAACGTGGCAGGTCCGCTCGAGCGAACCTGCCAGATTCAGGAAGATGAGTTTTTTTCCATTTTGTGTATTTTCTTGAGGGTTGAAAACTAGACTATGTTAAGGGTTTTAACTTGACATTGTGTAAATGGAACTTCGAAATGAAACCCAACTTCGGGGACACCAATTCTTGTATTTTCTGACGTTTGGGGTTTCAATTACACAAAGGTCAATTAGTAGCCTTAGCACATGCTTGTCAGATTTTGTATTTGAACTTCCGTCTTGGTACGATAAGTATAAACGTGCACTTGTTTTGAGTTTCAAGTATAAGCTTGTTTTGAAGTTTTGTTTCAAGAAAAAAGGGGATCACTTCCTAAGCGTGTTATGCATAATTATTATGCCTCTTGCTAGTCGTGTTCGTCGTGTTTTGATAAGTGATTTCCCCCTTTTTTATCTCGACATGCTTTGATCGTGTTTCACGTGTTTTGTGCATTCATGAATTAAGTAAACACCACTGAGCTTAGACTGCCCTTTCGGTTTGATCCACTGTCTGGGGGTCTTTAAACATGTGGACTGTCTGCAGACTGGTCGTGTATTTATTACACATCGTGCGTGTCCGGTTCCGCGGCCGGAATTCCCGTCTTTGTGGGAAATCGTGTCGTGCTTATATTATGTATATCGTGCTTGTCGTGCGTGCTTGCTCTTTTCATTATATAAATGATAGAGAAAGGATGGGCTCTTTGTGGATTGTAACTATTCATGATATATTATGTACTCATGCTAGTTTGTTTTGGTATCTCAGCTTTGTTCGTATTCTTGAAAATGTATCTCAGCTTTGATAGTACTTCATACCAAAGATTTGCTTACATGTTTTCTCTAAATGTTATTGTTCATGTTCATGCCTACATTGATTACCTGCCAAACCGTCGTGTTTGACCCTTGTTTGTTGGTGCCCAGGTACAGGAGACGTTGCCTTTGAGGAGGAGCGTCAGGAGGAGGCTTGTGAGCCAACTCCCGTGAGAGAGTGGCAGCCCGACGATGTCATTTAGATGTCGGACTGGTTCTCGAGTTTCGTCACCTTTAGTCTTGGGGTTTCTTTTGGTTATTTTGAGATTGTATTGATCTTTATTGGTCTCTTATGGGTTGTACTAAACTTAACTTACTTTCGTGTTAAACTTATAACTTGAACTATGTTTGGGAATGCCATGATAACTCTTTTCTTTGATGCTATGTCTGGTTATTAAATGTTATAGCACTTAAATATTTTATTGGTGCTTATCGTGATGTGTTTTGCTACACGCTTCCGCAATCGTGTACGTGTGAGTCAGATTCCGCGTGTCTTTGGGAATCCTCACCGCGGGAACCTGTGGGAAAACAAAATCTTCAATAGTAGTAATCATCACCAATCGCATCGCGGGCCCGGGGATCCGTTCCGGGGTCGCGACACCTAATACTAATACAACTAGGCTAATCTAACTAAAACTTAGGAGATTAATACATAACTACCCTGATTAACCCCTAATTAACATAATTAGCTAATAATTAGTATTAAATAGTATTCAAAACTCAATTAGAGGGCCCACAAGGGGTGGGGCCTCACACATAGCCCACACATGCGAACACTTCATCTATGAATGTGTGGGGAGGATGTGGATACAACACCCAATCTTCATGGACTTGTCCAACAAGATCGAATTATTATATAGAGGTGTTGCGAGAACTCAAGGATGAAGCCAACGCATATCAATGGCCTTGTTCCAATAACATATGTAACATGCATAGTCCATAATGGGATGATCATTATGATTACAGCTGAGAAAATGGGCACATGTATGATTTTTCCAATCTCCCCCAAGAACCTACTCCAGATGGGTCATCTATGCAGGATTCGACATATGTACCCCCATCAGTTGAATGGTCATATGAAACACCATCTGAGTGCTCATATGTACCCCCACCACCACCCCCGGAGGTGCAGTCTTTAGAGGATATGATCACCAAATTTATTCAGAATCAAAGTGAATTTATTCAGAACCAAAATGAATTGAATCAAGCCATTAAGCAAGAACTACAAGACCTGACAACTTCAATTTGCCATATGATACAAGAGGACGTCACCCTTAGTAGTGAAAATGATATTCAAATAGATGATCCGAAAAACCTTGACCACTTTTTATTACCGGATCACACAAATGCGCAATCCATATCTAAGGGTGGAGATGAGAGTAGTGTTGGTGGTATGATTAATAAACAATTTGACTCTGAACTATACCATCCTGTGGCCCCTTTTCCCCAATGGTTGAACTGATCCCATCGAGAGATTTTGGAGAAAGATTCCCAGGAGTCCCTCTTAGATTCCGATTCTGTCACAACAATGGAATCAAGTATTGTTGATTTCCAAGAATTTGATGTTCCAATTTTGAAGGAAATAAAAAAATACATTTTGATCCTCCTAATGGGTTTGAAACTTTTGTAGATGTTTTTCAAATAACTGAATCTGATCATTTGAAATCATTAGATTTAGGTATTGCTCATTTCCTAGCTTTCAATGATCAATCATTATGGGAAATGAAAATCACACCCCTGAAAGAGAACCATGCCTCAAGATTTGAGGAAAATGGCCTTCTTCAGACGACCTTCGAGTCTGAATTTTTAGAATCATGCGTGGATCCCTCCAAACATTCAAATGTTGACATTGCCACCACATGTTCCGCACCCGTGCTCTGAAGGAATCGCTTGAACCACCGAGCTCATCTATGCAATCTCTTCCTTCAGAGTTACATGATTACTTTTTAAAGGAAGAGACTTTAATGGTGGTTACCTTCTCACCGTTGGACAAGAAATGTGTGGTCCAAATTGCGGACAATTCTCATCTAGTCTATCCAATGTGTAGAGGAAAATTTTGTTTGGGATCCAGGTGGATTCCTTGTTGAGTACCCAGTGTAGCTTCTTTTTTTTTTTTTTCTATTTCTTGTTTGTTTTTGTGTGTTTTGTCTAACCATGGATGGGGTTTCTGAAAAGTTTCAAATTCTCAGGTGACTTCTTCACTTTACCCACCGATACTTTTAATCCTCATGTTTCATATGTTTCATTGCATTTCGTTCATTTTAACATCGAGGACGATGTTCATGCTAGGTTGGGGGGTGGCGACAAGCACACTTGTCTGTTTTCAGACAAAATTTTTACACATTTGTTTTTGGTTTTTATTTTTCTTTTAGGAAAAATTTCTAAAATTTTTCCAAATTTTTGCTATTTCTATTGGTTTTCTGGTTTTTGAAAGAAAAAGGAAATTTCGAGAGAATTTTTATAAAAAGAAGATACCTTAAAATCTGGAATTTTTGAAGCTTTGGGCGAGGAAAGAAATATAATGGTTCACTATTTTGTTTAAGGAAAGGGATTTTGGAAAAGTGTTGAAATTTGATCCCTCACTTTTACACAGTCTATATACGTTTTCAAGGTTTTTGAATGTGAAGCTATGATTTCTGTTTTCTTTGATGATTGGATTGAAAATATGATGGAAAAACGACCCTTAGTTTCACAGTTTCCTGGTTCATCTTGGTGGTTTGATCAGCCACAAACCGTTGAATTAATTCGGGCACATGGAATGGGCTGCCTATTGTTGGGGACTGTAAAAAAAGAAAAAAAAAGAAAAAAAAAGTGTTTAGTTAAAGTCTTGAAAATAATAAAAAACTGTGACTAGTTTGGGTTCGTAGCCTTGTTAACCCGAGCCAGTAAGCCCGTAGGGGTATTTACATACCTAATGCCCTAAAGACATCTATTTTGGGAGTCATTGGCCTAATGCTTGTTACATGTGTTAATTAGAAAGCGTAAGGGACCTAGGCATTGCACAGTCACGTGTGAAAGAAAAAAATAATTACGGCCTTTGAAAAAAATAGTAGTGCGAAAGCCGTCATGGTCGCCTTGAGAGGAAGGCTGCTTTTCTTTGGTAAGGTTAGGTGGCCCAGAATTTTGGATAAAAAATTGTTTTCACGGAAATTTTTGGTGGATCATTTGATATCTATGTTTTTTTTGTGTACACACTTATCACCATGCACAATCAATTCAGCATGATTTCGAGAATTTCTGACCAAAAGATGAGATTTGTGAACTTAATTTAAGATTTGCCTTTGAAAAATCCCAAGAATCAAGAATATCCGGTGCTTGTAAATTCTCTTTTGGAAAAGTTCTCATGGTTTTGTTAGGTTTCTACTTTGAAAAAAAAGAGGAGAATTTTGTGGGTATATTCATTGCAAACACTCACGAGGCACAACTCGTCCACTAGGGGGAACCTAGGGGTTTAAGGGCTTATTGCATATGCTAAATGCAGTCGAGAGTGCCAGCGAAAGTGGCGTTTTTCATTTTCTAGTTTAGTTTATTTTCCTTAGGATTAGTTTATGTGAGTTTTATTTTTTGTCGCTTATTTTGCTAAGGGATTAGCAAAAAGCTGGTTGAGGGGTGTGATAAGTTCACAAAATTAGGTCATTAGGTCATCATTTCATGAGCATTTGTGGACTTAATTAGGTTTAATTGCATAGATTACACTCAATTTCAATATTTCATGCATTTGGGGTTATTTTTGGAAATATGGTCAAAATAGGTCATAATTCATCACATTGCATGTCTTTTATGAAATTAAGGTTTTTCATCTCATTTATCACCCCAAAATTAGTTTTATTTTGGCTTCATCGATGTATACGTACTATTTTTGGCACGATATATTATTTTTGGAAAGTTCGTCATTTGGGTGCATCATTAGGCATGTAGGGTCCCATGCATGATTCATGTTTATTTTCTTACATGTAATTAATGATAAATTTACTTCTTTCAATTTGTAGGAGAAATCAACATAGGACCCACATTGATGAAATTTGAGAAGATAGGTCAAAGGAGAGTCGAATAAGTAAGCAAGGAAAGAGTCCAAGCATGCCTTGGACTTCCAACATGGGTCCCACACACCCCATTGCATGCCAACATGGAAGCTTCCATTTGTGCACAATTATTCCCGGATTTTTCAGGGGCAACAAATTAAAATGGCCATAATTGTCAAACCGAGTGTCGGATCCGCACAATCTAGCCACCGTTGGAAAGCTCTTTTCGAGTAGATATCCGTGGAGCCTAAGATTTTGTAAATCAGAGCTATATTGAGGGAGATATGACCTCAAAAATTTGTCTACTACAGTTTTAGGTGGGAATTGCAAGAAATCTCAATATTTGGAAAGTTTCTTCCCTCAACATCATCATGCAATTTTTAGAGATATGCTTGAAATTATACAAGGAAGGTGTGTGCATAAAGAAACCTAATAAGGCAAGGAGATCTCTCAAATTTAAAAGTCGTTCCAAAGAAAGAAGTTAGCTTGGAGCGTAAGCAAGAATCTATACACATAAGGAAACAAGAGCCCTAAAGATGAGAGATTCTTTACTAAAAAAAGATTTGCAAAAAGCATGAAAAGGAGTCATGGGTAGGGGCTGGAGGTGCAAGAATTTTGGTAGCAACTTTGGAGGCTCTCCCTCCCTCTCTCCTCATTCCATTCCACTCCACTCCTTTATATCTCTAAGTCCCTTTCTTCTTCTTCTTTCTTTTAATTCTTTTAGGCATAGGTTGAGAGGCCATGTTGAGAGAATGAAAAGGAGAGAAGAATATTAATTTCTTGTACTCAAAGATCATGGAATAAAGACACTACTTGGATTGATTATGCGTGTTCTTTATGTAAGTGATTTAATTTTCTCTTTCTAGTTCTTTTATGTGTTTTAATTGGAGACAATATTTCACAAGATTAGATCTAGGTTTTTGAAAATAAAATAAATGGATTAAAATTCGAGAGACATCAAGTAATCACTTTCATTTTTTTGAGAGACATTAAAATTCGAGAGACATCAAGACATAAAGTATTCAATCTAAGAAGAGAGGACTTCATTATCGCATTGTCAATACTTGTATGATCGTCTAGTTTCTAGATCATTGATACATCTTTTCCGTTTTTCATTTTTTCCACCCCTTTTGTTTTTATTTTAAGTTAATATTCTGATTTTTTTTCACTTGCAAATTCTTGATTTAGAAACCCCAACTTGCATCTTTCCATGTTTAGTAGAAACTTTCTATTTTTATTACTTGCATAATCTATGGTTGGAAAGTGTTTTTGATACATGCATCATATTTAGAAATCCCATTAGAATAGGCTTTGGCTGCTGAAATTACAATGTTTGATGATTGATTTGAAAGATCAAATTCGGACCTTATACATGAATAATGAAGATCAACATTGTTACAGCAGTTTCAGGCTGTTTTTCTCCCAAAAGTGAGCTTTGAAAAATTAGGAAAACGAGCTTAGTTTCCATCGAAACTTTGAAGAATTAATATTTGGACACAAGTCTTTGAAACCCCAGAATTTCAGCCAAAAATAACCTCGGGAACCATGCAACCAAAAGCACAAATAGGGGTATCTAGAAAGGTCGTACCAAATTTCAGCAGCATAACTGGTTCAACTAGGCATCTTTAGGTGATCATATCATTTTCGTTTTAAGTCCTTTTTCCATTCTTCTTTTTCTGTTGTGTTCATGCATCATCAGAGTATTGATTCCAACCATTAGATTTAGATTTATATCATCTTAGGCCAGTCATACAGTTCAGCAAAATTGGGCCTGTGCAAGAGTTTCCATACTTTGTATTTTTTCAGCATTCATCAGATTTTTAGGAACTGGTATAGAATTTCATTTTTTTCATGTAGGATCTCATAAATCATTCATATTTACATTGTAATTTGTTTTAGGAAGTTTTGTTTTGATTCATTTTATATTAAATTGGTTGTTTGACTTGTGTATTCTTTTGCAGATTTTTTAGCTTAATTAGTAATATCTAGATTAGGTTTCTTTATTTAGATTAGTGTTTTTTTTTTTTTGGAAATTATTGTAATTAAATTTTTTTACATTCAGTATTTTAGCAAAGTTTATGTCATTTAATTACTTTCCATTTAGGCTAGATTTAGTGTTTATTTAGGATAGGTCAAAGTTGGAAAGTTTCACAAAAAGCATTGCTCCCGGTGGATCGACCTGGACTCACCAGATTATTACTGCAATCGAAACGCTACAATTGGGGTCCAATTATAGTATATTAATTTAGAGAGATAAAACCACAATCTAACAATACTTAAAAGTTATGATAGTTAGAAACGCAGTATGTGATTCTTTACCTGTAGCGTACAAGTCCTGATGGAGTTGGTTTTCCCAACGTTTGTCAATGATCTTCCTAATGTTCTTTTAGTATTTGCAATTTGCTTGTATGGCTAACTCAGCTCGATCTACGGCCTCATACAAGAAGCCCATTCTAGCCTTGTCATCTCCATCGGCCATCTGAAGAACCTTTATCAAAGGCTCTAAAATTACCTTTAAGGTCTCACCAACAAATGGCCAATATCTCTTAGATCATACAATCTTTACAACTTGCTTTGCTTGTGGCGTCAGCTTCTTCCCCCACTTTGATCCCAACCAATCTTCTGATGTAGATAGTTGGTGTAGCCATCTCTTTTGTATTTGTAAAGGTTTTCTAGAGCTATAAATTGGGTGGCAAATCTTGTAATGCCGGGCCGTAGTAGCTCCTGGTTGTCTGTATATTTCTTCATCATCGCTATGAGCTTGCTTGACTGATAGATAAGATTAGTGATCTTTTTTGCCTTCAACATCACACCTTTTATCATTTTCCTCTTAGCGATGTCTTCAATCATCAAATCCAACCAATGTATAGCACATAGAGGCCAAAAAATATTGGGCCATCGCTGCATGAGTATCATTCCTGCATTCTTCATGCTCGCATCATTGTCTGCGATGATTTGAACAACACACTGTACCCCAATATCCTCAATTACCTTATTGAAAAGCTTATTCAAGTATGTCACATCTTTGACGTACTCGGTTGCGTCAACTGATCTAGTAAAAACAGTCCCTAAAGAAGAATATACTTAAAAATTCAATAGGGACCGTCTAGTGATGGTAGTCCACACATCACACATGAGTGTGGTACCTCTCTCTCTCTCTCTCCAGATCATCTTAAAGGTATTCACCCAATCCACCGTCTCTTTATATTCCTCTTCAACACAGTAGTGGCCAATCTCATACGGTGTGGGTGGCTTTATACCCGGACAGTGTTCTGCAGCAGCATCCAACATGGTCTTCAAATAGGGTGAAGTTGCCTTATTTGGTGCAATGACTCCATCGAAGAAGAATTTCCCAATTGCCCTAACCAACCTATTTTTTACATAACCCATTTTCCCATTAAAGGCTTTGGCTATAAAAGGTTTCTTTGTAGATCTCCCCTTCTATGTAGTAGGGTCAATTGGACCCACAAGTTCTAGTCTACGAGCCTGTTGTGTGGGAGATTCGTCGGACTCCAACCAATTCGGTGGTCGACGAGTCTATTTTTGACTATACATCTGACGTAGCATACCACCACCACCCACTAACCGAGCCACCCCCCTCTTCATATTGGCCCCCTCTAGAAGCAGACTCATAGATCATTCTTCTTCTTTCTTCTTCATCATTATATGATCTCATGCTCTCTCTCCTTGCTCTCTCTACATCTGGTTCCCCATCATCATCATTTGAGTCAAGCACCTCCATAGGCCCATACACCTCTTCTCTACATGCTTCATATTCTTCTTCTCTCCTTTTCTTAGTTAATACTTTTTTTTTTTTTTTTGCTTTCTCGCATTTAAAAATGCTTAACTCTGGGGATACCTAGGTATACTTTGCCACATTTCCCAATTTATGTGCCAAGTGTTCCTTCAATCTTGTGATTCCCCAGTTACCACCTTACCACAATAATTGCATTTAATTCTACTCTTTTTTCCATCCACATCAACACCATGTTGCCACGCCGGTCAACATCACGTTCCATTGTTTTCAACAAAAGAATAACACTAAACACATAATCCATAAAGCAAAGTAGTTTAGAATTTGAAATATAGAAGCTTAAAAAAAATATTTTATATCCATTTTTCAAGTACATTTAGCGTTAGAAACATACACGAGTTATACTTTAAACCTAGAATAATAAACAAACAAAATGTTAGACAAATCATCAAAAAAAAATTTAATATTGATTTATTAAAAAATCCAAAAATAAATATTTAATAAATGTAAGTTTTTGGACATTCATCTAGTGAGTAACATCAAATCTAACTCAATATAAAGCTTTTGGTTCATGTATTGAGTATTACACAATCACTTTAAAGAAAAAAAAAAAAAAAAAAAAAACTAAAATAACTCGGATTTAAATAATGAAAAAATATTACAAAAAGTGCTAAGACTCACACTTTTTTTTAATCCAAAAGTGTAGATCTATTTTAAACTAACACATTATAAATGAATTTGAACACTAATTTGAAAAAAAATGTAAATGATTTCAAAAAAAGCCCCAAATTTTGGGAAAAAAAATCTAGATCTACACTTTAAAACATAGATCTAGGGAAAAATAAGTGAGTAACATAAAATCTAACTCAATATAAAGCCTTTGGTTCATGTATTACACAATCTTAAAAAAAAATAATAATAATAATAATTTGGATTTAAATAATGAAAAAATAAAAAATATTACAAAAAGTGCTAAAATTCACACTTTTTTGTTCCAAAAGTGTAGATCTGTTTTAAACTAACACATTATAAATGCATTTGAACACTAATTTGGAAAAATGTAAATGATATCAAGAAAAGCCCCAAATTTTGAAAATAAAAATCTAGATCTACACCTTAAAACACTTCTAGGGAAAAATGTAACATCAAATCTAACTCAATATAAAGCCTTTGGTTCATGTATTACACAATCTTAAAAAAAAAAAACCTAAAATAATCCGGATTTAAATAATGAAAAAATAAAAAATATTACAAAAAGTGCTAAAACATGTAATTTTTTGCTCCAAAAGTATAGATCTAATACACCTCAAACATCTCTAAGTTATTTTGATGTTGAATCTTGAAAAGAACTCCAAAAAACAAAAAAATAAGCTTACCAAAGAGGTCCCTTGAGTTTGATTAAATTTCCCCACGGGCAAATCTACCCAAAAGTAGCTTAGATATAAGCATTTCGGTGCTCCTCCATGCTTAGAAGATGTAGCAGTCCTTAGGAAGCTCTCCGAGAAGAAGGAGAATGAAAGAAGTGAAAGAAGAAGCAACAAAGTGAAGTTAAAAAAAAAAAAAATATTCCCGTCAGACGTTATAACGGCCATTATTTTAATGGTATGGCCGTTATATTAAAAAAAACAATACATATTGGCCGTTATGTGACTCACTATGGTGTTTGGTAATAATTTCAAATTTCAATATATCTTTGAAGTGCTTGGCAATTTATTAATTTCTCACTAGATGATGCACCGAAGTAGGAAATGAAGAGAGAATATAGATGATCGACCAAACGGAAATCTACTAACTATAGTCACACTCAAGTGATTTAATATTGGTAACCATGGTAGGGCCCATCTAATTCGAGCAATGTTTTTTAATCAATGTGGACCCACTAAATATTGATAACCACAATGTAATGCATCCAACGATGATTATGATAGGGGCCCTGTCGAGTGTTAGACACAATTGAGGAATCAATTTTGGAAGAATCAACGTGGGACTTATTTGATGTTTATAATGCTCGTATGAACCATGAGGACCATTAAACAATGAGACTCATTTAATGATGGCAAACTAATAATTAGACATACAATTCAATATTGACAATATGGGACCCACTTAATGTTGATAATCATGGCAAAAGTCACCTAATGTGATATTTGTAGGACCTACCAATATTAGTAATCAATAATGGAACTATGTAATGACAGGGCTAATATTGAGTCCTAGTAGAATTCTTATAAAAAAAATACCCTTGTTTTGGGTGGTTACAAAAACTTTGACCGTTGTCTTGGATAGTTTTCTTAACGAAAGAATATTATTTTATACAACATATACTTGTATATTTCAGGGGGTGTTTGGATAACTGCAGAATATAATATCAACAAATTTGAATATTGTAATTTTTTCATTATCACAGAACAAAATAGTGTCATATTATAATATTATGTCACTTATGATGTTTGGCAATTTCTACGAATTTCAATATAATCCATCTATGAAAAATTAATGTGGAAACCATTTGATGTTAATAGTCACATTAACACAGCTAATAATAGTAATCACTAGGGGCCACTAAACAAAGAGACCCATTTGAATAATTACAACCACACAATCCAATATTGGTAATGAATATGAGACTCACTTAATGTTGGTAGTATGGGACCACCTAATGTTGGTAATCATAGTGGAAGTCACCTAATGCAACATTTATAGGACCCACCTAATGTTGGTAGTATGGGACCCACTTAATATTGGTAATCATAGTGGAAGTCACCTAATGCAACATTTGCAGGACCTACCTAATATTAATAATCAATAAGGGAATTATGTAATTATGTGACAAGGCCATATGACCCACAAAAAATTTATAAACATGGAAGGGCCCATCTAATAGAGTCATAGTAGGACTCGTATAAAAGCCATTAATGTTAAAGATTATAGTGGGCCACCATGGTTGTATTTGCTTAAGAACTTCTACTACAAAAACTCTAGGTAGTTTTCTAAACCAAATATTATTTTATACATCATATACATGAATATTTTAACATGAAATTTTTTGTAAGAAAGTGAGATATTGTAGGATACCTTCTAAATTATCTAAAGACCTAGTTTTTGGGTGTGTAGATTACAGTTTTAACTACTAGATAAGGGCCTGTTTGGATGTTTACAGAATACACAAGGATAAAATAGTACATAATAGAATAGTGTAATATTAAAATATTATTATCTTTTTACTGTTTGGCAATTCTCGAAGAATATTAAAGATTTTAAATTGACTTGTTTGGAAGGTACTATGACTTTAATATATATTAAAAAAACCCAAAACAATAAGAAGTTAATGTTATTGATCGTAGTAAAGTTTAGTATTAGAATAATTTTTTTATTAAATACTTGATTTATATGTAATTTACCATGTTTGGATTAAAAAGTAGTGTGGTAAAGTAAAGCTCAACTGCTATTTTTTTTTTCTAGCATAAGCCACTTTTCTTTATCACATAAGAATATAGTAAAGTGTTGTAAACTAAGTCAATACAAAGGGCAACTACTTTTACATCTCTCTCTCTCTTGTGCTTTACTTCACCACATACTTCATCTTACCTTACTGTACCTTATCTTTTACCATGATGTGACATCAATATTTATTTTACTTTACCACACATATAATCCCTTCATGTTTAGATGAAATAGTAGTGTGGTAAAGTAAAGTCCAACTGCCACTTTTTTTCATAAACTTTATCACTAGTCACTTTTACTTTACCATATAAACCACGGTAAAATGCGATAAGGTAAAGTCATATAAAAAGAAACTACTTTACCACTTTGTCCCACTTTACTTCACCATATTATTTACTTTACCATATTTATCTCATCTTTACTTTACCTCACCTTAATTGTGATGTGACACTTACCTTTATTTTACTTTACCATAGATGTAAACAAGTACATCATGAGATTTGGTGAAGTTCTTTACTTTTCTACTTTATAAACCTCGTTTTGAAAGATTTTTATATTGTAGAAAGTTTTATAAAGAAGAGAGCTATAGGAAAAAAATATGCTTTTTGAATATTTTTATATTGTAAAAAGTTTTCTACAAAAGAGAGCTATAGGAAAAAATATGTTTTTTTGAAAGAAAATGATATTTTCTTCATATTTTTCTTAGGTTACCAAACACACAAGATTCTTTTATTCAGAAAATGAAAGATTATATTTTATAAAATATTACTTTCTCATATTTTCTACTGCATCCAAAGAAGCTAATATAGAAAAATCTTTAAAAATATATGGTTTCCAAATACTCCCAAATGGTCCAAAATTTCAACAAATTACATAGGCACTTATAGAAACTATTGAACTTGTGGGACCTCATATTACAATCTCAGATTGTAGTCTTGTAGAGAACACACATCTTCAGTTGATATAGAAAGCTACCAATCCCATTCCCATCATGTGAGACTGAAACTAGTCCGTGAGAACAGTTAGTTGCACCTTTCTTCACAAATATAAATAAGGAAAAGTGAAAAAAATAAAATAATTCCACCCGTCCAATGAAAAAAAAAAAAACTGTGAAAATTGTCTGCACCTTTTCTTTTCCGCACATCAGAAGAAGCATTGAAATGATTGGAAGTGTCACATTCAATCAGATGCGATGAAATGGACTATCAAGTTAAAACATTCAAGAGTACCTATATTATTTTTACCTAGACGAGGGGAATGTCCGAGGAGGTGGTCTTTGGTGGATTTATAATCCGGAGTCCATCACTATATTTGATTGGACCTACTAAAACTATCAAGATGTGACACCATTTCACAGAGTGGAACTTTCATCTATTTACAGCTTTCAATTAAAAAAATAATTGGATTTTTTCTTTGTCATAATATTTTAAATAAGAAAATGTCAAAGCCTGCCGTGACCCGAATCCCGGACTCCAACAATGAACCTAAAAAAGGGTTCCTAATCACTATTATGCAAATGCATGAAAACTCCCAACTTCTACATCAATACCTTGTATCATACACCCTTACCTCATATTCTTCACATCTTTAATAATCCTTCAACGAAACTCATTCGACCTTGGAAGGGAAACTAGTTGAATGGTCACGGGATCCTCCGGGCAGTTTATTAATACGTTGATTCATGATAGTAATCTCCCCCTTCCCCAGAGAGATACTTAAATCTTAAGGGTGAATCTTGCTTTGCAATATGTGTAGTGTCTTTCTATGCATACAATCTCCTTCTTCCATACATCCAATATGTGAGATGAAAGAAAAGGATATAGGAAATCGTGTGGCCCGCATGCCACAGGTCCCACGTCAGATCAAGCAGGGCTGATGCCAACAGAGAATACAATCTCACTTAACGTCTAACTTGATATGGTTCCTCTAAGAAGACTCCCAATAGGATTAGTGGATGTGTGTTTCTTCGCGAAGAAATCTCTAGTAAATGTGACTCTTTGTGACTTGTCTATATAAGATGGGGGAGCTCTAGGGTTGATATTATTCCATCTCCTAGGACAGACAAGAGGCGAAGAGATCTGCGGAGCTTCCCAATCGCCGAAACGCACATAGATCTCCGGCCCTGTGTCGGAGTCTCCGCATCCAAATCCATCATTGTCCCCAATAATGCAGACACATGTTTCTATATTAAACGCAGTTGGAGTAGTTACTTATATTTGTCATTATATGTGGATAACATTTTGATCGCTGGTGATCAATTGGAAGCCGTAAATGAAATCAAACAACGGTTAAAGTCAAGATTCGAGATGAAAGACATGAGTAAGGCAGAGTATGTCCTTGGCATTGAAATAACCCGTGATGATCCGAATAAGCTACTGACTTTATCACAGAGATCCTATTTGGAAACTGTGTTGAAACGGTTTGATATGGCTATGTGTAAACCAATTGACACTCCCATCTGCAAGAGCATAAAATTGTCCAGCGATCAGAGACCTACAAATGAGCGGGATAAGGAAGTGATGAGAATGAAACCTTATGCTCAAATTGTGGGTACCATCATGTATGTGATGCTGTGTACGAGACTAGACCTTGTATGCGCTGTGGGTCTCGTAAGTAGATTCCTAAGTAACCCAGGATTACATAATTGGTATGCGGTTAAGAGTATTTTGCGGTACATCAAAGGAACAGTGAATCCTCGCCTATGTTATCAAGGTGAAGTCTTGGAACTGCGCGGCTACTCAGATGCAGATTGGGCCGGTGATTTAGACCAGAGAAAGTCAACAACCAGCTATGTGTTTACCCTTGGAGGAGGCGCAGTTTCTTGGGGGTAGCAAGAAACAGACCTCTACGGCTATGTCAACAACTAAAGCAAAGTATATAGCCTATAGTACAACATTCTAGGAGGCTCTTTGGTTAAAATGTTTCCTAACTAATTTGGAAATAATTGGAGAAAAAGAGCCTGTCCCAATGAACGTAAATAGCAGATTTGCTATTTCCATGGTGAATGAGACAAAGTTCAACGGCTGATCAAAACATGTTGAGATAAAGTATCACTTCATCAGACAGAAGGCTGAAAGGAATGATATATAAATTTTTTATATGCCTTCATAGGAATTGATGGCTGATGCTCTCAGCAAGGTTTTGCCTGGAGAGGTTTTTACAAGGCATGTGATGTGCATAGGACTGAGATATGTTTGATGTACATGGCATTCGTGTCAAGTGGGAAATTATAGGAAATCGTATGGCCCACATGCCACAGGTCCCACGTCAAATCAAGCAGGGCTAATGCTAACAGGGAATACAATCTCACTTAATGTAAGACTTGATCTGGTCCCACTAATAAGACTCCCAATAGGATTAGTGGATGTGAGTTTCTTGGCGAAGAAGTCTCTAGTAAGTGTGACTATTTGGGACTTGTCTATATAAAATAAGGGAGCCTTAGGGTTGGTATTATTCCATCTCACAAGACAGATAAGTGCCAAAGAGATCCGCGGAGCTTCCCAATCGCCAGAACGCACATTGATCTCTGGCCGCATGTCGGAGTCTCCACATCCAATTCCATCAAAGGAAACCAATTGTTACCCATCCAACAGTGATTGCTCTACACTAAATATCTAAGAGGGTTATCATGTGAATTGCTTTTGGTTAAAAAAACATTAAGAAAGACTTTGTAGCATTATATAGGTAGCCCATAAATGAGTAGTTACTGGTTAACACAAAGTTGTTGGAAAAGGTGTTTATTTATTTAATGGAAATGTTGCTAAAATTGTATGGTCTAACCCAGGCCTGTCATTGGCCTGGGCCGGGCCGGGGTTGGGCATGGGTTGTCCAATCCCGTCCCGAATATAGGACGGCCTGCTAGGGATTGTCTAGTCCCGGCCCTAAATTTAGTGGGCCTATATCAAATCCCATCTAGTGTGGACTTGGGCTGGGTTCGGGCCGAAGATGGGCTCTAACATTTTCATCAATGGAGATGTCTTTTTTCTTCTTAATAGGTGAAGCTATGTTAATAAAGATGATAATGATGGCTAGACAAGGGGTTTTCAGCTTGATCAGAATTCAAAAGGTCTAGATACTAGATAGTAGATATCAAGTCTTCAAAATGAAGGGTGGTAAATCTATGAAGAATTTCAAACCTAAACTCAATAGTGGATCAAGGCCAAGTATCAAATTGAGTCCACTACCAATTCATGGTGTGGGTTTTTGGTGTGGAGTTGAAAGGGATTGAATTCATGAGAAATGGTGGAGGGGAAAGACAATTTGGATTGAGTTTTTTGAGGGTTCCCATTGAAATATATAAAAGTTAGTAAAATATTATTGCCGGCGGGCCGGGCCTAGATAGGCTAGGCATGCACTGCCCATTCCCAATCCCTTTTTAGCCGGGCTTTCAAATAACTGTCCAAGCCCAGCCCATTGGGCTCAATTTTTTTTAAAAGCCCTATGTTTTTGGGCTAGGGCCGGGTACCCATTTCAACGGGTTAAATTTACAGACCTAGTCTAACCACTGCAATATTTGCGCCATAGGCCACAAAAACAATCCAACTTTGTATAGTTCGATACTTTGATGGTTAGACACACAATAACACCTCCAACCATGCTTGGTAATTTGATTTGGATCATTCTAAAAATATCCCCATAGTCTATTTTTTTCAATGTTTTCCATTTAGTAAAAAAACTGGTCAAAAAATGGGTGGTTCGGGTTAGAATTAGAACATTACAAAGGGTTCAAATCAGAATTTTTTCCAAAAAAAAATTCAATTACTTTCTCTAAGGGGGGCTTTTCTTTTCCTATTTTTTTCCTTTTCTTTTCCCTGGAATGCAAGTTGTATTAAGGAAAAAAGAAGTAAAAAACATAGGACTAGAGACTTCTTGTTACACCCTGACCCAATTTGACCTTGATTAGTACTAATTAATGGTGATTTAGCTAAATTAATTGTGTTTAGTCATTAATTATGATAATTAGTGTTAATTAGCCTCTATAGATTGAGTTATTTGAGTCTTGAGCCTTAGATAGGTGAGTTAGAACTGGTTTGACTCAGTTGGGTAGAGTCAAGGGCTTTATTCGTAATTATCGATTTTCTCATTTTGCATCAATTGCACGTCATATTGGCGTCATCGCGTGTATTTAGACGAACACGTCGATTTTCGTATTGAGCTCTACCTCATTTGACCAACCATTGAACTAGTGGACCTCCATTTGATTCAAATTGGAAATATGTAACTTTAGTGGGCTTTCTTGCAAAAAGGGAGTTTCTTATCCCTTTATATACAACTACCCTCCTTCTTTCATCTCCTTTCAAACCTTCTCTCTACTCTTCTTATTCTTCACCTCTTTCTCTTTCTCATCACTAAGTGAGAGTAATTGTGGATGCATTGAAGGCTAGAGGTAGAGATTCCTTCATCTTCTCCATCATCTTTCATCTTCTTCTTTTTCTTGTTGACAAAGAACACCTCCATCATCTTCCATTTTCTTCAAATTCGGAATCCTTGCAAGAGGTAAGCTTCAAACTCCTTTTTGTTTAGATTTTTGAGTTATAATAGGGTCAAGAGACTCATAATTTTCCATACATGCATATTCATTGAGTTTCCATGGATATTTATGTCTAGGGTTTGAAATTTTGGGGGGTTTTTGGGTCCTTTGAGCTAGATTGTGAAATGAGGTTTTGGAAAGCTCTATTGAGGCAAGTATAAGCATAAATTTGGAATTTCATTTTGTTTATTTCATTTGATGCAAGTGAAACTCTTTTCTCATCTTTCTTTATCTTAATAAATGAATGGGTTGGATTGGTTTCTTTGATTTGGATGAATGGGAATGAATAGTGAGATTAATGAAATAATTGGGGAACTAGGAGGCTCAGTTTTGTAGATTTTTGGTTGTGGAGTTGTGAAAATGAAGTAGAGGAGAGAGAGCTTCAGATTTGATAAAGAAATCAGTTTTCTAAAGCTCTGCCGCAGGCTGGCGGTCACCTGGCGGCTAGCTGCGTGACTACCTGGTGGCTAGCCGACCTTAAGTCGATTACATTTCCAGTAACGAACATTTTCTGTCAGGAAACTGTGGTCACTAGGCGGTTACCTGGCGGCTAACCGACTGCTCCACAGGCGGCTAGCCGCGGGGTCACCACCAGCTGACCGACCTCCCAGAATTTTCCATATTTTAAGAAATTTCAAAGGACCTCTTAGAGCCATGAATTGATACCCTAACCTCTTAGTTACCTAATTGAAACCCTAGGAACTTGAGTAGCCCTAAAAATCGAGACCTTATCACTATGCCATGGATATTAATTTAGTGAACTTTTTATTAAAATGTGACACTAAGTAGAAGTTCCCTAAATGTATATCGAATTGGATGGTGACGAACAATAGATGATTAGACTAGATTGGCTACTAATTTCCTTGATTCCTTAAGTTATTGCATTTCATATTGAAGTACACTTCCATTTTGTATATCAATCATACTTAGTAGATTTATTGCATTATTAGTATTCTTTGAAATTCAACTGTTACATTCATTCCGTAAATCTTTAGTATTCATTGGTAAATGTGGATTGAGTAAGTATATTGTGATATGTGATTAACATTCAATTTGATTATAGACAAATGAAATACAAACTCACTCAAATCCAATTATTATTTTGTTTATTATTGATTCGATTGAGTCGGCACTACTTAACTTCGACTCTGTGATACCAGACGGGGTTGAACTTGGTTTAGTTATTCGAGACTACTGCAATGAGTCATCTGGAGCACTGAAACTCCAGAACCAAGTAACCAGTTAGCCTTTGGCCGGGTCACTTGTGACATCCCAATTAGATTTGCTCTCTTTTGAGAGGATGAGCTTAACGTAGTAGCCAAATTAGTATGTTTTCTTGTTATTTGATTCACAAGCATAATTATTCAATTTAGCACAATTGCCTAGTCATTACTTATCATTGACATCTATTAATTTAATTATCTTTAATTTAGTTTGTAACATTATGTATTTCCCTATTAATGCCTATACTTGTTAGATCGTCGTATTGAGATACTACAATTGGTTTCACAGTCGCAGGTGCAGCTCCCGGCCTTGAAGAGGCCTAGGAGGGAGAGGATGTTACCCAGGAGGTACCTCTAGGATTAGAAGAGTGGCCAGAACAAGGGCCAGCTTAGATTCTTCTTCCTCGGAGCGCGAGCTATACATTTTGGGGATATTACAATTCGTGTGACTAGCCTCTTTTTGTGTGGGTCACACTTAGTTTTAATTACACTTTTGTATACTACTTTTGGTAGTGTATGTATAAGGTTCTTTCATTGTTCCCTCTTTTGCAATTATATATATATACTTGTAAAAAAAATTTGTATTAAACTTGAACAGTTATTTGGACTAAATGGAAAATGATACCCTTATGTATGAATTATAACTTCTGCTATGAATTAATTACTATTGATATGTTCAGTGAGCTTGACTCACGTGTGGAAAAGTTGTTTTTCTCTCCTTCGTGTGTTGTATTTGGCTCGAGATAGGTACAACATCACGGGAGTACGTGCGCCATACCTCAGGGATTACCCTAGGTCAGGGTGATTCGGGACCGGGATATGACACTTCTACTACCCAAAAGAATGGTCGGAGCTGTATAAAGCTGGAGATATCAACCCACAAAGAACAAAAAGAAGAGCTCAGAAGATGCTGAAACTGGGGGGCAACCCATGAAGAGAAAAATAAAAGAAAAACAATAACTAGAAGAACCTCTGGCTGATATGGTTGAGCTGCCAAAATGAGTGACATTCTGTATTTCTTCAATCCACGAGAAACAAAAATTTATGCTCAATAGGAATATACATTTTCCACATCCTTGATGGATGGTGTTGAAATTGAAACCCATTCCTTAGATATAATCCTCATTTAGTTGTTGCAGTTCTAATATTATGAAGATACTATTACATCATGTTATTGATCTTCTTATGTCATTTTTTCAGTTGTTTATTGAATTATATTCTCTATAATAAAGACTTGACAGTTGAAATGTGTTTGATATTGATAATAGCAAAATTCTCATCTTATAGGCTTTATCCATTATTTTTATTGGAGGCCTGATCTACCATACTAACCACTAAGGATGTAAATGGGCTCCCGATTCTCCAAATTGCCTGGAGGTTCCGACCCGTTAATAACTGGGTTTGGGTCCTTATTTAGGTTCCGATGAGTAAACGAGTCTGGGTCTAGGTCCACTTTTTGGACCAATGACCTAAACAGGTCTGGGTCCAGTTCCGATTCCACTTTGGCTCCAACTTGTGGACGTGGGACCCGACATATTGCATCAAGTTATGAAAAAATTCTCCTAAAAGTTAGTGTATTTTTTTAAAAAATCATTTAGCTAGTTTTTTTCTAAATAATTCTTAACCTGACCCGGACCTGGATCTGTACCCATCCCATATCCGGAACCGGTTCCGAGTCTGGGACCACCATGGACCCAGACCGGAACCGACCCGTTGATGACCTTACTAACCACTGCTAGAACTTCCTTATTGTGAGCTGACAGGTGTATCCTAACTTCTTTATGTGATAAGCTTTACGACAACTTCCTTATTTAGGAGTCTCTTAGTTTTACTTTCATATTTTCTTCTATAAGTAACATTGTTGGAAAGAGCAATCATGCTATGGACTGCTTGAGCTTGTATAGTATTTGTCACATTCCGTCCCGAGATTACCTGGCTAAGGGTAATCCCCGAGGTGTGACACACGTACTCCAGCGAAATTCACACCTATCTCGGGTTAGGTCCGAATCACGAAAGATAATTCAGTCACTCCACATATGTGAGGATATCTCACTGACACTTATCATTTCACAATTACATGCGGAAGCATAGACTGGTATTATTCTTTGATCAGTCTATTAAAGTTCAATAGATACAAAAAACAAATTTACAATTAACTACATAGGTAGGGATTACAAAAAAAAAAAAAAACACACTCTACATAGTATAACAAAAGTATGTGATCAAGTTCCACAAAATGATTTCTCCAAAATACAAAACGGTATACATCATCAGCATAATTTCCAACTCTCATACTCAAAACACTACCCAAAAACTCTCCCATGTGACTAGATGGTGCCCTCGGTTGTCCACTCCTCTAATCCGGGAGAAACCTCCTCGATCTCCTCTCTCTCTAGAGCCTCCTCAGGGCCGGGAGCGGTATCTGTGTCTATGATACCAATAGATAGAGTCTGAATATGACAACTCAGCAAAGTATAAGCAATTCATAATTAACACATGCCATAACAATTTAGAGTTAGTGATAGTTGATTAAAAGTGGTCAAATAATAGAATACTAGGCAGTTTGTGCACTTTAGAATTTATCATGCTTTATGTTATCAACAATAGAGAATTTTACACTCTAGTTGGCTACTACTTTGGCTAAATCCTCTCTTAAAAGAGACCACACATGTTGGGATGTCACCAGTGACCTGACCAAAGGTCTACCTTGCTACCCGGTTATGGAGTTTTGGTGCTCTTGACTACCTACTGCGCAGTAGTATTCACACACACTAAACGGAACTTAACCCCGTTGGGTCTCCTAAGGTCGAAGCTAAGTAGAGCCGAACTCTTCGAATCAACCAATACCGAACTTGAGTAATACAATTCTGTTAAATTTAATTCAATGCGAATCTATTTGATCCAACCCATATGGTTCTATTCATCTTGAATCATTTACATTCATACACAACTTACTTAGTTCATGGTTCTATTACTTTCACCATCCAACAAGATGTAGTTTTAGGTGATTCGAAGCACGGCTATCCTTAGCTTGGTATCATATTGTGTTGTGATTTAGGGCCTACGAGAAGAGATCAATCACGCACAAAAAAACAAAGAACATAGAGATTTACGTGGTTCGGCTTTGGGCCTACGTCCACGGGGAAGACAGGAGAATTCACTATGCAATCAGAAGAGGTTGTACATCTTAGAGACCCTTAATCTCTATTTATAATATCAGCTCCAAAACCCTATTACACCCAAACACTACTTCTTAATCATACTAGACCTATAACATGCCTACTTCTAATTATAGTATAACTTGGGCAATTCAGGGGCCCGGTTAACCAAGACTTATTAACTTCTATTGAGCCATTAACAAATCTCCACCTTGACGAACATTGAAGTTGATCTTCATGCATATAACACGTCTCACCATCTCCACCTACCCCTGAGGGCACTTAGGTTCCGAGCACACTGATCAAGTCCAAGCTATGCTTGGAACTTGAATTTAACCCATTCCTTCATGAATGCACCAACTCTCTTGTACTATTGTCCAGAAGCTTGCTTTGACCTGTACAATGATTTATTCAAACTGCATACATGATCAGGAACCTTTGTCTGCACTCTACATGCACAGGAAGCTCCTTCCTCTTCCTCGTAGAACCGCTTGCATCTGATGGCCTGATTTTTCTCATCAAGAAATTCCATCTCTTCAGTCATAGTTGCTGCTTGTTGACTACTTTCCAGCCCTTCCATTAATTCAAGAGACTCAATCGTCAATGCGTAAGGGTTACCTTGAGAAGGTTCTGGAGCGCTTTGGTATCCAAAGTTCGAAACCTGTGAACACTCCATTGGCACCGAGAAACAAGCCCTCCTAGATCTGATGGTCGAATCTCCTCCGATCACGCGCAACGCTCTGAGAAGAGATCAATCACGCACAGAAGAACAAAGAACACAGAGATTTACGTGGTTTGGCTTTTGGCCTACGTCCACGGGGAAGACGGGAGAACTCACTATGCAATCAAAAGAGGTTGTACATCCTAGAGACCCTTAATCTCTATTTATAATATAAACCCCAAAACCCTATTACACCCAAACACTACTTCTAATCATAGTACAACTTGGGCAATTCAGGGGCCCCGTTAACCAAGACTTATTAACTTCTATTGAGCCATACAAATTAACATATTGTATGTGAGAAGTGCATCAACTTCTCTAAACCAACACCCATGGCATGATGTTAGACTAACGGATAAAATTCATGAGATAATCTTAGCCTCTAAAGATCATTCATGTAAATATAATTTCCCATTAGACATGTGAAAAGGTTCAAGGTTCCAATCTAAGGTCCTACAAGGTCTTTTGAGGTCTAAGAATCCCATTGGTTTAGTACGTGTACCATAATTGTCCTTAGGGATAATTATAGGGGTTTATCATTGGCTCAAAGTGACATTTCGTCACCGAGCGGGCAATCCAAAATTCTGAAGCTTCCCTTCCTCTCCAAAACTCTTCTAAGCCGAAATTTGCATCCAAACTATGAGTACATTCTCCTCCATCATCCAAATCATCCACAATCTCCATACATTCAACATTATTAACCCACATTCAAGAAACCCTTTTCAATTGTAAAAAGAAAGACATGATCTGAGGCTAAAGTTGAAAAATCCATAGAATCTGTTTGATCAATCATGAATTATACAACATGCATAAATTAAATTACTTATACGCTTTCCAACCCTTTTTCCTCTCTCTTGGCTCAAAGGCTAGAGAATCCCCACATTACAAACCCTAACAAGAAAATTATGCACAATTCATCATAAGATGCATGCATGAGATGGGTATGAGTCTCTTTGCTCAAATACAACTCAAAATCTTTAATAAGGATGGAGTTCTCACCAATGGATGTCAAGGAGATTTAGAGGATGGGGCTCTTGCCATTTCAGTGATATGAGGAGATGGAGAAGAAGATAGAGAAACAAGATCCTCTCTTCAATTCCACATGCAATTTTTTCCTTTGTTGGATGGAGAAGAAGAAAACGGAGTTGTGAGGAGCTCTCTCCCTCTTTCTCTATTTCACTAGTAAGGAGAAGGAGAATCATAGATGGGAGAGCTTTTAAGAGTATATTTCTAGGTTTATAAAGAAGCCCATCTTTCTTTCCTATATTTACATCTAGAGTCAAATGAGGGCCAATTTGATTAATTTAAAGCCAAATGGAGTCGGGTTCAATATGGAAAACGACGTTCTTGTCAAGACACACGCGATGACGCCAAGACGACATGCATATGATGAAAAATTAGAAAATCTAAAATTACAAAAAAGTCCCTCATTCCGCCTAATCAAGTCAAATCAGGTCTCAACTACCTACCCATGACTCAAGGTCCAACCCACTAGACTTTCTAAGACTAAACAAACATAAAATAATTTAGTTTGCTACTTAAATATAATTATTTTAATAAAACATGATCAGTTAACGATAATCAAGATTAAATTGAGTCGGGGTATTACAGCATTGTATTCTACGAATATTGCCCACTAAAATGGATAGATATTTAAAATATGTACAACACATAAGATATCAAAATTTTTGAAAATGCCTTTGAACTCTCAGATATCCTTCTCTTCCTATTGACTCAAACAAATAACCTTTTTAATGAGTAAATATTGAAAACAATGAATACATAGAAACAACTCCCTGTATGGAGGAAGACAAATGTCTATGATTATCTAGTTGTTACTAGTTCTCACCTTCCGGTCTTGTAAATCCTTTACAACTTGATTTGCACCGTGTAGAATCATTTTGTTTATCTGCACCAGCACAAACAACAATTGCATGTTACTATCTACATGTGTTGTTAGGATTTGTTAATATATGTCATTTGCCAAACTTCAACTCTTTTTTATCACAAATCCACTGGCACATATTTTTCTAATCTCATTCATGGAAGTTATCAAATGAAAGATATGTTTCACTTGATGTGAGTTGATGAATTTACCTCTAATTTGTCTTCATTAGCCCTGTGATTCTTGGGAAGTGATCGCAGCTCTTTAGTCAAACGGATGCACTCATGGAGGTTTTCAGGAGAGACAAAATCAAGTGCAACCTTGGTACAAGACTGTAGAAAAGGGACAGGCCGACATAAACACATCAGAGAGGATAAAGAGTTACATAACTCTAAAACCAAGATACCCTCCCTACAAGTATTACCTTGTCATTCAATCCACACCAGTGGTTCAGGAGGGAGAGAGAGAGAGAGAGAGAGTTAAGGTTTCCACCAACCTTAAGATTTCTCACTTGATGGGGACAACCAGCAGGAATAAACACTGCCTCTCCAAGATTTTGTTCAAATGTCCATGGTTCCACTCCTGCAAAGAAGATATGGCCCATAGGAAACATCGGGTAAATGTCAGTAGTATGAGTACCCAAATGCCATTTTGTGATCCATCAATATGCAAATTGGGGCTATTTATAAATCATCTCAAGAAATCATGGCCATAGGTGCATTTGAATAAACATGAAATCAAATTTCAAATGCTCATTTCAAATGAATCTTTTGCATTATATGCTAATTCTGTAATTTGTATAAACCACAGTGGGGTCATCCTCTTTTGGTCAGCTGCCAAGTAAAGCATTTTGCAAATAGGGTGTTTTATAAAACAGGGCCAACAAGATCTCAATATGCCAGCAATCATTACAAATCGTACTCACCAAATTCCTCCTTCAACCTTCTTTTATGCTCCAAGTTTAAATAGAATGTTTGATCATGAATGGGATGAACAACTTGGATAATATATAACAAAAAGTTGGTTAGATTACAGAAAAATCATTGACATGAATAAGAGGCTGCTAACAAGAATGCTAATTTTCATGCAGTTGAGTGTCATCACCTGCTCAACTGGAGAACAATGTATGTGCCTGAATTCTTTGGAGTGTTTTCTGAGATAATCCTGCAACTTTGGCACATCTTGTCTTCGAAAGATGTCCCACAAAGCACCACCTGTTTCCTGTAGTCTTTTTGGGGGTGAACTGGAAAATTCTTTCTTTACTTTCTGTTCATTTTGCATTTCAGCTTTTATGTTTGATTTTATACTGTCAAACTCATTCATGAAACTTTTTAAGCCTGCTAATTCATTTTGGTCAACGACCTCGTGGTTCATTTGATTTATATTTAGGAGTTCCTTTCTGTCTTGAATCGTATGCTTCCTTTTTAGTGCTTTTATTTTTGAACGCTGCTCAGAGGTTGGGACCACTTCTGCAGTGTGCATCAAAACATTCACCTACAGAGTGAGGACAAAGAATATAGATTAAAAGTACATTCAATCAAAATATCCAAATCAAAGATTTAAGATACTACACATTGCAAAAACTTGTTATGATAAGTAAATACATACTGCATCTGACATATCGCAATGAAGCTTAGTTACAGAATCCCCTCTTCCAAGTTCTTCATTTATCCCATAGGCTATATATGTCTTTGGTCCCATGTCTGGATTCAAGATTTCTTTTGGCAACTTAACAGCTAGATTAAGAAGCCCAGAATTGGGACTTGTATATTCGTGGAATGGCAACAAATTCATGAACTCATCAGCATGACGTGGCAAACGCTCCTAAAAAAGGTTGGCTGGGGGCCAGTCTTTTAGTTTTAGCATCTCAGGCCAACGGTTTTTGTACATTCGCCCATCCATGTATCCTTTAAAAAATTTATGAGCATTTATATCAACCTGCATTATAACAACCATTAAACATCATTAGAAATAGGATTATACACTGAATGGGAAGCCATTCAAGAACACAATCATGAAAGATTTCAGGAACACAAATTCAAAGTTGAAAGATACATAACATCGTTAACAGGATAGTAGGAAATAGTCCTTAGACCTAAGTTTCAACCATGTATTTGAACTTTCCACATTAAGCTTAAACAAGAACATTAGGCACAAAAAATTTCAGTTTCAACGAATTAACATATTCAACATAATTGTCTTGTCATCTAAGTCTCGCCATTACCAAGAACATGTGCAAATCTTAGCTAATCTTCTACATTTACTAAATATTGTTAAAAAGTAAATATTTGATTAACTTTATTTCACATAATTTCTGATCGAGGCAAATGTTTTTCGGAAAAAAAAAAACCCTTCCATTGTGTAAGAGCTTTTTAGCTATTAGTGTTTATATGTAGACAGAAGCAAGAGGTAAATCAGCAGTAAAATGATTGAAAGGCCTCCCAAATCATCCGAAATACTTACTAGCCTGTACGGTCAAATGTCAATTGCAAGAATTTAGACATGCTCAAATTAACTTCATAATGATTTGAACAAAACTCAACCACAACATAGCCAATGGGACGACAGAAAATGTCAATTATATAAAAATCAATCATGTTGTCCTTAACTTATATCATTTACTAAAGACAACGAACCTCACACCAAGCTAGGCAATCGATGGCCTTCACTTCCAACAACTTTGAAACGTTCTTCGAGTTCATCCTCCCGCGTAATGCACGCCACATGACCATCGGCTCCCAGCTCAAACCAGATGTATGTTCAAGCACGTTGCGAACAATCACTGGCTCACCCCTGATCCAATGTCTTTGGAAGTGTTCTAGGCCTTCTTGTTGAATGTCCCTTGAAGTTGGACAATATAAATAGTTGTCATCTGAAATTTCCCTTGATGCGACTTTTCTTAACATATTATCATCATTCATTTTAGAGCACATACATTGAGAGAAGGTGGTAGACACTTGTGGTAAGTGGTAACAATGAGCTGCTTCTTCTACCTTTTTCACCAACTCTGAAACCCAATTTTCATGAAAGATATGTTTCAGTTCTAGGCGACAATTACCACAACCACCTATTTCATTTGGTGGGCAAGGGATATCGCCATTACTAGTGGATTTCCATTCAAACGAATACTTGAGTTGATCCATGGTAGGATTTTTCGAGTTTTCTATTACGCCAACTTTCATGGGAAGAGGATCACCACCATGCATATAATCTTTTCCTCTAAACGGATAGTTCCAAATGACCTTACTTTGTCCCTTCAAGTTTCCCTCACGAAACTCCTGGCAGCAGTTGAGGCACAGTTCATATGAACACTTTGAACAACTTCGATGAAGATCAGCAATGGATGTTCTGCAATTGTTACTGTTCCAAAAAAAGTCTATAATACATAAATAAGGTGAATACATTAAAAAAAAAAAGAATCCAAGAATGGAAACCCACAACTTCATTTCAACAAACACAAAGGAAAGTGAAAAAATCTTAGAGAAATCCTAAGTTAAAGGAGTGGAACTCCAAAGCGGGGTCCAGCTTTTAAAATCCAATTCGTTTAGAATACGTGCCCTTCAGATATAGGGTGTAGCCTCAAAATTTACATCAATCCAAGTTTGTTCCACTAATGGATTGACTGTTTGATAAAAAACAGTGATTAACAAAATCTCATGCATATTCATTATCACGTTTTTCATCAAAGGGTTAATCTAATAGTGATAGAACTACTATTGATGTAAAAACTAAGGATACCCATATAAATGGAGTGCGGTTATTCTAAACTTATTGGACTATCAAAGGTAGACTCCACTGCGGAGATCCACTCCATTAGCTTAGGATTTCTCGAGGTTAAAGCCTCAGACGATCCTAACTCAGAAAGTGAAAATAAAAGGCCTACCAATACACACGTTCATTGCTGAAGCAGACTGCTTGTTGTACTTCCATGTTAGACCATGATGACAATCCTAATCAAATAAAATTTCCAATTAGAGAAAAAATGAAAATTGGGAAGAAAAGAATTAAACATGAAATAGAATTATGCCTAAATTCATGCAGTTATAGGTACCTTGAATCTTAGCTTCCACCTCCATTTCTCTCATTTGCTCTTGATGCAGTTGTTCAAGAAAAGGAAGAAGAAAGTGTAACATGTAGATATTGTGTTGGACCTTTTTCAGTTTATCAGGCTCGCTTCGCGCTTTCTGCAATAAAAAAAGTATCTGATATAATTAATCTCTAATAAGGTATTTTCGTTGGAATCAAATACTTAGAGCTTTGAATTAGTTAGTTTTGGACAGTATTTTGAAAAAATATGATTTCAGTTTTTTTATCTGGTAGGATTTTAGTTGAGGGACTCTTGATGGGTGAGTGACATCTTAGTAATCTCATTAAATTCAAATAGCCAACAAAAGAGCATGGAAGTCTATCAAATAATAAATAAAGTGTTTTTCAACTTGACTTGAAATTGAAAGTATAAAAGGTTAAATCCCACTCCATTTCAGATTTTTCGTGGGATGAATAACCATCAATCCTGTATGAATATTTAAGTTGTTTGTGATTTGGGTTACAATCAGCCAAGGCAAACTCTATAGTTTTCTTAAATCGCCTTTGCATCTATGTGCAATTACTTGTATTTTCTTTACTGTTAATGCTTACCATTTCAGAATTTCAGAGTACAAAGCAATAAGTTTTTATGTTTGGTAAGGATATAGATTTTTTCAACTTGATTTGAGACATTGGAGATGATTCCACATGCCTGAAGTGGGAAGAATTCCAATGTGTCCTAATGATTCAAATGATTCAATTTCAAAGGAGTTCCTATCTCGATGGTGCTTTTCAGTTTTTTCAAACACTTACTTTTATACGAAAGTAGATTATGCATAACAAGAGGGAAAATATATCAAAGGAAACTCATAGCAGCAGTTTTGGTTCTCTAACAATCAGAAGCCCTAATCCTATATGACTTATTAGTACTACAAAAGCTGACTCCATATAGTTAGACAAGGTTTCGGTTACCTAGTTTGCTAATGAGGCCTTCGAGCTGCGAATAGTTTATTTCGAACAATTGGCAGTTCAATTTGCAAACTATTAGCAGACTTTATTATAATTATAAAGTTCACTACGTTTTCTTATAAAACCCATCAGTGGGCTTACCAAAAAACCCAAGCTGCTCAAAAGCATTGGAACCCTATTTATTGGCAACAATTTGTATCTTACTCAAATCAGAGTTGGCCCCACTTTAATCACCAGTAAAATGTGGGATTTTACTTTGGTTTTTCATTGTAACCATTTATTTTACTTGTGATCAGCATGGCAGGGGGCTCAACTTTTGTTGAAGTAAAATTTGACAAAGAGTAAAGGTAAAGAGGAACAAGTGTTTTGAGTAGTTGGATTTTAATTGTGGGACCCAGTAACGACTTACAACATGGATACAGATGAATTAGTTCATCAAAAACTTGTTGAATTCGAACAACAAATTAGACGAATTGAAAAGAAAAACAAATGAATTTACTCCATCAAATTCTCTCATCAAGCTAAGTCTCAAATTACGAATCATAAACTCAAATACAAAGTAATAGAGCTGCGAACCAGGTAACTAAGTGTTGGAGAATTTACGGTTTCATAGCAAGCTGCTAGATGTATGATGGAAGTTGCTCAACCTAAAGATGGGCAACAAGAATAAATGGTGCAACATAGTTTACTATCTGGCGGCAATGGGAGATCTTCTGCCATCAGATGGCAACAAGAATCTTTTGTTTTCGTCACAGCTTCATCAACCTACATCATTCACGTCTCTATGTGATCGTCTTTCTCAACAAAGAGGCTCTAAACTAGTAATCTCTATTGAAAGGGAGAAAAATGGATTTGCTTCTTAATATTTAGAACATAGATCCAACAGTTCGAAACCGTCTATTCAAATTGGCGACATCATGTGAGTTGCGAACCCTCTCTGCACAGAATTTACAAGCAGATGTTCTTTAATTATCGAAAACTATTGAACCACCAGTCATATGTTTTTTTTACTATTGTTGTTATTATTACTATTTTTGGAAGTTAAGAAAGTATTGCATTAAAAAAAATGAATCCAAGTAATGATTGCTCACTAAAGAAAGCTAGTGAAACAAATCTATGCAGCAGCAGTGAGGAGACTGGCTATGGTTATGCAGGATTGGTAAAAATACAAAGTTAAATAGGAATGAAAATGGGCCTGGTTTGGTACAGGTCAGCCAAACCCCGACCTGACTGGCACATGGCCCGCTTTGTACCCAACCTGACCCATGACGTGTTAATTGATTGTGATGCCAAACTTGTCCCATGACAAGTACAGGTAGAGTCAGGTTTGATACTGGTTTTTATTATTTTAAAATAAAAAGAAGATTCATAATAAGTTCTTGCTTAGCTAATGAATTAAACATGCACCAAAACATACTCTTACAAAGTTTATAAGTGTGCAGTTCTACTTGTATTTAAGAGGTTTTTATTAAATTAGTTTTATGCATGAACTCTCAGCAATACGTAAACTAATCACTGCAGGGCCAGGCAACCAAAACCCACCTGCCTTAAACCCGAGTCGGGTCAAACTTTAAAAACCCATGCCCTCCCAGAACTCGAAAAATCCACCACGAAATCCACCCTAATAGGAGTTAGATGGGTGGGTCACCCGTTTAACCCGACCCGTTCCCCTCCTTTCAGAAATACAGCTTATACGACCTCACGTACTGTACTGCATTGACATGGTGATCCCACAGACACAACAGAAGAGGACCTTAGGAAACTCTAAAGGCAGAGACAAAATAAACCCACAGCCCCTTAGGAAACTCTAATCTATCTTATGTGTTCTTCCTATATGGGATATAGCCTATAGTCCTTTGGGAATTTGAATTTTTTTAAAAGGAAACTCATTTAAGCGAAACCAAGAAAGGAAACTACAAAGACATGACCAAGCCTAATAAACACTCAGGGAAATCAGCAGCCCACTCAACATCATGATCACTAGAGTAACCCATCTTAGCTAATTTGTGGGCTGCCTCATTATAAGATCTAGGATAGAGCCCTTCTGGACTTGAGAAGATCTTGTTCCCCTGAGCATAATGCAGGTCTTAATCTTTCCTTCTTGTTCAAGAAATTCAATTAAAAAAAAAAGGCATCACACATGCTAATTCTAATAAGCGTTTCTTTTTTGGCAATTGGCATTAGAAATTAAAAAGAAAAAGAAAAGGCCAAGAATCCAATCCAAACCTTGTCTCCTACTCTCCTAAGCAAACACAACTTGCAATTACAATTCCTGCGGCAAACAGGGCAGGCCTCTGCAATATCATCCTCTGTCAGCTGAGGATACCTGCAATTCCAATACCCCATAGTTAAGCCAGTAAAAATAGAAATAAAACTTCAACAACTTAACAAGAAAAGCACAGAACAGGTAATATTCAATTCACCATTTAGCAATGCATCTCTTGCAGAATCGTTTCTTGCCACAATTGAGACATCCCACGACGTCTCCTTTGACGGAATTCCTGCATTGATGGCACATCTTCTTGTTGTCCTAAGAAGAAAACGGAACCATCAATCAAGAAAAAAAAATTCACAGGAAAGAGAAGTAATTGAATGAAGCCTTATCTTTCAAAAGAAACATATCACTCACTATCATGCTGGCTTTCTTCTCAGCTGGGTCATTGATGTCTCGGATTCTTCTCCGCTTCGTGATCTTGGAATCACTTCTTTCTTCCTTAATGATTCAAATTTGGAGAGTTTCCGAAAGTAAAAGAGAGAGATAGAGAGAGAAATATGAGAACTGAAATAGAAAGAAAGAAAGAATATTGTAGAAGGAGGAGACTGTTATCAGTTGCTCAAGTCTAAAAAGAAGTGAGACTTGGCGAATGGAGCTTCCCTTCTCCTGTCTGCTTCTAGTAAGAAAATGACTTTCTTAAAATTAGTAGGGATGGACCTGAACCGTTGAGGGGATAGGACTTTCCAAAATTAAAAAGGATCTCCTCATGGATCCGCTTCATGCATGTTTTGCTCAAACAGGTGGCTCAACTTTTATTGAAGTAACATTTGGCCAAGAGTAAATGTCAAGAGGAACATGTGTTTTGAGTGGTTGGATTTTAATTGTGGGCCTCGGTAATGACTTGCAGCATGGATTCAGATGAATGAGTTCATCAAACTTGTTGAACTTGGACAAAAAACTAGATGAATTGAAAAGTGAAACAAATGAAACTACTCCATCGAATTTTCTGATCAAACTAAGTCTCAAATTATGAATCATAAACTCAAATACAAAGTAATAGAACTGCAAACCGGGTAACAAAGTGCTGGAGAATTAACAGTTTCATAACAATCCGCTGGATGTATGATGGAAGTTGCTCAATGGTAAACAAGAATAACTGGAGCAAAATAGTTTGCTATCTTGCAGCAATGGGAGATCGTCTGCCATCAGATGGAAACCGGAATCTTTTGTTTTCATCAAATTATATCATTCTAGCCCTTCTGCAAGCTTCATCAACCTACATCATTCACGTCTCTATGTGATCGTCTTTCTCATCACAGAGGTTCTAAACTAGTAATCTCTATTGAAAGGGAGAACGAAAAGGTTTGCTTCTTAATATTTATGACATCTATACAAGTCTTTATGTAGATCCAACAGTTCAAAACCATTTATACAAATTGGCGATCTGATCATCATATGAGTTGCTAACCCTCTCTGCACAGAATTTACAAGTGGATGTTCTTTAATAATACAAAACTATTGAACTACTTATCATACGTTTTCGTTACTATTGTTGTTATTACTGCTATCTTTGGAAGTTAAGAAAGTATTGCATTAAAAAAAAAAAAAAGAATCTAAGTAATGATTTCTCACTAAAGAAAGCTAGCGAAACAAAGCTATGCAGCAGCAGTGATGAGACTGGCTATAAAGAAATATCTGGAGAAAGCCCATGGTTATGCAGGATTGGTAAAAAGACAAAGTTAAATAGGAATGACAATGGGCCTGGTTTGGTATAGGTCAGCCTAAGCCCGACCTGACTGGCACATGCCCCGCCTTGTACCCAACCTGACCTATGATGGGTTTATACATTATGGATTGTGATGCCAAACTTGCCCCATGACAGGTACAGGTAGAGTCGGGTTTGATACTGGTTTTTTATTAGTTTAAAATAGAAAAGGATTCATAATAAGTTTTTGCTTTGCTAAGGAATTGAACATGCACCACAACATACTCTTACACAGTTTATAAGTGTGCAGTTTTACTGGTATTTAATCGGTTTTTATTAAATTAGTTTTATGCATGAAGTCTCAGTAATATGTAAACTAATCACTGCAGGGACCAGGCAACCAAAACCCACCTGCCCTAAACCCGAGTCGGTTCAAAATTTAAAAACCTATGCCCTCCCAGAACTTGAAAATCCCACCGCTGAATCCACCCTAATAGGAGTTAGATGAGGTGGGTGTCACAACCTGAATCTCCTAGCACAATATTGTCCGCTTTGGCCCTATGAGGCCTCACGGCGACCCAAAACGCATTGTACTAAGCATAGACGGCATCCACACATATAAGCCCGGGCTCTGGAGTCTGGACATCCTCATGACCAATGTGGGATGTTACATTCCCCCACCCTCAAAAGAGAGCCGTTCTGTGGTACCATAATGTCACAACCCGAATCACCTAGCACAATATTGTCCACTTTTGCCCTATGAGCCTCGCGACTTTGTTTTCGGGACCCTTTAAGACCCAAAACGCATTGTACTAAGCATAGACGGTGTCCACATATAATCCCAGGCTCTGGACACCCTCATGAGTGATGTGGTACGTTACAATGGGTCACCCGTTTAACCCGACCCGTTGCCCTCCTTTCAGATATCCAGCTTATATGGCCTCATATACTGTACATGGACATGGTGATCCCACAGAGGCAACTGAAGAGGACCTTATTTTAAAGGCAGAGACAAAATAAACCCACAGCCCCTTAAAATTCTAATCTATCTTATGTGTTCTTCCTATATGGGCTATAGTCCTTTCAGAATTTTTTTAAAAGGATTTTTATTTAAGTGAAATCAAGAAAGCAAACTACATAGACATGATCAAGCCTTAATAACCAGTTTGGGAAATCAGCAGCCCACTCAACATCATGATCTAATCACTACAGTAACTCATCTTAGTTACTCTGTGGGCTGCCTCATTATAAGATCTAGGCTATAGAACTTTTGGACTTTGAGAAAATTTTGTTCCCCTGAGCTTGGTACAGGTGATTTTTCCTTCTTGTTCAAGAAATCACATCACACATGGCTATCTTAATAAACGTTTCCTTTTCAGCATTAGAAACAGAAATAAAAGGGGGCCAAGAATCCAATTCAAACCTTGTCTCCCACACTCGTAAGCAAACATAACTTGCAGTTGCAATTCCCACGGCAAACAGGGCAGGCCTCTGCAATATCATCCTCTGTCATCATAGGATACCTGCAATTCCAATCCCCATACATAAACCGGTAAAAACAGAGAGAAAACTTCAACAACTTAACAAGAAAAGCGAAAAACAGGTAATACTCAATTCACCATTTAGCAATGCATCTCTTGCAGAACCGTTTCTTGGCACAATTGAGACATCCCACCACTTCTTCTTTGACGGAAGTCCTGCATTGATGGCACATCTTCTTGTTGTCCTAAGAAGAAAACGGAACCATCAATCAAGAAAAAAAACTTCACAGGAAAGAGAAGTAATTGAATGAAACATTATCTTTCTAAAGAAATAGATCACTCACTTTCATGTTGGCTTTCTTCTCATCTGGGTCATTGAAATCTTGGATGCTTCTCCGCTTCATGATCTTGAAATCTCTTCTTTCTTCCTTAATGATTCAAATATGAAGAGTTTCCGAACGTAAAAGAGAGAGATAGAGAGACAAAGATGAGGATGGAAATAGAAAGAAACAACATTGTAGGAGGAGACTGTTCTAACTTGCTCTAGTCTGAAAAGAAGCGGGACTTTGGCGAATGGAGCTTTCTAGTCTACTTACGGTAAGAAAAGCACTTTCTAAAAATTAGTACGTGTGGGGGATAGGACTTTCCAAAATTAAAATGGATTTTCTTCTGGATCCGCTACATGCATATTTTGCTTAAAATAGACACATGCCTGAGATGTAAGAGTAACTTCAATGCATATCCATCATTAGAGAGAAGCCGGACCTTCTAAGCTTCCTTTTATTTATTTTGTATCCCTGAGGTGGAGAAACCCTGGGGCACCTTGGGCGAGGTAGCACAGTCTCGGATGAGAAAAGGTGCGCCACAAATGAGAAAAGGTGTTTGCTTAGGTTTGAATTCTCGTCAGGCCGGTAAAAACTGACACCCTTACAACTAGGGTAAGAATCCGTTCTTTACACAAAAGTACTTCAACTCCTCAGCATTTTAAAGTCTTCTAGCTTTCTTTAAAGGAAGGTATCCCAGTGGTATTAACTTGACTCACACGTGCACACGTAAATCTTGGGGCATTCAAACACAGACCCCAGGGTGCAAACACATGCATTATGCCGAGCCAACACCAAGGGGTGTAAAGTTTCCTAGCTTGTGTGAAACTAGCCAAATGTCATTCCAATAAAAGTGTCCATAGTCATAATAGTCATCTATAAATCACATAAAATTTTGCAGAATATATAATTTATTTATTTCTTTTATATGTGATCAATATTGCCTAAGGCTAACTTTATTGGAGTAAGATTTTGCAAACTAATTATTGCGTCCTTTATATATGATCAATATTATGGTAGGACTAACTTTTATTGGAGTAAGGTTTTATTAGGTCCTCGAAAAAGATATAATATAATTTTTCTGATTTACATTATTGATAGGTGGGCTCTACCGAGGAGTATCATGAATTTAAATGATGTACGTATTGAAGATGGATTTATCAATTTAGAGGATCCAGAGTCTGGCTAACAATTCTAGTTCTAATATAAAAAAAAAACTAATAATTGTCCAATCCAAGTAGAGGTGTTCATGGCCCGGGTTGGAAAGGGCTGAGGCATATCCAAGCCCAGCCCAACTTTAGAAATAGGGACCTGTATCCAGCTTAATCTGCTGAAAATGTCAAGCCCAAGCACGCCCAATTGATCAATCGGGTTGAGCTTAGCTTTTTATAAGTTGTATGGGCTTTCTAGCCACTTTTTGGACATGCGTACAAGTACCCCTTATTCAAGCCACACCAGGCTTTGGTTTTCTATCAATTAATCCATCCTCGGGCCATATATTAAATTGGCCCATTATATAAATTCAGGTCCATCTCAAAGCGAGCTGTCACGGCCCATGAGCACCCTTAAATATAAGGCCATAAAATAAACTATAAAAATAATAAATTGTTATGTTGGTCAACTTCTCCTGACTGATTGCAAAGATAAATAAAGTTAATATTACCGTAGCCAAGGAGAGTGATTGTAGGAAGGACTTATTATTATATAATAAAAGGCAGAAGATGAGTTTGTGGGGGTAGCGACACGTGATGGCATGGGACTTTCTGGGAGGATGACAAGTGGCGCATCTCAGACCTTTTGCAATGCTACATTCCGGAATTACCATTCTAATCTAATTTTATTACCTAAAATATCTTAATGCAAATATAAGATATTTTTGAAATAAGATACTTATCCCTTTCCTAAAACATAGCATACAATAATAACTTCTTTTTAATTACCTTCAAAGGGCCCCACGTATTATTAAGCTAACAAAATAAAATAAAAATAAAGGCTCTTTGGCTATGATTTTAGTGATCGGTGAACATGTATGTATTAAATGTTATTACATATCAATTTGTGGGGCCCTCATGTTAGATATAAGTTGCAGAAATTTGAGGTACTTTCGTAGACAGTATTTTCTACTTTTTTTCTTTTAGTATTTGGTATGGTTAATCCGTGGGGACCATTGTGGAAGCCAATTAATTTCAAAATCCACACTTAATATATAATCATTTATATTTACTAATTTAACCAAATAAATTTTCAAGTATTTTTTATTAACAAACTCACAATTTACGGGGGCCACTTTTTTTTTAATACCATCGCACGATGAGCTTTTTTGATATTAGAGTGGGTGCAACTTTCATAGGCTGTATTCTGTTACTTTTTTTCTCCTTATTTTCCTTTCAATATTCAATAAGATTAATCTGAGGGGCCATTATGGACATTTTTCTCCTTATTTTTCTTTAGATATTTGGTAGGATTGATTAATTTGGGGGGCCTATTGTGGAAGCCAATTAATTCCAAAATCCACATTTAATTCTGAAATGACACTCAATTTATGGTAAGCACTAATATAATCAAATCAAGGTCCTAAAATTTTTACTATTTACTTGATCTTTCCCTAAATATTTCCAGCTATCTAAAATTTCTCTAATGAGTTTTCATCTATATTATGAATTATATATTAATATTTATTTATAATTTACTTGGATATTTAGAAATATTTCTAATTAGGAATTTTAATGATCTTTTACCAGCGCAGGCCTATTGCACTAGCTATAAAAGGCCAAGGGGGCCAAACCAACCAATATTCAACCTAGCTCAAATTATATATATTAAAGCAGTAGGAGAATTTGTGGGGGAGCGGCACGTGGCACATCCTCAATTTTTTGATTTTTCAAGGGCGCCACGTGGGCATCCCAAAAAAATGACACGTGACATCACAAATATAAATCCTAAGTCTTCTCCACTCCCCTAAAATTCCTCCCATTCAATTTTAAACTTTCCTTTAATCATATCTAAATGTGATTTTGAATAAACGAGGGTTATAGAGACCTTTCTCTTTGCTTCTCTCTTTATGAGGAATGAGATATCTGCAATCGATGGAGTCGATGGATTGTGTTGTATCATCGTTTACCTGTAGTTTGTTTTCCGGTAGCTGATTTTTTCAAGAATGGTAGATATCGAGATTCGAGTGCGCTGGCAGTCCGGCACTCAAATCAACCCCTCTACATGTGAGTGTTGATTAATTTTCTGCCTCTGTACTCTTACCCTGGCCTCATCGGATCACACATAGTATATTGTAGTCCTTGGAAGTGATTTCTTTGGACCTGTAGAATGCGTGGAAGTTTTTAAATTGTAGATATTGATTGATACTTCACCCAGGTTACCACCTATATATTTCTTTCTTCATTAATTTTTTAGAGGATATTTAAAAAAGGGAATTTTACCAAATAAATGTTGCTAAACATGTACTAGCCTGATTTAGTCAGAAATACACCAGAACACCAAATTCGGTGTGGTTTTGGACCACTTTACCCCTAAGCTGCCGAACGACATCGCCACAAAACTCACCCCTAAATCCCTGATGAACGATTCTTCTTTCTTCCCCATTTTTCCTCTCCCTCTCCTTGTACTCTCTCTCTCTGCATGCGCTCCCTGCTCTTCCCCTCTCTCCCTCGCCCTCTCCCTCTCCCTCTCCCTCTTGGGGCAGAGGATTAGAGAAGAGCAGATTGGAAGGTCGAGGTTCAGGTTTCTGTTTCCATTACCGAAGCACAGGTTCGCCCACCATCATCGGAGAAGACTGACAAAGGGTGCTGGGTCTGCAATTCCCACACCTTCAACTAACTCGTTGAAGACGGCTTCACTAATCCTCTCTCTCTTCTCCTTTGATTTCTGGATTTTCTCTTATTTTTTGGGGATCTGTTTTGCTAGTGAATCTAGGGTTTTTTTTTTTTTTTTTTTTTTGCAATTTTCTTGTGGTAGATGTCTGTTTTGATAGTGAATCTAGGTTATGATTGATTTGCATAATCTTTTTAGCCATCTGTGGGTCTATTTTCTTCTCACTTTTGATTTTTTCTCCTTTGATGATAAAATTTAGACAAGTAATTCAATCAACAACCTGTTATTGGGAATGGATATGCTGTTATTGGTTTTTATGATATGTTGTCATAGTTTAACTGATTATGACAACATATGGTTTTGACACACTCCTGGCCTAGCATTCTCCATTTTTTATCTGTAGTTCCAGCTCCATTAATCTCCATTAATCTAATTGCTTGACGGATAGTTTTAGTTTTTCTAAATTTGTAATGGTTTGGGGTTATGTCTCATGTTAATTTTTGCTTTGCCAAAAAAGAAGAATTATCATATGAACACACCCAAAGCCCAAAGGTCAGTGGCACAATGATATTTTCATGAGGTTTTGAAATCAGCGTTCTTCTTTTTTGTGAGCTTGTGAATTTTGAGTACATGGGTTTACTACTATCTTTAGTTCAAAAACTATTTATTAACCTAATTGCTGCATTTCTTTTGCACCATCCACCCACCTAGCAGCAACCTTAACTTTTATTGGGTGTCAGGCAGGTGTTTACCATTGATGGGGGTATGGTTATGTGAGCTTTGACACTTTACCATTGATGGGGGGTATGGTTATATTAGCCCTGACACTCTTTACGGGGTATGGTTATGTGAGCACTGATACTCTTTTTAGCAAAATGAATTCTAACTGAAACCTTACTTGTCAGCTGCTTTTAAATTTATTTCCCATTTTGAAAACAAGGAGTGTGTGCGTCTCTAATCAAACCACAAAGTCTATGATGAACTTGCGTGTGTACACTCTTCTTTTAAAAATTAAAACTTGACTGGAATACAGGTCTAGATTGATCATCAGGTGGACACAGGCAAGTTCATTTTCCAGTAGCATTAAAAGAGGAAGGAACTTTCAGCAGTATTCCTTGATCTTGAAGAATGTGTTTCAGCCACAGAAAAATCAGAGAAAATAGTTACAGTTGTAGAAGCTTGAGTTATGATATAAATTGTAGTGTGTTCTTTAGTAAAAGTTGCAAAACCAGTTGATATTCATCTGTCTTTTTATCAGATACCATATTCAATAAAAGTAGAGTTACAGTTTCATCAATGCCATGATTTTTTATGATGAGGAACTCGCCGACCCCCTTACATTTGATCATTGGTAAAACCCCGGATACACAACACCACCCACTAGCACTATGTATTAGGTAAGGCCCCAAACAGTTCGAAGCGAGGATCTCCAGCTCATTACTGGACTTCCTAACCACACTAGCAATTTAAGTGTGGGCAACAATTTAAGTGTATACCTGCCATGATTTCCAGATGCTCAACACCCCATGCAGTTTGGCTATTTGACTTGCAGCTCAGATATCAGACTTTGGGCTTGAATCTTTGAAGCTTAACATTTTATTGGTGGGAATTCATAAGAAAAACATATAATGTTACCATCTTAGAATGATGCTACAAAAGGCAGTTGTTTTTAGTTTGGCATAGAAAAGTACAGTGGCTTCACCTTTTGGTTTTCCGGATTGTCCATCTGAAAGTCCAGGGGCATGTTTGAAGAATCATATCAGAAAATTGGCTAACAGACAATTGTTAGAGTTTTTCCATTTTGAGTCAGTTGTGGCTAAAATGTACATTGTTAAGCCATCAGATTGTTAATTCTGTCGTCCATCGATTGTTAGTTCTGTCGTGATTTTTCTAAGGTCTTCCTCTGCCATGTGATGTGTTTGGTTATGTGATGTCAGGGAGGGTTGGCATCAGATCGGGAGTCGGGCTATAAGAACTTGTCACAAATTGCTAAGTTTTTCAATGGTTGAACTCTTTGATGACCACCACAATATGACAACAATGGTGATTGTCCACCCATTGGAATTTTGTGGGATCCTCAATTGATTGTCGAACAAATCTGTACAAGAGTGTGATTATATGAGAAAAAACCAAATAGAGCTAATCACTTGTTTTGACAGTTGATCAATTCTGACAGTAGGCCCAAAATATATTTGAGTGGAGTAGCCAAGCACAAATACATGGGGTTCAAGATTTTGAACACCTGGGCGCTCTCACAGCCACAAAGGATCTAGACTGGTTTGACATGTGATCAGGCACATCTATCCATCATTTGGCCACATTTTGAATATGTTACAGATGAAAGATGAAAGATTATCTAATCAGGGAGAGGTCCTGGGGCACAACCCATCTGCAATGGGGCCCGCAAGATATTTACCTGGGCATGATCCATAGGTTCCCATCTTCACATGTCCAAGCAATCTGAGCATATCCTTGTGTAGAGGATCATATGATTGAACTTATCAAAAGGGCCAAACTGATGTCAATACCAGTACCTGCTGAACATACCCATTGCTCATTAAAGTGGCACTTGTTTTGTCTTTTTAGATCCAAAATATGCAAAATGCAAGTGGAATGTAAGTTTATTTATTTTTTATAGCTTAACTGTAATTGCTTTCCTACACTTGATTATAGGATAAGTTGTCATTATTTTGTCATGAGACTCCTAATACTTTTATTCCTTTTTCTCATATTCATTCACCCTGCAGGTACTTCATGCTTGTTACTTGGAAAATGGTTAGAGTCAGTTGCTGAGTTGCTCAATTTGGGTCCTAAAGAGTTTGTGTATTTGAACCTTGTGTAGCTTTAGGCCAGCTCCCTTTTTTATGTCTATCTACTCTTATGCTTTCAATGCATAGTTTTATGGATCATATGGTAATTGACCTTTACTCTGTTGTTCCATTTACTCGGGTATACTTTTATTGATAACTTTATCATTTTCAAAAAGACATGCACCTAATTTAATTTTAATTATTTATGTTTGTTGGGATCATTCTTAATCATATTTTTGTTGATACTATTTTTATCAGGGGCAACTTTATTTATGTTTATTGAGTACAACTTCATTTTTCAAGTATTTAAACTTGGCAAGTAAAGTTTACTCAACATCTCTCTCTCTCTCTCTTGAGAAATTTGCATGTTAGTATATTATTAAAATATAAGACAATGTTGGAACTGAATTCATCTGTACATATGTACAAAGTATATCACCTGTAAACTAGTACTTCTTAGATCATGCATGTATAACCTCTTTCATCTTTGAGAAAATGCTTGTTTGAAGTATCTCATTATCGCATACGGATTTTATGCTGTTCTTGTGCGAGTGTGGAAGAACAAAAGGGCTGCTTTGTTTGCAAATTTCTAGGCTTCCAGAATCCGAAGGGAGAAAAACAAATTAAACATGAGATTGAGATGAGATAAGTGTTGGGGTATCCATCCAAATTTGAGGTCTTGCATTCAAATGATCTCCATTGTACACATATCATTCTTAACTTTTGCTGGCCAAAGTCATGTCCGAGATTGAGTATAGCCCCCCAAAAGTCTTTGCCAATTTTAAACAGTTCTGACGAAGTTTATAGTGTTGCCTGTACTCTGTCGACAAAGGAAACCATACCATATATGTAGGTTTAGTGTTCTTGGAAGGACTAATGTTGTGACAGTGTAAGATGCAATTTGATGAGTGGAACACCTTCCTGAAGGAAGAATTTGTGTATCCATTCGCATTGTGATGTTAGGATAATGGAAAACTTGTATGATTCTCAATTCATAACCAATTTGAACTTTAGATATTTTATTTGAATTGATGCATCTGGATCTCACTGTAATTAAAAGCTACTGTCTATTTCAAGCTTTCCAGCCCTAAGTGTCCAGTGTAATTCTACTATGGTGTTCTCTTGGATTATGTAGTCAAGGGAGTTATAAAGGAAACACTGTGATTTTCATTTTTTCCGCTCAACATCTTATACAGATTGCCTTTATACTGAGATGGGATAAACACTGTGAAACCATGGGTCCCTTTTCAGAAACATTGGTACTTCGAAATATTAAAAGCTGTTTGAAAACTTGTTTTTTAGGCCACAGCTGCTAATCCAACAGAAGTAGGATATTTACCATGGGACTTCTATTTACAATTCATAATGATGGGCATATTATATTTCGAAGTTTATATGGGCATTTATAACACGTGATGGAAGATGGTGGAAACCAGAGCATTGGAGCCAAAATCAATGCCTTTTGATTTGTAAGGGTTTGGTTTATAATTCTTGTGGCGGGTGTTGTGTACATATAAGAATCCCTATAGATATGAGCTACGCAATATTTTTTTTTTTAAATTTGAGTGATGCTGCCTACACTCATATTTTGAATGTCTGAATGTAATTTGTATGGATTTTATTCTATCAATATATAATGATGTATGTCGAGTTGTTGTATAATTTATTTATCAAACATTCACATGCTATTTGTATTATTCATAAAAGACAGAAGCATGATTTTTTATGGCATAAAGTCTTAAATACAAAAGCAATGCAGATGAAGTGTAGGAAGGCTGGGAGAAAGGGAGCACTTACACAATTACTAAGACAACATGCAAGATGTGTTCCATTTTTCATGTTTAAGAGCCAAATTACAGTGTTAATATAATCAGATGCATAAACAATGATCTGTGCGACTTTTGTGAGCATTGGTTCTCCAACGATTGTTATCGAGCAACTTATATTGATGTTATCAGTGCCACGCGTGACAGAAAATAGTGGGGTCTTAGAAGTGTCGAGCGTGCCTTGGCCCCGGTAGCTTGCAGACAGCATGGATGACCGAAAAAAATCGGATGTGAACAGAGGACGGAATTAGGTAACAAGTAAAATGCTCCCATTGCAAGAAGCGTGGTCATAATAGATAGACATGTAGAGATCCACCTACAAGAGGATGAATCATCATTTTCCTCCTTTTTTGGATGAGATATAACTTCAACTTGTCCACATCGTTGTTTAGATTTGAAATGTTGAAAATACTTACCGGGGGGGAACATATTTTGATTTATATTTTGGATGTATCCTAAATAACTAGAGAAGAACATAATTTGTATATTTTGATGTATCATCAATAACTAGAAAATAACTTATTTTGCATTTGGTATGGGTTATTCTGCTTTAATATACAGGAGCTCCATTTACATCAGATTCTCTTTCAAGGCCTTAACGCTTCTGATTAGTGATTGAAGGTTTGAAAACCCCACTGTGTTGTTTAAGGGTCCTAAATCAGATCAACAATATGACATCCAACCAACATAATTAACAATTACGATTTTAGAGCTTTTTCTTTCATTTTTGTTGTCCACAACGAGACTGACCCTAACTATAATTGAGATGCATAAAAATGAAAAAGGCTAAAGAATTTCACCCAGATTAGTGATTTCTAATTTTTTTTAAAAACGATATCGTTAAGATCCTTTAGAGTTTTCAATGAGATTGGCCTTGACTATATATTGAGATACATAAACAATGAAAAAGGCTCCTGAATTTCACCCAAATTAGTGATTTCTAAATTTTTTGACAATGATATCGTTATGATCCTTTAGAGGTTTTTGTTTCTTACCTTGCTGTCCGGCAATGAGATTAGCCCTGACTATATATTGAGATACATAAATAATGAAAAAGACTCAAGGAGGTTACCAAGAATACCAAATTACAAATATTCCAGCAACGAAATCGTTACCGTCCTTTAGAGTTTCAGTCTCAAATTTGATATCCAACAAGTTGATGGCCTCGATTTTAAAATGTGATGTTTAACAATGGGAAAGATTCATGGATACTGCTCAGTTTCATATGTCAATATATTAATGTAAAGCAAGAAAACGATAACAGTGGTGGCCTTCCATCTTATAACTTGACTAATACATAAATGAACTAGGGTTTTATGGCCAAGGCAAAGTTTGAACGTACGACCTAAGGAAGAAGGGCGTCTTATCGAGCGTCTATGTTTTCAGTTTTTTGAACATCATGACTAAAGACGTTCGAACTTAGCAGGGGTGAGTACGGACTTTTGGGCTCGTTGGAAATTGGCTCAACAAGTGCATAACCCGAAGGTTGGAACTATCCTCTTCAGGGTTCGAACCTTTGGGTTGTTTGGAATTTGGCCCAGCAAGTCCACTCCTCGAAGGTTTGAACTCTCCTCTTGAGGGGTTCGAACCTTTGGGTATTCTGGAAACTGGTTCAGGAAGTGCAGGATGAGGGTTCGAACCTTTGGGTATTCTGGAAACTGGCTTAGGAAGTGCAGGCCTGCAAGGTTCGAACCCTCCTCTTGAGGGTTCGAACCTTTGGGTATTCTGGAAACTGGCTCAAGAAGTGCAATCTTGCAAGGTTCTGACCCTCCTCTTGAGGTTCAAACCATTGGGTATTCTCGAAACTAGCTCAGGAAGAGCATGCCTGCAAGGTTCGAACCCTCCTCATGAGGGTTTGAAACTTTGGGCTCTCTGGAATTTAGCCCAAATATTCCACTCCTCAAAGGGTTCAACCTTTGGCTGTCTGGAATTTGGCTTAGAAGTTTTGGGTAGAATTGAAAGGCAGTTTTGCCACTGAGTCATCCACGAAAGATGGGATGTTTCTCCTTGATGTAGAGTCAATCTGTAGGGCCCTATGATATTGGATGCCAATGTGGCTTAAACTATAAACAATGTCCAATTTTAGGCAGCAAGCTAGAAGTCCTTTAGCCAGGGTCGAAAATGAAAGCATTGATAAGGTCTGGAGATATTTCTGCTTTTCCAAGGGAGTGTAACCATGGAAGAGTTCAGATCTGAACTAGAGCATGCTTCACAATTTTCAAGCATCTATGAAGATGGTGATTCTTCTGCAGAGGACTTAAGTAAACTGCATGCTTTGGGCTGTCTTTATGCTTCATTTGCTGAACTATATGAGGGAACCATTTGACTTTTTAAGTAAATTGGTTAGCACTCGTAGGTGTAGCCATTTAATTTATGATTTACACGTACGAGCATCATTTAAGTATCCACATGCATTACTGGAAGTTCTCTTGACCATTGGGGATGTCATTATTCTTCTCAAACATTTTACATCAAATAGTTATTTCTTTTCTCTTATTTAGATGTCTTGTATTACTCACATTTTCTACTTGCTTGCAGGTTGGAGAAATGACTTATATGCTTGCAAATATGTTTGCTTTACTAACATTTTCTACAAATCAGAAACGTTAAGGCCTTGAAATAAGAATCTACTGTAATGGAGCTCATGTACATTAAAGTAGAATAACCCATAAGTTCTTCTCTAGTTATTAAGGATATATCCAAAATATAAATCAAAATATGTTCACCCCCATGGTAAGCATTTCCAACATTTCAAATCTAAACAACGATGTGGACAAGTTGAAGTTATATCTCATCCATAAAAAGAGGAAAATGATGATTCACGATGAGAGTTTGAACTATGGGCACCTCTGGAAAATAGCTTGGTTTGAGTACTCCCAACCAAGGTTCACAGATATCACCCAGATTAGTGATTTCTAAATTCTTTTATAACGATATCGTTACGATCCTTTAGAGTTTTTTATCTCAATTTGTTGTCCAGCAACGAAATTGGCCCTTACTATAAATTGAGATACATAAACAATGAAAAAGGCTAACGGATTTCACCCAGACTAGTGATTTCTAAATTTTTTGATAACGATATCGTTACAATCCTTTAGAGTTTCCTCTTCCTTTTTTCACTGTCCAGCAACGAGATTGGCCCTGACTATATATTGAGATACATAAACAATGAAAAATGCTCATGAAGGTTGCCAAGAATGCCAAATTACAAGTATTCCAACAACGAAATCATTACCTTCCTTTAGGGTTTTCAGTCTAAAATTTGTTATCCAGCAAGTTGATGGCCTCGATTTTAAAATGTGATCTTTAAACAATGAGAAAGACTCACGGATGCTGCTAAGATTGATATGCCAGTATATTCATGTAAAAAAAAGATATACTCTAAACCTTCTCAAATTGAGAATCATAAATAAATGAAGTTCATTTCTTTCCCCTAATTCACATCCATACCTTCACCACAAACAGCCTGGTCTTCATGTTTAACTTTTGAGGCCCAACTAATTCGAACATAATGTAAACACATATACAACTTCCTATACAGAAATACAGACAAAAGGTGCACATCCCATGCATGAGAATAGAACTATCACTCCATGAAAAGGTAAGAAAAATAGGTACCCAAAACAACATCATCCCATTTTCAACACAACACACCCCATGCATTAAATAGAACTATCACTCCATAAAAACGAAACAAAAACTCCATGAAAAGGCAACAAAAATAGGTACCGAAAACAACACCATCCCATTTTCAACACAAAACTCAAACCTATCCAAAGTACATAGCTGTAGCTAATGAAAAGAGTCAGAAATGAGAAGCTCTCTTCAGGGACTTAGTTTTTTCAGATGATTTGACTGGTGTCGGAGGTGGCATCTTTGATATGAAAATATGCACTTGCATTTGGCATTCACCCACAAGTTCAAACATGCAGACATCTCCTTCTCTAAGATTGTTATCGAGTGAAAATGCAATCCACCCTCCTAAAAAGGAACCACAACTTGTACAGAGAAGAATCACCTCCCATGGTCTTCCCTTCGGATCAATTAGGGTAATTGATGCTTTTCCTTTAGGAAGATATTTCCTCACAAAGTGACTTGGTATGCTCCGCATCAGCAAAATGTTATTACTAAAAGACTGTAATTGTGAGAACCCGATCCCTAATCTCTTGGATTAGTGTTGTTTTATTTGTGGATTAGTTCTTTTAGTGGGATTAGTAGTTGTTGGGTTGAGTTTGTGAGCTAGAATGAGTTTTCTTCTAGTTTTGGGCTTTTTAGTGCTTTGGTAGCTTGTGGGGCCCTTTGGGGGTTCCCTTTTCGGCTTTGCATTTTCTTGTGAGATTTTCTCGATTGGTTTCGTATCGTGTTTTTGGCCCATTGCATTCATCTTGAGGAATCCTACAACTTTCATGTTGATCCCATATCCATTTGAGAACCCGAAAACCGATTTCTTGGCCTTGAGGGCAAAACAGTCTTTTCACACCAAATCTGTACCCAAAACTCAATATTCTCGAAATCCGTGAAACATATACTTTTTGGAAACTAGATATTTCGACGATCATTTCTTCCTTCTTCGTCGAATCCATCCGAGGTCCCGAATTAGATGATTTCAGCCACCCAAGTTCTTTAAGTTGTGGGACCCCTTCTCACTTGTTATAAGAGAACCCACCTCCCTTCTTCCCCATCTTCATTTCCAGCACAAATCAGCAACTATTGAGCCTAGGGTTCCTTGTGCTCTCTTCTTCTTCTTGCTTCCCATCACTCAATCCACTTCCAAGCTTGCACCAAGAAGAGATTGGAGGCCACCATCTTCTTCATCTCCTTGAGGACTTTCTTTCCATAGCTTTTGTGGAGCTCACCAACCATTACAAGACTTTCCTTGAGCTTACCATTTCCATTAGAGGACCTTGCAAGTAAGTGTTCTTCTTCATCTTCTAGATATGTGTTCTTCTAGCCTTAGAGAAGCTCCACCTTGAGTATTGAAAGGTTTCATTGTCATTTCATTGTTTAACCCATTTTAGGGTTGTTTTGGGGGTTTTTGTAGAGATTGTGGATCTTGAGCTTGAGAGGTGATTAGGAGCTTGATTTGCTTGATTAGAGTCAAAGGCAAGTGGATGAATGGATTGTTTTGCTTATTAACATGTTTTGTGATAAAAATCTTGATTTCATTGATGGTTTTGGTAATTTTAATAGTTGTTTTTGATATGATAAATATTGATTATGAGATGTGCTTATTGATGAGTTATTCTTTCTTGTTAAGCTCTTGAAAGTGCATGCATCCTATTGTCAAAATTTCAAATGGTTTCACATGAATGAGTTTCCTTCACCTTTGAGTTTTATTGTGAATGGAATAGATGGAAAGGGGGAAAACTTGAAATGAGGAGCTCTTTAGCTCATTCTAATACCTTGGAAACATGTATTAAGTATCCTTGTATCTAGTTCTATGTGATTGATTATATGTTGGAAGGAAAGGAAAGAAAAAGAGAAAAATCAGAGTTCCCGGACCTGCACTGCGCCCAGGTCCGATCGATCGGACGTTCAGGCCGATCGATCGGACTGACTTTTAACAGTAAGCATTTTTCAGCCGATCGATCGACCGATCGATCGGTCCCTGTTCAGAAAATTTTGGCCGATCGATCGGACCTTCGGTCCGATCGATCGGTGGACTCAGTTTGAGTCCGGTGAATTTTGAGAATTTTATTTTTCCTTAGAGCTAGGTGGGACCTTGGCTACCCTTTTTGGACTAATTGGACTATGGGTGAGATGTCTTGTGCCGACGCTTCTCACGGTTAGTTTAGTGGCATCGAAGTTCAATCCGTTTCAATCTTGAACGGGATGGAATGACGCGATAACTCCTTTATATCCAAATATAAGTCTTTTGCCTTGGTTATCGCGAATTCCATTCCTTTCGATGACTGAATAGGTTGGTCGATGTTTCCGAATTAACGTCATGCCTAGGATGGACCGTCTATAACCTTGATTTTTCCTAGTATGAAATCTAGTACTACCCACAAGCTCATTTTAAGTTGTGAAAATAGTAAAAGTGCATAAGGAGCCCGGAATGTCTTCAAACTCAAGGAGTACCAAGTAATTATCATAATCGACATACGGGACCCCTATTCACTTAAATAGATCTTGAAACTAATATTCTACCCGGAATTTGTTATAGTTCATTGTCTCACCTCATTTCCCAGATTGCATCATATGACTCGTTTTCCCGAAAGCATTGAAGTTACATTAGTAACAGTTACTTGTCCCGAAATGTATTGCCCGATATGATATGACAGTGTGCCCTTGAGCACCCCCGTTTACCCGTTTATTTACGTGCCCTTGAGCACCCCCGTTTACCCGTTTATTTACTGTACTTGATTACTTGCATATGTCTCGATTTGGTTTTAACCTATGAGTCGGCATCACTAAGCTTGGATACCTTGTCAGTCTGATCCACTGACTTGGAGATCCCTCTCCCGTCCCGCCAGCTGCAGTTTGGATCCCGATACCCGGTTATTGCCGTGGTCCCGTCCCGATACCCGGTTCGCTACCGTGGTCCCGTTCCCGTGTATTTATTATTGTATATATGATTTACGTTGAGTCTCCTCACCTTGTGTGACTGAGACCAACGTCCCGCTCTTGTCACTTCGGTGATAGAGGACTTAGCTTCTTGTGATTGCCATCTTGCCAGTTCCCGATTCCTTGGACACCCGATATGGTTTATATTGCTTACTTGTTTTCAGTTAAATGATTCATTGCTTTTATGAAAGTTGTTATTTAGATAAGTGTTAATGCTCTCTATTGTAAATCCAGTCACTATTATATTGTTTTATGTCCTTGCACACGTACATGTTTTACAGGAATGCCGGTTGGGCGAATACCCGTGCTTTTACATATGTTTCAAACGATAAATGATTTTGCTAGATTTATATGATTTCACATGTTTTAAAGGAATACCCGAATTGTTAAATATCCGTGCTTTGTTTTAAATGACATTTGACTTGTGAGATTCCCATGTTTATACATGCTTTAAATGATTACCCGATTTCTAAATATCCATGCTTTGAAATATGTTTCAGATGACATTTGTTTGCAAGATCCCTACGTTTATACCTGTTTTTAAATGAATGCCCGAATTGTTAAATACCCATGCTTTGAAATAGGTTTCAAATGACACTTGTTTTGCCAGATTCCTACGTTTATACCTATTTTACATGATACCCGATTTGTTTAAATATCCATACTTTGGAATAGGTTTAAATGAACATTAGTCTTGTTGAATCTCTTTGGTTACACCTGTTTTAAACGATACCCGATTTATTAAATATCCATATTTCTACATAGGTTTCAAATGGACATTGGTTTTGCTAGACTGTTATGGATACCTGATTTGTTGTATACTTGTGTTTTACTTAAGTTTCAAATGAACGTTTGTTTTGTCAAACCACTATATTTATACATGTTTTAGACGAATACCCGATTGTCAAATATCTATGATTATAGATGATGTAAATGAATACATGTTTTATTAGATGTTCATGTTTTACCCGTGCTTGAAATGAATACAAGTTTCCCCCGAGATTCCCGACTTTGCACCCGTTTAATTATATGCAGTACTTGATCGATTAGCATGATTTATTATATGTTTTATTCTTTAGTATAATTGTGATCTTTTCATCCACCTGCCAGACCGTCGTGTCTGACCCACTACTTTTGGTACTCAGGTTCAGATTTCTTCGCTCCGAGTTGAGTGTTTTGTTGGCTTTGGAGCCATGCCTTGCAGGTTGTTTTGTCGGCTATGTCATGTAGACATTAAGTCTGACATCGGAGCTACGTCACATTTGGGTAGTAGTTTATAGCTTATTGTTGTATGGCTTTTGTTAGCCTTTTCTTGGGATTCTTAATTAATGTACATTGATAATTGTAACTTGAATGTATTTGGGAATGTAATATCCTGTTACTGTCAGCTCTGTAAATTATTGTGATGGTTACTCCAGTCTGATATGATTCTTGATATAATAACTATGGGCTAAAGGTTGAGTGCGACGCGGAATCCGATGGCCACGGACTTCGGGTCGCAACGCCATAAATGCTTTCGCAAAATATTCAGAATGTGTTGTCTTCACACACGCGGATCTTGGGAGAAAAAAAAATACATTTATCTTTAATCACATCTCCCGCCCCCGAGGTTTCGGTTCGGGGGCGTGACAGTAATAAAAAAACAATAAAGGATTTTATACAAAAAGAAGAAATATATGCACACAGAAACTCATCACAAGGATCTACATGGTTCCACAATTTCAAGTCTATGATGCATAACATGTTCTAACAGTGTACTCTGTAAACTTAAACCCATATCTTACGAAACAAGTTAAGCAACTGACAATAGAATAGGCTAGGCATACCTCTTTGGCTTGATGTTCTTTGGATGATCCTTTTATCGGAATTCAATTGTGAGAATGATGAACATGTTAGGATATCAGACAAATCAACTACAAAAAAAGAGATATTTGTGTGTAACTGTACATAATCACCCTAGACAATGATAAAATTAAGGAAGAAGATAAATTGTACATTCAATGAAACAAGAGTCAAGAACTGCCTCTTATCCTAGTGGTACGAGATGTGGCTTATCTACCTGCTTGTCTTGAGTTCAAACCTAGGCAGGCACCTTCCCCTCACTCGAGGGCCGTGCTACCTCACCTGATGTAGACTCCCTCACCAAAGGGCTTGGGTCCTCCACCCTCGTAAACAACTCTATCCAACCTACCTTTCTTCTAACTCTACTCCCCATTCTAAGGGCTCCAACCACTTACTACCCAAACTCCTATTCGAGGACTTTTATGATCCTTATCAGCTGAGGTAGCAGCCTGGCATAGTATGTCATCAATTTAAAACCAGTAATCCCTACTCAATCCATTTATATGACTATTTCAAATGTATAAAAGAAAGGAACCCCAAGAGAAAGAAGAATGATTACCTGCTTGGTAATGAGGCCTGGTTCCTCCTATATGACCACCCATTTTTACACCTAGCCCATAGCATTATACAATGCTCATTAAGGACAGGAAAACTAACCCACACCCCCCCCCAACACCACTCCCAAAATACTTGACTTGACAATGCATATGGAACCAAAACCCCATCCCCAAGAAGAGAGCTCCCCGTAAAATTCACAACCTTGCCACCATCAAACAATTGGAAACTCCCAACCTTCCCATATGTCTCGCTACATGTACAAAGTTTTTTTTTTCTATCAAGAATTGGTCAATCATAAACACTAGTATCAGAAGTGTTACAATGAGACCACTATCAGAAAGGTCCTTTGATATTTAACAACCAGCATGTTCTTCAAGCTTGGCATTGTGGTGAATTCTCTTTGTAGATGGCTGCAAAATAATGCGGTCAACACCACCATTACCGCTACCATAACAAAGACAATGCGGAGCTATCCTTTCCCACGCATTTGATTTCTTTCTTCAAATGAGTATTGAAAATGAAATAAACTATAAATCATAACAGTCAGAGGTTTCTAACAATTCAATCTACAACTCTCTATTTTCTATCAATCCCAAATTACTAATAATAGCGAGATGGAGGATGGTAATCAATATTGAATTGTTTGCTGGGTAGGAGTGGGTGGGTGTGTGGATGAATTGTTTGCACCAAAAATTACCAAAACAGCCAGTGATAGTATTCACATGGAAGTGATATGCCCTACTAGAACCTGAAGAAAGATGGACTAAAAAGTGACAAAGCATCAGTCTTACTGTAGATTTTATACTTTCACACCCTTATGACATATTTTATGATTAGTTAGTCCTTTTTTTTGTTTTTTTGGGGGAAGGGGGGGTGTCCATGTCGAAATGTTACTGTTTTAATTTCTTAGTAAGTGTAAGTGCTCCCTTTCTCCCAACTATCTTGCACTTCATATGCATTGTACTAGTTCTACTATAACACACTTGAGGTTTCCTCATTCTACTATAAGAATCGGCCAAAATCTATGTACATCATACTAGATCTCCTATAACACGCTTGAGTTTTCCTCATTCAGAACCACTGGTAAGTGGTTGCGACATCTAATTTTACATGATTAAGCCCGAAATTTCAATCTCATCAGTCAACTTGGTAACCAATCCCGCAACTAGGATGTGAATACAGAAAATGATGTCACATGAATTTTGAGAAGTATTATCTTATATCATTCTTCTCAGTGATGTTTCCTTTATAACTCCCTTGAGTACATAATCCAAGAAAGCACCATAGCAGAATTAAACTGGACACCAAGTTACTCCTGCATCAAGCCAGCAACCTACTGGAGAATTACATAGACCATGGTGTTATAAAGAAAACTAAAAAATAGAAAAACCATAGCCATTGGCAGTAAGCACCACTAAGATCAAAGTAATTAAAAATTAAAATCATCTCTGAAAAGCATTAATGACTTTTACGAAATACTACTACTTCTAAGGAAACCACTTTTTGGTTACCCAATTATGCTCCATGTGAGCATGATAGACCCTAAAAAAATAAAAAAAATAAAAATTGGAACATCAACAACCATATAGAAAACTAATAGTGTGGAACCCAACTACATAATTCCATCAACACACAGTACCGCAGCTACATCGCAAAGATCTACTCCAAAATTTATGGCAATAAAATGACGGGATAAGGTTGCAAAAAGGAAGCCAGATAGCAATTACCAACACATCATCATGGGTTAGTTACTTAGTTCGAATATATGAAGGGCAAGCATTGAAGCAACCTGAGACCATTCAAATGTCTGCTAATTGTAATGTTCAAAGCTTAGCCCAGCTCCTGTGAAGGCTTAATTTATGAAAGCTTCTCAAAACCAAGAGTTCTTCAATTGATTAATCAATACCACTTCCCAAATAATGAAAATGGACCTCATCATCACTTTTTAAAGGGGGGGGGGGGGGGGGGGGAAGGTGATCGTTACTAACAAAAGTTTAACCATACCAATGGCAAAAAAGTCAAGCTTGTCAAAAGACTCAACAGTAACTCGACATATAGTCAGTTCATCCAGGATGCATGTATCATATTCAAATTCTGATTAGATAAAATCGGTGAGTTTTAAGAAATGAATCATGCCGAACTCAGGTAGAAAAGATTTGAGAGAAAAAACCCCACTATTGATAGAACTAAGCCCACCACATCAGCCACATCGCAATGAAGCTTAGTGACAGAATCTCTCCTGCCTTGCTCCTCAAAGACCCCATAAGCAATATATGTCTTTGGCCCCAAATCTGGTTTCAGACATTTCTCTGGTAGCTTTACAGCAAGATTAAGGTTACCTAACTTAGGGTGTGTATATTCCTTATACAGCAATGCATGCACTAATGAACTTAGCACCATGACGAGGCAACTGCTCCTCATACTGAAAGTCCAAGAACGAATCCTAGAGGGGGGGGGGGGGTGAATAGGGTGAGCTCTAAGAACTTAGACCAATTTGAATTCTTTTACCTTTTAAGTCAATTAGGCTTTGATGAGGATTAATTATCTTGTGATAGAGAGGAGTCTCTAAGATAAGCATACATAATGAATAACCAACTACACTCTTCATTCAAACATAAGTACATCATTCATATAAAGAAGGTAAAAGATCAATCACCATAACACGCATATTTATAGTGGTTCGGCCAAATTGCCTACATCCACTCCCGGTACACCTACCAGACTTCACTAACTCAATTAAGATTTAGGATCACCTCAAACCTTACAAATTCACCACTATGCTTTTCAAGGCTAAGCATAAACCTTTACAACATTAACTATGCTTTTCAAGGCTAAGCACAAACCTTAACAACAAGATGTTTTCTCTTAAGAAAAATGCCTATGAATGCATGGATTAAGAGAACAATGTAAGTGCAAATGAGTGCCTCTAGATAGGCTAAATAGAAAATGAAATCTCAACTTCTAGAAACATGCATATGAATGACAAAGTCTATGAATAATGCATTTACTAGAAATCACTCTTTCTCTTTTTAAAAAGATGAAACTTTGAATGATGCAAATATGATAATCATATGTATGAGAAAGAGTTGTTCGACAACCACATGGTTTTCCAAAAAGATCAAACTTGAATAACAAAAGTATAATCTTAAGATTAACAAGTTATATTTGAAAACAAGGATTCATAACTCATGTGAATGACTAATCATATGTTGATTTCATAAAGCTAAGATGTTTCAAAATTCAAGGCATGTTATGAAAGACAACACTTCAATAGAAAAGCATCTATTTAATCATGCATTGAAGAAAAACAAATTTAAAGAAACAAAGCATGATTCTAAAAGACTTAGGATAAAGAAAGCACACCCATTTAGAAGATCAAAGGTTGAATCAATGGAATGACTTCATAATCTCTTCAAAGATGCTGTAGAAAAGTTGTAAGACTTTGGCCTCAAAAGTCCTTGAAAGTTCAGCAACTTTTTCCAAACAAAAAACCACTTTTTATAAAGAAAAAGTTCCCAACGGCTAGTGCCCGGTCGACCTGGTACAGAGCCGCGTCGACCGGGTACACACAACGGCTAGAAAATTATCCGTTGGAGAGGCTACTGCTCAAAAATCCCTGTCGACCCGCAGTGTGCCCGGTCGACCGGGTCAAGACTGCCCAGAATTTTTGAAATTTTAGAAACTTGCAACTTAGAGGGCATCTTTCCAGGGGACTTTGAGACACATTTCTCAAGCATGAAATCATGACTGAAAAAGGATTAAAACTGATCTTCTAAAGTCATGAAAACTCCAAATAAAACGAAGACTTAAAGAAGGAAACTTTGGAAAGCTTGAATGACTTTTTGAACTTAAAGATTTTAAACACTTAGAGGCTTGAAAATCTGAAATCAAAACTCCATGATCTTATGAGACAAAACTGATTTGAAAACCATGCATATCATATGATAAAAACAAAGATTATGAATGAGAAATATGCATGAAGATCCTAAGAATAAGAACATGAAGGAATGAGAGGTCAAGCTATGAAAATGAATGCATCCTATCAAATTGCAACAAAATAAAAACTCTAACAATCTCCCCCTTTGCTATTTGATGGGAATTCTAGAAGCTTGAACTCTCTCTCAATTTCCGCTGAAACTTGAACAACACCTTCTTTGGATATTTAAGGAGCTTTGGATATTCGGGAGCATTTGGATATTTTGGAGCTTTGGATTTTCCTTGCGAGAGCGACGACCAATCCTAGAAGCTACACAAATAACACTCTAGGCAAAGCTACTCCCCCTCAACATTAGCAACCCTTAAATCTTCTCCCCCTCAATTGGTGAACACCTTGAGGAACACCACTTGATATATCTCTCCCCCTTTGAGATCTAATTGCAAAGGAGCCTGCCCATCAAAGATAAAACATACAACCTTGTTAGTAGCACCTGTTTATAAGAGATATAAAAATAAAGTGTGGTAACAGGTGATTAGCCAACAAAAATTTAAAATTCAGGGCAAGGGCCAATGCCCAATTGACGTCTCAATTTTATGAACCGATCATTTCCAAGGGGTTTAGTAAATAAGTCAGCCAATTGGGTATCTGTAGGAACAAAAATTAACTCAATAATGCCTTGGTCAGCATGATCACGCAAGAAATGATAGTGCGAGAGTGCTGAACAGGATTTTTAGAAATACTAATGGCACTAGAGTTGTCACACATGATAGGATGCATTGTTGTGGAACATTATAATCTAACAATTTGTTTCATCCACAACAGTTGAGCACAACAGCTACCTGCAGCAATATATTCAGCTTCTACAGTAGACAAGGATACAGAATTTTGCTTTTTGCTATGCCAGGCTACTAAGTAGTTCCCTATGAAATAGCAGCAGCCACTAGTGCTTTTCCTATCGTCTATTGATCCTGCTCAATCTGCATCACTATATCCAATTAATTGCAGAGTTGAGTCATGAGGATACCAGATACCATAATGAGAAGTCCCATTAATATATTTTATGATACGCTTAACAGCCTTGATGTGAGACTCTCGGGGATCAGATTGATACCTAGCACATATTCCAACACTAAAAGAGATATCAGGTCGGCTAGCAGTGAGATAGAGAAGGCTTCCTATCATGTTCCTATAAAGTTTCTGGTAAGCTTTCTTACCCTGAAGATCACTAGAGATTTTAGTAGTGGAACCCATGGGATTGCAGCTAGTCTTAGATTCTCCTAAGCAAAACATTTTCATTATTTCTAGAGCAAACTTGGATTGACTAAGAAAGATACCATGATCAGTCTGACTAACTTGTAATCCTAGAAAGAATTGCAGGGGACCGACCAGACTGTAAGACCCCGACCCGAGTGAACCTGATTAGTGCTAGTTAAGTCGTGTGTTAGTTCTAAGCTTGATTAGTGATTTTGGCTAAGTTGGGTTTGGAATAGCTTTTGTTTTAGTTTTGAGCAATTTTGAGTGCTTTGATAACTAGTGGGGCCCTTTGGGGGTTCCCCTTATGACTTTGCAATTACTTAGGGGATTTTTCGAAATCGTTTTGAATGGCGTTCTTATCCCGTTTCATTTATCTTATTGATCCCTACAATTTTCATGTTGATCCTGTTTCCATTCGAGACCCCGAAACCCGATTTACTAGCCTCGAGGGCAAAACAGTCCTTTTACACTAAACCTGTACCCAAAACTCGATATCCCCGAAACCCGCGAAACATATACTTTTTGGAAACTAGATATTTCGGCGATCATTTCTTCCTTCTTCGTCGAATTCATCCGAGATCCCGAAAGACATGATTTCAGTCAAACAAACTTCTTTAGTAGTGGGACCCAACCCCATTTGTTATCAAAAGGGAAACCCACTCTCCCTTTCATCTCATTCTCCATTTTCCAGCACAACACTAGAACCTAGGGTTCTTGCAACTTCTTCTTCTTCTTCTTGCTCTCTCCATCTCCAATCCACACCAAACTTGCATCAATCAAGAAATGGAGCTCACCATTCTCTTCCTCATCTTGAAGGCTACATATTGATACCATTTGTGAAGGAAACCTCTCATTTCAAGATCTTCTTTAAGCTAACCCTTTCCATTTGAAGGTCATCCAAGTAAGCAATCTTCTCCATCTTCTAGATTTGTATTCTTCTAGCCCTAGGGAAGCTTCATTTTCATGATTGAAAGTTCTATCCTTTTCATTCTTTGTGTAACCCATTTTAGGGTTTGTTTTGGGGGTTTTTGCTTGTAGCTTGGAATTGAGCTTAAGAGGTGATTAGAGGCTTGGTGTTACTAGCTTGGACCTAAGGCAAGTGGATGATTAGGTGTTTTGAGTTTTTAAATGATTTGGTGAAACATTAATGAATACTCATGCTTTTATTGATTTGCATTGTTGAAATAAATGCTCATAATGTATCTTGCTAGTTCATTTAATGTATTGGAAACATGAGTTTATAGTTTTCTCATCTCTAGTGTTGTGGTGGTTGTATAAGTGTTGAAAGGAGGGAAAAAGAGAAGGACCCAGCCCACTGCAGAACAGAACCTGGGTTCTGTTCCGCAGTGTACGCGGTCGACCCCATGGTGGCTCGGTCGACCGGCGACACAGGGTCAGGCTCCCAAAACACTGTTTTACCATTTTCAGTTACAACTCCCGGTCGACCTGCCATGGGCTCGGTCGACCGGGCACATAGGGACCAGGTCGACCTGATTTTCTCAGGTCGACCGGGACTGCTGTGGGCGGGGTCGACCGAGCCTTGACCAGGTCGACAGGGCCAACTGAGAAATCCTTGCTGGAAGGAATTTTTACCCTGTTTTCGGATGAGCTTAGGTGGGACTTTGGCTACCCTTTTTGGACTCATTGGACTATATGTGAGGATGTCTTGAGCCGACGTTCTCCACGGTTAGTTCGGTTGCATCGGAATCGAATCCAATTCAATCTTGAACGGTATGGGACAATGCGATATCCTCCTTTTTTCTATACGCGAAGTCTATTTCCTTGGGTATCGCGAATCCTATCCCTTTCGGTGACTGAGTAGGTTGTATGATGCTTCAAGATTAACGTCATACTTAGGATGGACCGTTTATAGTCTTAATTTTGAATCGTACCGTCTAGTACAACCTATAAGCTCATTTTAAGTTTTGAAAATCGTAAAGTGCATAAGGAGCCCGGAATGTCTTCAAACTCAAGGAGTACCAAATCATTATTATAATCGACATACTGAACCCCTATTCACCTCAAATAAATCTTAAAACCAATATTGTACCCGAAATTGTAATAGTTCATTGTATTTCCTCATTCTCGAGATTTACATTACATGACTTGTTTTTCCGAAAGCATTGAAGTTACACTAGTAACAGTTACTTGTCCTGAAATGTATAGCACCACATGAAATGGAAATTTTTCCTTGAACGTCCTTGCCCCGCCTGTTCATTTACTTGCACTTGATTTACTTGTTCATGTCTCGATTTATTAATTGACCTATGAGTCGGCATCACTAAGCTTGGATAACCTTGTCGGTTTGATCCACCGACTTGGAGATCCCCCCTCCCGTCCCGCCAGCTGCAGTTTGGGTCCTGATGCCCGGTTTATTACCGTGGTCCCGTCCCGATACCCGGTTCGCTACCATGGTCCCGTCCCGTATATTTATATTGTATATATGTTTTCGTTGAATCTCTTTACCTTGTGTGACTGAGACCAACGTCCCGTTATACTCTTGTCACTTTGGTGATAGAGGACTTAGCTTTGTGTGATTGCCATCTTGTTAGTTCCCGATTCCTTGGATACCTTACATGTTTTATCTTGCTTATTTGTTTTCTAGTAAATGATTTATCTCCTTTATGAAAGTTCTGCTTAAACAGATTTCTAGGCTTTCCAAGATATTTCTTTTATTATATATTGTTGTATCTTTTCACTCTCTTGCCAGACCGTCGTGTTTGACCCATTTTATTTGGTACTCAGGTCCCGTTGCCGGTTACCTTGAGGAGGAGCCGGAGGAGGCGGTCGGCGAACCGCAACCCCTAGTTGAGTGGCATGCTGATGATGTCATTTAGATATCTAGTTGCTACGAGAGGCGTGACATTTTGGGGAAAACTATTTAACCATTCTTATGGGTTACTCTTTTGTTTATATTGGCCTTTGTTGGCCTCTATTTTTGGGGAATGTAACTAAATGATCTTTTCTTTAAACTTTAACTTACTTTTGGGAAACATGCTAATGATCATTGCTCATTCTGATATAGTATCTTATACTTATGATATTGTCTTCAAGACTAGGGATAGTTTGACTATTTGATTTGCTACATGCTTCCGCACTTAAAAGAAATATTCATTTATGGTTTTGATATCCTCACCGCGGACACCTGTGGGAAATTAAATAAATGTATGTTACCATTAAACCGATGTGGTACATCATCATTAGTCCCGATCCCGGACTGGCTCGTTAGGGGCCTGGTCCGGGGTCGTGACACAGACTCATCTCAAAAGTGGAGCTCATCAATTCTGAAAATCCTTGAGCTAGTTTCTCTGAAGTAGATCCAAACACTATATCATCAACATAGATTTGAGCTACAAGAATGTCTTGATCAACTTTCTTGAGAAACAAGGTCTTATCAACTTTCCCACAGTCAAAATCATTTTCAATCAGATGATTTGTAAGCTTTTCATACCAAGCCCTTGGTGCTTGTTTTAATCCATAAAGAGCTTTCTTGAGTTTGTATACATACTCAGGATGGTGAGGATCTTCAAAGCCTTCTGGTTGAGTAACATAAACATCTTCTTCAATTTCTCCATTCAAGAAGGCACTTTTGACATCCATCTGAAATAGTTTGATTCTCATGCTACTTGCATAACTCAATAGAATTCTTATGGACTCCAAACGGGCTACAAGAGCAAAAGTTTCTTCAAAATCAATTCCTTCTAGTTGAGCATATCCTTTTGCAACTAGTCTTGCCTTGTTTCTCATAACATTTCTAGATTCATTTGACTTGTTCTTGAAAATCCACTTAGTGCCAATGGGATTTTTCTCTGCAGGTAAAGGAACAAGATCCCAAACATCATTTTTCTGAAATTGATTCAATTCTTCTTGCATAGCTTCTATCCATTCAGTTTTTGATTCAGCCTCAGAAAAATTCTTGGGCTCGATTTGAGAAATAAAGGAGTAATGAGCACATAGATTTTGAACTTGTCTCCGGGTCATAACCCCACTGCTGATATCTCCAATAATATTATCCAATGTGCGATTTTTCATTAATTTTGTTGGAACAATGGCTTTGGAAGGAATGATATCATTACTATCTTTTGGACTAGATTGATCAATATCCATTTCAACTTCATCATCATCTTGAAGAATTCTTCCAACTTGATTCGTGTCATCGATGACAACATGAGCTGACTCCATTATGGTCATGGTTCTATGATTAAATACTCTATATGCTCTGCTCCTTTCAGAATAGCCTAGGAAAATTCCTTCATAAGATTTAGGCTCAAATTTTTCTAACTGCTCCCTAGCTCTTAGAATATAACATTTGCTTCCAAACACTTTCAAATACTCCAAATTAGGTTTCCTTTCAAAATAAAGTTCGTAGGGGGTTTTGTTGGTATTCTTAGTGAGATAGACTCTGTTTATGAGATAACAAGCAGTATTCACAGCTTCAGCCCATAGATTACGAGAGAGATTCTTTTCATTAAGCATGGTCCTAGCCATTTCTTGAATAACTCTATTTCTCCTTTCAGCCACTCCATTTTGTTGAGGAGTTTTTGTCGCAACCCCGGAACGGATCCCGGGCCCCGCGACGTTGGTGGGTACATTGATGATATACTTTCCCACAGGTTCCCGCGGTGAGGATTCCCAAAGACACGCGGAATTTGGCTCACACGTACAAGTATGCGGAAGCGTGTAGCAAAACACATCATGATGAGCCCAACAAAACATTGGGTGCCATAACAAATGATCACAAGGCATGGTATCATAGAAAGAAGCTAACAAGCATTCCCATTAATATTCAAGTTATAGAACTAATACAAAAAAACAAGTTAAGTTTAGTACAACCCGTAAGAGACCAATAAAGGTCAATACAATCTCAAAATAGCCAAAAGAAACTCCATGACAAAATGTGACGAAACTCAAGAACCAGACCGACATCTAGATGACATCGTCGGGCTGCCACTCTCTCACGGGAGTTGGCTCACAAGCCTCCTCCTGACGCTCCTCCTCAAAGGCAACGTCTCCTGCACCTGGGCACCAACAAGCAAGGGTCAAACACGACGGTTTGGCAGGTAATCAATATAGGCATGAACATGACAATAATACTTGGGAAAAACACTTGAAATAGAATACTTGATTTGAACTGTCACAATAGCTGAGGTATCAAAACAAACTAGCATGAGTACTAAATATATCATGAAAAGTTACAATCCACAAAGAGCCCATCCTTTCTCTATCATTTATATAATGAAAAGAGCAAGCACGCACGACAAGCACGATATACATAATATAAGCACGACACGATTTCCCACAAAGACGGGAATTCCGGCCGCGGAACCGGACACGCACGATGTGTAATAAATACACGACCAGTCTGCAGACAGTCCACATGTTTAAAGACCCCCAGACAGTGGATCAAACCGAAAGGGCAGTCTAAGCTCAGTGGTGTTCACTTAGTTCATGAATGCACAAAACACGCGAAGCACGATCAAACACGTCGAGATAAAAAGGGGGAAATCACTTATCACATCACGACGAGCACGACTAGCACGAGCCATAATATTTATGCAAAACACGCTTAGGAAGTGATCCCCTTTTTCTTAACAAAACTTCAAAACACGGTTGTACTAACACTTCAAAATGAGTTCACAATGGTATTCATCATACCCAAAAATCAAGGTTCAAACACGAAGTCTATCAAGCACATACAAGGACCTTTGGATGGTTGTTGTACAATCGAAGCCCAGATGCGGAGTTAAAAATAGAATTGGTGCCCCAGAAGTTCAAGGACATCTCGGGTCTCGAGTGTACAATATCAAGCTAAAGGTCACTTAACATGTTCTAGTTTTTCATTCTTGCTAAACTTGTCAAAATACACAAACAGTGAATTTCGGTCACCTCGCGGTCAGGTGGCGGCTAGCCGAACTGGGGTCCGGCGGCTAGCCGCAAGGTGACCGCTGAAATACCAATTTTGAACTTAGCTCTCGGGAAATGGAACCGCATTGCGCGGTTGGCTTGCGGTTAACCGCGAGTAGGACTGGCGGTTAGCCGTGAGCTGACCGCGGCGCTGACCGTGGATCCCAACAAAATGCCAGCTTCTGGAGAAGGAACCGCAGTCCACGGTTGGCTTGCGGTTAACCGCGAGTGAGACTGGCGGTTAGCCGTGAGCTGACCGCGGAGCTGACCGCTGGTCCCCGGTGAAAATGCTAGCTTCTGGAAAGGTAACCGCTGAGTTCGGTCAGCCTGCGGTTAGCCGAAGTGGACACAGGCGGCTAGCCGCGAGATGACCGCTGTGCTGACCGCCAGTGCACGGGAATGCGTTTCAGCACAGATTTTTCACATTTCTCTTCTTCCCTTCCATTCATTCTCATTCCACTTATATTCCCTGAGTCTACATACTCTCCAAGGGACAAAGCACACATCCAAAACTCATGAAAACACAATCATAAAGCTTGTAAACATATCCATATGCAAAGTTTCCAAAACAATAATGTAGCTTAAAATAACATGCACAATGATCCTATAGAGATTACTTGCCTTGCCCAAATGCTAAACACTCCACTTCAAGCTCTTCACACAAGCTAATCCCACACTACAAGCCAAACCAAGAAAACACACAAAACTTACTCAAAAATGGAAACAAGAAACCCATTTTCCAAATAGGGTTTGAAAACATGAAAAACATGATCTTAAGGAACTAAAATGACTCAATGGAAAGTATGAGTGGAAACCCTTACCTAGAAATGGCCACACAAGAGGGAGGGAGAGAAATGGAGCTCTTGCCCAACTTGAAAACTCAAGAAACTTGTATCAATAGGAAGCTTGCAAGGAGATGAAGAAAATGGTAGTCTTAGAATTTCCTTTGGAGCTCTCTAGCTAGATCAAACCAAGTGAGGAAGATGAAGGAGAAAAGAGGTTTTCTCTCTTGCCCTAGACTCAAAAGTTGCAGAGATTGGGAAATGAATGAAAAGGGAGGGGAAAGGGGATTAAGTGATGACTCATGGGCCCCATTTGGCTTGAACTTGAAGTGACTAAAACATGGTCTTGTGGGCCTCGGATGACTTCGACGAAGAAGGATAAAATGATCGTCGAAATATCTAGTTTCCAAAAAGTATATTTTTGACATGGTTTTGAGATCTCGAAAATTGTGTCCAGATTTATGCAAGAAAGACAATTTTACCCTCTTTGGGCCAAAACATGGGTTTTTGGGCTTCAAACACGAATGGGCTTAAAAAGAAAGTTGTAACACATAACAAGATCATTCACATGAAATCAAAATCACACTCACACGAAAATCAATACGATCTTCCCAAGCTTACACGTGCACTCAGGCCTTCCTGAGTGTGTCTGACTAATACTAGACGTTCTCAAATTCCCAAAGCTATGTCCAAACTAACTAATCACTTCTAACCCAACCACGACTAAACCCACTTAGAACTAAACACATACTAATCGCACACTAATCGACTAGGTCTGGGTCGGGGTCTAACATCCTCCACCCCTTAGGATATTTGGTCCACCAAATAAATCAAGCAATTACCTCTGGTAAAAGTTGTGGATACTTCCTCTGCACTTGTTCTCTCAATTCCCATGTGGCTTCTTCTGTCTCGTGATTTTCCCAAAGTACCTTGACCCAGTGAATAGTTCGGTTTCTCAATTCTTGCTCTTTGGTATCAATGATCTTGATCGGTCTTTCCACATACGAGGCATCCTCTCGAATCTCTAAAGGCTCATGTTGTAGAATGTGTGCAGGACTAGAGACATACTTCTTGAGCATCGAAACGTGAAAAGCATTGTGTACCCCGGAGAATTCCGGCGGTAACGCAAGTCTATAAGCTACATCTCCAATCTTGCTCAAAATCTCATACGGACCAATAAACCTTCTAGACAATTTGCCCTTCTGTCCAAATCTCAATGTCCCCCTAGTTGGTGAGACTTTCAAAAACACCTTGTCACCCACTTGAAACTGCAATTCTCTTCTGCGAGTGTCTGCATAACTCTTCTGCCTACTTCGGGCAATCTTCAACCTTTCCTGAATCAACTTGACCTTTTCACTTGTCTCTCCAACTATCGTCGGTCCATGGAAACTACGTTCACCGACTTCTTCCCAGCAAACCGGAGTTCTGCATCTTCTACCATAAAGTGCCTCGAAAGGTGCCATACCAATGCTCGAGTGGTAACTATTGTTATAAGCAAATTCACAAAGAGGTAAGCACTCATCCCACTGAATCTTGAAATCCAATACACAAGCACGCAACATGTCTTCGAGAGTCTGTATCGTCCTTTCTGACTGACCATCGGTCTGAGGATGATAAGCTGTGCTGAACTGAAGTTTGGTACCCATCGACTCATGAAGAGTTTTCCAAAACTTTGAAACAAACCTACTGTCTCTGTCTGAAGTAATGGAGACGGGCTGACCATGCTTACTAACGATCTCCTCAACAAATAACTTCGCAAGCGGTGCCATGTGCATCATATTCCCTGTCTTCATCGGAATGAAGTGAGCAGACTTCGTCAGACGATCTACAATGATCCAAATTGCATTATTCCCCTTCTTGGTATTTGGCAAACCGGAAACGAAATCCATGGTAATGTGCTCCCATTTCCACTCCGGAATCTCTAAAGGCTGTAACAAACCTGGAGGCTTCTGATGCTCTGCCTTGATCAACTGACAAGTTAGACAACGAGACACAAAAGCTGCTATCTCTCTCTTCATGTTATTCCACCAAAACTGATTCTTCAAATTGTGGTACATCTTCATGCTACCCGGATGCATAGAATATCTCGTGCTGTGAGCTTCATTCATTATCTCATCTTTCAAATCATCCACATTTGGCACACACAGCCGGTCACGAAAATACAATATCCCATTCACCATCTTGAAATCGGGGCGTTCTGCAATAACTTCTACTATCTTAGCCAAGTCTGGGTCTTGCAACTGATTTTCCTTAATCTTCTGGATGAAGGTAGGTTCTGACACTGTCATATTTGCTAACATTGCACCCAATCTCAAGGTTTGCACTTCTACACCCAACTCCTCAAACTGCTGTAAGACACCCATTCCTCTCAAATTGGCCATAGCCACTGATTTCCTACTCAATGCATCAGCTACAACATTCACCTTGCCTGGATGGTACTTAATTGGAAAGTCATAATCTTTGATATACTCCATCCACCTTCTCTGCCTCATGTTCAAATCCTTCTGCGAGAACAAATACTGTAAACTTCTGTGATCTGAATGGACCTCAAATTTCTCTCCATAGAGATAGTGTCTCCACATCTTCAATGCGAAAACAACTGCTGCCAACTCCAAGTCGTGAGTCGCATAATTCTTCTCGTGGTCCTTCAACTGTCTCGAGCCATAAGCAATCACCTTACCATCTTGCATCAACACACAACCCAGTCCCACATTCGAAGCATCTGTAAAAACAATAAACCCACCGTTTCCCGAAGGTAAAGTGAGAATCGGGGCTGTGGTTAACCTTCCTTTCAACTCTTGAAAACTGGTTTCACACTGATCAGTCCACACAAACGGGACATTCTTCCTGGTCAACTTCGTCAACGGTGCTGCAATGGACGAAAAACCTTGAACAAATCTTCTGTAGTAGCCTGCTAACCCCAAAAAGCTTCTAATTTCTGTCACACTGTTTGGCCTAACCCAACTCACAACTGCTTCTATCTTAGCTGGATCAACTGCTAACCCTTCTCTGGAGATGATGTGGCCTAGAAAAGCAACTTGCTCTAACCAGAATTCGCATTTACTGAGCTTTGCGTATAGCTGGTTGTCTCTCAAGAGCTGCAACGCTGTCCTCAAATGTTCCTCATGTTCCTTCTTACTCTTGGAATACACGAGGACGTCGTCAATGAACACTACTGTAGAGTGATCCAAATAAGGTGCGAAGACCTTGTTCATCAAAGCCATAAAGACTGCTGGTGCATTCGTCAAGCCAAAGGGCATCACTAAGAACTCATAGTGCCCATATCTTGTTCTAAAGGCTGTTTTCTGAACATCTGAGTCTCTAACTCTCAACTGATGGTACCCTGACCTCAAGTCTATCTTAGAAAAATAGGCTGCTCCTTGCAATTGGTCAAACAATTCATCTATCCTTGGCAAAGGATACTTGTTCTTCACTGTCACATGGTTCAACTTCCTGTAGTCTATGCACATTCTCAAGCTTCCATCCTTCTTCTTCACAAACAACACCGGTGCTCCCCACGGTGAAACACTTGGCCTAATAAAACCTTTGCTCAACAAATCTTGCAATTGGAGCTTTAGCTCACCCATTTCTGCCGGAGCCATCCTGTATGGTGCAATCGAGATCGGAGCTGTCCCTGGAAGAAGCTCAATTGTGAACTCGACTTCCCTAATTGGTGGTAAACCCGGGATTTCTTCTGGAAAAACGTCCGGAAATTCACACACAATGGGGATATCCTCCACCCCTTGGGACTGTTTATCCTCCGTGATAAACGCAATAAATGCCTGACATCCACTCTGCACTAATCTGCTTGCCTTCAACACTGAAATAAACCCTGCCTGAGTTTTCCTCTTATTCCCCTGTCTCTGAATGTTATGGTTTTCTAAAACAATCCACGGTGGCATGATACTGTAAAACAAGGTGTTAGTACACAATAATCATGGTACAAGGGTTTCTAAGGTCCTATACGAACGAATCTATCGGACTCACGAATCCTCGCCACGTTCCTAAGACCTTTCTAGTTTCTTTTAAGTGCCTGAAACATGTCTCGCTCTGATACCAGTCCTGTCGCGACCCCGGAACGGATCCCGGGCCCCGCGACGTTGGTGGGTACATTGATGATATACTTTCCCACAGGTTCCCGCGGTGAGGATTCCCAAAGACACGCGGAATCTGGCTCACACGTACAAGTATGCGGAAGCGTGTAGCAAAACACATCATGATGAGCCCAACAAAACATTGGGTGCCATAACAAATGATCACAAGGCATGGTATCATAGAAAGAAGCTAACAAGCATTCCCATTAATATTCAAGTTATAGAACTAATACAAAAAAACAAGTTAAGTTTAGTACAACCCGTAAGAGACCAATAAAGGTCAATACAATCTCAAAATAGCCAAAAGAAACTCCATGACAAAATGTGACGAAACTCAAGAACCAGACCGACATCTAGATGACATCGTCGGGCTGCCACTCTCTCACGGGAGTTGGCTCACAAGCCTCCTCCTGACGCTCCTCCTCAAAGGCAACGTCTCCTGCACCTGGGCACCAACAAGCAAGGGTCAAACACGACGGTTTGGCAGGTAATCAATATAGGCATGAACATGACAATAATACTTGGGAAAAACACTTGAAATAGAATACTTGATTTGAACTGTCACAATAGCTGAGGTATCAAAACAAACTAGCATGAGTACTAAATATATCATGAAAAGTTACAATCCACAAAGAGCCCATCCTTTCTCTATCATTTATATAATGAAAAGAGCAAGCACGCACGACAAGCACGATATACATAATATAAGCACGACACGATTTCCCACAAAGACGGGAATTCCGGCCGCGGAACCGGACACGCACGATGTGTAATAAATACACGACCAGTCTGCAGACAGTCCACATGTTTAAAGACCCCCAGACAGTGGATCAAACCGAAAGGGCAGTCTAAGCTCAGTGGTGTTCACTTAGTTCATGAATGCACAAAACACGCGAAGCACGATCAAACACGTCGAGATAAAAAGGGGGAAATCACTTATCACATCACGACGAGCACGACTAGCACGAGCCATAATATTTATGCAAAACACGCTTAGGAAGTGATCCCCTTTTTCTTAACAAAACTTCAAAACACGGTTGTACTAACACTTCAAAATGAGTTCACAATGGTATTCATCATACCCAAAAATCAAGGTTCAAACACGAAGTCTATCAAGCACATACAAGGACCTTTGGATGGTTGTTGTACAATCGAAGCCCAGATGCGGAGTTAAAAATAGAATTGGTGCCCCAGAAGTTCAAGGACATCTCGGGTCTCGAGTGTACAATATCAAGCTAAAGGTCACTTAACATGTTCTAGTTTTTCATTCTTGCTAAACTTGTCAAAATACACAAACAGTGAATTTCGGTCACCTCGCGGTCAGGTGGCGGCTAGCCGAACTGGGGTCCGGCGGCTAGCCGCAAGGTGACCGCTGAAATACCAATTTTGAACTTAGCTCTCGGGAAATGGAACCGCATTGCGCGGTTGGCTTGCGGTTAACCGCGAGTAGGACTGGCGGTTAGCCGTGAGCTGACCGCGGCGCTGACCGTGGATCCCAACAAAATGCCAGCTTCTGGAGAAGGAACCGCAGTCCACGGTTGGCTTGCGGTTAACCGCGAGTGAGACTGGCGGTTAGCCGTGAGCTGACCGCGGAGCTGACCGCTGGTCCCCGGTGAAAATGCTAGCTTCTGGAAAGGTAACCGCTGAGTTCGGTCAGCCTGCGGTTAGCCGAAGTGGACACAGGCGGCTAGCCGCGAGATGACCGCTGTGCTGACCGCCAGTGCACGGGAATGCGTTTCAGCACAGATTTTTCACATTTCTCTTCTTCCCTTCCATTCATTCTCATTCCACTTATATTCCCTGAGTCTACATACTCTCCAAGGGACAAAGCACACATCCAAAACTCATGAAAACACAATCATAAAGCTTGTAAACATATCCATATGCAAAGTTTCCAAAACAATAATGTAGCTTAAAATAACATGCACAATGATCCTATAGAGATTACTTGCCTTGCCCAAATGCTAAACACTCCACTTCAAGCTCTTCACACAAGCTAATCCCACACTACAAGCCAAACCAAGAAAACACACAAAACTTACTCAAAAATGGAAACAAGAAACCCATTTTCCAAATAGGGTTTGAAAACATGAAAAACATGATCTTAAGGAACTAAAATGACTCAATGGAAAGTATGAGTGGAAACCCTTACCTAGAAATGGCCACACAAGAGGGAGGGAGAGAAATGGAGCTCTTGCCCAACTTGAAAACTCAAGAAACTTGTATCAATAGGAAGCTTGCAAGGAGATGAAGAAAATGGTAGTCTTAGAATTTCCTTTGGAGCTCTCTAGCTAGATCAAACCAAGTGAGGAAGATGAAGGAGAAAAGAGGTTTTCTCTCTTGCCCTAGACTCAAAAGTTGCAGAGATTGGGAAATGAATGAAAAGGGAGGGGAAAGGGGATTAAGTGATGACTCATGGGCCCCATTTGGCTTGAACTTGAAGTGACTAAAACATGGTCTTGTGGGCCTCGGATGACTTCGACGAAGAAGGATAAAATGATCGTCGAAATATCTAGTTTCCAAAAAGTATATTTTTGACATGGTTTTGAGATCTCGAAAATTGTGTCCAGATTTATGCAAGAAAGACAATTTTACCCTCTTTGGGCCAAAACATGGGTTTTTGGGCTTCAAACACGAATGGGCTTAAAAAGAAAGTTGTAACACATAACAAGATCATTCACATGAAATCAAAATCACACTCACACGAAAATCAATACGATCTTCCCAAGCTTACACGTGCACTCAGGCCTTCCTGAGTGTGTCTGACTAATACTAGACGTTCTCAAATTCCCAAAGCTATGTCCAAACTAACTAATCACTTCTAACCCAACCACGACTAAACCCACTTAGAACTAAACACATACTAATCGCACACTAATCGACTAGGTCTGGGTCGGGGTCTAACAGTTTTAGGAGCAGAAAATTGATGATTAATTCCATGACTCTCACAAAATTTAGCAAACTTTTCATTTTCAAACTCTCCCCCATGATCACTTCTAATCTTCCGAATTTTACAATCCTTTTCTGTCACGCCCCCGAACCGAAACCTCGGGGGCGGGAGATGGGATTAAGTATAAATGTATTTTTCTTCTCCCAAGATCCGCGTGTGTGAAGACAACACATTCTGAATATTTTGCGGAAGCATTTGTGGCGTTGCGACCCGAAGTCCGTGGCCATCGGATTCCGCGTCGCACTCAACCTTTAGCCCATAGCTATTATATCAAGAATCATACCAGACTGGAGTAACCATCACAATAATTTACAGAGCTGACAGTAATAGGATATTGCATTCCCAAATATGTTCAAGTTACAATTATCAATGTACATTAATTAAGAATCCCAAGAAAAGGCTAATAAAAGCCATACAACAAGAAGCTATAAACCACTACCCAAATGTGACGTAGCTCCGATGTCAAGCTCAATGTCTACATGACATAGCCGACAAACTAACCTGCAAAGCATGGCTCTACAGCCAACAAAAGCACTCCACTCGGGGCGAAGAAATCTGAACCTGAGTACCAAAAGTAGTGGGTCAGACACGACGGTCTGGCAGGTGGATGAAAAGATCACAAATATAGTAAAGAATAAAACATATAATAAATCATGCTAATCGATCAAGTGCTGCATATAATTAAACGGGTGCAAAGTCGGGAATCTCGGGGAAAACTTGTATTCATTTCAAGCACGGGTAAAACATGAACATCTAATAAAACAAGTGTTCGTCTAAAACATGTATAAATGTAGTGGTATGGCAAAACAAGTGTCATTTCAAACATATTTCAAAGCATGGGTATTTAACAATTCGGGTATTCCTTTAAAACATGTGAAATCATATAAATCTAGCAAAATCATTTATCGTTTGAAACATATGTAAAAGCACGGGTATTCACCCAACCGGCATTCATGTAAAACATGTACGTGTGCAAAGGACATAAAACAATATAATAGTGACTGAATTTACAATAGAGAGCATTAACACTTATCTAAATAACAACTTTCATAAAAGCAATGAATCATTTGACTGAAAACAAGTAAGCAATATAAACCATGTCGGGTGTCCAAGGAATCGGGAACTGGCAAGATGGCAATCACAAGAAGCTAAGTCCTCTATCACCGAAGTGACAAGAGCGGGACGTTGGTCTCAGTCACACAAGGTGAGGAGACTCAACGTAAATCATATATACAATAATAAATATACGGGAACGGGAACGGGACCACGGTAGCGAACCGGGTATCGGGACGGGACCACGGCAGTAACCGGGTATCGGGATCCAAACTGCAGCTGGCGGGACGGGAGAGGGATTTCCAAGTCGGTGGATCAAACCGACAAGGTATCCAAGCTTAGTGATGCCGACTCATAGGTCAAAACCAATCGAGACATATGCAAGTAAATCAAGTACAGTAAATAAACGGGTAAAACGGGGGTGCTCAAGGGCACACTGTCACTTCATATCGGGAATACATCTCGGGACAAATAACTGTTACTAAAGTAACTTCAATGCTTTCGGGAAACAAGTCAATCAAGTACAATAAATAAACGGGTAAAATGGGGTGCTCAAGGGCACACCGTCGTATCATGTGATGCAATGCACTTCGGGACAAATGACTGTTACCAGAGTAACTTCAATGCTTTCAAGAAAACAAGTCATGTAATGCAAATCTCGGGAAAAGAGGTGAAACAATGAACTATAACAATTTCGGGAAAAGTATTAATTTCAAGATCTATTTAAGTGAATAGGGGTCCCGTATGTCGATTATAATCATTACTTGGTACTCCTTGAGTTGGAAGACATTCCGGGCTCCTTATGCACTTTTACTACTTTCACAACTTAAAATGAGCTTATGGGTAATACTAGATGTTACAATAGCAAGAATCAAGATTATAAACGGTCCATCCTAGGCATGACATTAATCCGGAAACATCGAGCAACCGATTCAGTCATCGAAAGGAATAGAATTAGCGATAACAAGGAAATAGACTTGTGTTTAGATATAAAGAAGATATCGCGTCATTCCATCCCGTTCAAGATTGAAATGGATTGAACTTCGATGCCACCGAACCAACCGTGAGGCGTGTCGGCTCAAGACATTCTCACACTTGGTCCAAACAGTCCAAAAAGGGTAGCCAGGGTCCCACCTAGAACCAAGAATTAGTGCCTAGATCATCACCATTCTTTCTTTTAGTTCCCTAGTCTTAGAGACCTTAGATTAGGGTACAATTGGTCTTAACACTAAGGTATACACCTCTAGGACTCATAGAAAGCCCAAAGGTTTCCAAAAAAACACCATATCAAATTTCACTGGACTCAAACTGAGTCATTCGATCGATCGGCCGAAGGGCCGATCGATCGGTCGAAATTTCTGTACCAGAATGTACAGGGTCCGATCGATCGGTCGATCGATCGGCCCAAAAAGGCTTACAGTTACTGACAGTCCGATCGATCGGCCTGTAGGTCCGATCGATCGGACCTGGGTACAGCAGGTCCGGGAAAGCTGATTTTTCCTTCCTTTTTGTTTCCTTTCCTTCCAACATATAATCAACCACAAAGAACCATAAACAAGATGGTTTAAATACATGTTTCCAAGACAATAACATGAGCTAAAGAGCTCCTCATTTCAAATTCCTCTCTTTCCATTCTTTCCATTCTTTCCATTCACAATTAAACACAAGGTGGAGAAAACTCATTCATGTGAAATCATTTGAAACCTTGACAATATGATGCATACATTTTCCAAGTATGAACAAGAGGGAAATAACTCATCAATAAGCACATTTCGAAATCAACAATAATCATAGTGAAGACAACTACTAAAATCACCAAAACCCTTAATGAAACAAGATTTTTCTCACAAAACATGTTAATAATCAAAACAATCCATTCATCCACTTGCCTTTGACTCTAATCAAGCAAATCAAGCTCCTAATCACCTCTTAGGCTCAAGATCCACAATCTCTACAAAAACCCCCAAAACAACCCAAAAATGGGTTAAACAATGAAATGACAATGAAACTTTCCAATAATCAAGGTGGAGCTTCTCTAAGGCTAGAAGATTACAAATCTAGAAGATGGGAAGAATCACTTACTTGGATGACTTTCAAATGAGAAGAACAAGCTCAAGGAAGGTCTCAATGTTGATGAATTTCTCCAAAAATGCTATCAAGATGAAGCTTGCAAGGAGGGGAAGAGATTGATGATCTCCATTTCTAGTTTGGTGCAAGATTGGTGTGGCTTGGAGATGAAGAAGCAAGAAGAAGAAGAAGTTGCACAAGGGAAAACCCTAGGTTCAGCTGGAACAATGGTGAAGAATGAGCAATGAAGGAGATGGGTTCCTCTTATAAACAAGTGAGGTTTGGGCCCCACAACTTAAGGGACTTGGGTGGCTGGAATCATCTAATTCGGGACCTCAGATGGATTCGACGAAGAAGGAAGAAATGATCGTCGAAATATCTAGTTTCCAAAAAGTGTATGTTTCACGGATTTCGAGAATATCGAGTTTTGGGTACAGATTTGGTGTGGAAAGACTGTTTTGCCCTCAAGGCCAAGAAATCGGTTTCCGGGTTCTCAAATGGATATGGGATCAACATGAAAGTTGTAGGATTCCTCAAGATGAATGCAACGGGCCAAAAACACGATACGAAACAAATCGATAAAATCTCACAAGAAAAGCAAAGCCGAAAAGGGAACCCCCAAAGGGCCCCACAAGCTACCAAAGCACTCAAAAGCCCAAAACTAGAAGAAAACCATTCTAGCTCACAAACTCAACCCAACAACTACTAATCCCACTAAAAGACTAATCCACAAATAAAACAACACTAATCCAAGAGATCAGGGGTCGGGTTCTCACATTTTTCACTATTATCTTATTGCAAATTCTTATGATATTGTCCACATCATCTGATTTAGCATGTAGAAAAGCAACCCATCCAAAACGAGAATAATCGTCTACCATAACCAGAATAAATTTCTTTCCTCCAATACTTTGCAATGGTGCAGGTCCAATCAAGTCCATGTGGATTAATTCAAGAGGACGAGAAGACGATATATCCTTTAAACCTTTAAAGCTCTTCTTGATTTGTTTTCCCAGTTGGCAAGCCTTACAGAGTTCAGATTTTACATCACTTAACTTGGGAATTCCTTTCACAATTTCATTCTTCGATAAGGTTTTCATCAATTTAAAATTTATGTGACCCATCCTTTGGTGCCATAAGTAATTCTCTTGATCTTTAGTTATCAAGCACCTAAATTCATTGTCATCACATTCTTCTATAATGTAAATGTTTCCTTTTGTCCTTGATCCAGTAAGAATAACTTGATGAGTTTGATCATTTACCACTTTGCATGATTGACCGTCAAAGACTACCTTGTTTCCTTTGTCACATAATTGGCTAATGCTAAGAAGATTATGTTTCAATCATTCCACAAGAAATACATCATTTAGAGTTGGTATTTGATCTCCTTTCACACTTCCTTTGCCAATGATTTGAGCTTTACTATTATCTCCAAACAAAACATTTCCTCCATCATATTCCACTATAGAGCTGAATCTAGATCGGTCTCCTGTCATGTGTTTTGAACAACCACTATCTAAGAACCAAGTAGGGTTTTCCTTTGCTTTTAAAGCAGTTTGAACTAGGAGACTCTCAAAGTTTGTTCCTTTTACCATCCAAGTAGATAAAGGAGATTTGTAGGGAATAGTCTTAGGGACAAATTTGAAAGGTATTCGGAATTTTTGAGAGACAACCTAATTTTGTATGGGCAATTAGGGACCAAATGTCCACTACGATTGCAAAAATGACAAGTCCATCTAGGTGTATAGTTTCTCTCAACTATAGGCTTGTGGGGACTCTTAGTAGATGTTTGAAAACTATTCTTCATGTCACTAGGGGAACCTTCAAAACCTATTCCATTCTTGTCACCATAAATTTTATGCATGCCCAACATTTGATAAAATTTGTCATTTCCCATGGTGAATTTATCAACAATGAATTTTCCTTTATTTAGTTTTATTTGAAGAGAGTTTGTTTCAAGTTGACTAGATTCAAGCTTGGATTGTAAATTATGAATTTGTTTTTGAGCATAAGCTAAATCTTCAATAAGAGTGGTGATTTTATGTTCCAAGTTGATTTTCTCATTGATTGTTAATCTCAATTCATCTTTTATGATACTTACTTCATTTACAAGCTTTTTGGAATCTTCTTTTAAAATTTTATTTTTCTTAATTAAGATTTCCCAATTTTCATATAGTTCATCATAAGCTTGTTGAATTCCATTATCTTCATCTTCTTCATTTGTTTCTTCTTGCCTTAATGTGTCATCTATTAATGTATTATGCTCATTGGTATCTTCAATAGATGAAAGTAGAAGCCAATTAGGGAAATTTTCATCTTCATCATTAGAGGATTCATTTTTGTCACAATCTTCATCTTCCTCATCCCAAGTTATGTTTAATGCCTTTTTTCCTTTCTTATCTCCTTTTTCAAATTCTTTAGGGGTGGAGCAATTTTGGGCAATGTGTCCAAACCCCTTGCAATTGTAACATTGCACATCCTTTTTAATAAGAGATCCTTTGGGATTTCTTTGGAATCTAGGACTTTTGCTTTCATCAAAATTTCTATTGTTCTTGTTGTTCCTAAAGAACTTTTTAAATTTCTTAACAAATAAAGCATTGTCCTCATCACTATCAACCTCACTTTCATTTTCTTTAGATTGAGAGGAAAAAGCTACTCCTTTCCTTTTGTCTTGAATTTCAAAGTCTAATTCATATGTAAGGAGATTTCCTCTTAGTTCTTCAATTTTGATTTTGTCAACATCTTTGCTTTCTGTTATGGCTACAATTTTAGGTTTGAATTTTTTTGGGAGAGATCTTAAAATCTTTCTAACAGCTTTAGATTCATCCATCTTTTCTCCTAGACCTATAAGAGAATTGACAATTTCCATGAATTTTGAGTAGAACTCATCAAATGTTTCTTCTTCAAGCATTTTAATGTCTTCTAATTTAGAGGTCAACATTTGAATTTTGGCTATCTTAACCTGATCTGTGCCTTCATGGGTGGTCACTAGGGTATCCCAAACTTCCTTAGCAGTGTTGCAATTTACTACTCTATTAAATTCTTCTTGAGATAGAGCACAATATAGGGAGTTTTTTGCCTTAGCATTTAAGTTTGCTCTATCCTTTTCCCCTTGAGTCCAAGTATTTTTTGGTTTGATTTTTATGGATATGACATTCACCTCAGAATCCTTTTCAGTGGTAGTGGGAGGATGATAGCCATCTTCTATGATGTTCCACACATCTAAGCTTTGGGATTCTAAGAACACTTGCATTCTAATTTTCCAATAGCGATAGTGTGTTCCATTAAACAAAGGAGGCTCCTTCTATTGGTGGCATTGCCTTCACCCAAATGAGTTTGCATGGTGGCAACAAAAGAAAAACACTCACTAGGATTCTAACTCTAGGTGGTTAAACCTATACAAGAGCAACCTTGCTCTGATACCAATTGAAAGTCCAAGAACGAATCCTAGAGGGGGGGGGGGGGTGAATAGGGTGAGCTCTAAGAACCTAGACCAATTTGAATTCTTTTACCTTTTAAGTCAATTAGGCTTTGATGAAGATTAATTATCTTGTGATAGAGAGGAGTCTCTAAGATAAGCATACATAATGAATAACCAACTACACTCTTCATTCAAACATAAGTACATCATTCATATAAAGAAGGCAGAAGATCAATCACCATAACACGCATATTTATAGTGGTTCGGCCAAATTGCCTACATCCACTCTTGGTACACCTACCGGATTTCACTAACTCAATTAAGGATTAGGATCACCTCAAACCTTACAAATTCACAACTATGCTTTTCAAGGCTAAGCATAAACCTTTACAACATTAACTATGCTTTTCAAGGCTAAGCACAAACCTTAACAACAAGATGTTTTCTCTTAAGAAAAATGCCTATGAATGCATGGATTAAGAGAACAATGTAAGTGCAAATGAGTGCCTCTAGATAGGCTAAATAGAAAATGAAATCTCAACTTCTAGAAACATGCATATGAATGACAAAGTCTATGAATAATGCATTTACTAGAAATCACTCTTTCTCTTTTTAAAAAGATGAAACTTTGAATGATGCAAAGATGATAATCATATGTATGAGAAAGAGTTGTTTGACAACCACATGGTTTTCCAAAAAATCAAACTTGAATAACAAAAGTATAATCTTAAGATTAACAAGTTATATTTGAAAACAAGGATTCATAACTCATGTGAATGACTAATCATATGTTGATTTCATAAAGCGAAGATGTTTCAAAATTCAAGGCATGTTATGAAAGACAACACTTCAATAGAAAAGCATCTATTTAATCATGCATTGAAGAAAAACAAATTTAAAGAAACAAAGCATGATTTTAAAAGACTTAGGATAAAGAAAGCACACCCATTTAGAAGATCAAAGGTTGAATCAATGGAATGGCTTCATAATCCCTTCAAAGATGCTCTAGAAAAGCTGTAAGACTTTGGCCTCAAAAGTCCTTGAAAGTTCAACAACTTTTTCCAAACAAAAAGCCACTTTTTATAAAGAAAAAGTTCCCAACGGCTAGTGCCTAGTCGACTTGGTACAGGGCCGGGTCGACCGGGTACACACAACGGCTAGAAAATTATCCGTTGGAGAGACTACTGCTCAAAAATCCCTGTTGACCCGCAGTGTGCCAGGTCGACCGGCCACACAGGTAGGTCGACCTGAAGACTGCCCAGAATTTCTGAAATTTTAGAAACTTGCAACTTAGAGGGCATCTTTCCAGGGGACTTTGAGACACATTTCTTAAGCTTGAAATCATGACTGAAAAAGGATTAAAACTGATTTTCTAAAGCCATGAAAACTCCAAATAAAGCAAAGATTTAAAGAAGGAAACTTTGGAAAGCTTGAATGACTTTTTGAACTTAAAGATTTTAAACACTTAGAGGCTTGAAAATCTGAAATCAAAACTCCATGATCTTATGAGACAAAACTGATTTGAAAACCATGCATATCATATGATAAAAATAAAGATTATGAATGAGAAATATGCATGAAGATCCTAAGAATAAGAACATGAAGGAATGAGAGGTCAAGCTATGAAAATGAATGCATCCTATCAAATTGCAACAAAATAAAAACTCTAACACAAACAAGGTAGCTTAAGCATCTCGGGCCTGAGATTTTTGTCTGCTCGTCCATCAGTATAACCTTTAAAGAATTGGTGAATGTTGATATAAACCTGCAAATGGAAAAATGCATGAAACCTTGAATATCACCTTCTCGGTAAGAAAGCTTCTCTGCATAACCTAGATACATGGCCTTTTCTTATTCAAAATCCTCCAACGACCTCTTTTCTCTTCTTCTAAGAGGGAGAGGGAGAGAGAGGGAGCGCATGCAGAGGGAGAGGGAGAGAGTAGGGAGCGCATGTAGAGGGAGAGGACGGGGAGAGGGAGAAAGAGTGAAAAAAAGCAGGGAGAGGAAAAATGAAGAAGAAAGAAGAATCGTTCATAGGGATTTGGGGGTGAGTTTTGTGACGATGTCGTTCTGCAGTTTCAGGGGTAAAGTGGTCCAAAACCCATGTATGAACACCAAATTTGGTATTTTGGTAAAATTTATTTGGTAAAATTCCCTTTAAAAAATTATAATCATAATTAATTTATAATATTTTCTAACCATCGTAATATTTGAGAAAAGAAGAAACCCTAATGTTCATCTCTCTTTCAGAAAAGAAAGAAGACGAGGGTAGTTGTTGCATGCTGAAAATGGAACTGGGTCGCCTGCTAGAAAGCTTTAGCCCTTGGAAACGAAAACGCTATGAGCAGATTCATGGTAGGTAAAACATTACATTGGTTGCACAAATTTGTTCCCTTCAGACTTTATCAATTCACATTGTAGTAATGCAATGTTGCATCAACACAAACCACACTATCGTCGTAATAATTTGTTCTCATTGTAATTATCATTCACATTTTGTTTTTTAAGTTTTTCTTTTGGTTTTAATTTGTATCTTTTTTTTTTTTAATAATGTAACGAACAGGTTCCATCATGATTTGTTGGCATTCTCTTCGGGAGAAGTTCGACGATTATATAGATGCTAATATTGGCTTGGGTATTCATACCAAAAGAGTTGCTTTGAAAGTTTCTGCATCTGTTGTCATTCTTGTATCTCTTACAGGTCGGTTTTTACTGCAATATTATATTATGCATTTTTTATTGGGATTTTTACCAAAAAAGTGTTCCTAAACCGGTATTAGCCCATTTAAAACATAAATACACCAAAACACCCGTATTGGTGTTCGTACACGCATTTTGGACGCTTTTACCCCTCATTCTACGAACGAAATCATCATGGAATTATAACCCTAGCACCTCAATCGAATGATTTCATTCTTCTTCTCTTCGCCCACTTTCTTCTCTCCCGCATTTTCTCTCTTTCTCCTCTGCTCCCTCCTCTCTCTTGCCCTCATCCTGCCTATTTGAAGGTCAAATAACTTCCTAAATCTGTTTAGAGAGAGAGAGACATCACCGATTTGGATCGTTAGGTATGTTGTTCATCTTTCTACTTGCTCTTGTTTTTGATTAAGTTGATTAACTATGGGAAGAGGCATAGGGTCTCAATCACTCTCTCTTTCTATCTGAATCAAATCTTGGTTACTTTTTATTTCATCCCCATTTTTGGATTTCTAGGATTTATAAATGGGATTTGAATTAGTATCATCTTCCACTTTGAATTTAGCTTATGTTGCCCATTTTTTTTTTCTTTCTTCTTCTTAATCCAATCTAGGTGTCCTTTTTTTTTCATTCTCATCTTGAGCTTGTTCTAAAATTTGGATATGGGTTTGAGAGGAATGGGTGTGTTTAATTGTTTAATCACAGTTGTTTGGGTGGACATTTTCAGATCCAATTGAAAGACGTTTGGTCTAAGGAAAGTGCAGGAAATATCATTATGTATTAGAAATTATGGTTGAAGATTGTTAGCAGTTGAGAAATGCATTTTTTCATTTTTCTTCTTCTTCATTTGGTTTTTGTGATTTTTATATTCTCATGGAGAGATTTTTCTTGCAAATATCTGTTCTTGGTTTGTTAGATTATGGTAATCTCTTGGAGAGTAATTGGTTGATGAGAGTAGTTGATAGTGTTGCTTTTGCAGATAAAGGAGGAGATCAGTACATCTAAAGCTTCTTAAGAGCCTGCACGTCGTGAGACTATACGAGGTAACTCTTTTTCCATGTTTTGTTTTTGTCTCTTAGTCTCTATTTCAAATTTCCTGTAAGATATCTCTCTCTCTCTCTCTGTGTTTGTGTGTGTGGGTGTGAGTTTTGGGTGGATGAGTTGAGAATGGTGTTAGATAAAGAGGGAGATTGGGACATTGAAGCTTCTTAAGCATTTAAAACGTGATAATATGATGATGCGATTGCCTTTTCTCATCACAAAAGGTGTGACAATTGTGGCCCACCCAATAGCCCACAAATAGATATTGACAACAACGGAAATTCTTTCCCTCAATGCTATTGTAAATAGCAAAGGCGATGATGTACTGGGATTATAACTTGTTATTTTCTTTCTTGTATCACATATAATAATCCACGAATAGAGATCTTTCCAGTTTCCATAGCCATCTTCTATAAGTATGGGCACATTCGGTTTTTTGTGGACTTCATTTCCATCGTTTGGAACATACAATTTTTCACAAGGAAACGCAACTTTTTTGGCTTTATCTATGGAAAAGCCTTTCTGATTTGGGTGGGAGGAGGGTGAGGATTTGTAATAGGTCCACGTTCTACTGATGGTCTTGATCACGAGATAAATGTGTGATTGAACTATAATTGTTGTTCCGCTTATGCCCCATTTGGATCGTTTGAACTTGGGCACTTACTTTACCTATTAATGTAATTTCCTATAGTTCTATTTATTGAATGACAATCAAACAATGGACATAAATTAAACAAGATGGAGAAATATTTTAACACAGGCACTCAGCCTTTTTTATTGTCACTGTTGTTAAGTTCATTTCTTCCTTTTCTGTTGATGATGAATGTTCTAAATTCAAAAGGTTGGGGTGATTGCAAGAGCATTTGGCAGGTCCTAGAAGAAAGCATCTTTCCTAATTTGGTTGTCAAGATTTGTAGTTTCTCAAACATTCTCTTTGAATACATTTCCATTTCTTTTTTCCTTTGAAATATATTGTTTTTTAATTATTTTCTTTTCTACTGATCAAATCTCTTGTGACATGAAATGTGACTGTTAAACAATTAAAACTATTATTCATTATATCTACATCAACTACTGATCCAGGACACTGATTGAGCCCAATCATCAAATTGCTTGTCTTTTCACATGATTTCTTCTATGAGACTGATTGAGCCCATTTCATCTATTGGCTCCCTTCCACTTATTCTTGACCTAGATGACTTTAAGGTATTCTTTAAATCTATGGTTCTAAAGAAAATGTAAATATTTGGTTAACGAAATAATGTGAATTCTTTTCTTTCATCTTCGTACAATCTTCAATCTGGATGTGTTGGCTATGTCGGGAGATGGTCCTAGAGATACACTGCTCATGAATCTCTTGAAAGAGCTATATCTATTGCTTTATTTCATTTTTCTTCTCGTCTTATGCTAAGTCCAATGACCACTGCGTAGCATAGTTTTTGTCATGACTACATTGTACATTGTTTGATTTTGACTACATTGTTCTTTTAAAAGCAAGAGGGATGTGTTTGTATAGGTTTAGTTTATAGAAGAAGAAGAAGAAAAAACTGGAACCAATACTAGGGAACTCATCACCCAAGTGTAGAATCTGCGAGCGGCAAACTATACCTATTAGGAAAATGCATTTCTGAGCCAAATCCGTGATCCTTTCTCATTGTTTATGCAGGCCATTATAAAGGCATTATCATTTTGTTGTTGGAGACAAACAATGGGTGAAGAACCTATAAAGAATTGTAACAATATTGTTGTCAGAAAATCTTGAAAATTAGATTTTGAGTGAAATCGTGAGTCTTTCTTATTTTTTATGCATCTCAACATAAATTCACCATTATTTTATTATTGGACACACAAAATGGATGAAGAAACTATAAATGATGGTAAGGATATCGTTATCAAAAAACATTGTCAGGCACAAAATTCAAGTTCTATGAGTAGGAATTCAAGTTCTTAAAGATTTAGGCCTGTGATTTTACCTTACTATGCTGATTTATCCCCTTTTCTTTTGTTTCCTAGTCATGTTTTTTTATGGTTGGTGAGAGATGTGAGCTCGTTTGTCATGTAGAGATAGGATTCAAATTATTTTTTATGATACTTGACTTCTGATATTAAGTTGAAGTTTGAATCGTGAATGAATAATTATTTTTTATTTTCGTTTCTACGCTTTGGTTCATGGCATCACTTTTCTACTATTATGACATGACAACCGGGTCAAGTTGGGTTTTAGTGTAATGTTTGTTGTTTATGTTTCCGCATTTCTAACAAAGATTCTCTTGTGCTTTAGCTGTTGAATCTTCATGGTTGCATGCCTTCTTTTGTTTTACTGATTCCTGCTGTTGTGGTTTGCGATGAAACAGATTGAAGAGCTTGCTTCGATGATACAAAAGGTCAGAACTTAAAAATTGAAATGATGAACGTCAACAATTTCTTTCTTTCCTTTTTCTAATGCATACTATCATTACATGCACTTCCAAAACTCCATCTTTTTTATGACATTCAACTTTCCTATAGATTTTGTTTAATCTTGCAGTGTAAGCTTCTGGTAGTGTTTGGAACTTGTAAATCTACTTCCATCGGAGGCGACATATGGAAGCAGATCAAGCGGTCCTTATCGGGTGTATTTTGTATGAGGGAGGAATTGCTCTATGTTTAAAGCCAATCTACTTGTAAAGGGTGTATGACCTATGTGCTAGAATAATTATTAGGTTCCAAACATTCTATAATTTTGTAAGCACATTATCTAACATTTTGAAATGAAATAAAGGCCATTTGAGTTTACCCTCTTCAACTCCATGTTTCCAACCCATTTGTCATGTAGAAAAGCTTGTTCTGTTTTTGTTCATTTTTTCAATGGAATTGCTCTGTGTTTGAAGCCAATCTACTTGTAAAGGGTGTATGACCTTTGTGTGCTAGAATAATTATTGGGTTCCAAACATTCTATAATTTTGTAAGCACATTATCTAACATTTTGAAATGAAATAAAGGCCATTTGAGTTTACCCTCTTCAACTCCATGTTTCCAACCTATTTGTCATGTAGAAAGGCCTGTTTTGTTTTTGTTCATTTTTTCAATGCCTTGTACTGAAATTGATGTCTATGGAGCAACTGTGTTGCAGAGTTGTTCTAGATAAGTAGAAGAATGGTTCCAAACTTTGTGCCACTAGACAAAAGGGTCAAAAGAAAAAAGAAAAAGAAAAAGAAAAGAGATCATGGGAATTCAAGAACGTTACAATCCCTTTATATGACATTTCATAACCTCACTGTCAACATGACTACGAATAACAGCTATGAAAAAAAAGAACCATTCAAAGGTGATATCAGCCAGTTTTACAAAAACACATGTTGTAACTAACTCCAGCTTCGGTGTTATTCTGACAGATTCCTTTCCACTTTGAAGGAATTAGATCCATGCCTTCATCCCTGAAGCTCTCAGGCTCTGGCCTCCCATAAAAAAAAAGAGGTCAAATATGATAGGAATTGAAAATGAAATAACAGTAAAATGTGTTTAATGCGAAAAAGAAAGGCAAATGGTCAATGGTACTTGTCATCTTCTTTTGTTAGCACCAATCAATCAAGTACCCCACACATAATTTTAGGCTTTCAGATTAGTAAAAAAGGGGAGCATTACAGTACAAAATTAGAAAGACATGATGGGTACAACAAACATAAAAATATTTTAGTAGTGCACCATTAACGATTAACCCAATCAATTCATAGATCCCATAAGGTTAAGAATAGCAACAAACATAAGAAAAAACATTTTATAATTGCACCTGGGATAATCTATAGATGTTTTTTTTTTTTTTTTTTTTTGGGGGGGGGGGGGGGGGGGAGATCTTTAAGAACTTAAATTCCTACTCATACAAACTTGAATTTTGTGCCCGACATGGTTTTTTAATAACAATATCGTTGCCACCATTTATAGTTTATTCATCCATATTTTTGTATCTAACAAGAAAAAAATGGTGAATTTATATTGAGATGCATAAACAATATGAAAGACTAACGATTTCACTCAAAATCTAGTTTTCAAAATTTTCAGATAACGAAGGTTCGAACCCAGCCAATGAGGGTTCGAACCTTCAGTAACCAGCTATTTCGAGCCGTTTTCAAGAGATCCAGAAGGTTTGAACCCTACCAATGAGGGTTCGAACCTTCATTGATAAGCTATTTCGAGCCATTTTCCAGAGAGACTGAAGGTTCGAACCCTGCCAATGAGAGTTCAAACCTTCAGTAACCAGTTAATTCAAGCCATTTTCCAGAAATCCAGAAGGTTCGAACCCTGCCAATGAGGGTTCGATCACTGACTAGCTCTTTCGAGCCATTTTCCAAAGAGACTGAAGGTTCGAACCTTCAGTAACTAGCTATTTCGAGCCATTTTCCAGAGATCCAAAGGTTCGAACCCTGCCAATGAGGGTTCGAACCTTCACTGACCAGCTATTTCGAGCCATTTTCCAGAGAGACTAAAGGTTCGAACCCTGCCAATGAGAGTTCGAACCTTCAGTAACCACCTATTTGTTGCTTTACATGAATATACTGACATATCAATATGAGCAACAATCATGAGTCTTTCCCATTGTTTAAAGATCATATTTTAAAATCGAGGCCATCAACTTGCTGGATAACAAATTTGAGACTGAAAACTCTAAAGGACGGTAACGATTTCGTTGTTGGAATATTTTCAATTTGGTCTTCTTGGTAACCTCCGTTCGCCTTTTTCATTGTTTATGCATCTCAATATATAGTTAGGGCCAATGTGGTTGCTAGCGAGGGAAAAGAGAAGAAAAAAACTCTAAAGGATTATAACAATATCGTTATAAAAAACATTTAGAAATCACTATCTGGGTGAAATTAGTGAGCCTTTTTCATTGTTTATGTATCTCAATATATAGTCCGGGCTAATCTCATTGAAAACTCTAAAGGATGGTAACGATATCGTTATAAAAAACTTTAGAAACCACTAATCTTGGTGAAATTTGTGAACCATTTTCATTGTTTATGTATCTCAATTTTTAGTCAGGGCCAATCTCGTTGCTGGACAACAAAAATGAAAGAAAGTGCTCCAAAATCGTAATTGTTGATTACTAATGTAAAGCAATAAAATTCAACAGTTGTGGCCTTCCAAACTTGTAACTTGATTGCTACAAAGACCACTTTATCCATAACAATGCGAGTACAACAACGATACAATGACGATACAATGAATGGTTAACGCAATAACAAATTTAGAGCACAACTGTCATGTCTATGTCTTTAGGGAAATATAAACAATGAAGGACTTTATAGTAACAGCATCAGCAACTATGGTACAACCGGTGGCGATTACCCTCCCATCAACCAAATATGCACAAACAAGGATGGACATTGGCTTCTTGTCTATGACTACAGCCCAATTCCACAATCTTATTCGGGATAGGCTATACCATGCCTGCAGTCCGCCTCCCTCTTTCTGAAAATACCCTCTACGATCATCTTCCACTTTGTATCTCTTCCGCTTATCAAAATCAGAATGAAGTGACTGTATTCCTTGCAAATCAGCTTCGGGTACAAACTCACGTGGGCGCTTCTTGTCATCCATTTTCCTGAAGCTCATCTCACCTATAAGAGTAAGGTATGAAGTAGTAGTACATATAGCTCATAACTCAATGCACATCTTCCTTATAAGAGTAACATGTAAAGGAGAACTCAGTGAGTCAATGAACAAGAAACTAATCTCCCTTAAAAGAGAAATAAAACAAAATAATATAACAAACCTAGGCAACATGAACTTACTAGTAGATGCAGAGATGCTGAAAGTAGCTGGCTTGCCTCTCACCACTGGATCTGGAGATATCTTGACTCCCTTGACCTCATTGTCATAGTCACCTCCCCTCTCTGCAATCATCATAAAATCAGAGAACACAATCACTGAACCCACTAATTGTTATCTAGTCATCGAAATGGATGAAAACTAGACCCTGCATTGAAGCATTTTTTCAATATTCATACCTATGCGATGCGATAATGAAATACTTCAGACAAGCATTTTCTTAAAGATGAAAAAGGTTATACATACATGATCTAAGAAGTACTAGTTTACAGGTTATATACTTTGTACATATGCACAGATGAATTCAGTTCCAACATTGTCTTATATTTTAATAATATACTAACATGCAAATTTCTTAAGAGAGAGAGAGATGTTGAGTAAACTTTACCTACCAAGTTTAAATACTTGAAAATGTTGTGCTCAATAAACATAAATAAAGTTGCCCCTGATAAAAATAGTATCAACAAAAATATGATTAAGAATGATCCCAACAAACATAAATAATTAAAATTAAATTAGGTGCATGTCTTTTTGAAAACGTTAGAGTTATCAATAAAAGTATACCCGAGTAAATGGAACAACAAAGTAAAGGTCAATTACCATATGATCCATAAAACTATGCATTGAAAGCATAAAAGTAGATAGACATAAAAAGGGAGCTGGCCTAAAGCTACACAAGGTTCAGATAGACCAACTCTTTAGGACCCAAATCGAGCAACTCAACAACTGACTCTAACCATTTTCGAAGTAACGAGCATGAAGTACCTGCAGGGTGAATGAATAAGAAAAAGGAATAAAAGTATGAGGAGTCTCATGAAAAAATAATAACAACTTATCCTATAATTAAGTGTAGGAAAGCAATTACAGTTACATTCCACTTGCATTTTGCATATTTTGGATCTAAAAAGACAAAACAAGTGCCAGTTTATTGAGCAATGGGTATGTTTAGCCGATACTGGTATTGACATTAGTTTGGCCCTTTTGATAAGTTCAATCATATGATCCTCCACACCAGGATATGCTCAGATTGCTTGGACATGTGAAGATGGGAACCTATGAATCATGTATAGGTAAATATCTTGTGGGCCCCATTGCAGATTGACTGTGCCCCAGGAACTCTCCCGGATTAGATAATCTTTCATCTGTAACATATTCAAAATGTGGCCAAATGATGGATAGATGTGCTTGATCACATGTCAAACCAGTCTAGATCCTTTGTGGCTGTGAGAGCACCCATGTGTTCAAAATCTTGGACCCCATGTATTTGTGCTTGCCTACTCCACTCAAATATATTTTGGGCCTACTATCAGAATTGATCAACTGTCAAAACAAGTGATTAGCTCTTTTCAGTTTTATATAATCACACTCCTGTACAGATTTGTTTGACAATCAATTAAGGATCCCACAAAATTCCATTGGGTGGACAGTCACCATTGTTGTCATATTGTGGTGGTCATCAAAGAGTTCCACCATTGAAAAACTTAGCAATTTTTGACAAGTTCTTATAGCCCGATTCCCAATCTGATGCCAACCCTCCCTGAAATCACATAACCAAACACATCACATGGCAGAGGAATACCTTAGAAAAATCACGATAGAACTAACAATCTGATGGCTTAACAATGTACATTTTAGCCACCGACTGACTCAAAATGGAGAAATTCTAACAATTGTATGTTAGCCAATTTTCTGATGTGATTCTTCAAACATGCCCCTGGACATTCAGATTGACAATTTGGAAAACCAAAAGGTGAAGCCACTGTACTTTTCTATGCCAAACTAAAAACAACTGCCTTTTATAACATCATTCTAAGCTGGTAACATTATATGTTTTTCTTATAAATTCCCACCAATAAAATGTCAAGCTTCAAAGATTCAAGCCCAAAGTCTGATATCTGAGTTGCGAGTCAAATAGCCAAACCGCATGGGGTGTTGAGCATCTAGAAATCATGGCAGGTATACACTTAAATTGTTACCCACACTTAAATTGCTAGTGTGGTTAGGAAGTCCAGTAACGAGCTGGAGATCCTCACTTCGAACTGTTTGGGGCCTTACTTGATACACAGTGCTAGTGGGTTGTGTTGTGTATCCGGGGTTTTACCAATGATCAAATGTAAGTGGGTCGACGGGTTCCTCGTCATAAAAAAATAAAAAAATCATGGCATTAATGAAACTATAAATCTACTTTTCTTGAATATGGTATCTGATAAAAAGACAGATGAATATCAACTGGTTTTGCAATTTTTACTAAAGAACATACTACAATTTATATCATAACTCAAGCTTCTTCAGTTGCAACTATTTTTCTCTGTTTTTTCTATGGCTGAAACACATTATTCAAGATCAAGGAATACTGCTGAAAGTTCCTTCCTCTTTTAATACTTCTGGAAAATGAACTTGCCTGTGTCCACTTGATGATCAATCTAGACTTGTATTCCAGTCAGGTTTTAATTTTTAAAAGAAGAGTGTACACAAGCAAGTTCATCATAGACTTTGTGGTTTGATTAGAGACGCACACACTCCCTATTTTCAAACTGGGAAATAAATTTAAAAGCAGCTGACAAGTAAAGTTTCAGTTAGAATTCATTTTGCTGAAGAGCATATTAGTGCTCACATAACCATACTCTGAAAAGAGTGTCAGGACTCACATAACCATACCCCCATCAATGGTAAGCACCTGCATGACACCCAATAAAAGTTTAGGTTGTTGCTAGGTGGGTGGATGGTGCAAAAGAAATGCAGCAATTAGGTTAATAAATAGTTTTTGAACTAAAGATAGTAGTAAACCCATGTTCTCAAAATTCACAAGTTCACAAAAAAGAAGAATGCTGATTTCAAGACCTCATGAAAATATCATTGTGCCACTGACCTTTGGTCTTTGGGTTTGTTCATATCATAATTCTTTCTTTTTTTTTTTTTTTTGGCAAAGTAAAAATTGACATGAGACATAACCCCAAGCCATTACAAATTCAAAAAAACTAAAACTGTCCATCAAGCAATTAGATTAAAGGAGATGGAACTACAGATAAAAACGAAGATTGCTGGGTTAGGAGTGTGTCAAAACCATCTGTTGTCATAATTAGTTAAACTATTACAACATATCATAACAACCAATAACAGCATATCCATTCCCAATAATAGTTTGTTGATTGAATTGCTTGTTTAAATTTTATCATCAAAGGAAAAAAAATCAAAAGTAATAAGAAAATAGACCCACATATGGCTAAAAAAGATTATGCAAATCAGTCAAAACCTAGATTCATTATCAAAATAGACATCTACCACAAGAGAATTGTAAAACCAAACCTAGATTCACTAGCAAAACAGATCCGTAAAAATAAAAGAAAATGCAGAAATCAAAGGAGAAGAGAGGGAGAGGATTACTGAAGCCGTCTTCAACAAGTTAGTTGAAGGTGTGGGAATCGCAGACCTAACACCCTTTGTCAGTCTTCTCCGGCGACGATGGGTGAATCTGCGCTCCTGCAATGCAAACAGAAACTTGAGCCTCGACCTTCCAATCTGCTCTTCTCTAATCTTCTGCCCTAAGAGAGAGAGGGAGACGGAGCACATGCAGAGGGAGAGGACAGGGAGAGGGAGAAAGAGAGGAAAAAAGAGGGAGAAAGAAGAATCGTTCCTCAAGGATTTGGGGGTGAGTTTTGTGACGATGTCGTTCGGCAGCTTCAGGGTTAAAGTGGTCTAAAACCCGTGTACGAACACCGAATTTCGCGTTTTTGGGTATTTCTGACTAAATCCGGCTAATACATGTTTAGGAACACTTATTTGGTAAAATTCCCTTTTTTATTCTGTATAAGTATGTATATATCGTCTTTTGTATTTGCATGCTTTCTTTATTCACACTTAGCTTATTTTGTAACTCTGAATAGTAGAATTGTTTACCATTTTTAATTTGTTTTCTTTTGTTATATTTTGTTTAATATGTTTTGAAACTTTTTCATGTTTCAATAGATTGTACTTTCTTGAAAATAAACTATAGGTTTTATACTTTTTTGAAAGTTCCCCTTATTATTTTGAAAGTTGCACTTCTACATTCTAGTTAATTACTGCATTCTATAGAAAGTTGGGTATAATGCTTAGGTTTAGGTTAATTCTTTAGTAACCTAACCCTCACCCATATATTAAAGGGCATTGGGTTTATAGTTTCTGTGTGGGGAGTTCTCCTAAGAGCAGGATTACGCTAATCTCGGTAAACAGTACCGACTTGGCTTATCACGGTTTCGGTATCCAAGCTTGGCGGAAGTACAAGATGCATCCAGCTCTGCAACAGTGCCATCTAGCACCAAGCTAGAGCTAGCTTCGGTAAAAGTACCAACTAGCCTCGTCTCAATCTCGGCACGATGCATCTTGGCAACAGTGCCAGAATGCATCCATGTCTGATCTCAACATCATCCTCAGCTAGGCACGGCCAACTAGAATGAGTACAAAGTCATAACTGTACCCTATAATGCTACGGCTACATTGCATAATGTACTAATAGATAAGATGGGCATTGGATTATGATAAGGGGCCGGCCTTATCAGACGATCATGTCCACATTAATACGAGGATTCGGCGCATGATCCGATGGGACAGTGCCTTCACCTACCTCCACTAAGGGAGCATAGTATAGGGTAGTGGGACGACGCCTCCACTAAGGGAGCATGGTATGGGACAGTGGGACGACGCCTCCACCTACCTTCACCAAGGGAGAGACCACTCCCTATATATATGCATGAGGTAAATCCACAAAACATATGTTATCAGATACACCCTCATTCTGAACTCTCTCTTCTTCCTTACTCACTCATCCTTTGTCTAGTGACTGCACTAACTTAGGCATCGGAGTGCCTCCGGCTAACAGCAGCCAAGGCCTCTGACCTTTCTCTTCTTCCTTCCCTTTCAGGTCTCAGGCGGTTAATCTTTCCCAAAGAAGTTTTATAGCAATATCAGAAGCTTATTATCCACCTCACCAAGTCCGTAATATTTAGGCACTTATAATTGGCGTTGTCTGTGGGAAACGATCAAACCAAATCTACATAAACTGTGCCTCCAAAGACCAGAAAGGCCTCGTCGCTACCACCCCTGTTGCCACCACCACTGGTGTTTCCACCACTAGAGCCACTACTCCGCCGCTCGAAGATGTCCCTCGCGAAGGGAGATCCGCGAAAAATCTGTGGTGGTGAGTGTAGAAGGACCCTTCACGACATCAGTGGCCAAGTCTCATCAGTCCCATCACCAGGGTGATGCCAAAGATCAGTCTCGTCATCAGGCTGACGATGGTGATGATGACAATTCCCTCCTTGCAGATATTAGGGCTCAGAATCTTCTCATCCAAGAGCAAGATGAGCTGATTCGTCAGCTTAGAAGGCAACTCAAGGAGAAGAAGAAGGCCCAGGCTTCGTCTCCCAGACGAAACCTGGCTCCTTCAGCCGAGCAGGACTTGAGGAAGTCCTGAACAACAAGAGGAGGGACCGAGATGACGAAGAAGGCTTGAGCAGCAGTCATCTGCATGAGGACTCAAGAAGATAGGGCCAGACACCGAAGAATAACGAAGACCTAAGAGAATGGCAGTCAAGCAGACTGTCCAACGCAACATGGAGGTGGTCAACTTCACTTGAGACTGACTAAACGCCTATGATACCGAAGATCAAGGCACGTCTCCTTTCTCTCAAGAGATAAAAGATTTCTCCCTCCCTGAAAAATTCAGTGTCCCGTGATTCGTCCTTTATGATGAAGCCTCGGACCCTACAACACATCTTCGGCACTTCACCGAGCGGATGTCAGTCTGGGGCGACGTCGGTCACCTGAACTGTAGAGTCTTCTCTTCCAATTTGGGCGACCTCGCCCTCAGATGGTTCTGCGCACTTCCAAAGGGGTCGATTTCGAGCTGGCGGCAGCTCCGAAACTCCTTCGTGGAAAAGTTCCAGGCACACAGGGTCATCCCGAAGACAGACGGCAACCTCATGGCGATCAGGATGAGGCGGACTGAAAACATTGCTTAGTTCACCAAGAGATTTTGGACCATATACAGCCAGATTGAAGGCGCCAATGACGAGGTGGCTATCATGTGCTTCCAGCAAGCTTTACTCCTAGGTAATGATCTCCGAAAAGACCTAGTTCGATTCCCCGTAGCCATAATGAAAGCATTAATGGCTAGGGTGAACCAGTTCATTGAACAAGAAGAGGACAAGACCCGAGGTCATGAAAGCTTTGGCCTCTGACAGGAAGACCGGCCCCCCAGAGGGGATAAAAAATTCTCCAGAAGGGAACTAGATCGGAAGAAGGCCTCGACGAGCTCGGCAACCATCTCGGCCTCCACCTCTGGGGACAACAGGAAGTCTAAGCCAGCCAAGCCAGCCATTGGCTCCTACAAAACTGTGAATACAATCTTCAAGGAGCCCATCTATAAGCTCCTCAGCAAGATCAAATCGGAGCCCTACTTCAAATGGCCACAGCCGATGAAGGGTGATCCCTCCACCCAGGACCAGAGCAAATTCTGTACCTATCACAAACAGAATGGGCACAGAACCGAGGACTGCATGGCCCTCAAGTCCCATCTTGAAAAGCTCGTCAAGGACGGGCACTTAAAAGATTTCATCAGAGAAGGTGGTAGAGTCAACCGAGCTCATCAGCGCCGACCTGATGAGGATTAGGAAAGTGACGAGCCGGAAGGCATTATCAATGTCATTCACCTGGCTCCCACACCTAGAGGGGGTAACCAAGCTCGTGCAAAGGCCAGGAGGGCTTTACACAACAAACAGGTGATGACAGCGGAGCTTGGACCTACAACCAAGAAAGCTCGGAAAGAGAGACCCAATATCTGGTTCTCGGACGAAGACCAAGAACTAGTCCAGCTCCCCCACAACGACCCACTAATTCTCACCTTGAGGTTGAAGAACTTCAAGGTGAAGCGAATTCTTGTGGATCTCGGGAGTTCGTCAGAGATCCTCTACTTTGAATGCTTCAAGAAATTGGGTCTGTAAGAGGAAGACTTGCAAGAAGCCCGCACTCCCCTGGTGGGCTTCAGTTAAAAATTGGTGTACCCTAAGGGGAAAGTCTCCCTAGAAGTCCAAATTGGAGACGCCTCCATGTTAGCCGACTTCCTGGTGGTGGATGCACCATCCCCATATAACGCAATCATGGGGCGGACTTGGCTACACAACATGGAGGCGGTGCCCTCCACCCATCACCAATAGCTCAAGTTCCTGTTAGAGAATGCGAATGGCCGAGTTAAGGTGGTCACAGTGAGGGGAGGCCAGTAGACGGCCAAACAATGCCTGATGGCTGTGGTGCCTGATGAAGCAGAACCACAACAGGTACATATGGCCAAACTGGAGGCAAAGCTCGGGGATGTAGGTCGATCTGCAGAGCAGAAAAGTGTTGAAGATCTGACCGAGGTCAGTATTGATCCCGACGACCCTAAGAGATATTTCCTACTCGGGAGCGAACTCCCCGAAGATGAAAAGCCTGAGCTGCTTAACTTCTTGTTACGGATTAAGGATGCTTTTGCCTGGACGCCATATGAGATGTCAGGCATTGATCCCGAGATCATGTGCCACAAACTGAACGTGGACCCCAACCACAAACCTGTAGTGCAAAGAGCTCACAGGACGGGGATCCCACAAACAGAAGCGGTGATCGAGGAGGTCGAAAAGCTCTTGGAGGCCAAGGCTATCAGGGAAGTGCACTACCTAGAATGGCTGGCCAACAATGTGGTAGTAAAAAAGAAGAACGGAAAGTGGAGGGTCTGTGTGGACTTCACCGACCTCAACAAAGCCTGCCCTAAGGACAGCTTTCCACTCCCAAAGATCAACCAGATGATCGACGCCACTGCTGGACATGACAGGATGAGTTTCATCGATGCCTACCGAGGTTACCATCAGATTCCGATGCACGGGCCTGACGAAGAGAAGACCACATTCATAACACCTAGAGGCATCTATTGTTACAAAGTGATGTCCTTTGGGTTAAAAAATGCGGGGCAACTTACCAGAGGCTAGTAACGAAGATGTTCCAGGCCCAGCTCAGAAAGACAATGGAGGTCTACATTGACGACATGGTTGTCAAGTCTAAAAGGTTACAAGACCACTTGGCGGACTCGAGTCAAACATTTGATGTTCTCAAAGAGTTCCAGATCAAACTGAACGCTTCCAAATGCACATTCAGTGTCGGCTCCGGTAAATTCCTAGGAAGCCTGGTCACCTGAAGAGGAATCGAAGCCAACCCAGAGCAGATGTCGGCGATCTAGGCAATTCAGAGTCCGACCTCGGCGAAACAAGTCCAAAGGCTCACAGGAATGGCAGTTGCGTTGAACCGCTTCATAAGCCGAGCTTCGGACAGAGAAGAAGGCAAGCAGCAGAAGCCTATAAACTACACGAGTAAGATCCTGCTTGACGCTGAGACCAGGTATCTACCACTTGAGAAACTTGTATTAGCACTCGTCAGTGCTTCTCGCAAACTCTCTCATTACTTCCAAACGTACACCATAGTGGTTGTTGCAGAACATCCGCTTAAGTCCCTTTTCAGAAAGGCTGACTTCTCCGGAAGGATTTCAAGATGGGCCATTGAACTGGGCTAATACGATATCTAATATCAACCCAGAACGGCGATCAAAGCCCAGATTTTGGCAGATTTCATTGTGGAGTTCACCTCTCCTAGTTCAGCATCGAGACAGCTCGATACCGAACTGGGGGGCAATAAGGATGATGAGGCTACCGAAATGGAACAAGAACGATCTTGGAAGCAATTCCTTGATTCAGCATGGAAGATTTTTGTCGACGGATCCTCAACCTCCAAGAGGGCTGGCGCTGGCATTGTTCTACAATCTCCGAAAGGCCTTGTCATCGAGCAAGCCTTGACACTCGACTTCAAAGCATCCAATAACGAAGCCGAGTATGAAGCGTTGATCGCAGGACTCAGTAGCGCTAAAATCCTGGGGCACGGCAACTGGTGGTCTTCAGCGACTCTCAGCTGGTGACGAGCCAACTGAGTAGGGACTACTAAGCCTGGGAAGAAAGGATGGCAGCCTACTTGGCTCGTGCAAAGTAGCTCCTCTCACAATTCCAGAAAGCCAAAGTCAAACAGGTCGGCAGAGAATCTAACTCCCATGCTGGCGCTCTTGCCAACTTGGCATCTGCTGTTAAGGTAGGGAAGAAAAGAACTGTTGAGGTGGAAACGCTAGAAAAACCAAGTATAGAGCTCCAGCCACCTCGGCAGGTTTTGTGCGCTGATCTCGGGCCAAGCTGGATGGAGCCAGTCATAGCGTACCTAAGAGATGACCAACTCCCTGAAGATAGGACTGAAGCTCACAAAATCAGGTTGAAAGCAACTCAGTTTTGGTTATCTCCAGATGACAAACTCTATAGAAAGTCCTCATCGGCCCTTACTTCCAGTGCGTTCACCCGAGCAAAGTCGAAGATTTCCTCTATGAAATCCATGAAGGAATCTGCGAAAGCCACATTAGAGGTTGGTTGTTAGCTTACCGAGCTATAAGCCAAGGTTATTGGTGGCCATACATGCAAAAAGATGCTCAGCACTATGCCAAGAAGTGCGGAAAATGTCAAAAGTTCTCACATTCTCTCCACCAACCAGAACAAGACCTGAGCCCTCTCTCTAGTCCATGGCCCTTCACTCAATGGAGCCTCGACATCGTTGGACCACTCCACCAAGCTCCAGGGAATAAGAGGTCGCTAATAGTAGCTACTGATTATTTCACTAAATGGATAGAAGCAGAAGCCTTGTCTTCCATCACTGAGCACGATACAAAAAACTTCGTATCGAATAATATCATCACAAGATTTGGAGTACCGCGAGCCTTAGTCTCGGACAACGGAACGCAGTTTGACTCTCATTTCTTTAAGAACTTCTGCCAAGAACTCGGCATCAGGAACTACTACTCGACTCCGGTATATCCACAGAGCAACGGTTAGCCGGAGATCTCAAACAAGGTGGTGCTCGATGGGCTAAAAAAGAGACTCGACCGGGCCAAGGGGAGATGGGTGGAGAAACTTCCCAGCGTCCTTTGGGCGTACAGAACTACCCCAAGGCGTTCCACTTCGTCAACGCCCTTCTCCCTCGCCTATGGAATGGAAGTTGTGATCCCCCTCGAGATCGGTCTTCCAACCCTGAGGTCGGAACTTTTCGACCATGGTCAGAACTTTTCGACTAGGGTCAGAATGAAGTGACCCTGGCCTGAGAGCTTGACCCAGCTAAGGAACGAAGGGATGCAACAGCTATCCGCCTGCCTTCTTATTAGCAGCAGTTAGCCAGAGGATACAATTAAAGAGTCAAAGAGAGGAAGTTTTCAGTTGGAGAACTGGTCTTAAAGAAGACGCTTCCAGCGAACAAAAACCCGAATGAAGGCAAGCTGACACCGAACTGGCACGGGCCATTCAAAGTGATCTCAGCAGTAGGGAAATCAGTTTGCAGGCTTGAAGACATGGATGGTAAAGAGTTACCACGCCCATGGAACGCCATACATTTCAAGAAGTACTATTTCTGAATTGTACTTAATTTTTGGACTCAATAAAAGTAAATTCTTATAGAGAGATGTGTTTCGTTACTTTTAATAAACGCCAAGTTACGGAACTCGGTACCAATTCCAGCTCGGTTGTGGAACCAGCTATATAAAAATCCTTGTTGTAGAACTCGGTGGCTTCGGCTCGGTTATGGAACCGGCCATACAAAACACCGAGTGACGGAACTCGACACCAATTCCAGCTCAGTTGTGGAACCAGCTATGTAAAGCACCTTTTTGTAGAACTCGGTGGCTTCGGCTTGGTTATGGAACCAGCCATACAAAACACCAAGTTAGGGAACTCGGCACCAATTCCAGTTCGGTTGTGGAACTAGCTATATAAAACACCTTGTTGTTGAACTCGGCGGCTTCGGCTCGGTTATGGAGCCATCCATACAAAACGCTGAGTTACAAAACTCAGTGGCTATCCCAGTTCGGTTATGGAACCAACTATACAGAGCACTTAGTTAAAGAACTCGGTAGCTGCCTCGAAGAATTAAGTTCGGTTACAGAACCAACTAGAAATTCTACCGCCAAGAGAAACCTGGAATATCTCCTAAGAACTTAATGCAGTTTACCTTTGACGGGCTTGGTTAGTGAACCAAGCCTAACAGTACAAACTTTGTTTGATTTCTTGAGTTACAGAACTTAAGAATAATAGGAATTTCGGTTATTGAACCGAGTTCGATTAAGTTAATTGCTTCTGGTTATGGAACCGAAGTTATATGCCTAATGATTACTTACTATGTTCTGGTTATTGTACCGAATTCATGTACTTAAATCATTCAAAGAAATTGTCAAGAGAGATGATTGAAGACAAGATGAAAACAGAAAGGGATTGTATTTATTATTGTAAAAGTTACAATTTACATTACATCCAAAAAAGCAAAAAGAAATACATCAAAAGAAAACTTCAATAGGCGGCCTCGGCATCCCCGGTCTCAGCTTCGGTCGCAGTCGACTCGGGAGGAACTTCGGTCGACACAGGAGGGACTTTGGGAGAAGGAGCTCGACTTGGTTTCGGCTCTGGGGGTTGGAACATGGGTGGATTCTTGTATAATGGATGATCTTCAAAGGTTCCAGTCTCTTTCAAAGCACCTCTCCACCCAAGCTCCCAAATTTTCTGGCTCACTTCTAGGACTTGAGCCTTGTATAACTGTGAAGCCGCTTCCACCCCTCTTCGTAAGCAGAGTTGACTTCGGTCTGAAGTTTGGCCTTGGCGTCCTCCTTCTACTCCCTGAACTCGGCAACTAGCTGTTTCTGCTCCTCAGCCTCAGCCTTCGCCGCTTCGAGTTCATATATGATGACCCGGACCGTCGCCTCCCGCTCCTCCTCCCTCCACTTATTTTCCTCCAAAGCTGCTTGGAGGGCCCGCTTCTCCTCCTCCACCCACGCAGTCCGGGCTCCGGACTGCCGAAACCTTTCCAACTGGACTTGGGTTCTTTGCAGTACCTGAAAAGGAGACGGGTTGTCAAGATACAACGACCGAGACAAAGTGGAGAAACTCATGAAAGACTAAGACTTACCGAGAGGGCTAACTGCATATTCCAAGCTGCCAGTTGAACATCATCGACTTCCCTGTGCCTTGCCAAATCAAATAGCTGGGCACAGGCGCGGGCCAGAGCCGTAATTATGAGGGGATTCCCCGGCATCCGGTCCTCCACCGATAACGGCCTCCTGGGCTCAATTATAAAACTTGGTCTCCATGTCGCCGGCCCGGGAAGTTGAGGTGTCGTGGTGTCACCGGGAATGTCTTCAGACGGGCCCTCAATGTCGCGACCCCGGAACGTATCCCAGGCCCGCGACGCAATAGATGATACTTCTACTATTGAAGATTTTGCTTTCCCACAGGTTCCCGCGGTGAGGATTCCCAAAGACACGCGGAATCTGACTCACACGATCAAGTATGCGGAAACGTGTAGCAAAACGTACCCAGACAAGCATCAATAAAATATTTAAGTGCCCTCACAATAATACACAAGACATAGTATCAAAGAAGAATTAACAGGGCATCCCCCTTATAATTCAAGTTACGAGACGAACAAGAAAGTAATTTAAGTTTAGTTACAATTCCATAAGAGGCCAACAGAGGCCAATACACTTCTCAAAAAATATAACCAAAAGAAACCCCATAACAAAAAAGGTGACGAGACTCAAGAACCCGCCCGACGTCTAGATGACATCATCGGGTTGCCACTCTCTCACAGGGGTTGGCTCACAAGCCTCCTCCTGACGCTCCTCCTCAAAGGTAACGTCTCCTGCACCTGGGCACCAACAAACAAGGGTCAAACACGACGGTTTGGCAGGTAATCAATTTAGGCATGAACATGAACAATAACATTTAGAGAAAACATGTAAGCAGATCTTTGATATGAAATACTATCAAAACTGAGGTACATTTTCAAGAATGCGAACAGAGCTGAGATACCAAAACAAACTAGCATGAATACATAATATATCATGAATAGTTAGCATCCACAAAGAGCCCATCCTTTCTCTATCATTTATATAATGAAAAGAGCAAGCACGCACGACAAGCACGATATACATAATATAAGCACGACACGATTTCCCACAAAGACGGGAATTCCGGCCGTGGAACCGGACACGCACGATGTGTAATAAATACACGACCAGTCTGCAGACAGTCCACATGTTTAAAGACCCCCAGACAGTGGATCAAACCGAAAGGGTAGTCAAAGCTCAGTGGTGTTTACTTAATTCATGAATGCACAAAACACGCGAAACACAATCACAACTTGTCGAGATAAAAAGGGGGAAGTCACTTATCAAAACACGACGAATACAACTAGCAAAAGGCATAATAAATATGCATAACACGCTTAGGAAGTGATCCACTTTTTCTTGAAATCATTCTTCAAAACAAGCTTATACTGGAAATCCACAACTAGTACACGGCAGTACTTATCGTTCCAAAACGGAATTCCAACACGAAATCTGACAAGCATATGTTAAGGCTACTAGTTGACCTTTGTGTAACTGGGACCCTCAAATGTCGAAAAATACAAGGATTGGTGTCCCCGAAGTTGGGTTGCATTTCTAAGCTCCATTTACACAATGTCAAACTAAAACCCTTAACATAGTCTAGTTTTCAACCTTCAAGGAAATACACAACGAAAATAGTTCTTCACCCTGAATCTGGCGGGTTCGCTCGAGCGAACTTTATAAGGTGATGACACTTCGCTCAAGCGAGACACTTCGCTCGAGCGAGACGGTGGCTCGAGCGAATATAAGGTGCGCTCGAACGGACAGCTCTCTGTCTGCGCTCGGACCAAGCAGAGGCTTGGTCGCTCGAGCGAACCCAGGGGTCGCTCGAGCGGACAAGCTGCTGCTTGTGCTCGCTGAGTGTGGAAATTTCCTTCCTCTTGCACAACTTCCACTACATTTCTCTCCTTCTTCTCATCCATCAATCACATATCATCCCTTGAGCCTTCATGCTCACCAAGGGTTCATTTCTCACCATTTCCAACATTAAATCCACAAGAAACAAGATCATGAAGTTCATAAACAAGTTTATATGCACAATTTCTAAAATAACAATGAAATCAAAATACACATGCATCAATCCTATAGAGATTACTTGCCTCGCCCAAATGCTAAAATACTTCTCCAAGCACTTCACTCAAGCTATTCAAGAACTACAAAACCCAAAGAAAACACACAAAACTCACTCAAGATTGGAAACAAAGAACCCACTTTACAAATAGGGTTTGTAACATGAAAAACATGTTCTTTAAGGAACCAAAAGACTTCATGAAAAACAAGGATTGAAGCTCTTACCTAACAATGGCCAAACAAGAAGAGATAAAGGGGATGAAGAGCTTGTTCCCCAAGAAGCTCAAAGAAACTTGTATTGATAGGAAGCTTGTAAGGAGAGGAGAAAGATGATGGTCTTGTAATCTTCTTTGGAGATCTATAGCTGGAGCATGCAAGAGAATGAAGATGGAAGGGAAAGAGGTTTTCCTTGCCCTAGGTTCAGAAATTTGCAGAGAATGGGGGAAATGAATGAAATGAGAGGGAGAAGAGACTTAAGTGAAAATAATCGGTCCCAACTAGCTGAATCTTGAAGTGGTCAAAACACGATCTTATGGGCCTCAGATGATTTCGACGAAGAAGGAAAAAACGATCGTCGAAATATCTAGTTTCCAAAAAGTATATTTTTGACATGGTTTTGAGATCTCGAAAATTGTGTCCAGATTTGTGCATAAAAGACGATTTTACCCTCTTTGGGTCAAAACATGGGTTTTTGGGCTTCAAACATGAATGGGCTTAAAACGAAAGTTGTAACACGTCGAAACATCATTCAAATGAAATCAAAATCACATTCACACGGAATCCAACACGATCTTTCCAAGCTCACACGTGCACTCAGGCCTTCCTGAGTGTGTCTAATTAATACTAAACGTTCTCAAAATTCCCAAAGCTATGTCCAAGACTAAACTAATCATTTCTAAGCCAACAATAACTAAACCCACTTAGGACTAAACACATACTAATCGCACACTAATCGAAATGGTCTGGGTCGGGGTCTAACATCCTCCACCCCTTAGGATATTTGGTCCACCAAATAAATCAAACAATTACCTCAGGTAATAGCTGTGGATACTTCCTATGCACTTGCTCTCTCAATTCCCAGGTGGCTTCTTCTGGCTCGTGATTTTCCCAAAGTACCTTGACCCAATGAATAGTCCGGTTTCTCAATTCTTGCTCTTTGGTGTCAATGATCTTGATCGGTCTTTCCACATACGAGGCATCTTCTCGGATCTCTAAAGGCTCATGCTGTAGAATGTGTGCAGGACTAGAGACATACTTCTTGAGCATAGAAACATGAAAAACATTGTGTACCCCGGAGAATTCCGGCGGTAACGCAAGTCTATAAGCAACATCTCCAATCTTGCTCAAAATCTCATACGGACCAATAAACCTTCTAGACAATCTGCCCTTCTGTCCGAATCTCAGAGTCCCTCTAGTTGGTGCGACTTTCAAAAACACCTTGTCACCCACTTGAAACTGCAATTCTCTTCTGCGAGTGTCTGCATAACTCTTATGCCTACTTCGGGCGATCTTCAACCGTTCTTAAATCAACTTGACCTTGTCACTTGTCTCTCCAACTATCGTCGGTCCATGAAAACTACGTTCACCAACCTCTTCCCAGCAAACCGGAATTCTGCATCTTCTACCATAAAGTGCCTCGAAAGGTGCCATACCAATGCTAGAGTGGTAACTATTGTTATATGCAAATTCACAAAGCGGTAAGCACTCATCCCACTGAATCTTAAAATCCAATACACAAGCACGCAACATGTCTTCGAGAGTCTGTATTGTCCTTTCTGACTGACCATCTGTCTGAGGATGATAAGCTGTGCTGAACTGGAGTTTGCTACCCATCGACTCATGAAGAGTTTTCCAAAACTTTGAAACAAACCTACTGTCTCTGTCTGAAGTAATGGAGACGGGTTGACCATGCTTACTAACAATCTCATCAACAAATAACTTCGCAAGTGGTGCCATATGCATCATATTCCCTGTCTTCATCGGAATGAAGTGAGCAGACTTTGTCAGACGATCTACAATGATCCAAATTGCATTATTTCCCTTCTTAGTATTAGGCAAACCGGAGACGAAATCCATGGTAATGTGCTCCCATTTCCACTCCGGAATCTCCAAAGGCTGTAACAAGCCTGGAGGCTTCTGATGCTCTGCCTTGATCAACTGACAAGTTAGACACGAGACACAAAAGCTGCTATCTCTCTCTTCATGTTGTTCCACCAAAATCTATTCTTCAAATTGTGGTACATCTTCGTGCTACCCGGATGCATAGAATATCTCGTGCTGTGAGCTTCATTCATTATCTCATTCTTTAAATCATCCACATTTGGCACACACAACCGGTCACGAAAATACAGTATCCCATTCACTATCTTGAAATCGGGGCGTTCTGCAATAACTTCTACTATCTTGGCCAAGTCTGGGTCTTGCAACTGATCTTCCTTAATCTTTTGGATGAAGGTAGGTTCTGAAACTGTCATATTCGCCAACATCGCACCCAATCTTAGGGTTTGTACCTCTACACCCAACTCTTCAAACTGCTGTAAGACACCCATTCCTCTCAAATTGGCCATAGTCACCGACTTCCTACTCAATGCATTAACTACCACATTCACTTTGCCTGGATGATACTTGATGGGAAAGTCATAGTCTTTGATATACTCCATCCACCTTCTCTGCCTCATATTCAAATCCTTCTGTGAGAACAAATATTGCAAACTTCTGTGATCTGAATGGACCTCAAATTTCTCTCCGTAGAGATAGTGTCTCCACATCTTCAATGCGAAAACAACTGCTGCCAACTCCAAGTTGTGAGTCGCATAATTCTTCTCATGGTCCTTCAACTGTCTCGAGCCATAAGCAATTACCTTGCCATCTTGCATCAATACACAACCCAGTCCCACATTCGAAGCATCTGTATAAACAATAAATCCACCGTTGCCCGAAGGTAATGTAAGGATTGAGGCGGTGGTTAACCTTCCTTTCAACTATTGGAAACTGGTTTCACACTGATCGGTCCAAACAAATGGGACATTCTTCCTAGTCAATTTTGTCAAAGGGGCTGCAATGGACGAAAAACCTTGGACAAATCTTCTGTAGTAGCCTGCTAACCCCAAAAAGCTTCTAATTTCTATCACACTGCTTGGCCTCACCCAACTAACAACTGCCTTTATCTTAGTTGGATCAACTGCTAAACCTTCTCTGGAGATGATATGGCCTAGAAAAGCGACTTGCTCTAACCAAAATTCACACTTACTGAGTTTTGCATATAACTGGTTGTCCCTCAAGAGCTGCAACGCTGTCCTCAAATGTTCTTCATGCTCCTTCTTACTCTTAGAATACAGGAGGACATCGTCAATAAACACTACTGTGGAATGATCCAAATAGGGTGCAAAGACCTTGTTCATCAAAGCCATAAAGACTGCGGGTGCATTCGTCAAGCCAAAGGGCATCACTAAGAACTCATAGTGCCCATATCTTGTTCTAAAAGCTGTCTTCTGAACATCTGAGTCTCTAACTCTCAACTGATGGTACCCTGACCTCAAGTCTATCTTAGAAAAATAGGCTGCTCCTTGCAATTGATCAAATAATTCATCTATCCTTGGCAAAGGGTACTTGTTCTTCACCGTCACATGGTTCAACTTCCTGTAGTCTATGCACATCCTCAAACTTCCATCCTTCTTCTTCACAAACAACACCGGTGCTCCCCACGGTGAAACACTTGGCCTAATAAAACCTTTGCTCAACAAATCTTGCAATTGGAGCTTTAGCTCACCCATCTCTGTTGGAGCCATCCTGTATGGTGCAATCGAGATCGGAGCTGTCCCTGGAAGAAGCTCAATTGTGAACTCAACTTCTCTAATTGGTGGTAAACCCGGGATTTCTTCTGGAAAAACATTCGGAAATTCAAACACAATGGGGATATCCTCCACCCCTTGGGACTGTTTATCCTCCGTGATAAACGCAATAAATGCCTGGCACCCACTCTGAACTAATCTGCTTGCCTTCAACACTGAAATAAACCCTGCTTGAGATTTTCTCCTGTTCCCCTGAAATATCAACTCTGCCTGTGGTCCTTGGAATCTGAATGTGATGGTCTTACTAAAACAATCCATAGTGGCATGATATGCTTCTAACCAATCCATGCCTAAAATGACATCAAAGTCATGCATGTCCAAAACTATGAGGTTGGCCAGTAAATTAACATCTCCTAACAAAACTATACAACTAGGGTAATGGGTTCTACACACAACTTGTTTCCCTACAGGAGTGGTCACTACTAAAATATAATCCAACTCACTACATGGTGCATCAATCAACTTAGCAAAACTAGGGGATGCAAAGGAATGTGTGGATCCAGGATCAAATAAAATCTGGGCTTCTACCCCACAGACAAGGAGTTTACCTTCTACCACGTCTCCTGCAGCTTCAGCATCTGCACGGTTGAGATAATACAAATGTCTATGCATCTGTAGTCTGTTTGGTACTTGGTTCTGCCTTCCTTGGCCATGCCTATTCTGCTGAGGAGGACGATCATTCTGATTCTGCGCTGGTGGCCTAGCCTGTTGCTGCTGCTGAGGTGGTCTCATCTGATTCTGCACTGGTGCTTGATTCTGAGGAGCTACTTGCCTCTGCTGCTGGTTTCTGTTCCCTTGATTATGAAGTAGTGGGCAATCCTTGATTGTATGGTTCATAGCCCCACACTTGAAACAGGCACCCATGGCCTTACGACATTCATGTGTCTCATGATTCTTGCCACAATGGCCACAACCCTGCCTCACATGGCCTTGCTCTTGCCTTGGCTTCTTGCCCTGCTGTTGCCTCTGATTCTGCTGCTGGTACTGCTGCTTCCTATCCTAAACAATCATATTGTTAATATCCTCAAAAGTATAAGCCCGCTTAACTGCCTCATCATATGTAACTGGAGGAACTACTCCTATAAAATCTCTCATGATGATCGGATTCAACCCTTCCAAGAACTTGGTTATCTTCTTCCTTTCCGTATCAATCAGCTCGGTAGCATATCTAGCCAATCTCTCAAATTTGGTGACATATTCTAGCACCGTCATGCTCCCTTGCTTAAGCTGCTGGAATTCGATTGCCTTCTGCCTCTTGACATGAGAGGGGATGTATTTGTCTTGAAACTGTATCTTGAATGCCGCCCATGCCTCATCGTCAGCCATCACTGCATATGGGTCCTTGACTGTTTGCCACCACCGTTCTGCAAGCCCATAAAATAATGAAGCTGTGAGGTTGACCTTCTGTATACCCGTGCACATGAAGACATCAAAGATCTTCTCCGTATTGACTAGCCAGTCATCTGCCACTAGCGGGTCCTCATTGCCCGAAAACTCCTTCAGTGCTCTCTTCCTAAATTTCTCAAACAGTGCATTAGGGTCAGGATCCCTATTCTGAATAACAATCTGTGGACCCACGGGTGGTGCTACATTCCTGTTCTGGAGAACTTCTAACAACTGCCTTTGAACTTGTGCCATTTCATCATCCTTCTTTGCTAACTGCTCTTGAAATCTGGCTTGGTTCTCATTAGCCTGCCTTTGCTGTGCTATCATTGCTTGCATAAGTTCCTGAAATTGTGTGGCTGTTGGTGTATCAGATGCATCTGACTCATTATGATTACTGCCTGAAGCATGATGATTTGGAGCTTTTCTTGGAGGCATATTGCTGTAAAACAAGGAGTTAGAACACAAAATCATGGTACAAGGGTTTCTAAGATCCTATACGAACGAATCTATCGAACTCACGAATCCTCGCCACGTTCCTAAGACCTTTCTAGTTTCTTTTAATTGACTGAAACATGTCTCGCTCTGATACCAGTCCTGTTGCGACCCCGGAACGGATCCCGGGCCCGCAACGCAGTAGATGATACTTTTACTATTGAAGATTTTGCTTTCCCACAGGTTCCCGCGGTGAGGATTCCCGAAGACACGTGGAATCTGACTCACACGATCAAGTATGCGGAAGCGTGTAGCAAAACATACCCAGACAAGCATCAATAAAATATTTAAGTGCCCTCACAATAATACACAAGACATAGTATCAAAGAAGAATTAACAGGGCTTCCCCCTTATAATTCAAGTTACGAGACGAACAAGAAAGTAATTTAAGTTTAGTTACAATTCCATAAGAGGCCAACAGAGGCCAATACACTTCTCAAAAAATATAACCAAAAGAAACCCCATAACAAAAAAGGTGACGAGACTCAAGAACCCGCCCGACGTCTAGATGACATCGTCGGGTTGCCACTCTCTCACAGGGGTTGGCTCACAAGCCTCCTCCTGACGCTCCTCCTCAAAGGTAACGTCTCCTGCACCTGGGCACCAACAAACAAGGGTCAAACACGACGGTTTGGCAGGTAATCAATTTAGGAATGAACATGAACAATAACATTTAGAGAAAACATGTAAGAAGATCTTTGATATGAAATACTATCAAAACTGAGGTACATTTTCAAGAATGCGAACAGAGCTGAGATACCAAAACAAACTAGCATGAAAACATAATATATTATGAATAGTTAGCATCCACAAAGAGCCCATCCTTTCTCTATCATTTATTTAATGAAAAGAGCAAGCACGCACGACAAGCACGATATACATAATATAAGCACGACACGATTTCCCACAAAGACGGGAATTCCGGCCGCGGAACCGGACACGCTCGATGTGTAATAAATACATGACCAGTCTGCAGACAGTCCACATGTTTAAAGACCCCCAGACAGTGGATAAAACCGAAAGGGCAATCTAAGCTCAGTGGTGTTTACTTAATTCATGAATGCTCAAAACACGCGAAACACTATCACAACTTGTCGAGATAAAAAGGGGGAAGTCACTTATCAAAACACGACGAAGACGACTAGCAAAAGGCATAATAAATATGCATAACACGCTTAGGAAGTGATCCCCTTTTTCTTGAAATCATTCTTCAAAACAAGCTTATACTGGAAATCCACAACTAGTACACGGCGGTACTTATCGTACCAAAACGGAATTCCAACACGAAATCTGACAAGCATATGTTAAGGCTACTAGTTGACCTTTGTGTAACTGGGACCCTCAAATGTCGAAAAATACAAGGATTGGTGTCCCCGAAGTTGGGTTGCATTTCTAAGCTCCATTTACACAATTTCAAACTAAAACCCTTAACATAGTCTAGTTTTCAACCTTCAAGGAAATACACAACGAAAATAGTTCTTCTCCCTGAATCTGGCGGGTTCGCTCGAGCGAACTTTATAAGGTGATGACACTTCGCTCGAGCGAGACACTTCGCTCGAGCGGACCTGATAAAGCGTTGACACTTCGCTCGAGCGAGACGGTGGCTCGAGCGAATATAAGGTGCGCTCGAACGGACAGCTCTCTGTCTGCGCTCGGACCAAGCAGAGGCTTGGTCGCTCGAGCGAACCCAGGGGTCGCTCGAGCGGACAAGCTGCTGCTTGTGCTCGCTGAGTGTGGAAATTTCCTTCCTCTTGCACAACTTCCACTACATTTCTCTCCTTCTTCTCATCCATCAATCACATATCATCCCTTGAGCCTTCATGCTCACCAAGGGTTCATTTCTCACCATTTCCAACATTAAATCCACAAGAAACAAGATCATGAAGTTCATAAATAAGTTTATATGCACAATTTCTAAAATAACAATGAAATCAAAATACACATGCATCAATCCTATAGAGATTACTTGCCTCGCCCAAATGCTAAAATACTTCTCCAAGCACTTCACTCAAGCTATTCAAGAACTACAAAACCCAAAGAAAACACACAAAACTCACTCAAGATTGGAAACAAAGAACCCACTTTACAAATAGGGTTTGTAACATGAAAAACATGTTCTTTAAGGAACCAAAAGACTTCATGAAAAACAAGGATTGAAGCTCTTACCTAACAATGGCCAAACAAGAAGAGATGAAGGGGATGAAGAGCTTGTTCCCCAAGAAGATCAAAGAAACTTGTATTGATAGGAAGCTTGTAAGGAGAGGAGAAAGATGATGGTCTTGTAATCTTCTTTGGAGATCTATTGTTGGAGCATGCAAGAGAATGAAGATGGAAGGGAAAGAGGTTTTCCTTGCCCTAGGTTCAGAAATTTGCAGAGAATGGGGGAAATGAATGAAATGAGAGGGAGAAGAGACTTAAGTGAAAACAATGGGTCCCAACTAGCTGAATCTTGAAGTGGTCAAAACACGATCTTGTGGGCCTCAGATGACTTCGACGAAGAAGGATAAAACGATCGTCGAAATATCTAGTTTTCAAAAAGTATATTTTTGACATGGTTTTGAGATCTCAAAAATTGTGTCCAGATTTGTGCATAAAAGACGATTTTACCCTCTCTGGGTCAAAACATGGGTTTTTGGGCTTCAAACATGAATGGGCTTAAAACGAAAGTTGTAACACGTCGAAACATCATTCAAATGAAATCAAAATCACATTCACACGGAATCCAACACGATATTTCCAAGCTCACACGTGCACTCAGGCCTTCCTGAGTGTGTCTAATTAATACTAAACGTTCTCAAAATTCCCAAAGCTATGTCCAAGACTAAACTAATCATTTCTAAGCCAACAATAACTAAACCCACTTAGGACTAAACACATACTAATCGCACACTAATCGAAATGGTCTGGGTCGGGGTCTAACACTCAACCTTGGCCCTTTTCTCCTGCCGGGTCTCTTCTTCTTCCCGCTGACCCTGCTCCTCTTCCCGAACATCCAAGGTCGGGGCAGGAGTGTCAACGACCTTGGAGGTAGAAGGGCCTGGGGCAATTGAAGCAGCTCGGCCACCGAAGACGAGGGCGCTCAGATCCTTAACCACCAGAGGACGTCTTGGTGCCATTTCCCCTGTTCTCTCTTCTGAGCTCGGGGAGGCGTACGATTCAATGACTCATTCGAGTTTGGCTTCCCCCGAGTCAGAATGCAGGACTGTGGCTTTGGCACCCGATGCCTCTTGGCGTTCAGCGCAGGTCAGGGCCAGTACCGGTTCCGCACTCCCCGATGGCTCGCCCTCTCTCCTTTTGATGAAGGAGTGGTACCTTGGTTCGTACCTGAGCAAAAACCAAGCAACACGTCATCTGTGGCCCCGGTAGCGATAGACGGCGTCGAACCAATCGTTATTCTTCTTCCACCCTGCTCGGTTCACTTCTTGTCGCCTTTCGCGGACGTCTGCACAAGAAACGAAGTGTCAGATCGGCAAAAGTAGGAAAGAAAAATACAAAAGCTCAGGAGTTCGACATTTAGTTGGAGGAGCCCCGAGGCGACGAGGGACCCTGTACGACCTCTCGAGATCGGTCTCGGCCTCACCTCGTTCCCAGTTGCCCGAGACAAACAACCGATCATCTCCGGCGTATTTACTCGAATCCTCTAAATCTTGGACAAAAGGCACTCTTCTTGCCTTCACCCGAAGATAATATGTGTGGACTCCCCCTGGACTTACAAAGGTCATAGGAGTCTTCGATGTCATGGACACTGAGACCTAAAATTCTATTGAGCTCAGCTACACCCATGATGATCTTGAAACTGTTCGGCATCAATCGGGAGAGGCAGAGACACCACTTAGGCAGATCCTAAGGAGGGGATGCAGAGGAAATCTAATTCCGCCCTCAACTATAGACACCAACAGGAATGGCATCCAGCCATCCCGGTAAGAACAGCCATAAAAGGGGTCCTCTGGGTCATTTAGCCTAATCTCTACGTCAGCTGGGATCCTATACATTGCCCTGAACTCCACTAGAGCCGATGGAGTATCTAACCAATTCCTATAGATCCCCATATCTAAATATGAAGAGACAGAGAATAAAAACGGCATCAGAAACCCTAGACAGGGCGAGGAAGAAGGAAAGCCTAAAGAGACCTAAAAACGGAAATAAGAAGAAGCAGGCGAAGACTTACGATGGAAAAGAGAGATCTTAGAGACGCCGGACTCTGGTCAGAAGAAGCTCAACAACAAGAAGCTCTCTCTGCGAAGACTCTTCTAAACAAATGCAAAGCAAAAGTGAAGGAAGGAAAGGGGGGCACCCCTACATATAGAAGATATGGCGCCCTTTCGAATTTCGAAAAGCATGCGTGCGAAGCATCGCCTCGTGAGCTGTACGCGTCGCTTCAATTTAATAGGGCGACCAACCAGATGAAGACATGTGGTTCCACCAGTTCATCTCCTGTAATGATTCAGACAACCTATTAATTACCTCGGGCAGATGAAGCGACGACTGCGTGCTATCGACTATCTCAGACAGAGGAACCGACATCAAGATGGGATGCGAATTAAGTCCCCAGGACTCTTCAGTCATATTACTTAGCTCCCGACCTCAAAGAGTTGGAGAACTCTACGAGGTCAAGAGCTAGGGGGCAATTGTGTGGGGCGTTCTCCTAAGAGCAGGATTACGCCTATCTCGGTAAACAGTACCGACTTGGCTTATCACAGTTTCGGTATCCAAGCTCGGCGGAAGTACAAGATGCATCCAGCTCAGCAACAGTGCCAGCTAGCTTCGGTAAAAGTACCAACTAGCCTTGTCTCGGTCTCGGCACGATGCATCTTGACAACAGTGCCAGAATGCATCCATGTCTGATCTCGGTATCATCCTTAGCTCGGCACGGCCAACTGGAATGAGTACAAAGTCATAATCGTACCCCATAACGTGTGGGGCGTTCTCCTAAGAACAGGATTACGCTAATCTTGGTAAACAATATCGACTTGGCTTATAACGGTTTCGGTATCCAAGCTCGGCAGAAGTACAAGATGCATCCAGCTCGGCAACAGTGCCAGCTAGCACCAAGCTAGAGCTAGCTTCGGTAAAAGTACCAACTAGCCTCGTCTCGGTCTCGGCATAATGCATCATGGCAACAGTGCTAGAATGCATCCATGTCTGATCTCGGCATCATCCTCAGCTCGGTACGGCCAACTAGAATGAGTACAAAGTCATAATTGTACCCCATAACACTACGACTACGTTGCAGAACGTACTGACAGATAAGATGGGCGCCGGATTATAATAAGGGGCTAGCCTTATCAGATGATCACGTCCACATTAATATGAGGATTCATCGCATGATCCGATGGGACATTGCCTTCACCTACCTCCACTAAGGGAGCATGGTATGGGGGCAGTGGGACGACGCCTCCACCTACCTCCACTAAGGGAGCATGGTATGGAGTAGTGGGACGACGCCTCCACCTACCTCCACCAAGGGAGAGACCTCTTCATATATATATGCATGAGGTAAATCCACAAAACATATGTTGTTAGATACACCCTCATTTTGAACTCTCTCTTCTTCCTTACTCACTCATCCTTTGTCTAGTGACTGCACTAACTTAAGCATCGGATTGCCTCCGGCTGACAGCAGCCAAGGCCTCTGACCTTTCTCTTCTTCCTTTCCTTTCAGGTCTCAGGCGGTTAATCTTTCACAAAGAAGTTTTATAGCAATATCAAAAGCTTATTATCCACCAATCAAGTCCGTAATATTTAGGCACTTATAGTTTCCAACCACTTTTAGATAATATTAAACGATTGCACTTGATCAATGTAGTTGGTATAACATTACTTTTCTATATCTGTTTTTTTTTTAATGGATTTCAAACTTTGTATATTCCTTTTAGATTTATTTTTAATAATTTTTCTAATTTTTTAAATCTTATTTTAAGAGATGTTTATATCTAGTTGATTGTCTTGGTAGCAGTGAAAAATGTGACATGTAAATTCCCAGAAAAGTGAGTGATTGGGTTGGATTGATCATGTGGACCATTCACCAACAAAGTAGCCAGAAGAGAAATTTCTGAAACAACCATCTTTCCTCCCATGCCACAGAAGCCACGAAAATAAGTCAGGATAGTTGGAGCTTCAGAGCAAAATCATTATAAGAAATCCATAGAGGCTGTCTTCATGATGGATATGAATATAGGAAAATATAGGATATGTTGGTCCAAGCAGTTTTTAAAATAAACTAAAATGAATTGTTGGATCTTTGGACATTAGAGTGATCTTCTTCTCTTTGGAAAAATAGAAAATTAATAAAAAAAAAGAGAGATAATAATCTTTGCACATGGTCTTTAGACTCCACAATTATGAAGAAAGAACCATCGATGCATGATGGATATGAATATAGGAAAATGTGGGATATCGTAGTCCAAGCAGTTTTTGAAATAAACGAAAATGAATTGTTTTCCATTTTTAATTTGCTTTCTTCTGCTATATTTTGTTTAATATGTTATGAAGTTTTGTCATTTTACAATAGATTTTACTTTCTTGAAAATAAATAAATATAATTTTCATACTTTTTTGAAAGTTCCCCTTATTATTTTGAAAATTATTCTTTTCCTTTCTATTTAATTACTGTATTCTATAGAAAGTTAGGTCTAATGCTTAGGTTTAGGTTTATTCTTTACTAACCTAAGCCTCACCCATATATTAAAGGGTATGTTTAGGTTTATAGTTTCCAACCCATGTTAGATTTAATTTTGGTTATTCCAAATCACTTTACTAACCTAATGCATGCCCATTTATTAATAAGATTGAAAATGTAAACACTATTATGAATGTAACATGGGAGTTCAGGTTAGGTTGGTGGGTCATAGTAATAAAGTTAGTCATTTTGTATAGTCTTTGGGTTAGTTTGGCAGAAATACAAAAAAAATAAAATGAATTCATCTATTAAATGGATCATTTGGAGAATTTTAATTCTTTCCATTTCTATTTGTTTATAAGTTGTCATTTTTAATTTTTTCTCATCATTTATATCTATTTAAATTGTCCTGAGATTTTATCATTTTGCCACCTTTTATTAATTTTCCAAAATGTGCAATTTTATGTGTTTGATGTTCAGATCGTTGTTTGCTTATCAAGAATAACAAGTGGAGAATTGCAATTGAGACTTTAGCTTACATTAAAAAAAAATACAATATAGGTGATTTATATGTTCTGTATGTAATTAAGAAGCTTTCTTATGTTTTAGTAAATGTTTTTTTTTATATATTTTCTATATACTCATTCAATTTACTTAATCATTAAAATATTTGCCTTTAAATTTTTGTATTTTCTCTGCTCTCCATTTTGCTCTCTCTTTCTCAATCTTATAAGGTTTATTTAACATCCATACATGCTATATGAAAGTATATAGGATTTTTAGTTATTCCATTGCAGAATGAAACGTCAACATTAGCCTCCTCTCTAACTGCATCCCAACATATGTTACATAGCACAGACAGCTCTAGCATCGTCGCCATTGATACCATAAAGAACACGGTCAGTTTGATCTCGAATATGATTAAATTTTTTTGTTATTGATGATTGATTGAGATTTATATATAAGATTTTTTTAATAAATTTGCCTCTTTAAAATAAGCATACCTCCCAATTGCATTTGACAATCGATTTGTTCCTATTTATATTTAAATTTACTTTCAACTAATCTATCTCTCTGTCCAATATCCTTGCCCCATTAATGAGAAGGGATAAAGGTACATGGGGTTCTCCAAAAGATTATGCCTAATTCTGAATTTTACAAATAATTATTTTAAATAGAGCTTGTTTATGTACTCGGTGTTTACTTTTAACTTAAATTGGGTTTTCCCACTATGAATTAGAGGCTCGCATTGGACGTGGGCCCGAAGCGCTAGTATCTATAAGAAGTCCAAAGTCCAAAACCTTTACGTTTTAACCTAGAGAAATTCTGAATTAAATAAGTTGAACCCCACAGTGAGGCCCTATTAAAACCCGAACCATCCAGAAGAAACTCCCTCCAACTAAATGAGATATTATCAATTTTTATTTCAAAATTGATGAAAGAGACTCAGATATGATTCTCTAGTAAAACATGGGATTTTACTTTGGTTTTTCATTGTAACCATATGTTTTACCTGTGATCAGTATGGCAGGGGGCTCAAGTTTTGTTGAACTAAAATTTGGCCAAGAGTAAATGTCAAGAGGAAGAAGTGTTTTGAGTAGTTGGATTTTAATTGTGGGTCTTGGTAATGACTTACAGCATGGATACAGATGAAACAAACGAATTGATACCCCTAGACCATGATACATTGTACTTAGTCATTGATTAGAAATGAGGAATGACGATAATATTAAGGGCTTCATTCTGATTTCATACGACATGCATTATTCGCCAATTGTCCGTATTGTGCTATGAACTTTATTGCTGCTAAAGCATTTGTACACCTCACACTACACTGTCTTGTACTATACTTAGAATCCTTATTCATATTAATTGAGATACTAACCATGTAGGTATGGCTGGGATTATCACGTCCCCCAAAATAAGAATTGGAGAAAAACGTGAAAAATTAAAACCAAATTTAAATTCTTGTATCTAATACAAGACAAGCTTCCAAAAGTGGAACCACATAAAGTTTCAATCTGTGGTGAGTCAAAATAAATTTCATTAAATGTAGCGGAAGCTTTATTCAATTGTTATCAAATGTTCATAAATGAGACCCAACACAAATTCGGATAAAACAATAATAGTTAAAGTTGCAGAATAAATTAAATAATTTCAAAAAGAGGTCTCAACAGTAAAAGAAAGTTCATTTGAAATAATTCTAAGGTAACGTTCTCTCTTGTGCAGGCTTAGACGGCTCCAAAGCCATCTCCGGCATCCCACTCGGGTTCGTTTGTTGGCTCAAACATTTGGAACGTTTGACCCTCCTCCGTCTCCTCGGTAAAGTAGGGCTCGGTACCTGTGCACCAAATATTACAAAGTAAATAGCAAGTACATAATCATAATTCAAAATTTAATACAATAACAAGAAGAATATAGACAAGTATGATCATATAGAAGTAATGACAATGACAATGACAAGAAAGAACGTATAACATAATCCAACAAAGCAAAAGGAGCAATATGATTCACACGAAGATAAGTGTCCCCATTTTGGGTGGTCAGCCCTAAATGAATTGGGAAAGCCCGTCCATAACGTTGGTGGTCATAAACCAATCAAATAAAAAAAAATAAAGATAACTTGTTCACATTCATAGACGATTATAAGTGATCCGGTCATATCGGTGATTAACCGTCTATATATCGATCTGCAGTCGTCCATAAATAACCCACATAAACATAAACATATAAGCATAACAGACCTGAATAATAAAGCTCCGACACAAGAGTCCTAAGTCAAAGTAAAGTGCTGGCCATTCCACATTCCATATCATAATCAAATCGTTATACAAAATTTGTCAAGCCACTTTATAGTCAATAACACACAATAGGGTATGCATCTAAAGGAGTACATATCCTAAACCAATATATATATGCATGCAAAAGTTAAAACATAGATACGAATCGATCCTAAGGTCAAACATAAGGTCTCGTACCCAACAACCACAAGAATCTCTAATAAATATAAGATCAACGCATCCCTTCTCCATCAATGGTGCGTAGACCCCAGTTAAGGGTTTTTCAATAGAGATTGGTTGAACTCGAATCCACTAGGATTTCTCCGAGGTCATACAAAGTACTAAACCCTATGTTAGTAATATACCATGTGAGTATTTACTTGGTCCAAAGATCTAATAATAAAGTACAAAAATAAATTTTTAACACATTAAAAACTAAAGAAATCATTTAATATTAATTTACAAATAATAATAATCTTGGTTTATGATTTTAGAAAACTCGAGGACCCTACCTAAAACATTTTCCAAATTCAATTCTTTATAAAATAAGCAAAGGGGTCTAATTTGAATTCATTAAAAGCTAAGGGTCCTCTTTTTTTAAATTTAAGAAACTAATGGGCCAAGTGTTAAGAGTCAAATTGTAACAAAACTTATCACTTTTTTTTTTAATCTAATGGCCAAGTGTTAAAGTCAAACGCCATGTTCTGTATCTCTCATCCCCCACACATCTCCATCATTCTCTCTCTCTCCTTATCGTCTCACATCATCATCCCTTTCTCACCTATTCTGTACACGTCATCCTCCTCCTCCCTACAAACAGAACTGAGTTCCGTAATGAAACTTGGCACCAACAGAAACTGGGCCACTCAGATAGTGGTCCCACTGATCAAGAGCACACGATCAGTCTTCATCATTATGGTCGCCCAAGCCCACTCTTCAAGATGTAGGGACCCGATCTAAAATTAATGGTCCACATGGGTCCCACAGTCCCAAAAACAGAAACGACCCAAGCCCTCTTCCATACCGTCAGCCCTCTCTTTTGGGTCGTTGGATGGTGGACCAAACAGGGCCCACCTAACATGGTCCACCATTTCTATGGTCGCCCCGCCATGTCCGACCCGATGAACTGACCAAATCTATAATCAGATCATCTAGTGGGTCCCACCATCAATACACACTAACCACTTTCATGATTCTGTATCCGGGGCTCTGCTACAAATTAATTCAATCCTTGAGGGCTTGGTGGATTGGGCCGTCAAAAGTGATAAGTAAATTAAGAAAATCAATTCAATCATCCCCAATATCCGATCTCATCACAAAAACAATTAACATTATCAAAAGGGCATCAAAGGGTTTCTATATGCACCACACTGGAATCAACGAGAAACACATGTATTAAATTCACAAAAATTATGTTTAGGTACTTGCCTTTTACCGGGGTTGAAAAATGCACTGATCCTAACCAATTCCCAAACTGAGATTCCCACAGCGCTCGAGAATAATCCTATCACCAACCGAGATTCCCACAGCGCTCGAGAATAATCCTATCACCAATCTGACAAAGAATATGGGAAAGAAATGCTCAGCTGAACAGATGATAAGTCCACAAAATTGTAGCTTTCATTCATCATTTTATATGCATTTGTGGACTTAATTAGGTTAATTGCGTAGAGTTACACTTAATTTCATGATTTCATGCATTTGTGCATCAAAGTTGGAATCTTAGTCAAATTTAGTCAAAATTCATTACATTGCATGACTTTTGTGAAATTAGGGATTTTCATCTCATTCATCACCCAAAAAAAATAGTTTTTTTAGCTTTGCTAGTGCATACCTGCTAATTTTGACTATGTGTTATTTTTGGAAAGTCCCATATTTTTAGTGCATTAAGTAGGCATGTAGGGTCTCATGCAGAGTCAATCTAGATTCTTCACATTTGATTATTATTGACATTATTTAATTTTATTTATGTAGGAGAAATCAAGAGTGGGACCTGCACTGGTGAAACTTGAAGAGAGATCTAAGGCGGGACGCCCTTCATGAAAGAAAGAGAAAATTGAAAACTTTGCAAGGAGAGTTGACTAGTCAAAGTTGCAAGTGAGGAAGCATGCCAAATATGGGAAGATAATCAAATAAGAAAGCAAATAAAGAGTGCAAACATATCTTGAACATCCAACATGGGTCCCACACACCCTATTGCATGCCAAACATAGAAGTTCCCTTAATTGCACAATTATTATCAGATTTTTCAGGGGCAGCAAATTGAAATGGTCATAAATTTCAATCTGAGTGTCAGATTAGTGCAATCTACATACCGTTGGAGGAGTTCAATTTGGCAAGACTTGGAGTCCAAGAGACCACACTTAGTAACAAATCCTCTTCAAGTCAAATTCTTTCCAAGTGCGAAGCCTAACTTAAGTACTAAGCAAGAAATCTTTACCAATAAGGAAACAAGTCCTAAAAGAGAGGAGATTTTTTTGCTAAAAAGGAGGCATCAACATCTATAAAACCATTCTCCACCAAGCATCTCAGCACAACCCTCTCTCCTAGACCTTTCTTTCTCTTCTATTCCTTTCCTCTTTTCCATTAGTTTATTTTTTATTTTTGGTAGCCTTGGGCCATGCCCAAGAATTTATTTTGAAGGAGAAAATTTGTGAAGGAGAAGTTGTAACGATGCAATTTTTAATGATAAATCAAGAAGTATTCTTTGCAATGGCAAGCTAATTTTCTTGATTAGAGTTATGGATGAAGCTAAGTAATTGTCTTTTTATTTGTTTAATAATTCTAATTTGTGTCCCATGATTATGCGCTTAATGATTAATAGGCTTGTCTTTGTGCCCTTGGAAAATCTCTATTTTTTTTTCTAAAAATAAAAATTAGTTTTTGACTAGTCATGCTTAGGTTTGATAGGCCATGCTTAGGATTTAGATCTTTTGATGGTTTATGCTTACTTTTGATGGGTGGTGCTTAAATTATTTTTATTCTTTTATGAGATGAAGGAAGTCTTGAGTTTTGAATTTTTATAATTAAAAAGGGATTTTAAAAGTTAAAATTTTCAAATTAAAAACATTGATTTGTCTTTGATTTGAAGTAAAAATTGGAACAAGTTAGGGTTACTTGATAAATAATTGGTGGATGCTTATTGGATTCCTATGCTCTAATCACCTTCATTAATTGGTAGATTTCGAATTTCTAAATTAGTTGCTTATTTTTATATCTAAAAACTCAAAACTTTTCTTAATTGTTAGTTAATTAGTTTTCTTAATTTAAAAGTTTCTTTAATTAGCTCCCTGTGGGTTCGATCCACTCTTGCCATTGTCTTATCTAGACACCCGTGCACTTACGGTATTTTATGATTGATAAAGATCACATCAAGTTTTTGGTGCCGTTGCCGGGGAGATAATTTGCAAAGAATCTTTTAGTTAGGATTTCTAGCATTATTTGTTCATATCATAGTATACTTTGTAGTTAGTTGCATTCATAACTTGCATTAGGTTTAGTTTTTGTGTTTCTTAATGATTGTGGTTGCTGTTTTTAAGTTTTTGTTGTTGTTCTTTAATAAATTTTCGGACTGATTTCAAGTGGTTACATAGAAGACAAATTTCAGCACTATTTTTTTTTGACAAATTTGGCTTGGTTTTTCCCCAAAAGTTCGCACTTTGAAAACCAGTCAAACGGACTCCTTTTGACTTGAAGTTTGGGTGTATTGGACTTTGGTATACTAACTTTGAACCATCAGAATTTCAGAAAGAAATAAGTTCTGGAAGTCTAACTTTTAGTGCTGTGAATAAGGCCAATCAGTCAGGCATATTCTGCAATCAACGGAAAAATTGTTTCAAGTAGCCAACTTTATTATAGCATAACTTCTTCTTTTATCCGTTTTAGTCTCTAATTTTTTTTTTGTTTGTTTCTTGCATATTAGGAGATTACATCCCAGTCATTGCTATCAGGTTTTGATTAATACAAGTGGGTCGTATAGATCTGTAAACTTGGGCCTGTGCAACAGGTCCCAACACTTAGAATTTTTTCGGCACTTGACAAGGTCTTCATTTAACTTAGGACTGCATTAGGAGTTTTAGAAGTGCATCTTTCATTCAAATTGCAGTAGTTTAGGGTTGTGAAATTTAGATTAGGTTCATTTTTCAATTTAGGAGTTTTATTGACAATTGTTAGCTATATTCAGTAGATTATTTAGATCTAACATTTTAGTTGTTTTCTTTGAGGTTACATTCTGAATTTTGAAGGACTCTAAAAGGAAGTAAATCGCGGGCATTGCTTTTAAGCAAACAAGGTGCTCTCAGAATTGCAAAGTTGCTAAAAAAAAATTTGCAGGTTAAGCTTGCACAGTTTAAAGATTTGCGTGGACCTGTTGTAAGAGTTTCTATAAACTTTACCCCACGAATCTTTTACTTGCAAGTGGGGCTTGGATGATTTAATTTTTGCAAAGTGTGAATGTTTGATTGACACACCATTTAATTGGACACACACTTAGTTAAGGGCAATCCACCCCCCAAAAAGATAATGTCTGGATTTCATCACCAGATCCTTGCCCAATTAGGCTTAACCACCTCTCACATAGTAACCTAAACATTAATTAAAATCAAGTAGAGATGAGACCATAGGACTCGAGCTCATTAGGACGAAGACCACAAAAGGTTGCACCAGTTGCGCTCTTAGGTTAAGTCGATGTCTAGGTAAGTCCTGTCCCTACCAAAAAGGGTGGCAGTCTCTGTTCTAGGAGTTTGGTTCTTAAGCGGGACCCTTGCCAAGCGCATTGTGACCCCACCACTCATCCTGGGGACTTACCTGGTCGATTTGGCTTCATAAGACCGGATTGGAGGCCTTAGCGCACTCTTCAACCTAGTTAGGAGCTATCTAGTGAGTTAGGCTAACCCTAGGATAATTTCTTGTGCTCAATCTTTGTGCTTGATTGCTTGTGCATCATCTAATAAGACCATTAGGGCCCCACATATAGATTAGGCTTGCGTTTCTTTAAGGTTGAACCCGATGCATGCGCTCTAGACTTGAGAGAGAGAAACTGTGGGTATGCAAGAGTAAAAGGTTAGTTAGGATAGAGCCCGAATTAGCCTTAACCGTTGTCGGAAAGTCTTCCATTTTTGAAGAAATTGTTAGGATGGCTGATCAAGTGGACCCACCCATGACTTTGAAGGACTACATGTACCCCACCAGGACAACTCAACCATCCTGCATCACCCTGCCTCAGACCAATGCTACATTTGAGCTAAAATCTGGCATGATCCAGATGCTACCAGTATTCCGTGGGCTAGACCAGGAAGACCCATATCAACATGTTAGGGAATTTGAGGACATTTGTGCGACCATGAGAATCAATCACATGACTGAGGAGGCCCTTAAACTTAGATTATTTCCTTTTTCCCTAAAAGAAAAGGGTAAAGCTTGGCTTTTTGCCTTACAGGCCGGGTCCATCACTACATGGGCCAAGCTTGTCGAAGAATTTTGCAAAAAATTCTACTCCAAGCATAAAACAGCGTCGATTAGGCAGGCCATCAATGGATTCCATCAAATGGAAGGGGAGACACTTTACAACTTTTTGGAACGGTTCAAGGACCTCTTAATCCAGTGTCCCCACCATGGATTTGAAAAATCCGATTGGTCAAGATTGTGTATGAGGGTTTGGATTACCCTACTAAGCAAATGGTGGAATCTTTCTGTAGTGGGAAGTTTACACAGAAGACAACGGATGAAGCATGGAAATTTTTGGAAGAAACTGCTGAAAACACACTGCAGTGGGCCCCTATCAAGAGGGAGCCCATCAAACCCACCATTCCTGAAAAAGGGGGGATGTTCAAGATTGAACCCAAAATTGAGGTAGAGGCCAAATTAGCCACACTGGTGAGGAGAATAGAGGCTTAAGAGCTGAACCAAAAGCCCACTCCAAACACTTTGGAGTCATTGAAATATAATCAGGCCATGAATGGAGGGATTGACCCAACAACTTTGGGTCAGACCAAGTCTGTTGAGGAGGTGAATGCGCTTTATCAGAACACTCGTTTTGATAATCGTCAGAGGTATGACCCATGATCCAACACATACAATCCAGGTTGGAGGGATAATCCAAATTTTCTTGGACCAAGGGTCCAAATCAAGGTGGCCTATCTCAGTCCACTCAATTTCAGCCCATTCAATCTCAAGCCAATGCCCCACCCGGTTTCCAAAAGCCCAATTTCACCCCTAATCCGCAAAGTTAGCTGATAGATTCTCTTGAGGAAACCATGAAACTGTTTGCTCAAAATACCCTCCAATTCCAACAAAGCACTAATCAGAGCTTGAATGCTAACACACAATCAATTGCAAAACTGGAATACCAGATGGGCCAACTGGCCAACTCCATCAGTGCCAAAGACAATGAAACCTTCCCTAGTCAACCCGAACATAATCCCAAGGGCCAAGTTATTCATGGTCCTAAAGGAAAAGGCCTGGAACAAGTTAAATCCATAATCACCCTTAGGTCGGGTACACAGGTTGATAACAAGGTCAAACAACACAAGGAACCTGAGGAAGAATCAAGTGAGAAAGTGGAAACTGATGAACCAAGTGTGCATGCTGAACTCATATTAGAACTTGAGAACCCAGTCAATGCTGAACCATCACCTAGTGAGCCCACTCCTAGGACTTATGTTCCCAAGGCACCATACCCACAGAGGCTAGGCCCAGCAAAATCAACTGTTCAGTTGCATAAAATGCTAGAAGTATTCAAACAAGTGCGGATTAATATCCCACTACTTGATGCTATCCAACAGATTCCAGCATAGGCAAAATTTTTGAAGGACCTTTGCACCTTCAAAAGGACTACCAATGTGCCCAAGAAGGCTTTTCTAGCCCAACAAGCTAGCTCAATCATTTCCTATCCAACCCCGATCAAATATAAGGACCCAGGGTGTCCTACCATTTCTCGCCAGATAGGGGACCATCACATAGAGAAAGCTTTGCTAGACTTGGGTGCAAGTGTGAACCTTCTTCCGTACTCTGTTTATGAAGAATTAGATTTGGGGGAGTTAAAAAGGACACATGTGACCTTGCAATTGGCTGATGCATCGATTTGATACCCCAAGGGGGTAGTCGAAGACGTTCTTATCAAAGTTGGAGACTTTGTGTTCCTTGTCGATTTTGTTGTCTTGGATACCAAACACGCATCTGAGGCTGAACCCAAAATTCTAGTAATCTTGGGGAGACCATTCCTAGCCACTTGAAATGCCTTGATCAATTGTAGGAATGGAGTGATGCAAATTTCTTTTGGGACCATGACAGTTCAAGTGAACATTTTTAATGTCACTAAGCAACCTCCTGATGAGGATGATGGGGTTTTTGAAGTTAGTTACATTCATGAATTGGTGGAAAATCACTTACCCCATTTGAAACTTGAAGATCCACTAGAGGCTTGTCTGGCCCACTTTGGAAGTGATTTTGATGTAGATGGACATATTACGAAAGTCAATGCACTGTTAGATTCAACCTCATTCATGAAAAAGAATAGGTGGCAACTTAAGCGAGAGATCTTGACTTCAATTTTGGAAGGTAAGTTTGTTTGGGATCCATGTGGTTTCCATGTTAGGTGTCAAATAGGGTAGTTTCTTTTTCTTTCCTTTTATATATATTATTATTAGTTTAGGTTATCTTTTGTCACTTTTTTTTACTTACCTTGGACAGGGGAGCGCCATGCAAAATCATAAGGTAACTTCTTCCCTTTACCTCCTACAATTTATTTTTCCTCATGTTACATTATCATTTTCTGCATGACATGCACGACATCGAGGACGTTGTTTAGTTTAGGTTTGGGGGTGTAAACAAGCACACTTGTCCAATTTTTAGGTGATTTTTTCCAATCTTAGGCAAACTTTTAATATATATATTTTAAAAAAATTTAGGAATTTTTTTTTGTCAATTGTATTTTATTTTTGAGAAAAAGGGGTAGTTTTTGAAAGGAATTGATAAAATTCAACGATGCTCGAAAACCTGAAATTTCAAAATTTGTGGAAGGAAGTAAAATGAAGGTTCATCTTTTCTAAAATATATCAAAATAGTACTAAACGTTTTTTTTGCCTGAAACACGTATACATTTATCAAGATTTTGGATAGGAAGCCTTGGTGTTGAATTTAGAGTTTCTCAAGAAAGATGGGATGATTTTCTGAAGTCTAGCCTTGTAAGTCTACCTAGTTCATCGGGATGGTTAGGCCAACCAATACCATTGGATTAATTTAGGCGAATTGAAAAAGGCTGCCTATTGTTTAGGGACCGCAAAAAAAAAAAAAAAAAAAAAGAGAAAAAAAAGTAAGTGTTTAGTTAGAAGTTTGAAAAGAATAAAAAGTTGTGACTAGTTTGGGTTCGTAGCCTTTTTAACCCAAGCCAGTAAGCCCTTAGGGGTATTTACATACCTAGTGCCCTAAAGCCATCTGGTTTGGGAGACATTGGCCTAATGCTCATTACATGGGTTAATTAGAAAGCTTAATGGACCTAGGCATTGCATAGTCACATGTGTGTGTTTGCGCATAGTCACATGTGTGTGTTTGCAAAAAAAAAAAAAAAAATGAAAAAATGAAAAATGAAAAAAAAATGCGTCCTTTGAAAAAAACAGTAGTGTGAAAGCCGTCATGTAGCCTTGAGAGGGAACTTATGAGCCACTAAATCTAGGAAAGATCGGAGCATTTAAGGGAGAATTCTGTTTTCATGACATCATAGCGGAACATTTGAAAGATTGATTGGATGGATACACTTACACAAGGCACACAAAAGTTTGGTGTCTGAAAAAAAAAAAAAGTTTGAAATTAGAAGGATGAACCGAATTTTGAAAAGTCTGAGATTTTGACTACTCTCGGTTACACAAAGAGTATCTGAGATAACTTGATTTCTTTTTGAAAAAGAAAAAAAAAAGTTTCTTTGTTTTTATTTCTATGTGTTTTTTTAGGATAAATGAATTTTGTGGGTAGGTTCACTGCAAACCCTCACGAGGCACAACTCGTCCACTAGGGGGAACCTAGGGGTTTAAGGGCTTGCTGCATACGCTAAATGCAGTCGAGAGAGCCAGCGAAAGTGGCATTTTTCTTTTTGTGTTTCTGACTTTGTTAGGATAGTAAACTTCTCCTTTTTCATTTATTTTGCTTGAGGACTAGCAAAAAGATGGTTTGGGGGTGTGATAAGTCCACAAAATTGTTGCTTTCATTCATTATTTTATATGCATTTGTGGACTTAATTAGGTTAATTGCATAGAATTACACTTAATTTCATGATTTCATGCATTTGTGCATCAAAGTTGGAATCTTAGTCAAATTTAGTCAAAATTCATTACATTGCATGACTTTTGTGAAATTAGGGATTTTCATCTCATTCATCACCCAAAATAATTAGTTTTTTTTAGCTTCACTAGTGCATACCTACTAATTTTGGAAAGTCCCATATTTTTAGTGCATTAAGTAGGCATGTAGGGTCTCAAGCATAGTCAATCTAGATTCTTCACATTTGATTATTATTGACATTACTTAATTTTATTTATGTAGGAGAAATCAAGAGTGGGACCTGCAGTGGTGAAACTTGAAGAGAGATCTAAGGCAGGACGCCCTTCATCAAAGAAAGAGAAAGTTGGAAACTTTGCAAGGAGAGTTGACTCGTCAAAGTTGCAAGTGAGGAAGCATGCCAAATATGGGAAGATAATCAAATAAGAAAGAAAATAAAGAGTCCAAACATATCTTGAACATCCAACACGGGTCCCACACACCCCATTGCATGCCAAACATAGAAGTTCCTTTAATTGCACAATTATTCTCGGATTTTTCAGGGGCAGCAAATTGAAATGGTCATAACTTTCAATCTGAGTGTCAGATTAGTGCAATCTACATACCGTTGGAAAGCTCTTTTCGAGTAGATATTTGTGGAGCCCAAAATTTCATAAATTAGAGCTATATCGAGGGAGATATGACCTCTGGAAATTGGCTATTATAATTCTATGCGGGAATTACAAAAGGTTTTTAAAATTGGCAACTTGAGAGATGTTTGAGGAGTTCAATTTGGCAAGACTTGGAGTCCAAGAGTTCACACTTGTAACAAATCCTCTTCAATTCAAATTCTTTCCAAGTGTGAAGCCTAACTTGAGTACGAAGCAAGAAATCTTTACTAATAAGGAAACAAGTCCTAAAAGATAGGAGATTCTTTGCAAAAAAGGAGGCATCAACATCTATAAAATCATTCTCCACCAAGCATCTCAGCACAGCCCTCCTCTCCTAAACCTTTCTTTCTCTTCTATTCCTTTCTTTCTTTTCCATTAGTTTATTTTTTATTTTTGGTAGCCTTGGGCCATGTCCAAGAATTTATTTTGAAGCAGAAAATTTGTGAAGGAGAAGTTGTAACGATGCAATTTTTAATGATAAATCAACAAGCATTCTTTGCAATGGCGGGCTAATTTTCTTGATTAGAGTTATGGATGAAGGTAAGTAATTGTCTTTTTATTTGTTTAGTAATTCTAATTTGTGTTCCATGATTATGTGCTTAATGATTAATAGGCTTGTCTTTGTGCCCTTGGCAAATCTCTATTTTTATTTCTAAAAATAAAAATTAGTTTTTGACTGCTCATGCTTAGGTTTGATAGGCCATGCTTAGGATTTAGATCTTTTGATGGTTTATGCTTACTTTTGATGGGTGGTGCTTAAATTATTTTTATTCTTTTATGAGATGAAGGAAGTCTTGAGTTTTGAATTTTTATAATTAAAAAGGGATTTTAAAAGTTAAAGTTTCCAAATTAAAAACATTGATTTGTCTTTGATTTGAAGTAAAAATTGTAACAAGTTAGGGTTACTTGATAAATAATTGGTGGATGCTTATTGGATTCCTATGCTCTAATCACCTTCATTAATTGGTAGATTTCGAATTTCTAAATTAGTTGCTTATTTTTATATCTAAAGACTCAAAACTTTTCTTAATTGTTAGTTAATTAGTTTTCTTAATTTAAAAGTTTCTTTAATTAGCTCCCTGTGGGTTCGATCCACTCTTGCCATTGTCTCATCTAGACACCCGTGCACTTGCGGTATTTTATGATTGATAAAGATCAAATCAACAGATCTATATATGGTTCTCTTATCCAAATCTACCATTGGAAAGAAAAAGGAGATAACCCTACAATATAGATCTACTTCTAATGATTTTAGGAGAGGGTTACCTTAGATAAGAAAGTTGAGCGAAGAATGATTGTATCCTCTGATCTTGATTCTGATGGCTGGATCCTAAAGTTGCAGAGGCTTGGGAAGTTGAAAGAGGAAGAAGACGAAAAGTAAAGGAAGAGTTGCAGAGATAAATGGGAAGGGATAAGTCGTGTGGTTATTAAAACTAGGGATTAGGTTAAAAAAGGATATTCTCTGGGCTTGAGTCATTGGGTCAAACTGCGCGTCAGGTCATCTATCAGTTAAACTAACTCACCGATCCATACATCTAATCTAACGTGTGCCCCACTTAATCATACCCACATAAATAACTAGAACACATTTAATCAAAATAATAGTAATATTCTAATTAAAATATAATAAAATATTATAAGCGGGACTGGGATCTTATAGGGATCAGGTATGATCGTATTTACTATTTATTTTGTCACATGTAATGTTATCTATACATGCCTATTTGCTTTAGCTTCATAAGCGTAACCCACTTCTTGGTGCTTGTAGGTGACTAGCCTTGATATGCATGGGCTTGGCGGTTGATCCGACACCGCAGGGTGATAGAAAGAGATGCAGTGGATGCATAATTGGTTTTCTTTTTCTTTTTTTTTTTGTCCGCCATGTTTGGTCTAGACTTGTATTAGCTTAATTGAAAATATTGTTTTAATTCTGTAAGCAAAAAAAATTTTAGAACTCTTGCCCACATGAGATTTATATTTGCCTACTTTGTTCGACTTATTACATCATTTTGGCACTTCCACTCACGTCCCGGGGTTTGAGGTGCCCGGATCTTGGTTTGTTAAATATTACACTAAGTTACAAGTAATACTTATTCAAGTCAGGTCAATCTTTCGGTTTAGTGCCACTTAATCCAACCCCAGGCCATATATTAAATTGGCCCATTATATAACTTCAAGCCCAACTCAAAGTGGGTTGTTCTGGCCCATGAGAACCTCCAAAATCAAAGGCCATGAAATAAACTATCATAGCAATATATATATATATATATGGGAGATGCTCTTATGAGAGATATCTCTCACCTTATATGAGAGATAGGGGTGGGGGCCCACACACACACACACACATATATATTGCTTTGTTGGGTGACTGCTTAGGACTGATGCCATAGATAAGTAGAGTTATATCACGGAAGCTAAGGAGAGTGATTGTAGGAAGTACTTTTATCTAGGTCATGTTTGGGTAACGTCCTTGGAGAGGAATCCACTATGGTTTTCCCCGATTTCGAGGAAAAATTGAGGAAAACCCAGGTTTGGGTGAAGAGTGGAAATGTGAGAGAGGGTTTTCCAAATCCTTCCAGCCAATAAAAAAAATCCTCTATTCCACTGATTCCTATGTCTCCACCTCCCTGTCAAAATTTGCAAATCTAGAGAAGCGAAGAAGCACCTGAAATGGTGATGCTACAGTATCTCCTTACGTCTCTCTTTGCGAGATCAGGTTTTTCATTTTTTTTAATTTGTGGGACCCACAAGAAAGATCCAAACTGATAATAATGTTCAGAAGGCCCAGTACAACTAGAAGACCAAATATCATCCATTGATTCATCACGAATTTTGAGATATTTGCAAAAATGTCCAAATAAATAAATGCCCATTTCTGGAATTCTAGGGTCCATTTGTACAATCTGAACCATTGAGACTCTTTAAATGGCCAGTTACGGTTATAAGGTCAATTTTAGCTGTCTGATTCATTATGGATCATGAGAAAATGGAGCAAAACTGAGGTTGTTCATCGGGTGCTTTTACCGGTCCTTTTTTCCAATTTGTGGTTTTTGTGGGTCACTGATCAATGATCTAAACCATTACTCCTTCGAAAAAGGCCTGAAACGGTCGTGGGTCAAATATTAGTTGCACATTCAACTGATATTTTGAGATATTTGCAAAAAAAGTCTAGCACCTAAAAACTTGACTTTTTTTTGTGGGACCCATTTGCAAAATCAGAACCATCAATCATCTTTAGGTTTCCAAATAAGGCCAGCTTGTCAAATTTTAGGGCTTGATTCATCACTGATTGTGAGGAATTTTTGAAAAGGTTGTGATCCTTGGATGTAGTGATTCCTCCCCTTAGAAGTCTTAGGTGCTTCTCAAGCATGGAATGAAGTGATTCCTCCTTCTCTCATAAATCCTTAGAGAGGATAGCATGGTTCCTTGGGAATGGAAGAGTCCTTTGTTTACCAAATGTAGGGTTGTTCATGGGCCTGGCCAGGCTAAGGAAGATCCAGGCTCGGCCCGACTTCAGAACTCTTGGACCAAGCCATATCCAATCCGGGTTTGGCCATAACTGACTGGCTCTAGCCCGGCCCAACTGAAGCATATTAAGCCCTAGCCCGGCCCGAGTAAACATAATAACAAAAAAAAGGTCCCTTGTCTTTGTCAAGAGCCTTATCTTAACTAGTTTGGGTTTTTATCCCTTAATGAGATGTCATGTGTTAAATTCCCACCTCCCTCTCTTTTCTCATGATTACTTTTACAGTCGAGCCGGGCTTGGGCTTTCTACCAGTCAATCCAAGCCCAACCCGAGTACTAAGATTTATGGCCCAAGCTAGCCCAAAGCGGGCTGGGCCGGATTCGAGCGTGGGCTAGCCCGGTCCATGGACCCCAAACCAAATGTGCCCTTAAGTAGTCCAAAACCTTTACGCTTGAGAAATTCTGAGTTAAATAAGTGGAACTCCACAGTGAGGCCTAGCTATTAAAATCTGAACCATCTAGAATAAGCTTCCTCCAGTTATATGGGCAATGAGAATGGCATAAAACATGAGTTCTCTACCCCTAAAACTCCTCATTAAAATGGAGTTGTTGATAGAAAGAACCAGGTTGTGCAGGAAATGGCCCGTATTATGCTTTATAGTAAGAATGTTCCACAAAGGTTTTGGGCTAAAGCAGTAAACACCGCTGTCTATGTAATCAACCGTGTCTACATCAGGCCCGGAACAAAGAATACTCCGTATGGAAGGGAACCTAATGTAAAATACTTCAGAACTTTCGGAAGTAAGTGTCACATCTTAGAAGACCGAGAGCATCTAGGAAAGTTTGGCTCCCGAAGTGATAAGGGAATTTTTCTTGGGTATTCTCACAATAGCAAAGCATACCGAGTATTTAATTTGAGAAATTCTACTATCATGGAATCCATCAATGTAATAGTGGATGATGTTGGATCATCTCATTTTTCTGATGATGACTATGAACTCACATTTGCTCCTATTTTCTCTCACCAGGAAAAACCAAAGGAAAACAAAGTGGAGGAGCAACAAGACAAGGAGCCAGAAGAACCAAAAACACCAACTCGAGAAATTGTTGTTCTCGATACAGGCTCAGATCAGGAAGCCGACAAGTCTCGATCAATCTTGAAGCCTTCTGCTATGGGTACACCAAATCATCCACTTTCTCAAGGCAAATCCGTGCATCCAATATCACAAAAAGGGCAGGTAATCAAAGATCACCCACTTGACAAAGCCATTGCTGATGTGAAAGCTCCCATGAAAACCCAGAAATAGGTACAAGACGAGGTAAACTTTTTGTGTTATGTTTCCTCTTTTGAACCTAAAAACATTAATGGAGCTCTTATTGATGACTCCTGGATAAATGCCATGCATGAGGAGTTAGAAAAATTTGAGCGAAATAGTGTTTGGGAACTTGTACCTAGGCCTTGTAAAACCAATGTCATCGGAACAAAGTGGATTTTCAAAAATAAAACCGATGCACTTGGTTAAGTCATTAGAAATAAGGTCAGATTAGTTGCCCAGGGCTACACTCAAGTGAAGGGAATTGACTTTGATGAAACTTTTGCCCCTATTGCTCGACTTGAATTCATTCGCATCCTATTAGCAATTGCTTGCACTTTGAAATTAAATTGTACCAAAAGGATGTCAAGAGCACGTTGGCTATCTGTCGCGACCCCGGACCGGGCCCCCACGAAGGAACCGATCCGGGATCGGGACTAAATGATGATCCACATTACATCTGTTTGAGTGATAACATACATACATTTAATTTCCCACAGGTGTCCGCGGTGAGGATATCACAACCATAAATGAACATTTCTATAAAGTGCAGAAGCATGTAGCAAATCAAATAGTCAGACTATCCTTAGTCATGAAGACAATAACATCAAGTATCATTACTGTATCAGAATGAGCAATGACCAATAAAATGTTTCCCAAAAGTAGTTCAAGTTTTAACAAAAGATCATTTAATTACATTTCCCAAAATTAGAGGCCAACAAAGGCCAATATAAACAAAACAATAACCCAATGAATGGTTAAATAGTTCCCCTCAAAATGTTACGCCTCTCTTAGCAACCCGATGTCTACATGACATCGTCAGCGGGCCACTCGATTAGAGGTTGCGGCTCACCTACTGCCTCCTCTGGCTCCTCCTCAAGGAAACCGGCAACGGGACCTGAGTACCAAAGCAATTGGGTCAGACACGACGGTCTGGCAAGAGAATGAGAAGATACAACAACATATAATAATAAAGGGAATACCTTGAAAAGCATAGAATTCTGTTTAAACAAGAACTCTCATAGAATAGATAAATCACTTGTTAGAAAACAGGTAAATAAGGTAAAACCATATAAGGTAACCAAGGAATCGGGAACTAACAAGATGGCAATCACATAAAGCTAAGTCCTCTGTCACTAAAGTGACAACAGTATAACGGGACGTTGATCTCAGTCACTCAAGGTGAGGAGATTCAACGCAAATTATATATACAATATAAATATACGGGACGGGACCACGGTAGCTAACCGGGTATCGGGACGGGACCACGGTAATAGACCGGGTATCGGGATCCAAACTGCAGCTGGCGGGATGGGAGAGGGATCTCCAAGTCGGTGGATCAAACCGACAAGGTATCCAAGCTTAGTGATGCCGACTCATAGGTCAAATAACAAATCGGGACATATGCAAGTAAATCAAGTACAATAATAGAAGAGTAAGACGGGGGTGCTCAAGGGCACACTGTCATTTCATGTCGGGCAATACATTTCGGGACAAATAACTGTTACTAGTGTAACTATCATGCTTTCGGGAAAACAAATCATATAATACAAATCTTGGAATGAAGTGAAACAATGAACTATAACAATTTCGGTTAAAATACTGGTTTCAAGATTTGTTTAAGGTGAATAGGGGTCCCGTATGTCGATTGTAATGATAACTTGGTACTCCTTGAGTTTGAAGACATTCCGGGCTCCTTATACACTTTGAATTTTCAAAACTTCGAATGACATCTTCGTGATATGGTTTCTTTCTCGAATGACCTCATACAATGCCTAGTGAATCTCCTTTGACCGACAAAGCTCAGCGCTCGAGCGAACCGGAGAGTTCGCTCGAGCGAGGAGCTTTCCGAAACCTGGAAAATTTCGGTCAGCTGGCGGTTAGCCGCCGCTGGGATGGGCGGCTAGCCGCTGGCTGACAGCACAGCTGACCGCGGCGGGCTGCCAAAATGCAGCTTACTGGAAAGCTAACCGCCAAGGTGTGGTTAGCTGGCGGTTACCCGCCGATGGGTTCGGCGGTTAGCCGCTGGCTAACCGTGGAGCTGACCGAGTTTTCAGGTGAAGAAGTGTGCTCTCTGGAAAAGCAACCGTGACATTTCGGCTAGCTGGCGGTTAGCCGCCAGTCACCAGGCGGCTAGCCGCCGGGTGACCGCAGGCTGACCGCCAGGTGCGGGAATCACCCACTGTGTTCAGATTTTAGCCCTTTCTCCTCCTCAAAACCATTCTCCCCACTTCCACTTGGTCCCTGCAATAAAATTGAGCTAAGAGCTCCTCCATTGCCTCTATCTACACTTCTTCAAAACCCCATTATGTGTTCACTCCATCACTTCTTCCATCCACATCCCATTCCATACAAAGGAAGAAGGAAACCATTTCACAATAGAGTACATTTAGTACAAACAAGAAGAGAATTAAATGACATTCACCAATACACTTATAAGTCATAAATGCACTACCAAACTCTAGCATGGACATTTATTTCAAACCAGTGCAATAAATAGGCATGAGTGGAAAATACCAAAATCCTTGAAAGCTTATAAAAATCAAAACATCCACTTGCCTTGGGTCTTCTAACAATGAAATCAAGCTCTAATACTCTTCCAAGCAAGGAATCCAAACTATGAGCAAAACCCCAAACAAACAACCCTAAAATGGTCAAACAATGAAATAACAAGGAAACCTTACAATAATGGAAATGAAGCTTCTCTAAGGCTAGAAGAATACCAATCTAGAGGAAGGAAAGGATTACTTACTTGTAAGGTTTTCTAATGGCAAGAGTAAACTCAATGAAGATCTTGGAATGGAGGGTTTTCTTCACAAATGGAATCAATAGAGAGCTATGGAGCTGAGGAAGAGAATGACAACCTCCATTTTGATATTGGTGCAAGATTGATGTGGATTGGAGATGGGGAGAGCAAGAAGAAGAAGAAAAGTTGCTAAAAGCAAACCCTAGGTTCTGTTTGTGCCGGAAAAAGGGAATGGGAAGAGAAAGGTTTCCTTATAAACAAGTGGGGAGTGAGCTCCACCACTAGAAATCTAATTGGGCTGAAATCATCTCTTTCGGGACCTCGGATGAATTCGATGAAGAAGGAAGAAATGGTCGTCGAAATATCTAGTTTCCGAAAAGTATATGTTTCGCGGGTTTCGGGAATATCAAGTTTTAGGTACAGATTTAGTGTAAAAAGACTGTTTTGCCCTCAAGGCTATGAAATCGGGTTTCGGGATCTCAAATGGACACGGGATCAACATGAAAGTTAAATGAAATAACAATACCAATAAAACGGGATTAAAACCATGAATGCAAAAATCTCCGATAAATCCCCAAACATGTGCAATGTCATGAAAAGGAACCCCCAAAGGGCCCTACTAGTTACCAAAGCATTCAAAGTAGCCCAAAACTAGAATCAAAGCTATTCCAAGCCCAACTTAGCCAAAATCACTAATCAAGCTTAGCACTAACACGCAACTTAATTAGCACTAATCGGGTTCACTCGGGTCGGGGTCTTACACTATCTCAATGAGGAAGTGTATGTTCAACAGTCAAAGGGTTTCTAGGACCCTCACTATCCAGACCATGGTTTGAAGAAAGCCCCTCGAGCGTGGTATGAAAGGCTGACTACCTTTTTTCTTGAGAATGCTTTTAAAAGGGGAAGTGTCGATAAAACATTGTTTATAAAAAGAGAGAAGAAGAATATTCTGATTGCTCAAGTGTATGTAGATGATATCGTGTTTGGATCTACATCTAAGACTATGTCTAAGTCTTTTGCTTCTTTCATGTCAACGGAATTCGAAATGAGCATGGTAGGAGAACTCTCATTCTTCTTAGGGCTTCAAATAAAACAATGTGAGAATGAGATATTTATCTCTCACACAAAGTTTGCCCGTAATCTTTTGAAGAAATTTGGAATGAACACTTCAAAACATTCCAACACTCCAATGAGAACCTCTGTCAAGCTAAGTCTAGATCCTTCAGGCAAAGATTTTGATGAAAAGATTGTATCGTAGCATGACCGGTAATTTATTGTACTTAACTGCAAGCGGACCTAGCATTGCCTTTAGTGTATGTGTTTGTGCCAGATACCAGTCAAGACCCAAAGTCACATGTTCATGCTGTAAAGAGAATTATGAAATATGTGAGTGGCACCACAGACTTTGGGATATGACTTTCAAGAGATACCAACATGAATCTAGTTGGTTATTTAGATGCTGACTGGACAGAATGCATTGATGACAGAAAAAGCACATCTGATGGATCTTTTTCTATTGGCAACAATCTAGTGGCATGGCACAGTAAGAGACATTCATCAACTTCACTCTTCACGGCTGAAGTAGAAAACATAGCCGCTAGAAGCTATTGCACTCAATTATAGTGGATGAAGCAAATGCTTTCTGGCTATGGTATCGATAAGAAGAAAATGGTGGTTTATTATGGTAACAAGAGCGCAATTGACATATCAAAAAATCAAGTACAACACTCCAGGACTAAGCATATAGGCATTAGACACCACTTCATAAGAGACTTGGTTGAAGAGAAGATCCTTTGCTTGGAACATATTGCTATGGAAAACCAATTAGCTGACATCTTCACCAAACCCTTGGATCCCACTAGGTTTGATTCTCTTTGAAAGTCCCTAGGTATCTGTCCTTACACTTGATTCCTTTCAATTTTTTTATACACATGCACACTCAGTCATGGATCATTATTTGATTTCTCGGCATGTGATTCACTTAAGTATGCAAATTTGTAGATCTATATTTTTCTGCACACAAAAATTCATTGTTTGATGGTCATGGTGTGTTTGCATAATTTCGGAAAAATGGGGAAGAAAGAATAATCAATCGGCCCTGGTATGGATTTGAGGTGAGTTTGTGATGATGTCGTTCGGCAGAATATGGGGGTAAAGTCATCCAAATACCTCGTATGAACACCGAATTTGTTGTTTTGGTGTAGTTGTGATTAAATCCGTCTCATACAGGTTTAGCAACAATTATTTGGTAACAATCCCATATATATATAGAGAGAGAGAGTAGCAAGCGACGCACAAGTGCTATTATAAATTCATGCCAATTGCTGAATATTGGATTAAAAAAAAGAGTGATCTTTGAGTATAGCAAGCGATACAAATTCATGCCAAACATTAGATATTAGAATGAATGAACAATAAAATATTGGCACCAACTTTCTAAGAAGCAAATAGAAACTCACCACCATAAATCCATAGGTCACAGAAGTTTTCTTCATAATTTTTAAAAAATTTCGAAACTTGGAGGATTTTGAAAAAGCGTTAGCATTATCAAATGCTTTTGTTCTCTCTTCTGTTGTTGATGGTTGCCTTTTTGAAGCGTGGCAATTTCCCGTAGAATAAGAACATGTGACTTGGTTAACTCGCCACGCTCTGTTTTAATCTTCTCAAACTGATTGATTTTAAATGTAGGCATATGTTTCCCTGCATTATAGATACAAAGATTACCTAAACTGTTAAACATCGAGTTAGACTAAGACGTAAAAACCATTAAAAGAAGCATTTCAAAGGTGAATGAAACAGAAACACAAATTTATATATAATAAAAAAACAAATTTATATATCCATTTTTTTATCAATAACATCTTAATAGATCTCAACTTAATACAACAAAGTAGCATTAATATAGGTGAACAAATACATTAGTATTGTTCTTTTAAAATCATACAACTATATAAGACCTATCCCACAACTGAAGGTAGTTACAACAAAAGTCACTCTTAGTAATGAAAAAAAAAACACTTTTAGCAGAGGTCTTTTTTCCATTGCTATTGGTCTTTTTAGTGACGGAATATTTTTTTCCAAAGCTATAAAATTGTCGCTATTGGTTCTTAAGAGGCATAATTAATGTATCAATTGACAATCTCTCTTAAGACCAATACTTCTTTTCTTTTTTTGGGTGGGTGGGGGCCGGGTGGGTGTGGGGCTGTGCAACAGTACACCCTCCTCCACAAATGTTTTTTCTTTTAATACTTGTTTAGGATAAATACAAGCAATCACTGCATATATAAAAGTGTACAAAATAATATAAGTACATTCAAATTAACTACCTAAAATAGCTTCTTTTACTTACTTTGAGTTGTACCAGCTTCATTACACAATGAAGTTTGTCGTGAAAGAACATTAATGACATTCTGAGAGTTCTTCTTGTCAATCTCATCTAATTTATACTGAGAGTACTTGCCGAATCTGGTAATGCACCCTTCTTCTTACCACTGCGGAAGTTGAATTCTTGACTAGTGTAACAAGTAGTTATTATCTCTATTTCACATGTAGTTTTATAAAAAATTTGCACAGTAAATTGCCCATCACCATCATATGTGAAAAGTAAAAGGTAGTAAGCTTTCAAGGAGTGATCTTCTGCAAATTTCTTCCAGCCATCCTACAGATATGTATCTTTACCCCCTTATATTTAATTGAACATACCAAATGCGGCCATCATGACACTTTAGTTGGGTTCCTTGGGATGGATCGATTATATTGTGCTTCACGAAGGCTGGTAGTAATCGCTACAATACATAGAAATAACATAAGCTGAATCATAGAACCAAGTACAAGATAGAAAGGGCAGCAAAGGGCAGTGAGCTTAATCTCTGATGAACAATGATAAATTAGAACTAGAAAACTAGAATCACTGTGAACAGAGCAACACCAAGTGCTATTAATTTTCATCATATAACATATTATCCCTTCCTTTCGTTATCAGCAAAATAAAATGCTAAAAGTAAAATTACCCAATGGGAGTTTGAAAATAAAAATAGAAAATAAAGTTTCTTGAGGACATTGCCACATTCTCTTAAAAAGAAAGTTAGGAAAACTTTCAATTCTTTAACCAAACTTGTAATTTTTTTTTAATGTTAGTGGCTACGTACATCTAATGGAAGTTTTAAACTTGCATCAATAAAAAATAATAGGTGACAAACAAATCAACAAATAGCCTCTGGGGAAAATTTCCAAATTATAATTAAACGAGAACACACTTTTGTCCTTTTTCTAGAAACAAACCTCCTTGTGTCCTTACACATTACTTCCAGAATATAAGAACCATAAGATGATGCTAATTTATGCAATTTTTGCTCTTGAGAAGTCCATCTCAGGATGCTGCAAAAACAAAATTGGTATATCAGATATTCTGCAGCATATAGGTTCACGAGACAAACAAAACATAAAAACATACACAAAAAATTGGATTTCCTAAAAAACGACTCCATATCCAATCCAAGCACCAAAACGCCAATAATTAGGGAAGTTACCTCAGCCATGAACTTCTTAAGCATCTCTTGCATTTGCATCTCATCACTGGTTAGAAGACCCATGGACTTTTGTCGCTGGTCATACTGCAAGCCCATCATGGGTGTTCAATTACACAAAACACATGCAACACATAAAGTTAAACCCGACTACATTATCATGACACGGCATAAATACAGCAAAATGCTGAGAATAAATCTAGGCAAGCCTATCCACAATCCATAATAAATCGAAGTTTCCCCAAAATTTATTGAAGTATTGGCCAAAATCATACACGAATCTTCATGGGTTTTTCCATTCAGCGATTATAGAAATCAATTCGAGCAAGAATAAATAAAAACCAATGTAATTGAGGAGGGGAATCCATCAAAAAAGAAAGGGGCTAATGGAGAAGAAATTCTACCTTTCTCTGCAAAATGTGAGGTGGTTTGAAAATTTCTGTCATTCCAACTGTACCCACATCTTCTCGGTAAGAAAACTTTTCTGCATAACCCAGAGACATGGCCTTTTTTTTTTTGCAAAATCCTCCAACGACCTCTCTTCTCTTCTTCCAAGAGGGAGAGGGAGAGAACGAGGATCGCATGCAGAGGGAGAGGGAGAGAGCAGGGAGCACATGTAGAGGGAGAGGACAAGGAGAGGGAGAAAGAGAGAAAAAAGGGAGGGAGATGAAAAATGGGGAAGAAAGAAGAATCATTCGGCCCTGATAGTGATTTGAGGGTGATTTTTGTGACGATGTCGTTCGGAAACTTTAGGGGTAAAGTGGTCCAAAACTTGTGTACGAACACCAAATATGGTATTTTGGTGTATTTCTAACTAAATTGGGCTAATACAGGTTTAACAACATTTATTTGGTAAAATTCCCAAAAAATGAATCCAAGTAAATATTGCTCACTAAAGAAAGGTAGTGAAACAAAGCTGTGCAGCAGCAGTGGGGAGACTGGCAATAAAGACGGAACTTAAAGAGGAATGACAATGGGCCTAGCTTGGTACACGTCAGCCTAACCCCAACCTGACTGGTACATGTCCCCACCTTGTACCCAACCTGACCCATGAGGGGTTTATAGACTGTGAAGCCAAACTTCCCCCCGACAGACACACGAGTCGGGTTTGAGACGGGATTTTATTATTTTAAAAGAGAAAAGAAGATTCATAATTACTTCTTGCTTAGCTAATGAATTAAAGATGCACCATAACATACTACACAGTTTATAAGTGTGCACTTCTACTTGTGTTACAAAGGTTGTTATTAAATTAGTTTTATGCATGAACTCTCAGCAATATGTGAACTAATCACTGCAGGGGCCAGGCTACCAAAACCCACCTGCCCTAAACCCGAGTCAGGTCAAAACTTAGAAATCTATACCCTCTCAGAACTTAAAAACCCACCACCGAATTCACCCAATAGGAGTTTGATGGGGTGGGTCACCCGTTTAACTCGACCCGTTACCCTCCTTTCAGATATACTGCTTATACAGCCTCATAGTCATATATTGTACTGCAAAGGCATGGTGATCCCACCAAGAAAGCAGAAGAGGACCTTAGGAAACTCTAAAAGGCAGAGACAAAATAAATCCACAGCCCCTTAGGAGATTCTAATCCATCTTATGTGTTCTTCCTATATGGGCTATAGTCCTTTTGAAATTGTTTTAAAAGGAATTTTATATAAGTGAAATCAAGAAAGAAAACGACAAAGACATGGCAAGGGCTAATAACCAGTTTGGGAAATCAACAGCCCACTCAACATCATGATCACTAGAGCAACCTATCTGTTAGACCCCGACCCCGCCTTAGTAGGTTTAGTGCCTAATTAATTTTGATTAGGTGCCTAATATTTATTTTGGATGATTTTGTGGTGGATTTTGGTAGATTAGTAGGGTTTTGACCAAGTTAAATAGAATTATGACCTTTTGATTAATTTTTGAGTAGTGCTTGTGTGTATATTTTTCTGGGCTCTCATATGCATTACATCAAGCATCTTCCCTACATTAATTCCATATTGAACTCAACCTAATTGGACCCAACCCAACTCATTCTAACCCCATTCCTCACTCAAGAGCCATTTTTTTAGAATTCCTTCATTAAGAAGCCTTTTTTCCAAACTTTTCCTTAAGTCATTGGACTTGCATGCAAAGGGAACAAAAAATGCCCCTTATAAGCCATTTCCACCGTTCCACTCCCCACTTTATCTAATTGTTCCTGCAAAGGGAACTTCTTTTTCCCTTTCCCATTCTCCATTCCCTCCTTTGCCATCTCAAATCACAAGAAGCTCATGCATGTGGATTATGGGGGACTCCATCTTCTCCCTCAAGTTCTTCTCCATCTCTACAATCAATCTTATTCCCCAAATCATCTTCACCTCAATCCTCCATTTCTCAAAGTGTCTCACTCAATCATTTAGCTTGCTATCAAACTAGAAAAGAGGGATGCATGTTCACTTGAAGAGCTGATTCTTCATCTCCATCACCTTACCCATCTTTTCATAGCTTTGGGTTGAAAAAAATTCCTTCTTACAAGTCTTCATGGCTGCCATAGGCGAGACCTCAAGCTTCATTCATCATTATCTTCTCTATACATATTTCTTTAGTAAGCTTTCTTCCTTCTAAGGTGTTATATAACTTAGTAATGTTGGTTGGAAGTCAATTACAATGCATGCATACTGATTTCATCTCATGCATTGCATGCACCATTGTAGGAGTTCCTTATGAGCTAGCATTTTGGGCATTTTGGCCAAATTGAGTCCAAGAAAGGATTAGAGTGGAAAGGCACCAAATTGAGGCAAGTAATGAGCAATTAAACTTATGCATGTTAATTATTCATTGATTGATTATATGACTTCTTTATTGTAAATTCAGCCTGTGTAATTGATTAGTTTGAAATGTAAAATGGGTTTTTATTTGATGTGCTAATGGAAGTTGAATGGGAAGTGAGATGATGGAATGGATTTTATATAAAGAGCATTGGAGGCTCAAACCATGGTTAAAATGGTCTTTGGAAAGACTTGGAAATAAGTAGAAAAGGTTGGGAAAAAAGGGAGTCGAGAAGCAATGCAAAACAGAACTTTACAGGTTCTATCCGGAAAAATCTGCACTTGAACGCTCGAACCTTCCTTTTGAGAGTTCGATCTGTTGGCTTCTCTGATTTTTGTCCTAAAACAACCTGCACTTAAACGTTCGAACCCTCCTTTTGCGAGTTCGAACTCTTGGCAAACAGTTAATTGAATTTCGCCAGATTTTCCAACTGCCATAATTCCTTATCCATATGTCGGATTCTGAAGTTCCACATATCATTGGAAAGCTGTTGGAATGTAGAATCTAATGGTCTACATAACCTCATGATTAGAGGTTGGGAGAGGAAGTAAAAATGTGGATCAATGAACCATGCCTATCTCTTTTGGGAAAAGAGACTTTAGACATAGTTGGACCTCTAGATTAGAACCCATGGATCGTAATCAATCCCTGAGGATGATTGTGAAACAAACACTAAGCCAATAAGGTTCTTAGGGTGTGAAAGGATTGACCTTATAGGTCCCTAGACATGGAAACCATAACTGATTAACTCGATCTGATGGAAATTATACACATGAGAAATCTTGGGCAAAGATCATCTCATGTGCCTATCCATTTGTCTAGCACTTCACCATGGGTGTTGGTTTAGGGATTTCGGTGTATCACACACACACACACACACACACACACAAAGTGACACCAACAAATTTTAGAATGTGAAAGTCCACGAGGATCCGAACCCTAGAGGGGGGGGGGGGTGAATAGGGTGAGCTACTACTATGACCAATTTAAACCAATTTTAACTTCTTAATAAAAACTAGTCACATGTGATGATTAACCATACAATATGCGGAAGCTCAAATAAACAATCACCACAAAAGCAATCACCACAACACAATGTTTATAGTGGTTCGGCCAACGTGCCTACATCCACTACCGGCTTGTGTCTCCAACACCCCACCGGATTCCACTACGTATGCTTTTTACTAGGCTAAGCAATAACCCTTACAATATGCTTTTCTTAGGCTTAGCAATAACCTTACAATGTTGTTTTTCTAAGGCTCAACAACAACCTCTCAATTGTGCTTTTCTAGGCTTAGCAATAACCTTTACAAATTGCTTTTCAAAGGCTAAGCAATAACCTTACACAAAGATGATTTCTCAAAGAAGGTGTCTTCACAAAAGATCACTCTAAGAGATTACAAATTAAGCTCAATGAATTGCCTCTAAATAGGCTAATGTGAAAGTGCAATTCAAATTACAAACATACACTCAATTATGTTAAAGTGTGTGCACAAGTGTATGAATGTGTTTCTTCAATCAATATTAACAATGAAGCTCTTAAATGAATGCATGATGCATTTTAAAATCAAAGCTTATAAAATGATGATTGAAGAGAAAACTAATCACATAAAGAATTCAAACAACTTTGATGAAATGAATTAAACAAGTTGTATGAATGTTAAAATCTAAGAAAGCATGTGATTAGGATAAGAGAGTTTGCAAACTAATCTAATTTACCAAGGATGATTTAGAGTTTGCAACACATCTCTTTAAAAGCTAGAAATCATGCAAATATGCAAATACAAAGATTTAATGATGCATTGATTCTACTTTTAATGGAAATCAAAATGATAAGTAAGGTCTACCTTTTTAAATCTCAAACATTTGATTTCCAAATGGCCTTCTAGCCTTTCCAACTTCTTCCCCTTTGTTTGGCTCCAAAATGCTCTCAAGAGCTCATTTGTTCAACATTTGAGAAGTTGGAAATGAATGGACTTTATAGGCAAAAAAACAGTCCACGGGCTAGTTGTCTCGGTCGACCTAGAGGTCTCGGTCGACCGGGAAGGCATAACGGTCGGATTTTTGACCGTTGGAGGTTTCAGTTCAGAAACTGTAAAAAATACCTCCAGTTGTCTCGGTCGACCGAGACCTGTGTCTCGGTCGACCGGCAACACTGCCGGGACACCCCATTTTGCAAAAATTCAATTTTTTCCTATTTGAAGGTATATCTATGGGGGACCTTTTGGGCCACTAAATCAAGCTAAAATACATGTTTTAGAGATTCTAAAGGTTATTAAAACATGATTATAAGAAGCCTAAACAAATTTGAAAACTTTAAAACCATAGGCTAGCTTGATTTGAGAAAAACTCTTTTCAAATGAAATTGCATACAAAACTGATTCTAAAGGTGCTGAAAGTATGCAAACCTCAAACCTAAATACCTAACAAGATTTTCCAAATGTAGTGCACAAGGAAATAGGTTTTCAAAAAGAGTTTGGGTTCTAAAACCAATGCATCCAAGTTTAAAACCAAAACATGCATAAAACAAAAGCTTTTCCAAATCTTAAAAGCTATGCATGTAAAAAACTAGATTTCAAGGTTTTCTAACACAATGCTAGTGTGTGCATTCAAATGGTGCTAAAGTGCAAATGCATCCATCAAATTGCAAAAACAAAAGACCTAACAATCTCCCCCTTTGCAATTTGATGGCAACTTACTCATCAATGAAATTACACACTTAGTCTTCAGCTCCCCCTTAGCTGGACATGTCTTGAAATCTTCTTGGATGCTCCTTCTCTTAGCTTGGGCTCTTGGGCTCTTTTCTTCAATCTTCTTGATGCTTGGTGCTTGATCATTCTTCAAGCTTTCTTATCATCTTCCTCTCTATGGCCAAGCATCTTCTTTAGCTCCAAGCTTTCTTTCTTCTATTTGCTCTCCCCCTTTGACCATGCTTCTTTCTCCCTTTGGCATCTTCACCCTTCTTGAGAACTTGTGTTCTTTCTCCCCCTTAGATGGATAGGAGATCTTCGAGTACTTGAACTCTCGAACTCTCTCCCCCTTTGATGAGTAGGAGATCTTGAACTCTCTCCCCCTTTGTCATTAAATTGCAAAGGTACCTACACACATGAGACAAGAAGAATACCTTTAGTAGCACCTGTTAACAAATGTAATCGAAAATGAAATACATAACAGGCTATCATGTATGTAAGTTAACTCTAAGGGCTCAATGGCAATCCAAGGGTCAATTTGATCAAAACTAACACTTCCTATGAAGGTTTACACTCCCCCTCAATCCATTCTCTTCTTTTGTCAAACTTTTGACAAGATTTAACTATTAGATTCAAGAAGTAGATGGTTTATCCAAGTGAGGGTCAACTTCAAGGAAAGGATTAGATTCATTTGACTATAGAGCTCATATGATCAAATTACCAAAAGAGAGCAAGGTCTAATGGGAGAAGCAATCATGGATATCAATTGAAACAAACATATCAATTGAGATTAAAGGATGTGACTATAAAATCAATCACTCTAAAATGGATTTAAGAATATTACTATTAGAAAAAAAAATCCAAATAAGAGCTATCCATGATGCAATGGGGTTTACTCAAACATAGCATCAATCAATATAACTAATGAAAATCATATGCTATGTAAGTTTTGAAATCAATTCATTCAAACAATAAATATGACTATTAATGTGCAAGAATGAATGAAATGAATTTCAAACATGAAGCCAACCTCAACTAATAACCAACCATTATTATGAACACATAAACATGGTGGTCATGAGATAAAACTCTAAGAACAAAAGAGGTGGCAATCATGAACATTATGATGCTAATGGTGTGTGACATGGAAAGATCATATTACTTATCAAGTTTAGTCCAATGCACACAAGGTCTATCACATACACAAGATAAGATATCAATTGGATATGAAATCAATGGAACATTATACCAAATGAAACCAATTGAGTATGATAACATGAGTAAAAGCAAGGATGTGATAAACTACCATCAAGCATCATAAATGCATATTCATCACTTTTAATGATATGACTATTGAGCATAGTGATGAACAAGGTAAATTGCAATGCAAAAGTATAAAGCTTTGTAATGCATGCAATTTCCAAAGTGTCTAGATCATATGAATTCAACACTAAGAAATCCATCAAACAAGAGATATAACTATGATAAACAAGAAATGGATTTCAAATAGGTTCATATGATCAAGAACACTACTATGAAGTTGAAACATGTATAAGGATGACAACAAGAGAATCTACATGAATCAACATCATAACCATCCAAAAAGAAATGACTATTAGGCATAGAGGATGGATTTAGGTTCTAGTATGGTTTCTACAAATGATACTAAGATCACAACCATACATGGAACCAATTGTCATTTGCATATAAAAAGAATGTAAATAAACAAGCAAGGATGCAAACAACATACATTTCCATTTCTAAAGATAATGCAACCAAAAGAAAAGGAAATGAGAATCATGGAACATGCTTTGATGAATCTAACTAATGAAGTTATAGAGCATTTCCAATCAAACAATTTTCAAAACAATGATTTTCCATATACAAGTATAAATTAGAAGTCCATGGAAAAACTTGAATTGAGTCAAATCATTTGTTCAAAAAGTCTTACAAATGATTCAACAACAATTGATCATGAAGAGTCTAGCTATGAAAGCTTTTAACAACACAATCAATTAATCATGTAGAAATGCAATGCAAGGCATATGAGTGCAAAAAGCAAATCAAACATGATGAATTTATAATCAAGAGATTTTGAAAACCATGACATGTAACTTAGAAAGGTGCATGAAAACAAAATCAAATGATCATAAATAAGCAATGCATTTTATGAAATGTAACTAAGAAAGAACCAAAATGCAAAGCAACATGACCAACAAAAGGATTTAACTATTAAGGAATAGGTTGGTCAAGGTGGTCAAGACCCTAAGGTTTGTCTAAGTATCTAACTTTAGGAATCCACCTAAGGTCTTGGGAGGGTTGAACTTTGAGGTCTATTTTGGGGTTCTCACCAACTTTAGGAGATTTAACTTGATAAATTTTCAATTTGAACTTATCACCATGATATTTAGATTTTACTAAATTTGGCTTAGAATGGTGATTAGTCTTTTGATGTTGGTGAGTTTGTTTCTTTGGGGATTGTTTCACTTTTCTTTTCTTCTTACTTTCTCCCTTTACTTGACTTTTGAATTTTAGATTTAACTTAGCAACTTTATTCAAAAGTTCTTTCATGGGTTGATATAAGGGAGATAGGTTGAGAAGCTTTTTGTTCTTAGATTCTTTCAAGCTTGGTTTAACTTGTTTAAGCTTTTTAGAATCTATCTTAGGAGACTCCATTTTAAAGGATTTAACTTGTTTAGTCTTTTTGGAGTTTTCCTTGATTTTTAGTGTCTTACCCTTCATAGATTTTGATTCTACCTTCTTGAGTTCAAAGATGGGTTTAGACACATAGCTTCTTTTTCTTAGTTTGCACTCAAACCTAAAATGCCCTTCATTGCCACAATAATCACATTTGGTTTTGGGCAAGAGAGAAAGAGTGCTAGAGAATGAGGACTCACCTTTCACAAAAGTGTTGGTGAATTTAGGGTCATGTGACATATTCCTATTAAATCCAAGACCCGTCCTATCTCCTTTAGATTTACCCAATCTAAATAATTTTTCAAACTTATCTTCTCCTTGGGTAAATTTGCACTCATACTTTTGTTTATAGCTTTCAAGTTGAGTGACTTTGGTTATAAGGATTGAATTTTCATTTTTGACTTTTGAAAGTTCATTTTCAATTTCCTTATATTTGTTTAGCTCTTCATAGGCAAGTTTTAACTTAGAATTAAGCTCATTAACAACATTAGATCCAAGTTCTAAAGTTTTTGAATTACTTTGTGCATTAGACAAATTTTCATTTGAAATTGTCAACTTGGATTTTAAATAGTTAATGTTTTCATCTTGTCTTTTAATTGTATCTCTTAGGTTACAATTTTCCTTTTTAAGCTCATCACAATTTATCTTAACCTCATTTATTTCATCTTGAGCATTAGATAAATTTTCCTTAGAGATAGTCAAATTAGATTCAAGATTGTTAAAGTTTTTATCTTGCCTTTGTAATTGATCTCTTAGTTTTAGATTTTCCTTATTAAGGTGATCATAGCCTATCTTTAATTCTTTTAGTTCATCTTGAATGTTAGATAGATTATCCATAGAGATCATGAACTTAGATTCTACACAATTTATTAATTCTTCTTTTTCTCTAAGTTCATCTTTTGAAGAAGCTAATTCTTTGGTTAGATTCATAGATTCTTCTCTTAAGCTCTTGTTTCTTTTATCAAGCTTTGTAGATAATGTATATAATTCATTATAGGCTTGTTGAAGCTCATCTTCATCATACTCAATTTCTTCCTCTTTTGAGTCAAAGTGATATTCATTTAATTGATGGTTTGAATCTCTAATAGAAGGAAGAGTGAGAGGTCTAGAAGAATCTACAAAGTCTAGCCTAGTGGAGTCCATTCTAATGATTTTCAAATAAGCACTACTCTAGGGTTTTAACTCTAGGTTTTTACACCTAATCAAGAGTTCCAAACACTTGATCCTAAGGGATTAGAGCACTTGGCTCTGATACCAATTGAAAGTCCACGAGGATCCGAACCCTAGAGGGGGGGGGGGGGGTGAATAGGGTGAGCTACTACTATGACCAATTTAAACCAATTTTAACTTCTTAATAAAAACTAGTCACATGTGATGATTAACCATACAATATGCGGAAGCTCAAATAAACAATCACCACAAAAGCAATCACCACAACACAATGTTTATAGTGGTTCGGCCAACGTGCCTACATCCACTACCGGCTTGTGTCTCCAACACCCCACCGGATTCCACTACGTATGCTTTTTACTAGGCTAAGCAATAACCCTTACAATATGCTTTTCTTAGGCTTAGCAATAACCTTACAATGTTGTTTTTCTAAGGCTCAACAACAACCTCTCAATTGTGCTTTTCTAGGCTTAGCAATAACCTTTACAAATTGCTTTTCAAAGGCTAAGCAATAACCTTACACAAAGATGATTTCTCAAAGAAGGTGTCTTCACAAAAGATCACTCTAAGAGATTACAAATTAAGCTCAATGAATTGCCTCTAAATAGGCTAATGTGAAAGTGCAATTCAAATTACAAACATACACTCAATTATGTTAAAGTGTGTGCACAAGTGTATGAATGTGTTTCTTCAATCAATATTAACAATGAAGCTCTTAAATGAATGCATGATGCATTTTAAAATCAAAGCTTATAAAATGATGATTGAAGAGAAAACTAATCACATAAAGAATTCAAACAACTTTGATGAAATGAATTAAACAAGTTGTATGAATGTTAAAATCTAAGAAAGCATGTGATTAGGATAAGAGAGTTTGCAAACTAATCTAATTTACCAAGGATGATTTAGAGTTTGCAACACATCTCTTTAAAAGCTAGAAATCATGCAAATATGCAAATACAAAGATTTAATGATGCATTGATTCTACTTTTAATGGAAATCAAAATGATAAGTAAGGTCTACCTTTTTAAATCTCAAACATTTGATTTCCAAATGGCCTTCTAGCCTTTCCAACTTCTTCCCCTTTGTTTGGCTCCAAAATGCTCTCAAGAGCTCATTTGTTCAACATTTGAGAAGTTGGAAATGAATGGACTTTATAGGCAAAAAAAACAGTCCACGGGCTAGTTGTCTCGGTCGACCTAGAGGTCTCGGTCGACCGGGAAGGCATAACGGTCGGATTTTTGACCGTTGGAGGTTTCAGTTCAGAAACTGTAAAAAATACCTCCAGTTGTCTCGGTCGACCGAGACCTGTGTCTCGGTCGACCGGCAACACTGCCGGGACACCCCATTTTGCAAAAATTCAATTTTTTCCTATTTGAAGGTATATCTATGGGGGACCTTTTGGGCCACTAAATCAAGCTAAAATACATGTTTTAGAGATTCTAAAGGTTATTAAAACATGATTATAAGAAGCCTAAACAAATTTGAAAACTTTAAAACCATAGGCTAGCTTGATTTGAGAAAAACTCTTTTCAAATGAAATTGCATACAAAACTGATTCTAAAGGTGCTGAAAGTATGCAAACCTCAAACCTAAATACCTAACAAGATTTTCCAAATGTAGTGCACAAGGAAATAGGTTTTCAAAAAGAGTTTGGGTTCTAAAACCAATGCATCCAAGTTTAAAACCAAAACATGCATAAAACAAAAGCTTTTCCAAATCTTAAAAGCTATGCATGTAAAAAACTAGATTTCAAGGTTTTCTAACACAATGCTAGTGTGTGCATTCAAATGGTGCTAAAGTGCAAATGCATCCATCAAATTGCAAAAACAAAAGACCTAACAGAATGTACATCGAATTACCTAAAACTATATCGAAATAGACGGTTAGAGATGGCGGGTAATTAGATTAGGATTGGCTAGTAAATATTCTCAATTCCATTAATTTATTTGCATTTTCATATTGAGATTAATTCATTATTTCCCTCGAATGTTCAAAAAAGTATTATATTACATTATTCGTATTATTCCACAAATTGTAGAACAATTGTCTTACAGATGTTACCATTCATTGATGTGTTATTTGAATGGAGTAAGTATATGATTTGATTCGATTAGAAATGATTCGAAACTATGAAATGAAAATAGGTGGATTCAATTAGAAATGACTTGATTCGTAAAGTCTTACTCCAGTTTATTATTATTCGATTCGAATGGTTTGGCACTACTTAGCTTTGACCTTTGACCTTTGATACCCGACGGGGTTACAACTTTGTTCAGTTATTTGAGACTCCTGCAGTATGTCGTCTGGAGGACCGAAACTCCATAACCGGGTAGCCAGGAGAACCTTTGGCCGTGTCACTGGTGACATCCCAACTAGATTCGCTTTCTATCGAAGAGGATGAGCAATATGTAGTAGCCAATTCGTAAAGTAAGTATTCAATTCCTAATTCGATAAAGCATGATTTATTCATAATGCACAATGTGCCCAGTTGATGAATATTTGACATCTTTTAATATTCTGTCATTAATTTGAATTCGATATAACATGTGTTGAGTCTTAATTGCTCATATATATTGCCGAATCGTTGTATTCATGGTGCTACACTTGGTGTCATAGGAATATAGGCTGCCGAAGAGACTAATTGACAGCTCTCCAAATTAGAGATTTGATTAGTAAGGTTATTGATTAACTTATCTATCGGAGAACGTACACAAGTGGTAAACATGGTTTGGGATTAGATATTTCATCTTGCACTAGATTATGGTTTGCATGTGTTTAATTACGATTGCATTCGTATTAGAATCATGTTTCCATTTAAGATAAAGCATCTAGTAGTTTCTATCATTAGAGTACTTTTGTACAATGCATTATGGGATTTATATTATTAGTCTTGATTAATGATTTTGTAAGTTGAATTATGGGAATTTAATGGACCGCTCAAGCTTTGATATTGATACTGTATATGCTTCTGCAATTAAATATTCATTGACAGGTTACAATGCGTAATCCTCAAATGTGGAATTTTCTCCTTCGTGAATTCGGCCTTGGTCCGGACCAGATACAAGTTCACGGGAGTACGCGTGTCACACCTTGGGAACCACCCTAATCAGGGGATTCTTGGATCCGGGATGTGACACTATCTTATCTAATTTGTGGGCTGCCTCATTTTAAAATCTAGGCTAGAGCCCTCTTGGACTTTGAGAAAATTTTGTTGCCCTGAGCTTGATGCATGTAGGTGATTTTTCCTTCTTGAACAAGAAATCACATCACACATGGCTATCCTAATAAACATTTCCTTTTCAACATTAGAAACAGAAAAAAATAAACATAAAAGGGGGGCCAAGAATCTAATCCAAACCTTGTCTCCCACACTCCTAAGGAAACATAACTTGCAATTGCAATTCCCACGACAAACAGGGCAGGCCTCTGCAATATCATCCTCTGTTAATTGATATGGCTCAAAAGAAGTTAATAAGTCTTGATTAACCGGGCCCCTAGATTGGCCAAGTTGTACTATGATTAGAAGTAGCCTGTTATAGGTCTAGTATGATTAAGAAGTAGTGTTTGGGTGTAACAGGGTTTTGGGACTGATAATATAAATAGAGACCCAGAGTCTCTAGGATGTACACCTATATTCTGATCTATTCTGATTGCATAGTAAACTCTCTCATCTTCCCCGTGGACGTAGGCCAAAAGCCGAACCATGTAAATCTATGTTCTCTCTATGCGTGATTGTTCTTTGCTTGTAGGCCCTAGATCACAACAAACTGGTATCAGAGCGATTTGGCGTGATAGGAGGAGATCCGTTGAATCAGATTTCGAAAGGGCCGAGGAGATTCGTTGAATCCGATTTCGAAAGGGCTGTAGATTGTGCCAAGATCGAAAGATCTGTTGGTGGGTCACAGTCGAAGAATAAGAGAGACACATTCCATTGTCTCTGTTTCAAAAAGGAAAGAGAAGAAGGGGCGATCGATTTCTCCGAACTCCACTTCGCCTCGCTGTGCCGTGAACGACTAGAATCTCCATTGCTGCCACCGTTCCTGTCACTGTTCTCGTCGCCTGAGGACTGCCGCCGCTATGCTTGGAACTTGTTGAACCACTGTTGCGTGTTACCGGAGAGAAGTCAACGATTTCGTTTAGGATCTATTTCTGACTGGGCCCACCTCGCAATGAAAACCTGCAGGAGTTGCAGCTGCCGCCGCCGCTACCGTTGCGTGTCGCCGAAGTAGGAAGGTCGCCGCCACTGTCGTCGTCCCGTTGCAGTGGAAGAAGAAGAAGACCGGAAGAGGGGAAACAGTTTTGCGGTTCTGTTTTCTGAGCCAGAAAAGAAGAACGAAGAATAAGGGAGTGTTGGGTTGGGTCAAATCCAGGTCGGCCCGACCCGTTTGCAGTAAAGCCCAGACCCAGCAGTGCAGAATTCCATATGGTCAAAGGTTGTTTTGACTAAATCGAAGGCTGAAATTGTTTTTCGCAATATCTTGACAATCCGAAGTCCGATCTGAGATCCGTCTGTGTTAGGTATTTTGTGTATTGCAATATGATGGATGCATTATCATTCTATCATCATTTGATTTACACACATATGCATTGATTTAGAAAAACTTGAAATCTTAATTTATACATGCATTGTTTTTAAGATTTGTAAAAGTATTGATTTATGCATGTTTTGTTTTTAAACTTGGATGCATTTGTTTTTGAAAAGAAGTTTTAGAAATCAAGCAAGCCTATGAGTTTTAAATCTTTCAAATCTTTTTAGGCTTTTTATGTTTCATGTTTTTAAACCAATTAGTTTGATTTAAAACATATTTCCAAGCTTGATTCAATGGCCCTAAAGTTCCCTCAAGATAATACCTTGAAAAAATGCAAAATTAGGGAATTTTGGTCCCAGGCCCAAGTCGACCTGCAGTGGGCTTGGTCGACCGGCCCAACAGGGGACCCGGTCGACCGAACCCAGTGCCGGTCGACCGGGAAAGAGCCGTTGGGGCTCCTGTCAAATGGTCAGTTTTATGACCGTTGTGAAGGCAAGGTCGACCCGGGGGTCATGGGGTCTATCAGGGACTAGCCGTTGGGCTGTTTTAGCTATAAATACTAGTTCATTCCTTTGTCAAAAGTTAAGGATTAAGAGGCCCTCCTTGAGGTGTTTTGAGGCCAATCAAAGGGAAATGAACTAAGGGATGAAGGGGATCATTTGGAAAGCTAAAGCTTGGATTAATGAAGTTAAATCTCTAAGTAAGCTTTACTTTTCTTAATCATATGTTTTCATGCTTTGCTTTAATTTTTGGTAAACCTTTTGTAGCATGATAAACTATGATTTGTTGTATCCTTAACATGTTTATGTTTTGAATTGATTTATTGTTTTGGATGCATCACCTTGATTCAATCCAAGTAGTACTTAAATTGGTATATCTAAGTAGATCATGTTAATGAAAACATCTTTAAAATTATATGTAACATGATTCCTGTTGCGACCCCGGACCGGTCCCGCAGGACTGATCCGGGATCGGGACCATTAGTAGTGGATAATGATAGAAGGATCTACATCCACAATATACAATTTATTTAATTTCCCACAGGTGTCCGCGGTGAGGATATCACAACCTTGCATGAATATTTCTGTTGAGTGCGGAAGCGTGTAGCAAATCAAATAGTAGACTATCTCTAATCATGCAAGCATTAATATTAAATATCAAAACTGGATCAGAATAAGCAATGATCTATAGCAAGTTTCCCAAAAGTTGTTAAAGTTAGACAAAATATCATTTAGTTACATTCCCCAAAATTAGAGGCCAACAAAGGCCAATATTACAAAATAATAACCCAAAAGAATGGTTAAGAAGTTCTCCCCAAAATGTTACGCCTCTTGGCAACTCGATGTCTACATGACATCGTCAGCACGCCACTCAACTAGAGGTTGCAACTCACCTACTGCCTCCTCCGGCTCCTCCTCAAGGAAACCGGCAACGGGACCTGAGTACCAAAGTAAAGGATCAGACACGACGGTCTGGCAAGAGAATGAAAGGATGCAACAACATATAATAGATGAAATCTCTTGAAAAGCATAGAAATCTGTTTAAACAAGAACTCTCATAAAACAGGTAAATCATTTGCTATAAAACAAGTAAACAAGATAAAAATATATGAGGTATCCAAGGAATCGGGAATAACAAGGTGGCAATCACATAAAGCTAAGTCCTCTGTCACTAAAGTGACAACAGTATCACGGGACGTCGATCTCAGTCACGCAAGGTGAGGAGAAACAACGTATACATATATACAATATAATTATACGGGAACGGGACCACGGTAGCGAACCGGGTATCGGGACGGGACCACGGTAATAAACCGGGCATCGGGATCCAAACTGCAGCTGGCGGGACGGGAGAGGGATTTCCAAGTCGGTGGATCAAACCGACAAGGTATCCAAGCTTAGTGATGCCGACTCATAGGATAAATAACACATCGAGACATATGCAAGTAAATCGAGTACAGTAAATAAACGGGTAAAACGGGGGTGCTCAAGGGCACGCTGTCATTTCATGTCGGGCAATACATTTCGAGACAAGTCAATGCTACTATCATGCTTTCGGGAAAACAACTCATGACATGTAAATCTTGGAAATAGAGAAATATGATGAACTATACCAATTCGGGAAAGATAAATGTTTTAAGATCTATTTGAGTGAATAGGGGTCCCGTATGTCGATCATAGATATGACTTGGTACTCTTTGAGTTTGAAGACATTCCGGGCTCCTTATGCACTTTTACTATTTTTAAAACTTAACATGAGCTTATGGATAGTACTAGATGCTATGATAGAAAAATCAATACTATAAACGGTCCGTCCTAGGTATGATGTTAATTCGGAGACATCGAGCCACCTACTCAGTCATCGAAAGGAATAGAATTCGCGATAACTAAGGAAAAAGTCCTGTATTTAGATATAAAGAAGATATCGCGTCATTCCGTCCCGTTCATGATTGAATGAAGTGAACATCGATGTTACCAAACCAACCGTGAGGAGCATCGGCTCAGGACGTCCTCACATATAGTCAAGTGAGTCCAAGGAGGGTAGCCAAGGTCCCACCTAGAACCAAGAAACATAAAAAAAATCTCAAAATTCACTGGCAGACCACATCGCTCGAGCGAATCGAAGGGTTCGCTCGAGCGAACTCATCGGTCGAGCGGATATTAAAATGCGTTCGAGCGACCAAGCTGCTGGAAAACCCGTATCCTTTTCTGGACAGGTCGCTCGAACGAACTGTCATGGTCGCTCGAGCGAACTGTCCAGAAATTGAATTCCGGGCAGTTCAGTTCCTCTCTTTCTCTTCCTTCTTACAACCTTCTTTTAGCCCTTCTTACACATCAAATGAGGAGCCTATTTCTCCCTCCAAACTACAACAAATCCTCCATTTAATCAATCAAATTCTCCTCCACCAACCATACATTCAACACAAGGAGAAAGGAGAAGGGAACCATTTCACAATCTATATGTACCTTTGCAACAAAACAAGAAGACATTCATTGCCATAAACCACTACTTCTCCAAGATTATAAATGTGTCATTAATACTTATCATGAGCATTCATTTCAAATTAAAGCAATAAATGCACATTAATGGAAAATGTCCAAAAATCAATAAAAGCTTAGGAAAATCATTTATTCACTTGCCTTAGGTCTTCTAACAAAGAAATCAAGCTCTATCAAGTCTTCCAAGACAATGAATCCAAGCTACAAGGCAAAATCCCCAAATAAAACCCTAAAATGGTCAAAAAAATGAAATCACAAAGAAACCTTCCAATAATGAAGGTGAAGCTCCTATAGGGTTAGAGGAACACCAATCTAGGAGATGAAGGGGGTTACTTACTTGCAAGGTCCTCTAATGGCAATGGTGAGCTCAAAGAAGGTCTTGTGATGAATGCTTTTCTCTAGCAATGGTGTCAATGGAGAGTTAAGGTGATGAGGAAGAAGATGATGATCTCTAATCTTCTCTTGGTGCAAGCTTGAGAGTGGATTGAGTGATAAATGGCAAGAGCAAGAAGAAGATGAAGAAAACCCTAGCTCTCACCTCTTGTGCTGGAAAAATGGAAATGAAGTGAATGGGTTAATGGCTTCCCCTTTGTTAACAATGAATTGGGTCCCACTACTAAAGGAACTAAATGGGCTGAAATCATCTCTATCGGAACCTCGGATGAATTCGACGAAGAAGGAAGAAATGTTCGTCGACATATCTAGTTTCCAAAAAGTATATGTTTCGCGGGTTTCGAGAATACTGAGTTTGGGTACAGATTTGGTGTGAAATGACTGTTTTGCCCTCCAGGCCAAGAATTCGGGCTTCGGGATCTCAAACGAAAACGGGATCAACATAAAAGTTGTAGGGATCATCAAAGCGAGTAAAACGGGATTAAAATCATGAATGTAAAAACCTCCGATAAATCCTCAAACATATGCAATGTCATGAAAAGGAACCCTCAAAGGGCCCTACTAACACAAAGCCAATCAAAATCCCCAAAACTATATCAGAAGCTATTCCAAACCCATCTTAACCAAAAATCACTAATCAAGCTTAGCACTAACACGCAACTTAATTAGCACTAATCGGATTCACTCGGGTCGGGGTCTTACAATTCCTTTACTTGGTTGAATCTATGGTCATTGTTTTTCATCATAAGAAAATCACTTTCAAATCTATCTTATGTTTTGGATTCAACAACTTTACAAATCATATGTATCTTTGTTTTAAAATTTCACAACTTGCCTTTCTTTGATTGGTATATCATATTCAAGTTGAATTTATAATTACATATGATTTGTCCCCTAATTTCAATCAAATCTATTTTTATGTTTTGAGCTACATTGTTAATTTGATTGACATCCCTATGCATCACATGTTTTGTACTTAGAATTTCACAACTTGTTTAGGATACAAATGTATATCTTTTACAAGTTATTTTTAACATGTGACTTGCATTCTTTCCTCAATCATAAATGTTTTTATGAGCTAAAACTTTCAAAAGCCTTAGGCTTACATTTATGAGCTTTCATTTTAAAAATGATTGAGGACATCATGCATACACATTGTGCATTCATCTTTGCATTCATAGTGTGTGTGTGTGTGTTTGTGTGTGTGTGAAGTAGTTTTTCACTTTCATATCTGCCTAATTAAGAGGCATTGTAATGAGCTAAATTGTATCTCCATCAAGTGTATTATAGATCGACACTACTTAGAGAGATAACCAACCTTTGGTTGAAGAGGTTATTGCTTAGCTTAAGAAAAGCATAATGCAGAGGTTATTGCTTAGCCTTGAAAAGCATATTGTAAAGGTTATTGCTTAGCCTATTGAAAAGCATAAATAGTGGAAATCCGATGGGGTGTTGGATCACAAGCCGGTAGTGGATGTAGGCATTGAGGCCGAACCACTATAAATCCTTGTGTGCTGTGCTTGCTTTGTGGTGATTGTTTTTATTAAGCTTTCACATGTTGTTTGATAATCATCACTTGTTACTAGTTTAATTTAAAGAAGTTAAAATTGATTAAAATTGGTCATAATTGAAGCTCACCCTATTCACCCCCCCTCTAGGGTTCGGATCCCCGGACTTTCAATTGGTATCAGAGCGATGTTACTCCATTTTAGGGCTTAACAACCCGGAGTTGATCCTTTCTAGATTAGAACCCTAGTGTTGTGTTTTATTGCATATCTTTGTAATGATTTCTACTATGATTGAAAATGAAATTTCCCCTAATATCATTGCACCACTCTAAGACTTTTACAAGTTATATCTCCAAGAGTTGGTGAGTCCTCAAGTGAACTCTCAAGGACATCCTTTTCAAGACCTTAGGTGAATCTTCATTGGTACACATTTAGACTAACCTTAAGGCCTTGATCCTCTCTAGACCAACCTATCCTTTTTAGTTAAATCTTTTTGTTGGTCATGTTACATTTCCATTTTGTTTCTTTATAGTCACATCTCTTAAAATGCATTGTTTCTTTGTGATCATTTGATTTTGTCTTCATGAACTTTTAAGTTATATCTCATGGTTTTCAAAATCCCTTGATTGCAATATTTTCATGATGGATTTGCATTTTGTTCATATAGTTATATCGCTTGTAGTGCATATCTATTCATGATCAATTGATTGTGATTACAAAAACTTTCATAGCTAGATTTTTCATGATCAATTGATGTTGGAAAATCATTTGATGAATGTCATAATTAGATCTTTTTTGTAAATCAAATGATTTGAAGCAATTTAAGTTTTCCATTGATTTTTCAAGTTATATCTCTTGGTATGGAAAATATGTGTTCAATTTGTATGAGTGTCTATTGTCATATTTAGAATACAAATTGAAATTTTATAGTAGTACACTTCTTGTTTTTCAAAATCACTTGCTCATAATTCTATAAATGATTCTTTGTTGGAATTTCAAATATTGAAGTGATTTGAAAAACTTTGGAAAATGTTCTAAGCTTTATTGGTGGTATTTATAGAAGCATTTTCCTTGAATTTATTTCCTTGTGCTTAATTATGATTATATCATTTGGAAGGAAATAATTTTTACGAACAATTTGCATCTTTGCTCATTTAGTTACATTCTTTTTTTGAAAATTGATTTTGTTATCTTACATTGCATGGTTGGATATGGTTTCATTGATTTGCATGTTTGTGCCTAACTTGGTATATATTTTCATTAATGCAAATTGATGATTGTGTATGTGCTTTATAGTAAAATCTTATATTTGAGCTTTTTAAGTACATATGTGATTTAATGTGCTAAGTTCATTTGGTATAAACCTCATATCCTTTCTCCATTGCATTGTAAGCTTAGTACATTTGCTTGGAATGGAGATGTTGCATGATAGATTAATGGATCATTTTAGATGAATTGGATTTAAACCATTGTTCTTAATAGGTATATCCATATATGTGATCCATCTTCATCTTTATGCGATCCATGATGTCCCTCTAACTCCATACCTTCTTATGCTTGCTTAGTTATATTCTTTATTGATGATATGGTATGAGTTAGATCTTGAGTGTTGATTGATCCTCTCTATACAAATGTCAAATCGTTCTATGTATGGTTGTGATCTTAGTTATGTTTGTAGAAACCATACTAGAACTCAAATCCATCCTCTATGCCTTCTAGTCATTTCTTTTTGGATGGTTATGATGTTGATTCATGTATATTCTCTAAGTGATTTCATCCTTATACATGTTTCAACTTCATAGTAGTGATCTTGATCATATGAAACCCTTTGAAATCCATTCCTCGTATTTCTATATGTTTGATGGATATCTTAGATGTTGAATTCATATGATTTTGACACTTTGAAAATTGCATGCATTACAAAGTTATATCCTTTTGCATTGCAATTTGCCTTGTTCATCACTATTGTCACGCCCCCGAACCGAAACCTCGGGGGCGGGAGATGGGATTAAGGATAAATGTATTTTTTTCTCCCAAGATCCGCGTGTGTGAAGACAACACATTCTGAATATTTTGCGGAAGCATTTGTGGCGCTGCGACCCGAAGTCCGTGGCCATCGGATTCCGCGTCGCACTCAACCTTTAGCCCATAGCTAGCATATCAAGTATCATCTCAGACTGGAGTAAACATCACAATAAATCACAGAGCTGACAGTAACAGGATATTACATTCCCGAATATGTTCAAGTTACAATTATCAATGTACATTAATTAAGAATCCCAAGAAAAAGGCTAATAAAAGCCATACAACAATAAGCTATAAACTACTACCCAAATGTGACGTAGCTCCGATGTCAGACTCAATGTCTACATGACATAGCCGACAAAACAACCTGCAAGGCATGGCTCCAAAGCCAACAAAACACTCAACTCGGGGCAAATAACTCTGAACCTGAGTACCAAAAGTAGTGGGTCAGACACGACGGTCTGGCAGGTGGATGAAAAGATCACAATTATACTAAAGAATAAAACATATAATAAATCATGCTAATCGATCAAGTACTGCATATAATTAAACGGGTGCAAAGTCGGGAATCTCGGGAAAAACTTGTATTCATTTCAAGCACGGGTAAAGCATGAACATCTAATAAAACAAGTGTTCATTTACATCATCTATAATCATAGATATTTGACAATCGGGTATTCGTCTAAAACATGTATAAATATAGTGGTTTGACAAAACAAACGTTCATTTGAAACTTAAGTAAAACACAAGTATACAACAAATCAGGTATCCATAACAGTCTAGCAAAACCAATGTCCATTTGAAACCTATGTAGAAATACGGATATTTAATAAATCGGTTATCATGTAAAATAGGTATAAACATAGGAATCTGGCAAAACAAGTGTCATTTGAAACCTATTTCAAAGCATGGGTATTTAACAATTCGGGTATTCATTTAAAAACAGGTATAAACGTAGGGATCTTGCAAACAAATGTCATCTGAAACATATTTCAAAGCATGGATATTTAGAAATCGGGTAATCATTTAAAGCATGTATGAACATGGGAATCTCACAAGTCAAATGTCATTTAAAACAAAGCACGGATATTTAACAATTCGGGTATTCCTTTAAAACATGTGAAATCATATAAATCTAGCAAAATCATTTATCGTTTGAAACATATGTAAAAGCACGGGTATTCGCCCAACCGGCATTCCTGTAAAACATGTACGTGTGCAAAGGACATAAAACAATATAATAGTGACTGGATTTACAATAGAGAGCATTAACACTTATCTAAATAACAACTTTCATAAAAGCAATGAATCATTTAACTGAAAACAAGTAAGCAATATAAACCATATCGGGTGTCCAAGGAATCGGGAACTGGCAAGATGGCAATCACAAGAAGCTAAGTCCTCTATCACCGAAGTGACAAGAGCGGGACGTTGGTCTCAGTCACACAAGGTGAGGAGACTCAACGTAAATCATATATACAATAATAAATATACGGGAACGGGAACGGGACCACGGTAGCGAACCGGGTATCGGGACGGGACCACGGCAATAACCGGGTATCGGGATCCAAACTGCAGCTGGCGGGACGGGAGAGGGATCTCCAAGTCAGTGGATCAGACTGACAAGGTATCCAAGCTTAGTGATGCCGACTCATAGGTTAAAACTAATCGAGACATATGCAAGTAATCAAGTACAGTAAATAAACGGGTAAAACGGGGGTGCTCAAGGGCACACTAACATTCATATCGGGCATAAACGGGTAAAACGGGGGTGCTCAAGGGCACACTATCATTTCATATCGGGCAATACCTTTCGGGACAATTAACTGTTACTAGAGTAACTTCAATGCTTTCGGGAAAACGAGTCATATGATGCAATCTGGGAAATGAGGTGAGACAATGAACTATAACAAATTCCGGGTAGAATATTAGTTTCAAGATCTATTTAAGTGAATAGGGGTCCCGTATGTCGATTTTAATCATTACTTGGTACTCCTTGAGTTTGAGGACATTCCGGGCTCCTTATGCACTTTTACGATTTTCAACACTTAAAATGAGCTCATGGGTAGTACTAGATGTTATAATAGAAAAATCAAGACTATAGACGGTCCATCCTAGGCATGACGTTAATTTGGAAACATCGACCGACCTATTCAGTCATCGAAAGGAATAGAATTTGCGATAATCAAGGAAAAAGACTTGTGTTTAGATATTAGGAAGATATCGCGTCGTTCCATCCCGTTCAAGATTGAAATTGATTGGACTTCGATGCAACCGAATCAACCTTGAGGAGTGTCGGCTCAAGACATCTCACACATAGTCCAATCAGTCCAAAAAGGGTAGCCAAGGTCCCACCTAAAACCAAGAAAATTAAAAATCTCAAAATTCACCGGACTCAAACTGAGTCCTTCGGTCCGATCGATCGGCCAAAATTTCTGCACAGGGTCCGATCGATCGGTCGATCGATCGGCTGAAAAATGCTTACTGTTAAAAGTCAGTCCGATCGATCGGCCTGAACGTCCGATCGATCGGACCTGGGCGCAGTGCAGGTCCGGGAACTCTGATTTTTCTCTTTTTCTTTCCTTTCCTTCCAACATATAATCAATCACATAGAACTAGATACAAGGATACTTAATACATGTTTCCAAGGTATTAGAATGAGCTAAAGAGCTCCTCATTTCAAGTTTTCCCCCTTTCCATCTATTCCATTCACAATAAAACTCAAAGGTGAAGGAAACTCATTCATGTGAAACCATTAGGAATTCTTGACAATAGGATGCATGCACTTTCAAGAGCTTAACAAGAAAGAATAACTCATCAATAAGCACATCTCATAATCAATATTTATCATATCTAAAACAACTATTAAAATTACCAAAACCATCAATGAAATCAAGATTTTTATCACAAAACATGTTAATAAGCAAAACAATCCATTCATCCACTTGCCTTGGGTTAAGAAGATGCACAAATCACTCCACAAAAGCCTCAAAGAAGTCTCTAGCTCCAAACCCACCAAAACCCCCAAATTTTTCCCATGACAACCCTAGAAAATCCAATCCATTGCAAACCTCAATGAAAATCCATGAATGGAAGATAAAAATACTCCAAATGGTTTGGGAAAACAAAGATTAAAAGAAAGAAACCAAATGCTAACCTTTAAAGCCTTGAACCAAGAAGAAGAGCTTGAAAAGAGAAGTTGCCTTTGCTCAAAATCCATGAAAATAACATCTTTGGAAAGCTTGGAAGGTATGGAAGATGATGAGGAGATCAAATCTCCATTTACAATCAAGAGAAGCCAAGGGAAAGAGGAGAGAGAGAGAGTGGCTGAGAGAGGAGTGGTTCCAGCTCTTGCTGGAACCGTTGCAGGGAAATGGGTGAAGAGGAAGGAGAAGGAACCCATTTTATAAAGGGGTGAGTGTGGGCCCCACCTCACTTAAACTTCTCAAGGGAAAAACACAAGTTTCTGGGCCCCGGATGAAAACGACGAAGAAGACAAAATTCATCAGCGAAAAATCTACTTTCCAAAAAGTCTAATTTTGCCAAATTCTGAAATTTTCGAAATTAATGGACAGATTTGGTGTGAAAAGACTGTTTTGCCCTCAAGGCCAAGAAATCGGTTTTCGGGTTCTCAAATGGATATGGGATCAACATGAAAGTTGTAGGATTCCTCAAGATGAATGCAATGGGCCAAAAACACGATACGAAACCAATCGGGAAAATCTCACAAGAAAAGCAAAGCCGAAAAGGGAACCCCCCAAAGGGCCCCACAAGCTACCAAAGCACTCAAAAGCCCAAAACTAGAAGAAAAATCATTCTAGCTCACAAACTCAACCCAACAAATACTAATCCCACTAAAAGAACTAATCCACAAATAAGACAACACTAATCCAAGAGATTAGGGGTCGGGTTCTCACAACTATGCTCATTAGTTATATCTTTAAAAGTGATGAATATCCATTTTGTTAGGGATTTTGTATTTGCAATTTGATGGATGCATTAACACTTTAGCATCATTTGAATTTTCACTCATGCATTGTTTTAGAAAATCTTGAAATCTGGTTTTATACATGCATTGGATTTTAAACTTGTAGAACTAATGATTTATGCATGTTTTGTTTTTAAACTTGGATGCATTTGTTTTAGAATCCAAACTCTTTTGAAAACCTAATTCTTTGTGCTTTACTTTTGAGAAATCAAATTGAGGATTTAGGTTTGTGCCTTGCATACATTCATTACTTTCAGAATCATCTTTGTATGCATTTTTATATGAAAAGAGTTTTTAGAAATCAAGCAAGCCTTTGGTTTTAAAGTTTTGAATCATTTTAGGCTTTTTGTGTGTCATGTTTTTTAAACATCTTAGATTTGATTTAAAACATGTTTCCTAGCTTGGTTTACAGGCCCAAAAATCCCCTCCAAGGAAAACCTTCAATTATGCCAAATTTAGGATTTTTGGTCCCATGGGGTTGACCTGCCAGTGTGGCCGGTCGACCGGCCCAGGGGACCCGGTCGACCGGCCACACTGCAGGTTGACCAGGTTCCTGAAGCTCCAACGGTTCTTTTTTTTACCGTTGTGTGTATGGGGTCGACCGGGCCCTGTCATGGGGTCGACCGGGTAAACTAGCCGTTGGACTGTTTTTTCTTATAAAGTCCATTAATTTCCAACCTTTTTAGGGGCTTGAACCATGAACTTTTGAGACCATTTTGGAGCCAAAGAAAGGGGAAGAAGTTGGAAAGGCTAGAGGGCTATTTGGAAATCAAATGCTTGAGTTTTTAAAAGGTACATCATTCTAGTTATTTTGATTTTCATTCAAATGAAATCCATGCATGTTCAAATCTTTTGTATTTTCATAAATGCATGATTTCTAGCCTTTAAAGAGTTGTGTTGCAAACTCAATATCATCTTTGGTAAATTAGATTGGTTTGCAAACTCTCTTAACTAAATCACATGCATTCTTAGATTTTAATTTTCATACAACTTGTGAGTCTTTGAATTTCATGTCATTAACAAGTTGTTTCTCATACATGTGATTTGCATCAAACTTCAATCAAAACTTTTATGTGACTTAAACTTTCAAATGCTTTGAGCATATATTGAATGAGCCTTCTTTTTAAACTTGATTGGAGTCATCACACACACACACATCATGAGCATACATCTTTGCATTCATATAGTGTTTGTGTGAGTTGTTTTTCAATTTCATATTAGCCTAATTAAGAGGCAATTCCATTGAGCTTTAATTGTATCTCTTAGAGTGTTCTTTTGTGAAGACACCTTCTTAGAGAAATCATTCATTTGTAAAGGTTATTGCTTAGCCTAAGAAAAGCATCTTGTAAAGGTTATTGCTTAGCCTTGAAAAGCATCTTGAGAGGTTGTTGTTTAGCCTAGAAAAACAACTTTGTAAGGGTTATTGCTTAGCCTATTGAAAAGCATAAATAGTGGAAATCCGGTGGGGTGAGTGGATCACAAGCCGGTAGTGGACGTAGGCATTGAGGCCGAACCACTATAAACCTTTGTGTTGTGGTGTATGCTTGTGGTGATTCATTTATTAGCTTCCGCATATTGTTTGTTTAATCATCACATGTGACTAGTTTTTGTTAAGAAATTAAAATTGGTCTAAATTGGTCACAGTTGTAGCACACCCTATTCACCCCTCCCCCTCTAGGGTTAGGATCCCAAGGACTTTCACATTTATGATGCTTGATGGAATTTTGTGTTTGCCACATTCTTGCTCTTTATCATGTTGTCAAATTCAATTGGTTTCAATTGGTATAATTTTCGATTGATTTGATTTCTTGTGAATGTGATAAACCTTGTGTACATCGGATTGAACTTAATAGTAATATAGTTGTTCCATGTCGCACTCCATTGACATCATAATTTTCATGTTTGCCACCTCTCTTGCTCATATAGGTGAATCTCATGACCACCATGTTTATGTATTCATAATCTTGGTTGGTTATTAGTTGAGGTTGGCTTCATGTTTGAATTTCATTTCACTCATCTTGCACATTAATAGTCATATTTATTGATTAAATGAAATGATTTCAAAACTTTCATAGCATATGTTTTTCATAGTTAAATCGATTGATGCTATGTTCAATAAACCCCATTTCATCATGGATAGCTCTTTTTTGGATTTATCTTAATAGTTATATTCTTTATAACTCCATTTTAGAGTGATTGTTTTAATAGACATATCTTTGAATCTCAATTGGTATTCTTTGTTTTTCCAATTGATATCCATGATCGCTTTTCTCATTGACCTTGCTCTCTTTTGGTAATTTGATCATATTGTGCTCTCTAGTTAAACGAATCTAATCCTTCTCTTGAAGTTGACCCTCAATTGGTAAAACCATCTTCTTCTTGAACCAAATAGTTATATTTTTGTCAAAGTTTGACAAAAGGAGAGAATGGATTGAGGGGGAGTGTAAACCTTCATAGGAAGTATTAGGTTTGATCAAATTCACCCTTGGATTGACTTTGAACCCTTAGAGACTACTACCATACATGATAACATGTTATGAATTTCATTTTCGGTTTCTTTTGTTAACAGGTGCTACTAAAAGGTATTTTTCTTGTTTCATGTGTGTAGGTACCTTTGCAATTTAATGGCAAAGGGGGAGAGAGCATTCAAGTTCTCAAAAGGGGAAGAGAATGTCCAAACTTCCTAAGGAAAGATATTGTATGATCTTCTACAGGGGGAGAGAATGCATATCTTGCCAAAGGGAGAGAGAGGCATGGTCAAAGGGGGAGAGGTAGAAGAAAGAAAGCTTGGGAGCTAAAGAAGATGCTTGACTATAGAGAGAAAGATGAAAAGAAATCTTGAAGAATGATCAAGCTCCAAGCATCAAGAAGAATGAAGAAAAAGAACTAGAGCCCAAGCTAAGAGAATAAGCATCCAAGAGATTTCAAGACTTGTCCAGCTTAGGGGGAGCTGAAGACTTAGTGTGTATAATTCAGTGGTGAGTGAGTTGCCATCAAATTGCAAAGGGGGAGATTGTTAGGTATTTTGGGTATTGCAATTTGATGGATACATTATCATTCTAGCATCATTTAATTTACACACATATGCATTGATTTAGAAAAACTTGAAATCTTAATTTATACATGCATTGTTTTTAAGATTTGTAAAAGTATTGATTTATGCATGTTTTGTTTTTAAACTTTGATGCATTTGTTTTCGAAAAGAAGTTTTAGAAATCAAGCAAGCCTATGAGTTTTAAATCTTTCAAATCTTTTTAGGCTTTTTATGTTTCATGTTTTTAAACCACTTAGTTTGATTTAAAACATGTTTCCAAGCTTGATTCAATGGCCCTAAAGTTCCCTCAAGATAATACCTTGAAAAATGCAAAATTAGGGAATTTTGGTCCCAGGCCCAGGTCGACTTGCAGTGGGCTCGGTCGACCGGCCCAATAGGGGACCCGGTCGACCAAGCCCACTGCGGGTCGACCGGGAAAGGGCCGTTGGGGCTCCTGTCAAATGGTCAGTTTTATGACCGTTGTGAAGGCCAGGTCGACCCGGGGGTCATGGGGTCGACCGGGGACTAGCCGTTGGGCTGTTTTGGCTATAAATACTAGTTCATTCCTTTGCCAAAAGTTAAGGATTAGCATGCCCTCCTTGAGGTGTTTTGAGGCCAATCAAAGGGAAATGAACTAAGGGATGAAGGGGATCATTTTGAAAGCTAAAGCTTGGATTAGTGAAGTTAAATCTCTAAGTAAGCTTTACTTTTCTTAATCATACGTTTTCATGCTTTGCTTTAATTTTTGGTAAACCTTTTGTAGCATGATAAACTATGATTTGTTGTATCCTTAACATGTTTATGTTTTGAATTGATTTATTGTTTTGGATGCATCACCTTAATTCAATCCAAGTAGTACTTAAATTGGTATATCTAAGTAGATCGTGTTAATGAAAACATCTTTGAAATTATATGTAACATGATTCCTTTACTTGGTTGAATCTATGGTCGTTGTTTTTCATCATAAGAAAATCACTTTCAAATCTATCTTATGTTTTGGATTCAACAACTTTACAAATCATATGTATCTTTGTTTTAAAATTTCACAACTTGCCTTTCTTTGATTGGTATATCATATTCAAGTTGAATTTATAATTACATATGATTTGTCCCCTAATTTCAATCAAATCTATTTTTATGTTTTGAGCTACATTGTTAATTTGATTGACATCCCTATGCATCACATGTTTTGTACTTAGAATTTCACAACTTGTTTAGGATACAAATGTATATCTTTTACAAGTTATTTTTAACATGTGACTTGCATTCTTTCCTCAATCATAAATGTTTTTATGAGCTAAAACTTTCAAAAGCCTTAGGCATACATTTATGAGCTTTCATTTTAAAAATGATTGAGGACATCATGCATACACATTGTGCATTCATCTTTGTATTCATAGTGTGTGTGTGTGAAGTAGTTTTTCACTTTCATATCCGCCTAATTAAGAGGCATTGTAATGAGCTAAATTGTATCTCCATCAAGTGTATTATAGACACTACTTAGAGAGATAACCAACCTTTGGTTGAAGAGGTTATTGCTCAGCCTAAGAAAAGCATAATGTAGAGGTTATTGCTTAGCCTTGAAAAGCATATTGTAAAGGTTATTGCTTAGCCTATTGAAAACCATAAATAGTGGAAATCCGGTGGGGTGTTGGATCACAGGCCGGTAGTGGATGTAGGCATTGAGGCCGAACCACTATAAATCCTTGTGTGATGGTGCGTGCTTTGTGGTGATTGTTTTTATTAAGCTTTCGCATTTTGTTTGATAATCATCACTTGTGACTAGTTTAATTTAAAGAAGTTAAAACTGATTAAAATTGGTCATAATTGAAGCTCACCCTATTCACCCCACCCCTCTAGGGTTCGGATCCCCGGACTTTCAGTTTGAACCTGCGAACTCGTATTAAGGAGATCTATGCAGGTGTAGTGAAAGATTCGTGGAATGGCTGCTAAATTTGAGATTGAGAAATTCGATGAAAACTATGACTTCATTCTATGGCGTTTGAAGATGCACGCTTTACTGGTTTAGAATGGACTGTAGAAAGCTTTGAAAGGAAAGAATGCTTCGTCTGACAAACTGTCAGATGATGAGTTGCTGGAGAAGGCGTACTGTCAAATTCTGCTATTTTTTAGCGATGGTGTACTGCGAAAAGTTGCTGAAAAGAAAATTGCTGCGAGCATATGGCAGAAGTTAGAGAACTTGTACATCATGAAGCTCCTCACAAATCACTTGTATCTGAAGAAGCTATTGTTCACCTTACAAATACCGGAAGGTACGTCTGTTTCAACCCACATTAATTCTTTTACGAAAGCTGTTATGGATCTTGAAAACATAGATGTTCAAATTGATGATGAGGACCAAGCCATCATGTTGCTATGCTCTTTACCACCCTCGTATGAGAACTTTGTTGATACTATGATGTATGGTAGACAAACTCTTTCTAAGGAAGATGTTGAGTCAGCCTTGAACTCTAAGGAGTTAAAGAAAAATGTTGCAATTGAAAACACTGACGGTTCTGGTGAGGGTTTCGTAGCGCGTGGCAGAACAAAGAAGAGAGCAGAATAGAAGAGGCCGATCTAGGTCAAAATAAAAAACTAGAAAATTAAAGTGCTTCAATTGTCACAAGAAAGGGTACTTTAGAAAAGATTGCCCATAGCATAAAGGGAAGGAGAAATTTGTTCTAGAGAAATTGTCGGAGTTGCAACCGAAGTTGTAGAGAGTAATTCTGATGGTGCAGAAGTTCTTTCGGTTACTGTTGGTAGTTTAGCTACTAACTGGATTCTTGATTCAGGGTGTTCCTATCATATGTGTCCTTACAGAGATTGATGGGCCCGACTTTTCGTCCTCTCCTTCCGCCCTGGGGGCGCCGGGGTACGGCGGAGGAGGAAAAACGAGTCATCAACATTTTTTGTACGGGTCTGCTAGATTTTCTATTATACTTGGAATTTGAAGTGGTGATCCAGAGATTCACCTTCATGAGTAGATATGAAATCAACTCTTCTTTCTAACTTTCCATTGCACATATATTTTAAGAAAGAGACACAATTTTTTTAAATGCCGTAAGAGGTGATTTTTCTTTGTTTGCCGTGAAAGGCGATTTTTTGTTTGCTGTGAAAGGCGATTTTTGTGCTGTGAAAGGCGATTTGTGCCGTGAAAGGCGATTTACAAATCTCATCAATAATGAAAGACAAGAAATGTGATTTTCTCGTCTCTTTACAAACAATACAAAATACAATAGAAAAGTGAGAAAAGGAATCTGACTTCTCAGGAGATTACGGGGACTCGTTCAGATAGACGGTTGCAAGTCACATGAGAACGCTTGATGCTTTGATTATTTGACTTGGCTTGGACCTCAGTGTTTTAGAGGATAAAGACCAAGGGAGATCCTATATCCAATAAAAAAAAAGAGTAAACGGGCTGAAGAGCCGCGTTTAGGCCATGTTGGGTAGAAGGAGAGAGGACCTTGGGGGGGTGGCCCCTAAGGGACTTCGATCACCTTGTTGTGTTTCTGCCACAGAGTAGCAGGATTTCTTCAGAGTTTTTCTTTCTTGCTTGTGTGTTTGGATCTCTCTCTCTGTGTATATGTCTCTCTTGGAATGACCCCTTTTTATAGGCTCTTGGTAGCCATGGGGTGATTTATGGGATTGATGACCCATGATGAGAGAATTGATTGCATTGATGCTCCATGATGGGAGGAGTTACAAGTTTTAATTCTTTGATTTTGTAACTCCTTTTTCCTTGAATATGATTGGCCGATGGAGAATGATGGGCATTTAATCGCCCTTAATATCCATGATGAGGGGAGTTTCATGGTTTTAATACCATGATTGCTTGGATTTGTAACTCCCATTTGCTTGATTTTGATTGGGCCGTCCAAAATAATGGGTTAATGACCGTATTAAGTTGTCATAAAACGGGTCAATTAACTGCATTAAGTGGTTGCCAGGGCATTTGAAGAGTCGCGGGCCGTGCCGCGTCTTTTGAAATTCTTCTTGTGATGATTGCCGATGGATCCACATGTTGTTTGATGTCGGATGGCAATGCAACTTCGTGAAAGTCCACGAGGATCCTAACCCTAGAGGGGGGGGGGGGTGAATAGGGTGAGCTACAAGTGTGACCAATTTTAACCAATTTTAACTTCTTAAAGCAAACTAGTCACATGTGATGATAAACCATACAATATGCGGAAGCTAAACAAAACAATCACCACATAAGCAATCACCACAACACAATATTTATAGTGGTTCGGCCTCAATGCCTACATCCACTACCGGCTTGTGAATCCAATCACCCCACCGGATTTCCACTATTTATGCTTTTAACTAGGCTAAGCAATAACCCTTACAATGTTGCTTTTCAAGGCTAAACAACAACCTTACAATATGCTTTTCTTAGGCTAAGCAATAACCTTACAATATGCTTTTCTTAGGCTAAGCAATAACCTTACACAATGCTTTTCTTAGGCTAAGCAATAACCTTTACAAATAAAGCTTTCTCTAAGAAAGTGTCTTTACAAGATCACTCTAAGAGATTACAATTTAAGCTCAAATGAAATTGCCTCTTGAAAAGGCTAATATGAAAGTTTAAAACAAACTCACACAAACACTCTATGCATGCAAAAGTATATGCTCATGATGTGTGTGTGTGATGACTCCAATCAATTTTAAAAAGAAGGCTCACTCAATATATTGCTTAAAGCAATTCAAAGTTTAAAGCTCATAAAAGATTTGATTGAAGTCTTATGCAAATCACATGTAGAAATTCAACTTGTTTATGACATGAAAATCAAGGACTAACAAGTTGTATGAAAATGACTAATTTAGAACATGTGATGCATGTGCATGTTGTTTTCAAAACCAAATTAATTTAACTAATGCTTAAATGAATGAAAACAACAAACAATGTTTCAACCAAGTAAAAGACTCATGCTATGAAAGAAAAACAAAGATTTTGTCTAAGCATGATTAATAAAGTTAACAACTTGGATTGAAAACAAAGGTGAAGAATCCAATCTTAATTAGACCAAAGATTAGAAGAAGAATGGATTCAACACATCATAGTTATTATGCTAAATATCATATACCAATAGTTTAAACAAAGCACATAACTATGATTAATAAAGGTAGAGCTTACTTGGTGGTTTAACTTAATAATCCAAGCTTTAGCTCTCCTAATTGCCTCCTAGCCTTTCCAACTTCATCCCCTTTCAATGGCTCCAAAATGCTCTCACAGGTTCAAGTTTCAAGCCCCAAAGAAGGTTGGAAATGAATGGACTTTATAGCCAAAAAGTTGCCAACGGCTAGTTCTCGGTCGACCGGCAAAGAGGTCTCGGTCGACCGGGAAGGCACAACGGTCATAAAAATGACCGTTGGAGGCTTACAGTTCAAAAACTGTACACTTGTCCTGCAGTGTTCTCGGTCGACCGAGACCCAGGTCTCGGTCGACCGGCGACACTGCCGGGACACCCCCAAAAATTCCAACTTTTGCATTTTGAAGATTTTCTTTGTGGAATTTTGTGGGACACTAAACCAAGCTTAAAAACATGTTTTAAAACATTTAAAAACATGAAACACACAAAGCCTAAAAAGATTCAAAGGTTTAAACCAAAGGCTAGCTTGATTTGATAAAACTCTTTTCAAATGAAAATGCATACAAAAATGATTCTTTTTGTGAAGAATGTATGCAAGGCTCAAACCTACAAACTCAAGATGATTTTCCAAATATAATGCACAAGGATATAGGTTTTCAAAAGAGTTTGGGTTTCAAAACTAATGCATCCAAGTTTAAAACCAAACCATGCATAAAACAAAAGCTTTTCCAAATCTTAAAAGCTATGCATGAATAAAACTAGATTTCAAGGTATTTTAAATCAATGCATGTGTGAAATATCAAATGATGCTAAAGTGCAAATGCATCCATCAAATTGCAAATACAAAATCCCTAACAATCTCCCCCTTTGCAATTTGATGGCAACTTACTCATCATTGAAATTACACACTCTGTCTTCAGCTCCCCCTCAGCTGGACAAGTCTTGAAATCTTCTTCTTGGATGCTTCTTCTCTTAGCTTGGGCTCTTGAGCTCTTTACTTCAATCTTCTTGATGCTTGGAGCTTGATCATTCTTCAAGCTTTCTCTTCTTCTATTTGCTCTCCCCCTTTGACCATGCTTCTTTCTCCTCTTGAGAACTTGAAAGCTTTCTCCCCCTTTGATGGATAGGAGATCTTCGAGTACTTGAACTCTCGAACTCTCTCCCCCTTTGATGAGTAGGAGATCTTGAACTCTCTCCCCCTTTGATGAGTAGGAGATCTTTGAGTACTTAAACTCTCTCCCCCTTTGACATTAAATTGCAAAGGAACCTACACACATGAAATAAGGAAAATACCTTTAGTAGCACCTGTTAACAAATGAAATCGAAAATGAAATACATAACAGGCTATCATGTGAGGTAGTAGTCTCTAAGGGCTCAAAGGCATTCCAATGGTCAATTTGATCACAACTAATACTTCCTACGAAGGTTTACACTCCCCCTCAATCCATTCTCTTCTTTTGTCAAACTTTTGACAAAGATTTAACTATTAGGTGCAAGAAGAAGATGGTTTAACCAAGTGAGGGTTAACTTCAAGGAAAGGATTAGATTCATTTAACTAAAAGGCTCATATGATCAAATTACCAAAAGAGAGCAAGGTCTAATGAGAGAAACGATCATGGATACCAATTGAAATAAACATATCAATTGAGATTAAAGGATGTGACTAAAAACTCACTCACTCTAAAATGGAGTTGTAAAGAGTATAACTATTAAGATAAATCCAAATTAGAGCTATCCATGATATGGGGTTTACTCAAACATAGCACCAATCAATATAACTTATGAAAATCATATGCTATGTAAGGTTTTGAAATCATTTCATTCAAACAATAAATATGACTATTAATGTGCAAGAATGAATGAAATGAAATTCAAAGCATGAAGCCAACCTCAACTAATAACCAACCAATATTATTAACACATAAACATGGTGGTCATGAGATATACCTATAAGAGCAAGTGAGGAGGCAAACATGAGCATTATGATGCTAATGGTGTGTGACATGGAATGATCATATTACTTATCAAGTTTAGTCCAATGCACACAAGGTCTATCACATACACAAGATAAGATATCAATTGGATATGAAATCAATGGAAAGTTATACCAAATGAAACCAATTGAATGTGATAACATGAGTAAAAGCAAGGATGTGATAAACTTCCATCAAGCAACACTAAATGCATATTCATCACTTTTAATGATATTCCTAAAGAGCATAGTGATGAACAAGGCAAATTGCAATGCAAAAGGATAAAGCTTTGTAATGCATGCAATTTCCAAAGTGTCTAGATCATATGAATTCAACACTAAGAAATCCATCAAACAAGAGATATAACTATGAAATACAAGTAATGGATTTCAAAAAGGTTCATATGATCAAGAACACTAATATGAGGTTGAAACATGTATAAGGATGATATCAAGAGAATACACATGAATCAACATCATAACCATCCACAAAGAAATGACTATTAGGCATAGAGGATGGATTTGGGTTCTAGTATGGTTTTTACAAATACTACCAATATCACAACCATACATGGAACCAATTGTCATTTGCATATGAAAAAGAATGTAAACACATAAGCTAAGGATGCAAACAACATACATTTCCATTTCTAAAGATAATGAAACCAAAAGAAAAGGAAATGAGAACATGGAACATGCTTAGAAGAATATAACTAATGAGGTTAAAGAGCATTTCCATTCAACCAATCTTCAAATCATTTTGATAAACAAAATCCAACAATGAGCATAAAAAGAATGAATTTGAAGATCAATTTTCAACATTGTATTTTAAAAGATATAACTTAAATGAAACACATACAAGTTGATTTTTCAAAACAATGTTCTCCATATAAAAGTATACCTTATAAATCCATGGAAAAACTTGAATTGATTCAAATCATTTGATTTACAAAAAGGATCTAACTAAGACATCCATCAAATGATCTAACAACAATTGATCATGACAAATTAGCTATGAAAGCTTTTAACATCACAATCAATTAATCATGTAGAAATGCAATGCAAAACATATGAGTGCAACAAGCAAATCAAACATGATGAGATTATAATCAAAAGATTTTGAAAACCATGAAGTGTAACTTAGAATGGTGTATGAAAACAAAATCAATTGATCATAAATAAGCAATGCATCTTAAGAAATTGTAACTAAGAAAGAAAATGCAAATGCAATCATGACCAACAAAGTGATTTAACTTATAAAGTATAGGTTGGTCAATGAGGTTCAAGACCCTAAGGTTTGTCTAGGTAAATAACTTTAGGAATCCACCTAAGGTCTTGGGAGGGTTGAACTTTGAGATCTATCTTGGAATTCTCACCAACTAAAGGAGATTTAACTTGATAAATTTTCAATTTGAACTTATCACCATGATATTTAGATTTTACTAAATTTGGCTTAGAATGGTGATTAGTCTTTTGATGTTGGTGAGTTTGTTTCTTTGGGGATTGTTTCACTTTTCTTTTCTTCTTACTTTCTCCCTTTACTTGACTTTTGAATTTTAGATTTAACTTAGCAACTTTCTTCAAAAGTTCTTTCATGGGTTCATATAAGGGAGATAAGTTGAGAAGCTTTTTGTTCTTAGATTCTTTCAAGCTTGGTTTAACTTGTTTAAGCTTCTTAGAATCTATCTTAGGAGACTCCATTTTAATAGATTTAACTTGTTTAGTCTTTTTGGAGTCTTTCTTGATTTTTAGTGTCTTACCCTTCATAGGTTTTGATTCTCCATTCTTTAGTTCAAAGATGGGCTTAGACACATAGCTTCTTTTTCTTAGTTTGCACTCAAATTTTAGATGTCCTTCTTTACCACAATAATGACATTTAATTTTGGACATTTGAGAGAGAGTGCTAGAGAATGAGGACTCACCTTTCACAAAAGTGTTGGTGAATTTAGGGTCATGAGAAGTATACTTATTAAAACCAAGACCCGTCCTATCTCCATGAGGTTTACCCAATTTGAATAATTTTTCAAGTCTATCTTCACTTTGGGTAAACTTGCACTCATACTTTTGTTTATAAACTTCAAGTTGAGTGACTTTGGTTATAAGGATTGAATTTTCATTTTTAACTTTTGAGAGTTCATTTTCAATTTCCTTATATTTGCTTAGCTCCTCATTGGCAAGTTTTAATTCAAGTTTTAGTTCATCAACAACATTAGATCCAAGTTCTTGGGTTTTTAACTTACTTTTAATCAACTTGGCTTCTAAATTGTTAAAGTCCTTGTCTTGCATTTTTATTTGATCTCTTAGATTTAAATTTTCCTTATTGACATTTTCATAATCCATCTTTAAATCTCTTAGTTCATCTTGAATGTTAGATAGATTATTTAAAGAGATCATGAACTTAGATTCTAAACAATTTATGAGTTCTTCTTTCTCTCTAAGCTCATCTTTTGAAGAGACTAATTCTTTGTTTAGTCTTTTAGATTCTTCTCTTAACTTTTTGTTTCTCTTTTCAGTCTTTAAGGATAATTCATATAATTCCTCAAAGGCTTGTTGAAGATCTTCTTCATTTTCTTTAATTTCTTCTTCTTTTAATTCAATTTGAGATTCTTTTAATTGAATGTTTGATTCTCCAATAGAAGGAAGAATGAAGGGTCTAGAAGAATCTACAAGATCTAGCATAGTGGAGTCCATTCTAATGATTTTCATATAAAGGACAACTCTAGGGTTTTAACTCTAGGTTTTTACACCTAATCAAGAGTTCCAAACACTTGATCCTAAAAGATAGAGCACGAGGCTCTGATACCAAATGAAAGTCCACGAGGATCCTAACCCTAGAGGGGGGGGGGGGGGTGAATAGGGTGAGCTACAAGTGTGACCAATTTTAACCAATTTTAACTTCTTAAAGCAAACTAGTCACATGTGATGATAAACCATACAATATGCGGAAGCTAAACAAAACAATCACCACATAAGCAATCACCACAACACAATATTTATAGTGGTTCGGCCTCAATGCCTACATCCACTACCGGCTTGTGAATCCAATCACCCCACCGGATTTCCACTATTTATGCTTTTAACTAGGCTAAGCAATAACTCTTACAATATTGCTTTTCAAGGCTAAACAACAACCTTACAATATGCTTTTCTTAGGCTAAGCAATAACCTTACAATATGCTTTTCTTAGGCTAAGCAATAACCTTACACAATGCTTTTCTTAGGCTAAGCAATAACCTTTACAAATAAAGCTTTCTCTAAGAAAGTGTCTTTACAAGATCACTCTAAGAGATTACAATTTAAGCTCAAATGAAATTGCCTCTTGAAAAGGCTAATATGAAAGTTTAAAACAAACTCACACAAACACTCTATGCATGCAAAAGTATATGCTCATGATGTGTGTGTGTGATGACTCCAATCAATTTTAAAAAGAAGGCTCACTCAATATATTGCTTAAAGCAATTCAAAGTTTAAAGCTCATAAAAGATTTGATTGAAGTCTTATGCAAATCACATGTAGAAATTCAACTTGTTTATGACATGAAAATCAAGGACTAACAAGTTGTATGAAAATGACTAATTTAGAACATGTGATGCATGTGCATGTTGTTTTCAAAACCAAATTAATTTAACTAATGCTTAAATGAATGAAAACAACAAACAATGTTTCAACCAAGTAAAAGACTCATGCTATGAAAGAAAAACAAAGATTTTGTCTAAGCATGATTAATAAAGTTAACAACTTGGATTGAAAACAAAGGTGAAGAATCCAATCTTAATTAGACCAAAGATTAGAAGAAGAATGGATTCAACACATCATAGTTATTATGCTAAATATCATATACCAATAGTTTAAACAAAGCACATAACTATGATTAATAAAGGTAGAGCTTACTTGGTGGTTTAACTTAATAATCCAAGCTTTAGCTCTCCTAATTGCCTCCTAGCCTTTCCAACTTCATCCCCTTTCAATGGCTCCAAAATGCTCTCACAGGTTCAAGTTTCAAGCCCCAAAGAAGGTTGGAAATGAATGGACTTTATAGCCAAAAAGTTGCCAACGGCTAGTTCTCGGTCGACCGGCAAAGAGGTCTCGGTCGACCGGGAAGGCACAACGGTCATAAAAATGACCGTTGGAGGCTTACAGTTCAAAAACTGTACACTTGTCCTGCAGTGTTCTCGGTCGACCGAGACCCAGGTCTCGGTCGACCGGCGACACTGCCGGGACACCCCCAAAAATTCCAACTTTTGCATTTTGAAGATTTTCTTTGTGGAATTTTGTGGGACACTAAACCAAGCTTAAAAACATGTTTTAAAACATTTAAAAACATGAAACACACAAAGCCTAAAAAGATTCAAAGGTTTAAACCAAAGGCTAGCTTGATTTGATAAAACTCTTTTCAAATGAAAATGCATACAAAAATGATTCTTTTTGTGAAGAATGTATGCAAGGCTCAAACCTACAAACTCAAGATGATTTTCCAAATATAATGCACAAGGATATAGGTTTTCAAAAGAGTTTGGGTTTCAAAACTAATGCATCCAAGTTTAAAACCAAACCATGCATAAAACAAAAGCTTTTCCAAATCTTAAAAGCTATGCATGAATAAAACTAGATTTCAAGGTATTTTAAATCAATGCATGTGTGAAATATCAAATGATGCTAAAGTGCAAATGCATCCATCAAATTGCAAATACAAAATCCCTAACACTTCGGACATTGATTGGTGCCAGTGGGCTGGTGGCATCTGTCTTGTCGATTTCTCGATTGGTCGGATAGAAAGTGTACTTTCTTAGTCAGCCGGTTGGCGATCTTGGAGCGATCAATGATGATTTCATGCTCTTGATGGCGGATCCGAAATGTTGATGAAGATCAGTCGATTTCGAGCATAAAAAGTCAGATTTTCGGAAAACCATAGGGGCTAGAATTCCCAAAACGCGAAAAAGGTCGAAAAACGGGCCATCTGGTGGAAATTCGGCAACCCGGATTTCGAGGTCCTGTCGCAGTTTCTCGGCCGTTTTTTGATCTTTTTTATTCTTTTTTTCTCCTGTATTTTTCATGACGTTTCTCCTCATTTATTGGCTTGATTCTCCTGAAGAAAACCTGACGAGAAGCCATGCAAACCGAAGCACAAAGTTTCCTATTTTTTGGAAAAGCCGAAGACTTTGAGCCAATTTTCCGTCAAGAGTCAAAACTAGATCAAACGATGTCGGAATGACCTGAAATTTGAGGTGAAGCCTCCTGAGCAGTAGATAGGACCATCTACAGGCTTTCATCTGAGTTTTGAAGCCGCGTGGGGTCCCGTCGCCAGTAGACTTGATTTTGCCGTGGGGAAAATGTTGCGCTTTGATGTATGGTCAACCGGTGTCCGATCGACTTGAAATTTGATAGGGAGCCTATTGGAGTCATTTTGAGACGATCCATTAGCTCTGATTTGGATGTCATTGTCCCAGGGTGCTCCGCCGCCGGTAGCCTTCATTTTGTTTCGGAGCGTCAAAGTCGGGTTAAACGTCGTTGGAATGACCTGAAATTTGACGTGCAACCCTTTGGAAGCATGTTGAAGCCACCCATGTGCTCTGTTTGATGAGTGATGGCCTCGGTGATTCTCGCTGCCGAGAGGCTTGATTTTACTGCTCGAGGGTTGATGGAGAGTCAAACGTTGTCAGTTTGACTTCAAATTTGGCATGGAGCCTTTTGGAGGTATTTTGAGTCCATCCGTGGGCTCTGATAGAAGTTTTGATGTCTTCGTCGCCGTCACCGCCGGGAGCGCCTGTTTAGCTGTCGGAGGAGTGAAGTTAGGCCAAATGATGTCGGAATGGCCTGAAACTTGATGTAGAGCCTCCTAGTGGCATTTCGAGGCCAGCTGTGTACTTTGTTTTGTGTGTCAAGGTCTCTAGCTTTACAGCCGCTGAGAGCGCCTGCTCAGCTGTTGGAGGAGTGAAATCGGGTCAAATGATGTTGGAATGGCCCAAAACTTCATGTGTACCCCTCTTTTGGCTGTCTTAAAGAATCTTTTAGTTTTTGTTTGATTCTGACAAGATCTGATGCTTGAAGTAGCATTGCCTGCTTGTAGTAGGATGCAACTTTTTGATGTTGAAGAGGCAAAGTGACATTTTTGGTGTCAACAAATGCCTCCTCGAGGTACAGCGACGAGTAGCTTTTGGAGTCGATGTGCCTCGAAGAGAAACTTGAAGGAGAGTTTCTGATTTAACCAAGAGTCTTTGAGTATTTTGTTTTTTTTTAATAGCCTTTTGAGTTTCCAGGGGGATTCTATGGTAGTGAGAGGGAATGGTAGTGAGAGGGATCACGAACCATCTCAAGGCAAAGTTTTGAAAATGACATGAGGGCGTTGGATTTTGGATTTTGGACTTTCCTTTTGGCCTTATGAAGCTAAGGGCTATATGTGGTACATTAGGCGATCAAGAGGATTGTTTGGTTTTTGACCTTGTGACCTAACAAGCTGTATGTGGCAGGTTAGGGGGTTGGGGTTTGATTTTTTATTTTGACCTTGTGACCCAACAAGCTGTATGTGGCAAATTGGGGGGGTCAGATTTGGTTTTGACCTTATGACCTAACAAGCTGTATGTGGCGAGCTAGGGGGTCAGGATTTGTTTTTTTGGTTTTTTGTGGAATGTCAATTTCAAGATTTTGGCTTAATTTGGTTTATGAGGTTGGATGGTTTGGATTTTTGGAAACTCATGAGGCTTTTTTTTAAAATGGTTCAATCAACTCAAAAGAGGCATGGAACCATTTTGTATGCTCTTGGTAAAGGAGGTTTTTGATAGGAAGCCCTTTTAGTGCCTAGGTGGTCAAACCTGGCTCATGTGGGCTAACCCATGGGATCTTAAGCTTTGAAAGATGGCTTAGATCTCATATGATGTCATCTTGTAAAGAATATTTAAAAATATCTTTTGTTGGTAGAGAATATCTAAAAATATCCTTACTTGGAGAGAATTTCTCATGTTTCCTTGATTTTGGGAGAGATTTTCTCAAAGTATCTTTCTTTTGGAGAGAATATTTCTCATTCCCTTTCTTCTTGGATAGAATTTCTCAAAGAATGTTTCTTTAGGAGAGAATATCTCAAATCTCCTTTCTTTTGGGAAAGTTGCTAGTTTTTAGCACTTACCTCCTTGGTTTTCTCCTTGTTTCCTCTTTTGGTTTGCTCTCCTCTATAAAAGCAAAGGAGGTTGGATCTCTTGTCCTTATTGCTTTCTTTTTGCAAAAGACTTCAAGAGTGCTCCAAGATCAAGAACTTCTCTTCTTCTTCAAGAATCTTCAAGTTCTTTCTTTTTCTCCATTCATGGCTTCAAGTAAGTTTTTTTCCTTCACAAGAAACTCCATGTAGACAGATTTTTTTTCTTTCTTTTTTACTTTTTTTCCACGTGTTTTCTTCTCTGTTTTTTTATACGTGTTGTTTTTTTTTTGCTCACGTTTTTTTTTCTTCTGGTTGTACGGACAGGTCCGTATGGACCTGACTGTACTGCCACATGGCAGTGGGCCGCGACCTGTCAACCGAAAAAAAATTGTTTTTTTGAAGAGATTTCTCTATTTTCTCTCTTTTTTTGGAATTTTGTTTTTTACTCACCATGATAATGAGGTTTATGCAATCCAAGATGTTCATGCAATTTCTTTTTTTTTTTAATGCATCAAGATAGAAGGCTAGAATCTCTAGGTCAAGTCAACATGATTTTTGACTTGGACAAAGTTTGATTGGTTTTGACCAAGTTGGGTTGGAATTGGTCAAATTTTGGCTAAGGTTTTCCTAGCATCTAATGCATGATGATTTTCTTTGATACATGATTTTTAGTAAATTGATTTGGAAGCATGATGATGCATATCTGGAAATCTTTTGCAAGTTCTGGGATTTGGAGCTTGCAACACTGTTGAGCCCTTTCTTAGTCTTGCGGGATTTTGAAGGGCTTTGCAAGTTTTGGAGTTTGGAGCTCGCAGCAATGTTGAGCCCTTCTTCAAGCTTGTGGAGATTTGATAAGATTGGTTTAATCTCGTAGCAATGTTTGAGTTCAAACCTTATTTGAGGATGCTTCATTGACTATGAGCTTGCAGTGGTGTTGAGCTCATCTTTAAGCTTCCTATCTTTTTCGGGGTGTTTCCCTTTTCTTCGGAATTGTCCCGGAACCATACCAAAATTTCGCTATAAATGTTTTAGCAAAATTTTGTCACTTTAATGGTGATTGATCTTTTCTTTTCCATCCTTTGCAGGTAGTTCCTCCAGAACGAACAAGGGCAAAGAGCCTGTTACTGATGCACCTCGTCGGTCTACCAGGTCTCCTAATGTGGTCGTACAAGAGGCTTGGGAGAAGGTCCAGTTTGTGGAGAGAAACTTGGAAGAGTGCGACTCCCTCAACCGTGATAAGATGAGACAGCGATTAATCGCTATCAAGGATAAGGAGTTTTATAGGATTATGGTAAGCAATCGTCTTTGGGTCATGGACGACCAAAGCATTGTGCCCAAGCCTACCTTTTTCTTTGGCGATGCAGTCCCTGACTACCTGACATACCAAAGGAGATATTTCCAGTTCTCTTACACGACAGATGGTGAGGAAAGAACTTTTTCTACCCGGTCGACTTTCGATCGCACTATCTTGATCATGAGCCTTTCTCCTACATGCCCTAAGAGGGAAGATCCTCCGAGCTGGGTGAAGAGGACTAATGCGATCAAGATCGGGGTTTTTGTTAGCGGCCCTTCCGGATATGTAGAGAAGTCACATGTCCGCTGTCAGGGATTTTGTATTTGCAATTTGATGGATGCTTTTTTCACTTTAGCATCATTTGAATTTTTACACTTGCATTGTTTTAGAAAACCTTGAAATCTGATTTTATACATGCATTGCTTTTAAGATTTGAAAAAGTATTGTTTTATGCATGTTTTGTTTTTAAACTTGGATGCATTGATTTTAGAATTCAAACTCTTTTGAAATCCTAATTCTTTGTGCATTACTTTTCAGAAATCATATTGAGAATTTAGGTTTGTGCCTTGCATACATTCAACACTTTCAGAATCATTTTTGTATGCATTTTTATGTGAAAAGAGTTTTTAGAAATCAAGCTAGCCTATGTTTTAAATCTTCCAAATTATTTTAGGCTTTTTGTGTTTCATGTTTTTAAACATCTTCATTTGATTTAAAACATGTTTCCAAGCTTGGTTTAGTGGCTCAAAAATCCCCACAAAGAAACACCTTCAAATTTGCAATTTATGGGAATTTTTGTCCCAGGGGGTGGTCCGGCAGTGTCGCCGGTCGACTGGCCCAGAGGTCCCGGTCGACCGGGAACACTGCAGGCCAACTGGGCCCCTGGAGCCCCAACGGTCATATTTCTGACCGTTGTGTGATCCCGGTCGACCGAGACCTGTTTCCAGGTCGACCGAGGACTAGCCGTTGGACTGTTTTTCATTATAAAGTCCATTCATTTCCAACCTTTTTAGAGGCTTGAACCATGAACTTTTGAGACCATTTTGGAGCCAAAGAAAGGGGAAGAAGTTGGAAAGGCTAGAGGGCTATTTGGAAATCAAACACTTGAGTTTTAGAAAGGTACATCTTACTTATCATTTTGATTTCCATTAAAAGTAGAATCAATGCATGTTTAAATCTTTGTATTTTCATTATGCATGATTTCTAGCTTTTAAAGAGTTGTTTTGCAAACTCATTATCTTCATTGGTATATTAGAATGGTTTGCAATCACTCTTATCTAAATCACATGTGTTCTTAGACTTTAATATTCATACAACATGTTTTAGTTCATTTCTTTAAGTTGTGTGAATCTTTCATGTGATTAGCATTTTACCTTCAATCATCATTTTATTAAGCTTTGATTTTAAAATGCATCATGCATTCATTTAAGAGCTTCATTGTTGAAATAGATTGAAGTAAAGCATTCATACACTTGTGCACACACTTTAGCTTGTTTTAGTGTATGTTTGTAAGTTGAATTAAACTTTCATATTAGCCTAATTAAGAGGCAATTCAATTGAGCTTTAATTGTATCTCTTAGAGTGATCTTTTGTGAAGACACCATCTTAGAGAAATCTTTATTTGTAAAGGTTATTGCTTAGCCTAAGAAAAGCATTGTGTAAAGGTTATTGCTTAGCCTAAGAAAAGCATTGTGTAAAGGTTATTGCTTAGCCTAAGAAAAGCATTTTGTAAAGTTATTGCTTAGCCTAGAAAAGCACATTGAGAGGTTGTTGTTTAGCCTAGAAAAACAACATTGTAAAGGTTATTGCCTAGCCTTGAAAAGCATATTGTAAGGGTTATTGCTTAGCCTATTGAAAAGCATAAATAGTGGAAATCCGGTGGGGTGAGTGGATCACAAGGCGGTAGTGGATGTAGGCATTGAGGCCGAACCACTATAAGCCTTTGTGTTGTGGTGCTTGCTTTTGTGGTGATTGTTTATATTAGCTTCCGCATATTGTTTGATTAATCATCACATGTGCCTAGTTTATGTTAAGAATTTAAATTTGTTTAAAATTGGTCGTATTTGTAGCACACCCTATTCACCCCCCCCCCCCCCCCCCCCCCCCCTCTAGGGTTAGGATCCCAGGACTTTCAATTGGTATCAGAGCCAAGTGCTCTATCTTTTAGGATCAAGTGTTTGGAACTCTTGATTAGGTGTAAAAACCTAGAGTCAAAACCCTAGAGTTGTGCTTTCATGAAAATCATTAGGATGGATTCCACTATGATAGATAGTCTAGATTTTGTAGATTCTTCTAGACCTCTCATTCTTCCTTCTATTGGAGATTCAAACCCTCAAATTAATGAATCTCAATATGAGTTAAAAGAAGAAGAAAATGATTATGATGAAGATGATCTTCAACAAGCTTATAATGAATTATATGAAGTATCCTTAAAGCTTGAGAAGAAAAACAAAAGTTTAAGAGAAGAATCTATGAATCTAAACAAAGAATTAGTCTCTTCAAAAGATGAACTTAGAGAGAAAGAAGAAGTAATAAATTGTGTTGAATCTAAGTTCATGATCTCTTTAAATAACCTATCTAACATTCAAGATGAACTAAAAGAATTAAAGATGGGTTATGATAATGTCAATAAGGAAAATTTAAATCTAAGAGATCAAATAAAAAGGCAAGACAAAGACTTTATCAATTTAGAATCCAAGTTGATTAAAAGTAAGTTAAAAAACTCAGAACTTGGATCTAATGTTGTTAATGAACTAAAACTTAAATTAAAACTTGCTAATGAAGAGCTAAGTAATTATAAGGAAATTGAAAATGAACTTTCAAAAGTCAAAAATGAAAATTCAATCCTTATAATCAAAGTCACTCAACTTGAAAGCTATAAACAAAAGTATGAGTGCAAATTTACCCAAGGAGAAGATAAATTTGAAAAATTATTTAGATTGGGTAAATCTAAAGGAGATAGGACGGGTCTTGGATTTAATAGGAATATGTCATATGACCCTAAATTCACCAACACTTTTGTGAAAGGTGCGTACTCATTCTCTAGCACTCCTTCTCCTTTGCCCAAAACAAAATGTAATTATTGTGGCATTGAAGGGCATTTTAGGTTTGAGTGCAAACTAAGAAGAAGAAGCCATGTGTCTAAACCCATCTTTGAACTCAAAAAGGTAGAATCTAAATCTATGAAGGGTAAGACACTTAAAAACAAAGAAGACTCCAAAAAGACTAAACAAGTTAAATCCTTTAAGATGGAGTCTCCTAAGATAGATTCTAAAAAGTTTAAATAAGTTAAACCAAGCTTGAAAGAATCTATGAACAAAAAGCTTCTCAACCTATCTCCCTTATATCAACCCATGAAAGAACTTTTGAATAAAGTAACAAAGTTAAATTTGAAATTCAAAAGTCAAGTAAAGGGAGAAAATAAGAAGAAAAGAAAAGTGAAACAATCCCCTAAGAAACAAACCCACCAACCTCAAAAGACTAATCACCATTCTAAGCTAAATTTAGTCAAATCTAAATATCATGGTGATAAGTTTAAATTGAAAATTTATCAAGTCAAATCTCCTTTAGTTGGTGAGAAGTCCAAAATAGACCTCAAACTTCAACCCTCTCAAGACCTTAGGTGGATTCCAAAAGTTATTTACTTAGACAAACCTTAAGGCCTTGAACCTCATTGACCAACCTATTATTTTTAAGTTAAATCACTTTGTTGGTCATGTTGCTTTGCATTTTGTTCTTTCTTAGTTACATTTATTAAAATGCATTGTTTCTTTATGATCAATTGATTTTGTTTTCATGCACCATTCTTGTTACATATCATGGTTTTCAAAATCTTTTGATTATAATTTCATCATGGTTGATTTGCTTTTTGCACACATATGTTTTGCATTGCATTTCTACATGATCAATTGATTGTGATTTCAAAAGCTTTCATAGCTAGATTTTTCATGATCAATTGTTGTTAAATCATTTGTGTAGATGTCATAGTAATATTATTTGAACAAGTGATTTGAATCCACTTAAGTTTTCCATGGATTTCTAAGTTATACTTTTATATGGAGAACATTGTTTTGAAAAATCAACTTGTATGTGTTTCATTTAAGTTATATCTTTTAAAATACAATGTTGAAAATTGATCTTCAAAATCATTCTTTTTATGCTCATTGTTGGATTTTGTTTATCAAAATGATTTGAAGATTGGTTGAATGGAAATGCTCTATAACCTCATTAGTTATATTCATCTAAGCATGTTCCATGTTCTCATTTCCTTTTCTTTTGGTTTCATTATCTTAGAAATGGAAATGTATGTTGTTTGCATCTTTGCTTTTTTAGTTATTCTTTTTATATGCAAATGACTATTGGTTCCATGTATGGTTGTGATCTTAGTAATATTTGTAAAAACCATACTAGAACTAAAATCCATCCTCTATGCTTTCTAGTCATTTTTTTTTGGGATGGTTATGATGTTGATTCATGTATTTTCTCTAAGTGATATCATCCTTATACATGTTTCAACTTCATAGTAGTGATCTTGATCATATGAAACTCTTTGAAATCCATTCCTCATATTTCTATATGTTTGATGGATATCTTAGATGTTGAATTCATATGATTTAGTCACTTTGAAAATTGCATGCATTTCAAAGTTATATCCTTTTGCATTGCAATTTCTCTTGTTCATCACTATGCTCATTAGTCATATCTTTAAAAGTGATGAATATCCATTTATGATGCTTGATGGAATTTTGTGTTTGTCACATCCTTGCTCTTTATCATGTTGTCAAATTCAATTGGTTTCAATTGGTAAAATTTTCGATTGATTTGATTTCTTGTGAATGTGATAGACCATGTGTACATTGGTTTGAACTTGATAGTTATATGCTTTCATTCCATGTCACATTCCATTAGCATCATAATGTTCATGTTGCCACCTCTCTTGCTCATATAGGTATATCTCATGACCACCATGTTTATGTGTTCATAATATTGGTTGGTTATTAGTTGAGATTGGCTTCATGTTTGAATTTCATTTCACTCATCTTGCACTTTAATAGTCATATCTATTGATTGAATGAAATGTCTTTAAAACCTTCATAGCACATGCTTTCCATAGTTAGATTATTTGATGCTATGATTAATAGACCCCATTTCATCATGGATAGCTCTAATTTGGATTTTTTTTCTAATAGGTATATCCTTAAATCCATTTTAGAGTGATTGTGTTTAATAGACTTATCTTTAAATCTCAATTGGTATTCTTTGTTTTTCCAATTGGTATCCATGATTGATTTTCTCTTTAGACCTTGCTTTCTTTTGGTAATTTGATCATATTGAGCCTTATAGTTAAATGAATCTAATCCTTTCCTTGAAGTTGACCCTCATTTGGTTAAACCATCTACTTCTTGAACCAAATAGTTATATCTTGTCAAAAGTTTGACAAAAGAAGACAATGGATTGAGGGGGAGTGTAAACCTTCATAGGAAGTATTAGTTTTGATCAAATTAACCCTTGGATTGCCTTTAGACCCTTAGAGACTACTACCATACATGATCACCTGTTATGATTATCATTTTCGATTTCTTTTGTTCTCAGGTGCTACTAAAGGTATTCTCCTTGTCTCATGTGTGTATGTACCTTTGCAATTTAATGGCAAAGGGGGAGAGAGAGCATTCAAGCACTCAAAGATCTCCTATTCTTCAAAGGGGGAGAGAGCACTCAAGTTCTCAAGAAGGGTGAAGAGAATGTCCAAGCTTCCTAAGGGGAGAGTTGTGTATGATCTTCTACAAGGGGAGAGAATGCATATCTTGCCAAAGGGAGAGAGAGGCATGGTCAAAGGGGGAGAGCTAATAGAAGAAAGAAAGCTTGAAGAATGATCAAGCTCCAAGAATCAAGAAGATTGAAGAAAAGAGCCCAAGAGCCCAAGCTAAGAGGAGGAGCATCCAAGAAGATTTCAAGACTTGTCCAGCTTAGGGGGAGCTGAAGACTTAGTGTGTAATTTCAATGATGAGTAAGTTGCCATCAAATTGCAAAGGGGGAGATTGTTAGGGATTTTGTATTTGCAATTTGATTGATGCTTTTTTCACTTGAGCGTCATTTGAATTTTCACACTTGCATTGTTTTAGAAAACCTTGAAATCTGGTTTTATACATGCATTGCTTTTAAGATTTGAAAAAGTATTGTTTTATGCATGTTTTGTTTTTATACTTGGATGCATTGATTTTAGAATTCAAACTCTTTTGAAATCCTAATTCTTTGTGCATTACTTTTGAGAAATCATATTGAGAATTTAGGTTTGTGCCTTGCATACATTCAACACTTTCAGAATCATTTTTGTATGCATTTTTATGTGAAAAGAGTTTTTAGAAATCAAGCTAGCCTATGTTTTAAATCTTCCAAATTATTTTAGGCTTTTTGTGTTTCATGTTTTTAAACATCTTCGTTTGATTTAAAACATGTTTCCAAGCTTGGTTTAGTGGCCCAAAAATCCCCACAAAGAAACACCTTCAAATTTGCAATTTATGGGAATTTTTGTCCCAGGGGGTGGTCCGGCAGTGTCGCAGGTCGACTGGCCCAGAGGTCCAGGTCGACCGGGAACACTGCAGGCCAACTGGGCCCCTGGAGCCCCAACGGTCATATTTCTGACCGTTGTGTGATCCCGGTCGACCGAGACCTGTTTCCAGGTCGACCGAGGACTACCCGTTGGACTGTTTTTCATTATAAAGTCCATTCATTTCCAACCTTTTTAGAGGCTTGAACCATGAACTTTTGAGACCATTTTGGAGCCAAAGAAAGGGGAAGAAGTTGGAAAGGCTAGAGGGCTATTTGGAAATCAAACACTTGAGTTTTAGAAAGGTACATCTTACTTATCATTTTGATTTCCATTAAAAGTAGAATCAATGCATGTTTAAATCTTTGTATTTTCATTATGCATGATTTCTAGCTTTTAAAGAGTTGTTTTGCAAACTCATTATCTTCATTGGTATATTAGAATGGTTTGCAATCACTCTTATCTAAATCACATGTGTTCTTAGACTTTAATATTCATACAACATGTTTTAGTTCATTTCTTTAAGTTGTGTGAATCTTTCATGTGATTAGCATTTTACCTTCAATCATCATTTTATTAAGCTTTGATTTTAAAATGCATCATGCATTCATTTAAGAGCTTCATTGTTGAAATAGATTGAAGTAAAGCATTCATACACTTGTGCACACACTTTAGCTTGCTTTGGTGTATGTTTGTAAGTTGAATTAAACTTTCATATTAGCCTAATTAAGAGGCAATTCAATTGAGCTTTAATTGTATCTCTTAGAGTGATCTTTTGTGAAGACACCATCTTAGAGAAATCTTTATTTGTAAAGGTTATTGCTTAGCCTAAGAAAAGCATTGTGTAAAGGTTATTGCTTAGCCTAAGAAAGCATTTTGTAAAGGTTATTGCTTAGCCTAGAAAAACACATTGAGAGGTTGTTGTTTAGCCTAGAAAAACAACATTGTAAAGGTTATTGCCTAGCCTTGAAAAGCATATTGTAAGGGTTATTGCTTAGCCTATTGAAAAGAATAAATAGTGGAAATCCGGTGGGGTGAGTGGATCACAAGCCGGTAGTGGATGTAGGCATTGAGGCCGAACCACTATAAACCTTTGTGTTGTGGTGCTTGCTTTTGTGGTGATTGTTTATATTAGCTTCCGCATATTGTTTGATTAATCATCACATGTGACTAGTTTATGTTAAGAATTTAAATTTGTTTAAAATTGGTCGTATTTGTAGCACACCCTATTCACCCCCCCCCCCCTCTAGGGTTAGGATCCCAGGACTTTCATCCGTATGGACATGTTGATGCCAACCAGCGGCTACCAAGGCTCTGATCATCCATCGGTCAATTTGAGACCGGTAGGCCTTGGCATTTTCCAAGGTGACGGCAACAATTGGGTGAAGCCTTTTAGACTTCTTGGCCGTTTCAGCGCTGACTCAAGTTGGGAGTCATGGACTAATCACATCCTGCAGGTTGGCGAGGCCATTCTGAAGGAGGCAGAGATTTTTGATGCGGGCGCTTTTCGGCAAACCATGGTTTTCTTCGATGAAGCCTTCATGGCCATGTTGGAGTCATTCCTTCCACAAACCAACACCTTCATTGTCACGAATGGTGAGATTGTTTTTTCTTTGAAGGAATTGAGCGCCATCACCAGGCTGCCTGTCCTCGGCAAACTTGATAAGGAGTTCATGCCTATTGACAGCGTCCTTGAGGAGCAGTCTAAGGAGTTTAGGATTTTATACTTTCAGCTCGTCGCCTTCTATGATTTTTTGAACAAGAAGGAGGACTCGAAAGTCCAGTCCAGTAGTTGGAGGAGTTTTGGCTCTTTGTTCCCCAACTTTTTTGATAGCAGAGTTCTTCTAATAGCATGACCCGAGAAGCCAGAGCTAAGACTCCCGGTTCGAAGAAGACTTAGGACTTCTTCATGAGCACAGATGCCATTTATTTTGACATTGTGCTGTGGAGGGATCTCGCTGTTTAACTCACTTACTGGCTGAGTGAGGCTATTTTTGCTGAAGGAGATGGAACGCACATCAGGCCGCATTGTATCTTTCCGGCTTGTCAGATGGCATTTGGAGAGCGACTTGCTTTTGAAATTCCTGGGATCCGAACCCTAGAGGGGGGGGGGGTGAATAGGGTGAGCTTCAATCATGACCAATTTATACAAATTTTAACTTCTTTAAATTAAACTAGTCACAAGTGGTGATTAAGTAAATAAATACGGAAGCTTACAAAGGCAATCACCACAAAGCATGCACCAGCACACAAGGATTTATAGTGGTTCGGCCTCAATGCCTACATCTACTACCGGCTTGTGATCCAACACCCCACCGGATTTCCACTATTTATGCTTTTCACTAGGCTAAGCAATAACCTTTACAATATGCTTTTCAAGGCTAAGCAATAACCTCTACATTATGCTTTTCTTAGGCTAAGCAATAACCTCTTCAACCAAAGGTTGGTTATCTCTCTAATTAGTGTCTAAAATACACTTGATGGAGATACAATTTATACCTCATTACAATGCCTCTTAATTAGGCGGATATGAAAGTGAAAATCTAATTCACACACACACACACACACACACACACACACACACACTATGAATGCAAAGATGAATGCACAATGTGTATGCATGATGTCCTCAATCATTTTGAAAATGAAAGCTCATAAATGTATGCCAAAGGCTTTTGAAAGTTTTAGCTCATAAAAACATTTATGATTTAGGAAAGAATGCTAATCACATGTTAAAAATAACTTGTAAAAGATATACATATGTATTCCAAACAAGTTTTGAAATTCTAAGAAAAAAACATGTGATGCATAGGGATGTCAATCAAATTAACAATGTAGCTCAATATGTGTATGCTATAAGCATAAAACATAAAAATAGATTTGATTGAAAATAAGGGACAAATCATATGTAATTAAAAATTCAACTTGAAAATGATATACCTATCAAAGTAAGGCAAGTTGTGAAACATTAAAACAAAGATACATATGATTTGTGGAATTGTTGAATCCAAAACATAAGATAGATTTGAAAGAGATTTTCTTATGATGAAAAACAACAACCATAGATTCAACCAAGTATAGGAATCATGTTACATATAATTTCAAAGATTCTTTCATTAACATGATCTACTTAGATTTACCAATTTAAGTACTACTTGGATTGAATCAAGGTGATGCATCCACAACAATAGATCAATTCAAAACATAAACATGTTAAAGACACAACAAATCATAGTTTATCATGCTAGAAAAGATTTACCAATAATTAAAGTAAAGCATGCAAACATATGATTAAAAAAAGTAAAGCTTACTTAGAGATTTAACTTCATTAATCCAAGCTTTAGCTTTCCTAATGGCCCCTTTCATCCCTTAGCTCATTCCCCTTTCATTGGCCTCAAAACCTCTCAAGGAGGGCCTTAAAATTACTAACTTTTGGGAAAGGAATGAACTAGTATTTATAGCCAAAAACAGCCCAACGGCTAGTCCCCGGTTGACCCCATGACCCCCGGGTCGACCTGGCCTTCACAACGGTCATAAAACTGACCGTTTGACAGGAGCCCCAGCGGCTCTTTCCCGGTCGACCTGGCCTTTCCCTGATCGACCTGGTCCCCTGTTGGGCCGGTCGACCTTGAAAGTCCACGAGGATCCTAACCCTAGAGGGGGGGTGAATAGGGTGAGCTACAATTATGACCAATTTCGACCAATTTTAATTTCTTAACTTAAACTAGTCACAAGTGATGATTAACAATCAAAATGCGGAAGCTAAACAAACTCAATCACCACATAGCATGCACCACAACACCAATGTTTATAGTGGTTCGGCCTCAATGCCTACATCCACTACCGGCTTGTGAATCCAATCACCCCACCGGATTTCCACTATTTATGCTTTTAACTAGGCTAAGCAATAACCCTTACAAAATGCTTTTCAAAGGCTAAGCAATAACCTTACAAGATGCTTTTCCTGAAAAGGCTAAGCAATAACCTTACAAGATGCTTTTCAAAGGCTAAGCAATAACCTTACAAGATGCTTTCTCAAAGAAGGTGTCTTTCCAAAAGATCACTCTAAGAGATTACAATTTAAGCTCATATGAAATTGCCTCTTGAATAGGCTAATATGAAAGTTTAATACAAATTCACACAAACACTCTAAGAATGCAAAGATGTATGCTAATGAGGTGTGTGTGTGATGACTTCAATCAAGATTAAAAAGGAAGCTTAATCAAATGTATGCCCAAGGCATTTCAAAGTTTAAGACTCATAAAAGACTTGATTGAAGTTTAATGCAAATCACATGTATGTTTAATAACTTGTTAATGATATGAAAATCAAAGAATCACAAGTTGTATGAAAATGACTAACTTAGAACATGTGATGCATGTGCAATGTTGTTTTCAAAAACAAATAGATTTGACTAAAGTTCAAATGAAAGAAAACAACATATTAGGTTTCAACCAAAACAAAGAATCATGCATTAAAGGAAATCAAAGACTTTAGCTAAGCATGATTGAGTAAGGTTTAAAAAACAACTTGGATTGAAACCAAGGTGAAGAATCCAATCTTAATTAAATCAAAGATTAGGAGAAGAAAGGATTCAACACATCATAGTTATTATGCTAAATATCATATACCAATAATTTAAACAAAGCACATAACTATGATTAATAAAGGTAGAGCTTACTTGGAGGTTTAACTCATTAATCCCAAGCTTTAGCTCTCCTAAAGACCTCCTAGCCTTTCCAACTTCATCCCCTTTGTTTGGCTCCAAAATGCTCTCAAAGGCTCATTTTTTCAACATTTGAGAAGTTGGAAATAGAATGGACTTTATAGGCAAAAAACAGTCCAACGGCTAGTTGTCTCGGTCGACCTAGAGGTCTCGGTCGACCGGGAAGGCATAACGGTCGGATTTTTGACCGTTGGAGGTTTCAGTTCAGAAACTGTAAAAATTACCTCCAGTTGTCTCGGTCGACCGAGACCTGTGTCTCGGTCGACCGGCAACACTGCCGGGACACCCCATTTTGCAAAAATTCAATTTTTGCCTATTTGAAGGTATATCTATGGGGGACCTTTTGGGCCATTAAATCAAGCTAAAATACATGTTTTAGAGATATTCTAAGATGTTTAAAAACAAGGGAAACACAAAGCCTAAAATGATTTGAAACTTTAAACCAAAGGCTAGCTTGATTTGAAAAACTCCTTTTTCCAAAAACAATGCATACAAAAGTGATTCTTAAAGAGATGAATGTATGCAAAGCTTAAACCTAAATTCTAACATGATTTTCCAAATGCAATGCACAATGAATTAGGTTTTCAAAAAGAGTTTGGGTTCTAAAACCAATGCATCCAAGTATAAAACCAAAACATGCATAAAACCAAAGCTTTTCCAAATCTTAAAAGCTATGCATGTGTAAAGCTAGATTTCAAGATATTTTAAATCAATGCATGTGTGTGAATTCAAATGATGCCAATATGCAAATGCATCCACCAAATTGCAAAAACAAAATACCTAACAATCTCCCCCTTTGCAATTTGATGGCAACTTACTCATCATTGAAATTACACACTCTGTCTTCAGCTCCCCCTCAGCTGGACAAGTCTTGAAATCTTCTTCTTGGATGCTCCTTCTCTTAGCTTGGGCTCTTGGGCTCTTTTCTTCAATCTTCTTGATGCTTGGAGCTTGATCATTCTTCAAGCTTTCTTTCCATCTTCCTCTCTTTAGCCAAGCATCTTCTTTAGCTCCAAGCTTTCTTTCTTCTATTTGCTCTCCCCCTTTGACCATGCTTCTTTCTTCTCTTGAGAACTTGAAAGCTTTCTCCCCCTTTGATGGATAGGAGATCTTCGAGTACTTGAACTCTCGAACTCTCTCCCCCTTTGATGAGTAGGAGATCTTTGAGTACTTAAACTCTCTCCCCCTTTGACATTAAATTGCAAAGGAACCTACACACATGAAATAAGGAAAATACCTTTAGTAGCACCTGTTAACAAATGAAATCGAAAAAGAAATACATAACAGGCTATCATGTGAGGTAAAAGTCTCTAAGGGCTCAAAGGCAATCCAAGGGTCAATTTGATCAAAACTAATACTTCCTATGAAGGTTTACACTCCCCCTCAATCCATTCTCTTCTTTTGTCAAACTATTGACAAGGTATAACTATTTGGTTCAAGAAGTAGATGGTTTAACCAAGTGAGGGTCAACTTCAAGGAAAGGATTAGATTCATTTAACTATAAAGCTCATATGATCAAATTACCAAAAGAAGGCAAGGTCTAATGGGAAAAGCAATCATGGATATCAATTGAAATAAACATATCAATTGAGATTTAAGGATGTGACTATTAGCACAATCACTCTAAAATGGATTCAAGAATTTTACTTATTAGGAAAAATCCAAATTAGAGCTATCCATGATATGGGGTTTACTCAAACATAGCATCAATCAATATTACTTATGAAAATCATATGCTATGTAAGATTTGAACTCATTTCATTCAATCAATAAATATGACTATTAAAGTGCATGAATGAGTGAAATGAAATTCAATCATGAAGCCAACCTCAACTAATAACCAACCAATATTATGAACACATAAACATGGTGGTCATGAGATATAACTATAAGAACAAAAGAGGAGGCAATCATGAGCAATATGATGCTAATGGTGTGTGACATGGAACAAATATATTACTAATCAAGTTTAGTCCAATGCACACAAGGTCTATCACATACACAAGATAAGATATCAATTGGATATGAAATCAATGGAAAGTTATACCAAATGAAACCAATTGAATATGATAACATGAGTAAAAGCAAGGATGTGATAAACTTCCATCAAGCAACACTAATGCATATTCATCACTTTTAAGGATATAACTATTGAGCATAGTGATGAACAAGGCAAATTGCAATGCAAAAGGATAAAGCTTTGTAATGCATGCAATTTCCAAAGTGTCTAGATCATGTGAATTCAACACTAAGAAATCCATCAAACAAGAGATATAACTATGAAATACAAGAAATGGATTTCAAATAGGTACATATGATCAAGAACACTACTATGAAGTTGAAACATGTATAAGGATGACTCCAAGAGAATCTACATGAATCAACATCATAACCATCCATAAAGATATGACTAGAGAGCATAGAGGATGGATTTAGGTTCTAGTATGGTTTCTACAAATGTTACAAGTTCACAACCATACATGGAACCAATTGTCATTTGCAAATAAAAAGAATGTAAATAAACAAGCAAGGATGCAAACAACATACATTTCCATTTCTAAGATAATGAAACCAAAAGAAAAGGAAATGAGAATCATGGAACATGCTTTGATGAATCTAACTAATGAAGTTATAGAGCATTTCCAATCATCCACTCTTCAAATCATTTCAATAAACAAAATTCAACAATGAGCATAAAAGGAATGATTTTGAAGATCAATTTTCAACATGTATATTAAAAGATATAACTTAATTGAAACACATACAAGTTGAATAATTCAAAACAATGAATTTCCATATAAGGGTATAACTTAAAAATCCATGGAGAAACTTGAATTGAATCAAATCATTTGATTTACAAAAAGGATCTAACTAAGACATACATCAAATGATTCAACAATTGATCATGAAGAGTCTAGCTATGAAAGCTTTTGAAAACACAATCAATTGATCATGTAAAGAAATGCAATGCAAGGCATATGAGTGCAAAAAGCAAATCAAACATGATGAATTTATAATCAAGAGATTTTGAAAACCATGACATGTAACTTAGAAAGGTGCATGAAAACAAAATCAAATGATCATAAAGAAGCAATGCATTTTAAGAAATCTAACTAAAAGAAACAAAATGCAAATGCAATCATGACCAACAAAGTGATTTAACTAATAAAGAGTAGGTTGGTCAATGAGGTTCAAGACCCTAAGGTTTGTCTAGGTAAATGACTTTGGGAATCCACCTAAGGTCTTGAGAGGGTTGAACTTTGAGGTCTATTTTGGAATTCTCACCAACTAAAGGAGATTTAACTTGATAAATTTTCAATTTGAACTTATCACCATGATATTTAGATTTTACTAAATTTGGCTTAGAATGGTGATTAGTCTTTTGATGTTGGTGAGTTTTCTTCTTAGGGGATAGATTCATTTTTCTTTTCTTCTTACTTTCTCCCTTTACTTGACTTTTGAATTTTAGATTTAACTTAGCAACTTTCTTCAAAAGTTCTTTCATGGGTTCATATAAGGGAGGTAGGTTGAGAAGCTTTTTGTTTTTAGATTCTTTCAAGCTTGGTTTAACTTGTTTAAGCTTTTTAGAATCTATCTTGGGAGACTCCTTTTTAAGAGATTTAACTTGTTTAGACATTTTGGAGTCTTTCTTGATTTTTAGTGTCTTACCCTTCATAGGTTTTGATTCTCCATTTTTTAGTTCAAAGATGGGTTTAGACACATGGCTTCTCTTTCTTAGTTTGCACTCAAATGTAAAATGTCCTTCAATGCCACAATAATTACATTTAGACTTGGGCAAAGAAGTGTGAGTGCTAGAGAATGAGGACTCACCTTTCACAAAAGTGTTGGTGAATTTAGGGTTATAAGACATATTCCTATTAAATCCAATACCCGTCCTATCTCCATGATGTTTACCCAATTTAAATAATTTTTCAAGTCTATCTTCACTTTGGGTAAACTTGCACTCATACTTTTGTTTATAGGTTTCAAGTTGAGTGACTTTGGTTATAAGGATTGAATTTTCATTTTTGACTTTTGAAAGTTCATTTTCAAGTTCCTTATATTTGATTAGCTCTTCATTGGCAAGTTGTAATTTATGTTTAAGGTCATTAACAACATTAGTTCCAAGCTCTTGAGTTTTTAACTTACTTTTGATCAACTTGGCTTCTAAGTTGTTAAAGTCTTTATCTTGTCTTTTAATTGTATCTCTTAGGTTTAAATTTTCATTTTTAAGTTCATCACAATTTATCTTAATCTCATTTAATTCATCTTGAGCATTAGATAAATTTTCCTTAGAGATAGTCAATTTAGATTCAAGATTGTTAAAGTCTTTATCTTGCCTTTGTAATTGATCTCTTTGTTTTAGATTTTCCTTATTGACATTATCATAATCCATCTTTAATTCTTTTAGTTCATCTTGAATGTTAGATTATTTAAAGAGATCATGAACTTAAAGTCTAGACATTTTATTACTTCTTCTTTCTCTCTAAGTTCATCTTTTGAAGAGGCTAGATCTTTGGTTAGATTCATAGATTCTTCTCTTAAGCTTTTGTTTCTTTTATCAAGCTTTGTAGATAATGTATATAATTCATTGTAGGCTTGTTGAAGATCATCTTCATCATACTCATTTTCTTCCTCTTTTGAGTCAAATTGATATTCATTTAATTGATGGTTTGAATCTCTAATAGAAGGAAGAGTGAGAGGTCTAGAAGAATCTACAAAGTCTATCCTAGTGGAGTCCATTCTAAAGATTTTCAAATAAGCACAACTCTAGGGTTTTAACTCTAGGTTTTTACACCTAATCAAGAGTTCCAACTACTTGATCCTAAGGGATTAGAGCACTTGGCTCTGATACCAATTGAAAGTCCACGAGGATCCTAACCCTAGAGGGGGGGTGAATAGGGTGAGCTACAATTATGACCAATTTCGACCAATTTTAATTTCTTAACTTAAACTAGTCACAAGTGATGATTAACAATCAAAATGCGGAAGCTAAACAAACTCAATCACCACATAGCATGCACCACAACACCAATGTTTATAGTGGTTCGGCCTCAATGCCTACATCCACTACCGGCTTGTGAATCCAATCACCCCACCGGATTTCCACTATTTATGCTTTTAACTAGGCTAAGCAATAACCCTTACAAAATGCTTTTCAAAGGCTAAGCAATAACCTTACAAGATGCTTTTCAAAGGCTAAGCAATAACCTTACAAGATGCTTTTCAAAGGCTAAGCAATAACCTTACAAGATGCTTTCTCAAAGAAGGTGTCTTTCCAAAAGATCACTCTAAGAGATTACAATTTAAGCTCATATGAAATTGCCTCTTGAATAGGCTAATATGAAAGTTTAATACAAATTCACACAAACACTCTAAGAATGCAAAGATGTATGCTAATGAGGTGTGTGTGTGATGACTTCAATCAAGATTAAAAAGGAAGCTTAATCAAATGTATGCCCAAGGCATTTCAAAGTTTAAGACTCATAAAAGACTTGATTGAAGTTTAATGCAAATCACATGTATGTTTAATAACTTGTTAATGATATGAAAATCAAAGAATCACAAGTTGTATGAAAATGACTAACTTAGAACATGTGATGCATGTGCAATGTTGTTTTCAAAAACAAATAGATTTGACTAAAGTTCAAATGAAAGAAAACAACATATTAGGTTTCAACCAAAACAAAGAATCATGCATTAAAGGAAATCAAAGACTTTAGCTAAGCATGATTGAGTAAGGTTTAAAAAACAACTTGGATTGAAACCAAGGTGAAGAATCCAATCTTAATTAAATCAAAGATTAGGAGAAGAAAGGATTCAACACATCATAGTTATTATGCTAAATATCATATACCAATAATTTAAACAAAGCACATAACTATGATTAATAAAGGTAGAGCTTACTTGGAGGTTTAACTCATTAATCCCAAGCTTTAGCTCTCCTAAAGACCTCCTAGCCTTTCCAACTTCATCCCCTTTGTTTGGCTCCAAAATGCTCTCAAAGGCTCATTTTTTCAACATTTGAGAAGTTGGAAATAGAATGGACTTTATAGGCAAAAAACAGTCCAACGGCTAGTTGTCTCGGTCGACCTAGAGGTCTCGGTCGACCGGGAAGGCATAACGGTCGGATTTTTGACCGTTGGAGGTTTCAGTTCAGAAACTGTAAAAATTACCTCCAGTTGTCTCGGTCGACCGAGACCTGTGTCTCGGTCGACCGGCAACACTGCCGGGACACCCCATTTTGCAAAAATTCAATTTTTGCCTATTTGAAGGTATATCTATGGGGGACCTTTTGGGCCATTAAATCAAGCTAAAATACATGTTTTAGAGATATTCTAAGATGTTTAAAAACAAGGGAAACACAAAGCCTAAAATGATTTGAAACTTTAAACCAAAGGCTAGCTTGATTTGAAAAACTCCTTTTTCCAAAAACAATGCATACAAAAGTGATTCTTAAAGAGATGAATGTATGCAAAGCTTAAACCTAAATTCTAACATGATTTTCCAAATGCAATGCACAATGAATTAGGTTTTCAAAAAGAGTTTGGGTTCTAAAACCAATGCATCCAAGTATAAAACCAAAACATGCATAAAACCAAAGCTTTTCCAAATCTTAAAAGCTATGCATGTGTAAAGCTAGATTTCAAGATATTTTAAATCAATGCATGTGTGTGAATTCAAATGATGCCAATATGCAAATGCATCCACCAAATTGCAAAAACAAAATACCTAACAGACCTGGCCTTTCCCCGGTTGACCTGGCCTTCTGTTGGGCCGTTCGACCTAGCCCACTGCGGGTCGACCTGGGCCTGAGACCAAAATTCCCTAATTTTGCATTTTTCAAAGTATTTTCTTAAGGGAACTTTTGGGCCATTGAATTAAGCTTGGAATCATGTTTTAAATCAAACTAAGATGTTTAAAAACATGAAACATAAAAAGCCTAAAAAGATTTGAAAGATTTAAAACTCATACGCTAGCTTGATTTCTAAAACTAGTTTTCAAAAACAAATGCATCCAAGTTTAAAAACAAAACATGCATAACTCAATACTTTTACAAATCTTAAAAACAATGCATGTAGAAATTAAGATTTCAAGTTTTTCTAAATCAATGCATATGTGTGTAAATCAAATGATGCTAGAATGATAATGCATCCATCAAATTGCAATACACAAAATTCCTAACAGCTTTGGTGCCTGCCCTTTACTCCTATTTGTGTATCTGTTGACACCAAAATGTCACTTTGCCTCTTCAACATCAAGAAGCCGCATGAAGCCGCATCCTACTACAAACGGGCAATGCTACTTCAAGCATTAAATCTTGTTAGAATCACTTGAAAACTGTAAGATCCTTCAAGACAACCAAAAGAGGAGTTCACATGAAGTTTCAGGCCATTCCGACATCATTTGGCCTAACTTCACTCCCCCGGCAGCCAAACAGGCGCTCCTGGCGGCGGCGGCGGCGAAGACATCAAAACTTCGATAAGAGCTAACGAATGGTTTCAAAATACCTCCAAAAGGCTCCACGTCAAATTTCAGGTCATTCCAACAATGTTTGACCCGACTTCGACGCTTCGAAAGAAAATCAAACCCCTCGGCGGTGAAAACCACCGGGACCATTACTCATCAAACGGAGTACATGGGAGGCTTTAACATGCTTCAAAAGGGCTGCACGTCAAATTTCAGGTAATTCCGACAACGTTTGACCCGACTTTGATGCTCCAAAACAAAATCAAGGCTACCGGCGGCGGAGCACCCTAGGACCATAACATCCAAATCGGAGCCAACGGATCATCTCAAAATGACTCCAATAGGCTCCCTGTCAAATTTCAAGTCAATCGGACATCGGTTGACCGTACATCAAAGCACGGCATCTTCCTCGCGGTAAAATGAAGCCTACTGGCAACGGGACCCTAAACGGCTTTAAAACTCCAAAAAAGCCCATAGCTGGTCCTATCTACTGCTCAACATGCTTCACCTCAAATTTGAGGTCATTCTGACCTCGTTTGACCTAGTTTCGACTCTTGACAAAAAATGGCAACTCTGCACAGCAAAGTCTTCGGCTTTTCCAAAAAAATAGGAAACTTTGGGCTCCGATTTGCACGGCTTCTTGTCAAGTTTTCTTCAGGAGAATCAAGCCAAAAAAATGAGAAAGAATGTCAAGAAAAATATAGGAGAAAAAAAGAAACAAAAAGCTCGAAAAACGGCCAACAAAGCGGAGACCAAAGGGGATAAGTTCCCCCATGGTCGCCGGATTTCCGCCGGAAGGCCCTTTTTCCGATTGTTTTCTTGTTTTGGGAGTTCCAGCCCTTGTGATTTCCTGAAAATCTGATTTTTGATGCTCGGAAACGACTGATCTTCGTCAGCATCATGGATCCGCTGTTAAGGACATGAAATCGTCATTGATCGCTTCAAGATCACCAACCAGCTGACCAAGAAAGTGCACTTTCTGTCTGACCAATCAAGAAATCGACAAGACAGATGTCACCGGCCCGCTGGTATCAATTAGTGTCTGAAGTTGCATGATCATCCGACATTGATCAACATGAAGATCCATCGTCGATCATGGCAAGAAGAATTCCAAAAGACGCGGCGCGGCCCGCGACTCTTCAAATCCCGGCGACCACTTAATGTTGTTAATTTACCCAACTAAATGTGGTCATTAACTCATTATTTTGGAAGGCCCAATCAGAAGCAAGGAAATGAGAGTTACAAGTCAAAGCCATCATGTCATTAAAGCTATGAAACTCCTCTCATCATGGAGATTAAAGGCGATTAAATGTCCATCATTCTCCATCGGCCAATCACAAGCCAAGAAAAAGGAGTTATAAAATAAGAATTAAAAACTTGTAACTCCTCCCATCATGGAGCTTTAAAGCCATCAAAGCTAAAAAAAACACTCCTAAATGGCTACCAAAGGCCTATAAATAGGAGGTCATTCCAAAAAGAACGGATCAAGAAATCCATCCGGAAAAATCAGAGAGAATTAGCTAGGAAGATCATCCAAAAGCTCTGTTACTCTGAAAAAACTCTGCTGTAACAAACATCAAAAGGTGATCGAAGTCCCTTGGGGGGCACTCCCCCCAAGAAAAAGCCTTCTCTTCTCCTATTCAACATGGCCAAGTCGCGACTCTTTAGCCAGTCTCTTCATTTTTATTGGGTATAGGACCTTCTCTTGGTCCTTATCTTCTAAAAAACTGAAGTCTAAGCCAAGACAAAGAATCAAAGCATCAAGCGTTCTCATCTGGAGGACGATGGCAAAGTCCATACATGACTTGCGACCGTCGATCTAAACTGGTCCCCGCAATCTCCTAAGAAGTCAGATTCCTTTTCTTGCTTTTCCATTGTATTTTGTATTTTCTTTAAGAGACAAAAACTCATAATTCTTGTCTTTCATTTTGATAAGATTCGTAAATCGTCTTTCACGGAAAAATCGCCTTTCACGGCACAAAATCGCCTTCTACGGCACAAAATCGCCTCTAATGGCATTAAAAAAATATGGTCTCTTTTCTTAAATATATGTGCAATGGAAAGTTAGAAAAAAGGTTGATTTCCTTTTTACTTGTGAAAAGTGGATCTCCGGATCACCATTTCTAAATTCAAGTAGAATAGAAAATCTGGCATACCCGTACAAAAATGTTGATACCCCTTTTTTTTCTCCCCCTTTCTTCCCTCCATCCGGATCCTCTCGGTGACCCTGGGGATGGATGGGAGAGGAGAGGAAGGAAAAATTCCAGGTCCATTAGTACCAAACTATAGGCTGCTGCTTTTCTTGTTCGGCTTGGGCTCCCTGTGAACAGGGTATTTTCAGCCCATATTTTCTATTCGTGGTATGTATACCACTATCCTGGCTTCCATCGATTAGGAGTTGCACCGGATGATGAACCTTTCATGATTCGATTGGCTAGAGGGACAGCCGTTTTCGAATCTCTTTTGTCTGCTTGTTTGAGGATCCGACGGTTCAGGGACGTCGAGATTGGGCAATCTTCTGTGAAGCTTTCTCCAGGTTTGCGGAAAAAGGCTTTTGATTTTGGTGTCTCCGTGATTCCACCAGGGCAGGGTCGGGAAGACACTATTCTTTGACAAATGCAGAAAAGAGGTGGCTTTTCAACATACCCATGGGTATGATGGTATACCATAGACATCTTTTTGTTGATATCCAGCCGTAATGGGATGGGTACTTCAAGTAAACCGACCCATAGAAGCAAGAGAAAGAGAGGGCAGCGCCGTAATATGAGACGACACAATGACTCTCCTGATTCAGAAGTCCCTTCCACCATTGCTGAAGAGATGTCAGGGGACGCTGATGAGCCTCTGGAAAAGAGGAGCCGAGAGGAAGAGACCGTTAATGAAGGAATGATTCCTCCTCTTCCTTTTCCGTTTCTTTCATTGAGATTTTCTTGTTTTTTATTTTCTTTCTCTGCCTTTTTTCAGTGGGAGATGATGATTTGGTGATGCCTGAGGTTCTGGCCGATGAGGCAGTGACGGATCCGATTGCGGTATCTGAAGAACCGAGGGACTCTGGAGTGATTCCAGAATCTTCTCCTGGTATGACTTCTTTGTGTTTTCTTTTTGCATGTGTCGTCATTTGCTAACATATTGCTTATTTTCTTGTCAGCTGACTTACCACAAGATTCCAATGATTGCGAGCCATCCATGGACGTGACCTTTGACGATGCTTTGGATGAACTCATGGAGGCAGAAAGTATCCCGCCGATCATTGAAGAAGGTATTTGTAGCAATAACCCTGATGATAATGATTTTTTTAACAGGATCATATCCATACCTTTTTTGTTTTGTTTTGCTGGCAGGTTGTGAGGTAATAGGAGAAGTTCCCCCATCTTTTTCAGGGCCAGAGCAGGGGATGCCTGCTGTTGATCCAGAAGTAGGGACTTCTTCTTCCAGTTTCAATGCGACAGGGGTGAAATCTTCTAAGGAGATTCCTTTGCCAGTGTCTCCAATTAGAAAGAGTTTGATGATCACTTTTCCAACAGGGCATGACATGGGCAGTCGACCAATGGAGAGGGGCGAGCCTTCTTCCTGGCTATCTCTTCAGTATGTGAAGAAAGTGTTGAAGAGGGTTTTGAGCTCCTGGGTCGAAACTCTTTCTTCTGGCCATTTGGAAGCTGGCTTTGGCATGATCAAGCATGTACAGGACAGCCTTGCTGATTGGGAAGAGGTCGGTCTGGACATTGCAAGTGCGAAGGCTTTTGTTGATGAAGTCATTACTCTGGGCAACAAGTGAGATAAGACCAAGAGCTTCCCAAGCGGTGACTTTTTCAATGAGATGTTTTTGAAGCCTTTTGGCGAGGTCAAGTCTGAACTGAACGAGATCTCGCGGACTCGGAAGCAATTCGTTCGGGAGAGGAATGTCACCGAGTTGGCCATCATTGAGCTAACAGAAGACTTGCGCCGTCTTGATAGGGAGGTCGTTGAGACCAGGCATCGTCTTGATTTATTGGAGGAACAAGCTGCTGCTAAGGGTGTACACGGATCTGATTGGTGCGGATTGGGTCAAATCCGTCACCAATCCGTTACCTACGGATTGACAGATTTGAAATCCGTCACCAATCCATGGCCATTAAGGTCCGATCCAGTCCAATCCGTCGAGGACCGGATCGGATCGGATTAATCCGTTCAATCCGTCCCTGTACATTACATGGAAAAAAAAGAAGAAAAAACCCATGAATTCTTCCTCTGCTTTTGGGTTTTGTTGATGATGGATCGAGCAAGAGACGAAGGAAATGGGCTTCTCGAATCTCCAGCAGTTTCTCCCTTTTCCACCTGGAAGCAAAGTTTTTCTTTAACCATACATACACATCAAGGAAATTTTTTTTGAAAGTTGAGATAGAAATCCCAGCCATAGAAATTTCAGAGGAGGCTACGGATTCAAGCAAGAACAACAATCTAGGGTTCTCTACGAGCTTTGCGGCCTCCTCCTCAACATCCTTAGCCTTCCACCTCTTTTCGCCGCCGTTGCCTCCCCTTCGACGGTGAGGCAGGCGGAGTTTTCTCCTTTGGGTTTTGCATTTCTTCTTCTGGGGATCTCGCTCTCTCTGATGCTATGCGGATCTGTGACGTTCGTGATCGGATTCATATTGATGCCTTGGGTTTTGGGGCTGGTGATGATTCTGTATTTCATGGGGTTGGTTTTGAATCTATTGGGTTTGGGAAGGGCGATTCTGTTGGGGAACCTGCTGGATCTCTCAGAAACGAAATGCCAGGCGAAGAAGAAGCCACGGATGCGAGATGGAAGAGATGGGAGATGAAGGTTTGCCGCTGGGATGGGTTTGGCCATTTGGGACTTGGGAGAAAAAGCAACGAAAGGGGTAGGGTTTTGGTCTTTTTAGGGATAAAGGTTCGGAATCATATTTTGACCCTAAAGTTTTTTTTTCTCATTTTAAATTTAGACACCTAATTTATATTTAGACCCCTCATATATTTTTTTTTTTCATATTTGATGACAACGGATCGGATCGGATTGAATCCGCGGATTAAGGGTGAAATCCGCCACCGATCTGTTGCTAACGGATTACACAATTTCCAATCCGTCACCAATCCGTTGGCCTTCGGATCGGATCAAAATCCGTTGATCGGATCGGATCGATGGATTGACGGATTTTTTGTACACCCCTAGCTGCTGCCAAATGGGCTGCCATTGTGGAAGCTTCTGCTAAAGAAGGGATTTTGATTCGCTAGGTCGAGGAGGCTGACAAGAATCTCCGGAGAAAGACTCAAGAGTACGAGCAATGACAGATTCTTTGAGAAGAACTTCTTGTTAGGAATTTTGTAGATTGCAATTTGATGGATGCATAATCATTCTAGCATCATTTGATTTACACACATATGCATTGATTTATAAAAAACTTGAAATCTTGTTTTAAACATGCATTGTTTTTAAGAGTTGTAAAAGTTTTGATTTATGCATGTTTTGTTTTTAATCTTGGATGCATTTGATTTGAAAAGAGTTTTAGAAAATCAAGCTAGCCTATGAGTTTTAAATCTTTCAAAATGTTTTAGGCTTTTTATGGTTCATGTTTTAAAACCCTTAGAATGATTTAAAACATGTATTCAAGCTTGATTTAGTGGCCCAAAAAGTTCCACAAAGAAAACCTTCAAATATGCAAAGTTGGAATTTTTGGTGATCCCGGCAGTGTCGCCGGTCGACCGGCCCAGGGGTCCCGGTTGACCGGGAACACTGCAGGCAGAGAGTGGCCCTGATGCACCAACGGTCAGAAATATGACCGTTGTGTGTTACCGGTTGTAAGACCCCGACCCGAGTGATCCCGATTAGTGCTAATTAAGTTGCGTGTTAGTGCTAAGCTTGATTAGTGATTCTTGGTTAAGTTGGGTTTAGATTTAACCTTGATTTTAGTTTTGGGCTACTTTGTGTGTTTTGGATTTCTTGTGGGGCCCTTTGGGGGTTCCCTTTTCGGCTTGGTATTTTCTCGAGAAATTTCCCGATTTGTTGTGAATTGTGTTTTTGGCCCGTTGCATTCATCTTGTGGATTCCAACAACTTTCATGTTGATCCCGTTCTCGTTTGAGATCACGAAACCCGAATTCTTGGCCTTGAGGGCAAAACAGTCTTTACACACCAAATCTGTACCAAAACTCATTATTCCCGAAACCCGCGAAACATAGACTTTTTGGAAAGTAGATATTTCGACGAACATTTCTTCCTTCTTCGTCGAATTCATCCGAGTTCCCGAATTAGATGATTTCAGTCCATTTAGCTTCTTAAGTTGTGGGACCCAAGCTCCTCATTGTTAACAAAAGAGAACCCACCTCTTCTTTCTCATTCACTCTCCATTGCTCCAGCACAACTGAACCTAGGGTTCTTGTGGTTTTCTTCTTCTCCTTGCTTCTTCATCTCCAAGCCTCACCAATAGTCCACCAACCAAGCAATGAAGGTCATCTTCTCCTTCCTCATCTTGCAAGCATTCCATTGATACCGTTTTTGGAGGAACCCATCAATCTAGAGATCTTCTTTGAACTAGTCCTCTTCATTTGAAGACCATCCAAGTAAGTGATTCTCCCCATCTCCTAGATTAGTGTTCCTCTAGTTCTTGTTAAGCTACATTTCCATTTTTGAAAGGTTTCCTAGTCATTATATTGTTTGACCCATGTTAGGGCTTTATTTGGGGATTTTGCATTGTAGCTTGGACCATTTTCTTGGAGGACTTGATAGAGCTTAATATCATTAATTGAAGACTTGAGGCAAGTGAATGCTTGAATGTTTTTAAGTTGAAATGGTTTGGCTTAGTATTTATGGATTTTCCATATTATCATTAATGTATTTTGTTTTGGAATAAATGCTCCTAAGATATCTTAATAGCCTCATTCATTGTTTTATAAGCATGTTGGTAAAGCATTTATTGTCCTTGTGATAGCTTAGATGAATGTTTGTGGAATGGTTTGTTTCCTTCCTATTATTGCATTGGATTTGGCATGGAAGAGGTGATAGAGAGAACTCTTAATGAGGATTTGGAGAAGCATAAAGAGATGCATTGGAGGAACTATTAGCCCAATGTTATTGTAAGGACCTTGTGGATGTGAGGAAGATGGTTTTGAGGAGGAAAATGACTCAAAACTGAACTCAGTGAGCATTTCGTAACTGGCGGTCAGCTCACGGTTAGCCAGCGGCTAACCGCCGAATGCATCGGCGGCTAACCGCCAGCTAACCGCGCACCGCGGTGACTTTTCCAGAGAGCATCATTTTCCACCTGAAAACGCGGTCAGCCTCACGGTTAGCCAGCGGCTAACCGCCGAACCCATCGGCGGCTAACCGCCAGCCAACCGCACAATCACGGTTCCTTTTCCCGAGAGCATCAGAATTCTCACCTGAAATTCGGTCAGCTCCACGGTTACCCAGCGGCTAACCGCCGAATGCATCGGCGGCTAACCGCCAGCTAACCGCCAGGTAACCGAAATTTCCCAGATTTCGAAAAGCTCCCCGCTCGAACGAACTCTCCGGTTCGTTCGAGCGTTGAGCTTTGTCAATCGAAAGGGATTCACTAGGCATTGTTGATGCCATCCGAGAAAGAAACCATATCACAAAGATGTCATCCGAAACTTTGAAAAATCATAAAAGTGAATAAGGAGCCCGGAATGTCTTCAAACTCACGGAGTACCAAGTAAGGACTACAATAGACATACGGGACCCCTATTCACTTAAATAGATTTTGAAATTAGTATTTTACCCGAAATGTGTTATAACTCGTTATTCCACCTCGTTTCCAAGACTTGTATTATATGACTTGTTTTCCCGAAAGCATTGGAGTTACATTAGTAACAGTTAATTGTCCCGAAATGCATTGCCCGACATGAAATGATAGTGTGCCCTTGAGCACCCCGTTTTACCCGTTTATCTACTGTACTTGATTTACTTGCATATGTCTCGATTGGTTTTATCCTATGAGTCGGCATCACTAAGCTTGGATACCATGTCAGTCTGATCCACTGACTTGGAAATCCCTCTCCCGTCCCGCCAGCTGCAGTTTGGATCCCGATGCCCGGTTTACCACCGCGGCCCCGTCCCGATACCCGGTTCGCTACCGTGGTCCCGTTCCCGTATAGTTATATTGTATATATGTATACGTTGGTTCTCCTCACCTTGTGTGACTGAGATCAACGTCCCGTGATACTGTTGTCACTTTAGTGACAGAGGACTTAGCTTTATGTGATTGCCCCCTTGTTATTCCCGATTCCTTGGTTACCTCATATGTTTTATCTTGTTTACTTGTTTTATAGCAAATGATTTACCTGCTTTATGAGAGTTCTTGCTTAAACAGATTTATATGCTTTTCAAGAGATTTCCTCTATTATTGTTGTTGTATCTTGTCATTCTCTTGCCAGACCGTCGTGTCTGATCCTTTGCTTTGGTACTCAGGTCCCGTTGCCGGTTTCCTTGAGGAGGAGCCGGAGGAGGCGGTAGGTGAGCTGCAGCCTCTAGTTGAGTGGCGTGCTGACGATGTCATGTAGACATCGGGTTGCCAAGAGGCGTAACATTTTGGGAAGGATTTGTTAACTATTCTTTGGGTTATTATTTTGTAATATTGGCCTTTGTTGGCCTCTAATTTTGGGGATTGTAACTAAATGATAACTTGTCTAACTTTAACAACTCTTGGGAAACATTGCTATATATCATTGCTCTTTCTGATACAGTTTGATATTGATGTAAATGCTTGCATGACTAGAGATAGTCTAACTATTTGATTTGCTACACGCTTCCGCATTAAAAAGAAATATCCATGCAAGGTTTTGATATCCTCACCGCGGACACCTGTGGGAAATTAAATAAGATTATCTTGAGGATGTAGGTAATCCTCTTGAATAATCATCACACACTAATGGTCCCGATCCCGGATTGGGATTCCCGGTCCGGGGTCGCGACACCGGTCGACCGAGACCTGTTTGCAGGTCGACCGAGGACTAGCCGTTGGGCACTTTTTGCTATAAATATGAGTTCTTTCCTTTGCCAAAAGTTGGGATTTTTAAGGCCCTCCTTGAGGGGTTTTGAGGCATATTCAAGGGAAATGAACTAAGGGATGAAGGGGAGCATTAGGAAAGCTAAAGCTTGGATTAATGAAGTTAAATCTCCAAGTAGGCTCTACTTTCCTTAATCATATGTTTTCATGCTTTGTTTTATTTTTGGTAAATCATTTGTAGCATGATAAACTATGTATGAAGTGTTGTGTCCTTAACATGTTTTATGTTTTGAGTTGATTTATTGTTTTGGATACAACACTATTTGATTCAATCCAAGTAGTACTTGAATTGGTAAATCTAAGTAGATCATGTTAATGAAAACATCTTTGAAATTATATGTAACATGATCCATATACTTGGTTGAATCTATGGTTGTTGTTTTTCAACATAAGAAAATCACTTTCAAAACTATCTTATGTTTTGGATTCAACATCTTTTCATATCATATGTTTTCATGTTTTTGTTTTATCTTTGATAAATCTTTAGTAGCATGTTAACCTATGATGTGTTGTATCCTTAGCATGTTTTATATTTTGAATTGATCTATTGTTTTGGATGCATCACCATTGATTCAACCCAAGTAGTACTTTTGTTAGGGTTTTTGTAGATTGCAATTTGATGGATGCATAATCATTCAAGCATCATTTGATTCACACACCTATGCATTGGTTTTATAAACTTGAAATCTTGTTTTATTCATGCATTGTTTTTAAGAGTTGTAAAAGTTTTGATTTATGCATGATTTGCTTTTAAAACTTGGATGCATTTGTTTTTGGAAAAAGTTTTAGAAATCAAGCTAGCCTTTGTTTTTAAAGTTTTGAATCATTTTAGGCTTTTTATGTTTCATGTTTTTAAACCTCTTAGAATGATTTAAAACATGTATTCAAGCTTGGTTTAATGGGCCAAAATGTTCCTCAAAGAAAATCTTTCAAACATGCAAAAGTGGATTTTGGGGTCCCGGCAGTGTCGCCGGTCGACCGGCGCAGAGGTCCCGGTCGACCGGGAACACTGCAAGCAGAAAGTTACCCTGGCGCACCAACGGTCAGAAATATGACCGTTGTGTGATCCCGGTCGACCGAGACCTGTTTCCTGGTCGACCGAGGACTAGCCGTTGGACACTTTTTGCTATAAATATGAGTTCTTTCCTTTGCCAAAAGTTGGGAATTTTAAGGCCCTCCTTGAGGGGTTTTGAGGCAAATAGAAGGGAAATGAACTATGGGATGAAGGGGATCATTAGGAAAGCTAAAGCTTGGATTAATGAGTTAAATTACAAGTAGGCTTTACTTTCCTTAATCATATGTTTTCATGCTTTGTTTTATTTTTGGTAAATCATTTCTAGCATGTTAAACTATGTTTGTGTTGTGTCCTTAACATGTTTTATGTTTTGAGTTGATTTATTGTTTTGGATACAACACCATATGATTCAATCCAAGTAGCACTACAACAAAAATCATTTTTCACGACGTAAATATTTGTCGCAGAAAATCACAAAATCGTCGCAAGATATATTCTGCGACGAAACCATTTTCGTCGCCCGTTCGTCGCCCATTATGTGTCGGTGATTGTTTTTGCCGACGATCAGAATTAATCGTCGCTAAATATACATTTTATGCGACAACACCTTATCATCGCTAAATATCAATTTTCCGCGACAACACAATATCGTCGCTAAATATCAATTTTCTGCGACAACACATTATCGTCGCTAAATATCAATTTTCTACGACAACACATTATCGTCACTAAAATGATTTTCTGCGACAACACATTATCGTCGCGAAATATCAATTTTCTACAACAACGCATTATGTCGGCAAAAATGATATTTTTTGTCGCCAAATGTCCATAATTCATTACGAGAAAATGGATAAAAAATGGTGAAAAAGGAATTTGGCGACAAAATGGAGTCGTCGCTGAATTATAGTTTTTTACCGACAAAACTTTATTGTCGCCAAATAGTGCATGAATTGCCACAAATTATAATAGGTGACGAATTAGTTTTGCCGCGCATAGTTTGTAGACATTTCACCCAATATTTAACCTTGCCACAATTTCTCTTAGGCGACAAATTATATAGATCGGCGAATTTTATTAGCGACAAATAAAATTTGTCGCTAAAAATAATTTTTTTTTTAAATTACCACATGCTACCTCAAAAACCTTTACGCTGAATGTAATAAAACCTGCTCATTCAACTAAAATAAAATGTATAATAAAACCTTCACATTCAACAAAAATAAAATGTACAATAAAACATGGCCATTCAACTCAAACAAAATGTACAGTAAAGTATCTTCATTTAACTAATGAAAAATGTACAAAACATGCTCGTTCAACATATTAGGAAACATATAACTATTAAATACGACCCACAAGCTTAGCCACATTGTCGTTACTAATTCAAGTAAAAATGTAGCATCCAAAATAGTGTAAGTACAATATTCTTATGAAAAACAAAAAGATGTTCAAGCAATTGGCCTCTATTACATTGATCTTCAGTCCCAACCTGTGGTAAAAAAAAATAATTTTTTGTTAGGAATTAAACATGGGAATCAAAAGCAAAGTAAGTGAGACAAAATAAAATCCTAAGAAAATTAAAAAATAAAAGTGCACTTGAGCCTAAACAGTTGATTCAAGATCACAAACCTGAATCACTATCCTAACAGTCACTACACGATAATAATCAATTAGTAACGGATCTACAGCCGTTCCAAAAAATATTAGTAACGGTTATTTTGCGTTGACGCAACTGCGTCACAAATGAAAAGTAACGAAAGTTAGTAACACTTAATAACCGTTAGAAATATTAATAACGGTTATGAACTGTGACTGAAATTAATTTCAGCAACACATCTATAATCGTTACAATTTATTAGTAACGATTATTAATTTTGTTCATAGTTTGTTCCCAACGGATAAAACTGTTGGTAATTCCCACTTTCTGACGCATATATAACTATTTGGTCAACCTATTTGTAACGGTTGGTATCTGTTACAAAGTATTCTATTTGTAACGGTTGGAGTCCGTTACTAAGTATTATATTTGTAATGGTTTATATCCGTTACTAAGTATTTGTTGTTTTTTTAAAAAAAAATGGAATTTCCTGATCAATTTCTGACAGGCCACCTACAGTACTTCTGACTACATAGATAGTAAATGCTATATTGCTAAATGACTACATAGATACTAAATGCTATATTGCTTTATGATATATTCGTTTTTTACCGACTGTATTTATTTACAAAAAGAGGCTCATGAGGCATATGTCCTATGCATTGATGCTTACACCCCCACTCGTGCAATTGGAACACCTCATGCTAATGCAAAGTATTGAAACATTGGATCAGACAAAAACAACTTATCCATGTTTTCACATGTCCAATCCTATAGTTAATCTTATTCTGATTAACCTGAAACTAGGGTCATGTATCAAAGGAGTTAAGATTTAATTGACTGTAAGGAGTAACTTACATTTTTTGGAAATGCTTTGCACAATGCCTTAATGGTAGAATTTTGTATCCAGGAGCTAACATTTGAAGAGGCTACTCCCCCAGCTTTGGCTGCTTCGGCATGGGTCCCGCCACAATTCACCATTATACGCCCATGGGTCATCAACTTTCCATTAAGTTCCAACCATGTTGCAGCCTTAGATGTGCAATCAGAAAACACATACAAGAATATGCAGCCACAAACTTTAGAGAAACTATCGATCTTTTAAACATAGTTAAGCAAGGTAAACAGCATTAAAATATAAAAGGTAGCTGAATAAACAGAGCAGAGATGCATAAATAAACAAAAAACACATGAGGATTAAACAAAATGTAACTTTAAAAGAACCAGCATGATAATCAAAAGAGGACAAGAATAAATAGATCCTAGAATACCATTTATTTATCGATACTAATAGCCATGCTCATGTAACCCAGAATCATGAATTGTTAATGAAACTGAAACTAAAACTGATCAAATACATAGTAGGTTTTGTTGATTTTTTTTTTTGGGTATTGGTAACAATAAAAATTTTAGTCAATAAAAAGGATAAGAGTATTAAATAGGACCCAAAAGATAAAACATCAACAGTAGTCAAAGGAATTTGACCTAATCATGTTAGACTGTCCACTTCAATGGAGAACTGGTTGATAAAGAAGATTTCTTCTATATAAATTGATAATCAAAACCTTTTGGGATTTGATCATGCAGTTAGTTTGTAATGATACTATTTCATAGGAAATACCATATTTAAACTAAAGGAGACCTGACACAAGCATATGATCTGTATGGTTAATCAAAATTCAGTAATGCACACCTCCTGCAACTGTGGTAAGACTTTTCCATCAGAAAACAAGTCCACAACGATGCCTGGATGATTGACACAAGTCACAAATTGAAAACAGTGCAATAGAAACAAATGCATTGAATCCATTTATGAGCTATATCTGATAGAGAATAATAGTTTTACCTTGAATTGATGTATTGAATTTGCAGTAGAAGCCATGTCTGATTCGGTGCTGTTCTCTTCTGAAACTGCAGCAGATATAAAGAAATCTCAAAAACTAGAACCTTTCTTCTAAGAAAAATTTAAAATGCATGCAGAAAGGGGTGAAAATTGGAGAAGCATAGGCCCTTGTAATGTGAATACCTTCACTCTCTTTAGAAGATCAAATCCTGTCATCTCTGGCATACAGTAGTCTGTGATGATCATGTTTACTTTCGGTTTCTACAAGAACCAAAGAAAAATTGTTCTAATGAAAACACAATTTCAACAGTTGATAAAAAGAAGATCCACTTTTAACATATGGATGACTCTGTTGTTAATAAAAATGCAAAATTACAGAGCTGGAAAGAGAATCCCAAAAAATGTAAGATACAAAAGAAAAAAAATTGAGACCATAACAATACAAGAAAACAGAAAGAAAGTACATGCCCCCCTTCTTTGTGGGCTTGCATTCCTGGATACAAGAGTATGTTGAAAGACTTAGCAAAGAAAATAAACTAACCATCATTTTTAAACATTCATTCTACCAACAGTAAGAACTCGTACCTACCTATGAAAAGGGTGAGAATCCATACCTTCTCTGACTCCTCTCCAGACTGAGGAACGCTCTCATAATTTTTGTACTGTTCAAGCCTAGTTTGCCTGTACTTCTCCCTGGTGACATTTAGCCTCTCCCATGGAATTCCCTGGATATCCTTTCCTCCCCTTGCTTGTGCAGACGAGGTATCAGTAATCTTATTATCCTACAAAAGCAATTAAATTTCCTCATAGGGAATCCCAAATACTTCTTAGAGAAAGGATTACATACTGAACAGTTAAGAATTAATGTAAATGAAATAGCATCAATTAAAATTTAGAAAAAAAGGGTGTTTCTTGGTGCAGTAGAATTCACTCTGAGGAGAGTTTGCAAGGGAATTCCAACACATGATATGACGTGGCAAAGGCTGCACCCACATAATAGGGCATGCAGCATTGAACAGCCAGATACAAAAAGAGAAAAAATATATATAATTAAGCTGGTAGAATTGTAAAGTTCGCCCCTTTTTTAATTTTTACACTGGTCACTGTCTCATCCTTGTGAGATACATCAACTTGGTGTTACCTTTGTTAACACCAAATCATTGTGGCATGCATCCTATATTATGCAGCAGACTGAATCCGACTAAGCATTTCATGCGGGTTAGGAACCCTATTGAGTAACATAGGACAGATAAGTCGGCAAATTCGCTACGTGGAAAAGAGGGTCATATTAGAATGCAAGAAAAAAAATACAAACCATGTGATCATATTCATCATCATCTGATTCCATGCCACCCATTCCTCGAACTTGAAATTCTTCATCTACGTCGTCATAAACATCCGCCATTTCATGTCTTCTTCCATGTACTCATTCTCATCTCCTTGGTTCTGGGACATGCCCTAGTTCACAAATGTATACTCTGTTTCAAAAATTCAGTTAAGCAGACAATCGTAACATTAATAGGCATCTTAAGAGGTCACTCGCGAAACAAGTCACACATTTCAGTAGCATCAGTGTCACAAAATGAAACATTACACTTGAAGGCAAAGTTGTGTCCTCAAGCACATGATACCTATAGAAAAACTGACAATCAATCAGAATTTCACAGCCTTCCAATATTAGGAAAAGTTTAAAGCAACAGCCCAGAAATAAATCTATACCAAACAGCAAGAAACAGCCCATTGCTGCAATGCTTACTGTTAGCTGTCCATCAGGTGGCAAACAAATTGTCAGTTGCTTCATTATAGACCAATTCAAATTGTTGACATGGCAATCAATCTACCAGCAGTGGGGTTCGAGTGGGCTAGGGAGCTTTAACCATGAAATAGTGGTATGTACAATATCAGTTTCCATTTAAAGGCCCTAAAGCTTAATGATCACTTAGGCACTTCTAAAGCGATAAATATCAGCATATTAAATGCAAATCAGATAACATTAAAGAGAACATTGATTAGCAATAAGAGAGTCATGTATTCTCATTGTCCAGGCAGCATAGATGATGAAGACATAAAGGAAAATAATAGCAATAAGATAAAATAAAAAGCCACGAACCTGGTCACGTTTCTGCTCGTCCAAATTTGGAGGAGCGAAGCTAGTCCGAGCAGGTATCTGCAATCACATACAGCATATGCAATTGTTTTATTTAATAGAATTAAAGCAACAAAAGAAAGTTAGCCCCATCCAAAAAATAAATAAAATAAAATGAAAACAACAACAGTGTGCAGAAAAAGAATTGTATCATCTACAGTCGAAATGTATAATACAAAGTACCTGCATTCCATTCATAAACCCAGGACTTATGGATCCAAACTGAAGAGGGAATGCCTTCGAGACATCTCCTGTGACAATATAGAATAGTACAAATGTACAATTCAATCAGTATAGCATCAAACACTGCCCCCATTGTAGAATGACTATAGTGCTGTTAAATCAAATATCATAATGAATTACAGTACTACACCAGCAGAATACAGATGATGGTAATTGTTAAAAAGAAGATAACTGATGGATAACCAAATCATCAGTTTAATAAAACCAAATAACGTAATTAACTACAATAGTGCACTGCTTACTAAACTTGTAAACCAAAAGAGAACCAATGCATGGTATAATAGTCACTTTGGCAAAAGGTTAGCAATTTGAAAAAGAAAAAGAACACGTTTTTGCGCAGAAATTGGCACAGACTAAGGGATGGACGTAATGTCTAAAAACATTAATTGCTTAGTGTTGGGAGTTGGGACTCTAGGATGATGATGATGATGATAACACAGTACTCCAGAAACAAAGCTACTTGTTTGATTTTATTGCCTTGTACTAAAACATTGATGTGAATGTGCATAATATTGTTATATCAGAAACTGTACTAAGCTTCCATGATTCACAAAAAAAAAATTATAGGATGAGCTCATGGCCTGGTGGTGTGCAACCTTGAAAGGTGATGGTAGACTGCCATCAGAAGAAGACTTGACTTTGAAACTCACTGAGAGGAAAAGGTGTGGGTTCTAGATAGATACAAGCATGTATCCCATTCCAAGCTAGGGATCTTTCAATGTATGAGTATGTGAAGTCTATGGTGAAATGAAAGTTATACTAATGCAACGGCCACAAAGTAAAAAAGAACCCAGAAATCCAAACACCAAACAACACAACATAAAAAAATAAAAAAAGCATCAAGAGAGTTTACTTTGATCTAATAACAGAAATCTCAGAGAAAATGATGGCCTCTCTACCAACCCATTTTACATAGAAGAAAAGTTAACTAAAACCACTCAATCTCTTAATGCATGCGAAAAAGCAAAAAGGGTTCAGTACCTTAGAATCCAAAAGACCAAATCCACTAAGAAAATGAGGCTTATGAACAGTAGAAAGGGTATTGAAGAGTTCAAAGATATAAGTGTTTCCATATTAGGAAGGTTTTGAGGAGTGCAGTCAAGTTAACAAGGTTAGAATGCATTTCCATGTTTCTTCTCTATTTCTCTTCTAATACAATTTTCACCTTAAAGCAATTTCCCATACCAAGATGGCGTTGTAGTATGTAGTTCCAGGTATGATTGTAGGAAATGAATTGTAGCCTTTGTCAACTATACAGTAGTTCTTTTTCAGCTCTTGTTTGTACCTCATATCCAGGCAACCGAAGATAACAAGGATACCCATTAATAAACGAACATGACCCATTAATAACTCAGAAATCCATCAATATTGGAAAAGAGTTCCTAGATGAAAGGCAAAACCCGGAAGGAGGAGAATTAGATTATTGAGCTGAGAGAACATATAGTACTATATATTAGTTACATTCAAAACCAAAACCAACCTTCTTCATTTCATGGAAGGTGTTGATGACTCGACTGCCGACCCATGACTCCAATGTGGAAATGGTGATGGCTTCGATGTCGGCAACAAGGCCTCGGATGGAATCAGGTGAGAGAGGGGCCTGGACCAGCTTCCTTAGCCGTGTGTGGTAGTCCCCTTGGTAGAAAAACAGAGCAGATGAGCCAATCATCTGCTCCTTGCTTTTAGGGTAAGTGGGCTTGAACAGGTGGGCCTGGTTCACCAGCACAAACCTGGCAACCTCTGGGCTAGCTAGCATCACACAAGGGCATCCAAGCAAATGGGTCTTGAAAATCTCCCCATACCTAAACAAAACAAACAACCCCATTTCAGTCCATGCACCCAACGACTCAGGAGCAAAGAAAAGAACAAGGCACATGTACAAGTGATAAAAGACTAGCTAGAAACCTTTTCTGCTTTGTGGCAAAGAAGACATAGTTCCTGAACTCTCTTCATAAAATCACAAGTCAGTCTAATTTCACTTCAAATCACATTTGTCTCATAATCAGAACAATTTTCTCCATGGATCTGTGTTTCATAAAAATCAAATAGTATCCTTAATTATCATCATAATATTGAGGAATTCTTTTTGTGGCAATAAACTGAACTTATTGCATTATTATTATGGTGGGTGGGTTTGTTTCTAATTCATAGGTTTTGGGCATTTTCAGCTAAGTTGTGGATTTGAGCATTTTGGATTTCCTCACCCAAAGCCAAGTGAATATGTATTTATTTTTATGGATATGCATGTGTTTTTTATGGAACTGTAGCTTTGAAATGATTTCATTATTGTTTTATATTTAATTGTCAAATGGTTTTGATTTATGGAAAATAAATGGGATGAATTGATGATGCAGATGATGAATGAAGGGGAGATTGTTTGATTGTCAAATGGTTTTGATGAGGTTGTTTGATAAAATATTTTAATTTATGAAGTACAGGTTCGGTAGTGTGGTTTCATTCCTCTTCTCTTATTCTGTAATACTCTTATATTTTGATTTTGAGTTAGCTTATGCATAATACATGGATGATCTAGAGTATGAAGTGAGCTGAATGAGTGAATGGCTTCTATTAGTTAATAATGGTGCAGCATTTGATAGAAGCTTTAAAAAAAGCCTGTTTTTCTAGTTCTTTTAAAGGGGTGGCTAATAAAATTAGGTTTTTGCCTTAGGCTTCAGTAGGCCTGACCATAGCTTGCACTTCCCTTGTGCTGACTACAATGGAACTCAAGCCTATGATAAGAAAACAGTGCAGGACTTGAACAATTTGGATGTTTGGAATGTTGAGGCCATATGCATCTGTATTTCAAGGTAGCCAAACAAACCAAGGCATAAAAAAGATGCTAAAGAAAACACTGCATATTAATCCATAGTTCCATACAATTTCAAGGCCCAGCTTGCATCGTGAAATTTTTGCTCCTCCACAATAAGCAGACTGGCAAGAAATACATGCAACAGAGTTTACTACGGAGATTTCTTAATAAAATTATGTGGCTAAAATCTCCTTTAAGAGACAATCTTGTGCCATTGCAACCCACAGTTGTGTTATCCTGCAAGATTACTTATTAGAAATGGAACTTCATAGTTAGGAAGATAGAATACACTACAAGGTTAAATCACTTGAACATGGACCCAACTTAAAAAAATATTTAAATATCCAAGTCTATGTACAGACACATGATTAATCAATACAGCATGTTTATCTAGCATGAGCAAAGAACATCAAGTTCTAATTTTTGAAGAAGTGCAGGGCAACAGTTCTATAGTTTGTTTGTGCCTAAAAATTGATTGACAAGAGACTCAATGAGATAATATGTTTATCTAGCATGAGCAAAGAACATTATTCCAGTCCTGATTTCTGAACAAGTGCAGGGCAACAGTTTTACAGTTTGTGCTTGAAAATGGTTTAACAAGAAACAGATTGAGTGAGATTTAGGATGTTTGCATGTGAAAAATATTTAGCATCCAAAAGAAAACAAGCACCAAACTAGAACTTTTGCAGAGTCGGATTATAATAGCAAAGCTCGCAAGCAGCTACTAAATCTACAACTAAAGGTATACCTTCAAAGGATGGCTAGCAGTGTTGAATGTAACTTCCATTGCTAAACCAAAATTCACATTCAACTGTATCTTCTCTTTGGTGGGAAATCTCTTTCCATGTGGAGTAATATATTCTGAAAAGTCAAATGGTACATTGAGACAGAACTGACCATTGGTATACAACAATTGCTGCAACCAACTAACTTTGAAATTAAGATCAAATGAAAACTAAAATCAACATATCATATTCATAGAGGAAAACCCATGTCCCACATGCCAAGAAAAAATGAAAATGAAAACCCAGCTTCTCATAGAGCAAAACTCATGTCCCAGATTCCAAGAAAAATGAAAAATAAAAACCAGTTCCAGATTCAAAGAAAAATGAAAATTGATCAAGCACTGCACAAATTATACAAATATAAGAGTACATTCTCCACAGCTGAGGGTAGTGGATTAAGGGGTGCTGATTTATATTATATGAATTGGCTCACAGTCTGGATAGCCAAACCTAACTCTATATATAAGTGTTGAGCCTACAGACCTCTAGTTCCATGATCCCTTTCATGTCTTAATCATGCGCCTAAGTATCTTAGGGTTAGGCTCTCTTTTACAGCCTCTATTCGGTGGTCCTTTTCTCCAAGCAAACAGTCAGTAAGCATTGCATGGCACCTCATACACCCTATACTGTTGTCCCATTCAGTTGTCCTGCAACAGACTGTCCTGCCGCCATATATTAGGAGGGTTACTGTCAGGCAGGTAGCTGACCAAAAATTCTTGTCAAACCAAACTGGGCCTCCTACCCCCACAGTGCCAAGAATTGGTTAGAGCAGATGATGATAATGCATGAATTCTCTATGCTGCAACACAATTAAGGCAGACATGCAATTCAGCAGAGATGGTAATATCTCCACTAATTACTCCAAATCATGGAGGTAGCAATATCTCTGCAGCAACTACATTCTCCAAAAAGGTAGTTCATGCATCATAGTTTTGCTCATATCATATGGTTGCAAAAGAAACGTGTCAACAAAAGCTTTTGTATTTATAACACGGAAAAAAAATAGACCTCTCAATCTCTCTCATATCTGACCTTGGTGGTTCTTAATTGTACCATGATGGACCCGGTTGCCTCTGAAACTCCCATCAACATTAAAATTAAATCCTCCAGTCCAAGACCCAAACTACATTTGAACTTTTACTCGGTTTGGCAATGTGTTGGGACAGATTCAGATCAGATTTACTATTGTCTGTAACATGTATGTGCCCCAGGTGTCGCGACCCCGGACCGGGCCCGCAGGACTAATCCGGGATCGGGACGATAATGATAAATAAGGAATGATAACATGCACATTTGTATTCAATTTCCCACAGGTGTCCGCGGTGAGGATATCACAACCATCAATGAATATTTCTTCTTGAGTGCGGAAGCATGTAGTAAATCAAATAGTCCAACTATCATTAGTCATGAAGACCATAACAATAAGTGTAATTACTGTATCAGAATGAGCAATGATATATATATAGCAAGTTTCCCCAAGTTGTCAAAGTTAAACAAAATATCAGTTAATTACATTCCCAAAATAGAGGCCAACAAAGGCCAATACTACAAAAGAATAACCCAAAAGAATAGTTAATAAGTTCTCCCCAAAATGTTACGCCTCTTGGCAACCCGATGTCTACATGACATCGTCAGCACGCCACTTAACTAGAGGTTGCAGCTCACCTACTGCCTCCTCCGGCTCCTCCTCAAGGAAACCGGCAACGGGACCTGAGTACCAAAGCAAATGGGTCAGACACGACGGTCTGGCAAGAAAATGAAAAGATGCAACAATATATAATAGATGAAATCTCTCGAAAAGCATAGAAATCTGTTTAAACAAGAACTCTCATAAAGCAGGTAAAACATTTGCTATAAAACAAGTAAACAAGATAAAACATATGAGGTAACCAAGGGATCGGGAACAACAGGGTGGCAATCACATAAAGCTAAGTCCTCTGTCACTAAAGTGACAACAGTATCACGGGACGTCGATCTCAGTCACGCAAGGTGAGGAGAAACAACATATACATATATACAATATAATAATGCGGGAACGGGACCACGGTAGCGAACCGGGTATCGGGACGGGACCATGGTATTAGACCGGGTATCGGGATCCAAACTGCAGCTGGCGGGACGGGAGAGGGATTTCCAAGTCAGTGGATCAGACCGACAAGGTATCCAAGCTTAGTGATGCCGACACATAGGATAAAACTCATCGAGGCATATCAAGTTTTCAAGTACAGTAAATAAACGGTAAAACGGGGGTGCTCAAGGGCACACTGACTTTCCATATCGGGCAATACATTTCGGGGCAATTCACTGTTACTATTGTAGCTCCAAAGCTTTCGAGGAAACAAGTCATGCGATGAAATTCCTGGGAATGAGGTGAAACAATACACTATAATGAAATTCGGGTAAAATATCAATTTAGAAATCCAATTAAGTGAATAGGGGTCCCGTATGTCTTTTATAGCCCTTACTTGGTACTCTTTGAGTTTTGAGACATTCCGGGCTCCTTATGCACTCCTACGATTTTTCCAAAATTTCGAATGACATATTTGTGATATGGTTTCTTTCTCGGATGGCATCAAGCAATGCCTAGTGAATCCCTGCGATTGACAAAGCTCAACGCTCGAACGAACCAGAGAGTTCGTTCGAGCGGGGAGCTTTTCGAAATCTGGGAGATTTCGGTTACCTGGCGGTTAGCCGCCGATGCATTCGGCGGTTAGCCGCTGGGTAACCGTGGAGCTGACCGAATTTCAGGTGAGAATTCTGATGCTCTCGGGAAAAGGAACCGTGATTGTGCGGTTGGCTGGCGGTTAGCCGCCGATGGGTTCGGCGGTTAGCCGCTGGCTAACCGTGAGGCTGACCGCGTTTTCAGGTGGAAAATGATGCTCTCTGGAAAAGTCACCGCGGTGCGCGGTTAGCTGGCGGTTAGCCGCCGATGCATTCGGCGGTTAGCCGCTGGCTAACCGTGAGCTGACCGCCAGTTACGAAAATGCTCACTGAGTTCAGTTTTGAGTCATTTCCCTCCTCAAAACCATCTTCCTCACATCCACAAAGTCCTTAAATTAACAATGAGCTAGTAGCTCCTCCAAGGCATCTCTTTATACTTATCCCAATCCCCAAATGGTCCTCTCTATCACCTCTTCCATGCCAAATCCCATGCAAGAATAGGAAGGAAAACAAACCATTCCACAAACATTCATCTAAGCTATCACAAGGACAATAAATGCTTTACCAACATGCTTATAAAACAATGAATGAGGCTATTAAGATATCTTATGAGCATTTATTCCAAAACAAAACACATTAATGATAATATGGAAAATCCATAAATACTAAGCCAAACCATTTCAACTTAAAAACATTCAAGCATTCACTTGCCTCAAGTCTTCAAATAGAGAAATCAAGCCTCTAATCACCTCTATTGCTCAAAGCCAAGCTACACATCAAAAAATCCCCAAAACAACCCTAAAATGGGTTACACAAAGAATGAAAATGAAAGAGCTTACAAGATTGCAAATGTAGCTTCTCAAGAGCTAGAGGAACACTAATCTAGGAGATGGGAAGAATCACTTACTTGGGAGGTCCTCTAATGGCAATGGCAAGCTCAAAGGAAGTCTTGAGATTGAGGTCTCTCTTCACAAATGGTATCAATGGCAAGCTTGTGAGATGAGGAAGAAGATGATGAGTTCCATTTCGAGTTTGGTGCAAGATTGGTGAAGATTTGAGATGGAGAAGCAAGAAGAAGAAGAGGAGAAAGCAAGAACCCTAGGCTCAAAAGGTTTGTGCTGGAACAATGAAAATGGAATGACTTAGAAAGGGGAAATGGCTTCTCTTGTTAGCTAATGACTTGGGTTGGGGTTGGGTCCCACAACTTAAGAAGCTAAAGGGGCTGAAATCATCTCTCTCGGGTCCTCGGATGAATTCGACGAAGAAGGAAGAAATGTTCGTCGAAATATCTACTTTCCAAAAAGTCTATGTTTCGCGGGTTTACGAGAATATCAAGTTTTGGGTACAGATTTGGTGTGCAATGACTGTTTTGCCCTCCGGCTATGAAAATCGGGTTTCGGGGCGTCAAATGAATACGGGATCAACATGAAAGTTGTAAGAATCCACAAGATGCATGCAACGGGCCAAAAACATAATCCACAATAAATCGGGAAATTCCTCGAGAAAATACAAAGCCGAAAAGGGAAACCCCCAAAGGGCCCCACAAGCTACCAAAGCAAATCAAGACAAACGAATTAGCCCGAAACCATAATCAAAGCTAATCCAATCCCAACTTAACCAGAAATCGCTAATCAAGCTTAGCACTAACACGCAACTTAATTAGCACTAATCGGGTTCACTCGGGTCGGGGTCTTACACCAGGCACCCACCCAACCCGTCTATTAAACAGGACTGTCAATCTTGAGCTGTCAGGTAGAGTTTTCAAGTCAACAGGTCAAGTTGCAATGAGTCAAGTACAGCCAGGTTCGCAAGTTTAATAGCAGTATAGATCCATCTTGAATCCAACGTATTTATGAATAGGGCTAAAAAGTCAACCCGAATCCAACCAAGAACTGAAAAGGATCAATGAGAACCTTTGAACACACTGTTAGATAACATGTCGGGTTAGAGTTGTCATCTCATCCCTAATTTCAAGTACACATGTAATTTTTTAGTTTTTTTTTTATAAAGGGAGACTAACTTTTAATGCTAAAGAGAACATAAACACCTTATTTAGCTAGTCTATCAATAATATCTGCAATCAGATCAGCTACTCACCAAGTGAACACTTTTGGTACATGATGCCCAAGAAAACAAATCATTAATCAAGCATCCTTCAATTATAAACCCCATTACATCTAGTTTAGATGACCCTGCACTCAATTTTCAACCTCACCCCCATGCATCATTACTTTGTACAGAAAGCTCCCATCAAAAATTAACTTTAGCCTCCTACATGAGAACAAAACCATGTATCAGAGGAAGAAGACAAGATAGATCCATTATCAAGACAACCAGACCAGCTACAAAATACACCAGCAGCTTTTACAATTTCAACTCCATCCTAACTACAACTACCCAACAAAAGTACCAAATCATACCCTGACACATTCAGAAACTGAGTACCTAAGCAAATAAGCACCCAAATAGTTCCATGAAAATTCTACTTAACAAAGAAACACAATAAAACCACAGCCAAACCTTCCAAAAGGGCAATAGATCATAGGGTAGTTCACATCTTCTTAGCGTTAAGACACAACTCACACATTCATAAATATGTAATGTCACTTGTGTAACAACAGTAGAATTGTGTAAACAAAAAACCAGGATTCTTGGTTGGGCTTCAGCCTTCAATCCTCAAAATGTAGCTGAGAGTACTAGCCATATTCAGGCCACAAAACAGACTCCCACAAATAGATTTAGGAGAGAATGTACCTTTTGGATGGGGAGACGAAAACCGAGTATTCATTTCTCAATTTTCTGTAAAAACAACAATAAGAACTACAATGTCTTATCTGAAGAGCCTGGTTCAGCATCATTCGAGCTTTGGCAGACAATCAGAGACCAAACCACATGGTCCCCCACTACATCAAAAGCCTCCATCACTAAGAGTAACAAAATGTAATAGAGGGAACTGCACCCATAAAACCTGATTACTGCACCACATATGCATCCAAAAATAAAAAATAAAAAATAAAAACCCTGGTACCAGATCATACTCTATATTCGATCCTTTCATCAAACTAATTCGATCCTTTCATCAAACTTCTCTTACCTCTCCCAGTGACCAGAACCACTTCCCCTAATAAAGCCTACTTTACCAAAGACTGACAACACAAACAAAAAGAATTCTTTCGTATGACATATGGTACAGATTTCAGCTTTATAGCAGCCGCTATAAGTTCAGACATCAGAACAGTCTTCTTTGAAAGGAAATAAAACAGAAACTTTTCCGTAGCTTTCAATACATCAAAGAAACATTATCAACAAAAAGAGCATCCTTTAAAAAAAGAATGACATTGTTCCATCTTGAAATACAAAACTAGCAAGATACTAAATATGTATTTTTTTTTAATCAGGATAAGTTCCTCGTATGGATTAAAGTTAGAAGGAAACATCATGTGCCATCCAAAGTCAATTGTATTCTAGCTGGTAAACAAGACATACCTTTCTTCCTTCCAAACATAGACTGCACATGAACATTCTATGCCTGTGATATAAATAAAACATTTGAACTTTTTATCCATTTCCAGCAATGTCTCCTTTTCCTTTGTTGTTTTGAAAACTTCAAGCAATGTCTCCTTATAATCATATTCAGCACCAAATTTGCATTATGAATAGTAGGATCATATACACACATACATAAGCGAGACTATAAAAAGCTATGTAGTCTCCCTCCAAGTGGAGCCCACATTGATGCATGACAATCAAGGCAGGCACCGCGATGAAAAGGTTTGGAAGTGGAAAAGAGGGAATATGTGATACTAGACAGATCAAATGATTCAAGGCTTTAGTTTTAAGACCTAAAGTTTATGGCTAAATGTCTTTTCTTTTAACAAAATCTAACAGTGGATAATGTCTGGAATAGTGTAAAATTTAGTGTGAAAGCATTGGTTTTGTTAAATGTGGCTTAAAAAACTGGATTAGTTCAAGGCACAAATCAAAGAACTAAAATGATTATGAAACACCCTTTCTGCAACACGCTTTCGTCCCCAGAGACTAGAGATATTCCAAAATAGGACCCAACAAAAGCTAGAAAGCTCATGGATGAGGGAAATTAGCAATTCCCACAACGCATTCCTACAGCAATGGAGAATAAAGATCCCGAAAAACACACCCATAGATGGGGTATAAATCCAACTTCAAAGTTACTCTTTATCAGAGCATATGAGCACCTGAAACATCATTACCCATCAGTACACAAGTACCAAGAGTGCAATGAATTTTCTCGATTTTTCATCATTCAACAAATTCAAAATTGCCAACATCAAAACTAAATTGGATAGTTGCACCAAATGGGGTAGTACCATTCAAAACCCAAACATAGATTTAAAGAACAAACAACCAATAAAGTGGAAACAGACTTGAAATATACAGATTGTGAATGATAACACCATCAAACATTCAAACAGATTGGAATCATATATCTTCAAGGAATAGAAATAAGTTCTGGGTTTACTTCCAAAAGCTGAAATATCCACATCCCAAACCAGGGAGAGGGTGGGAGAGGAATACAGGGGTACAGTTTTTAGGTCTTTTTTTTAGACGAAAACAACCACAGAGAGCAGCTGTGGTTTATGAAAATACGAGTGTCAAAAAATGCCACAGTCCAAATCAATCGTTTTGTCTGCCTTATTTGTGTCGCTGTTAGCCGATTTTGACGTAGTGTTGCTTTAGTTCTGAAAAGATGTGTGTTTGAGAGAAAGAGAGAGAGTTTCATCACAACCCCAGTTCCTAACAAGGTCTATTTCTGCACCACACCACAAACCCATGACCATGATGACAAAACCAAACCCAAAAACTAAACAGAAAACCCAAAGATCCCGTTCGGATGTAGAGAAAAAGGTAGAGAAGAAGGAATTGGGGAAATTATCTGCAGTTCAAGTTCTTACCGTGGCCATTTTTCACCACTTGTTTCTCTTCCTATCTTCTCAACATCCAATCCCACCCAAAAAGGAAAAACCGGGTTTCCTTACACATGCAAGAGAAAACATCAGAACCACTGAAAAAGGCACTAGATACGAATTGAGAAGAGCAGGGATTGCGGCGTGACTCGCTCCCCCATCGTCCAAAAAAGAAAGAACTCTCTTACAATTAAAAAAAAAAAGGTAGAAAAGAAAAAGAGATAAGAGAAGACAACCAAATCCCAATGAAATAGCGCAGAGTAATTGTAAGGGGAATTCCAACTTGGGACTTCAATGTCCATTTGCAAGCTTGAATACAGGATACCCATTAACACCACATGCCAAATTTGTGTAATCTGGCAGAGGAAATGGGTACCCATCATCATCTGCATTCCTCGCCCTAAATAACGATAGATCAGGGCCATGAGTCTGCCAATGGTTCTGAATCATTCCATCCATTTGTCCATCATTCGGCGACCGACCTGAGTGCCAACACCCCTTGAACCATCATAAGGTCCACTGGATGACAGGTGCATCCTTCCAAATTGTCGCGACCCCGGAACGGATCCCCGGGCCCGCGACGCGATTGATGATGTTTATGCTTAATGGTTCATTATTTTCCCACAGGTTCCCGCGGTGAGGATTCCCAAAGACACGCGGAATCTGACTCACACGTACACGATTGCGGAAGCGTGTAGCAAAACACATCACGATAAGCACAATCAATTCTTTAAGTGCTATAACATTTAATAACAAGACATAGCATCAAAGAAAAGAGTTATCATGGCATTCCCAAACATAGTTCAATTTATAAGTTTAACACGAAAGTGAGTTAAGTTTAGTACAACCCATAAGAGACCAATAAAGGTCAATACAATCTCAAAATAACCAAAAGAAACCCCAAGACTAAAGGTGACGAAACTCGATAACTAGACCGACATCTAAATGACATCGTCGGGCTGCCACTCTCTCACGGGAGTTGGCTCACAAGCCTCCTCCTGACGCTCCTCCTCAAAGGCAACGTCTCCTGCACCTGGGCACCAACAAACAAGGGTCAAACACGACGGTTTGGCAGGTAATCAATGTAGGCATGAACATGAACAATAACATTTAGAGAAAACATGTAAGCAAATCTTTGGTATGAAGTACTATCAAAGCTGAGATACATTTTCAAGAATACGAACAAAGCTGAGATACATTTTTTAAGAATACGAACAAAGCTGAGATACCAAAACAAACTAGCATGAGTACATAATATATCATGAATAGTTACAATCCACAAAGAGCCCATCCTTTCTCTATCATTTATATAATGAAAAGAGCAAGCACGCACGACAAGCACGATATACATAATATAAGCACAACACGATTTCCCACAAAGACGCGAATTCCGGCCGCGGAACCGGACACGCACGATGTGTAATAAATACACGACCAGTCTGCAGACAGTCCACATGTTTAGAGACCCCCAGACAGCGGATCAAACCGAAAGGGCAGTCTAAGCTCAGTGGTGTTCACTTAATTCATGAATGCACAAAACACGCGAAGCACGATCAAAGCACGTCGAGATAGAAAGGGGGAAATCACTTATCAAAACACGACGAGCACGACTAGCACGGCATAATAATTATGCATAACACGCTTAGGAAGAGATCCCCTTTTCTCTTGAAACAAAACTCCAAAACAAGCTTGTACTAACACTTCAAAACAAGTTCACGATGATATTCATTATATCAAAACTAAAGCACGAACACAAGGCTTATCAAGCACACGTAATGACCTTTGATTGATCCTTGTGCAATTGAGACCCAAGTGTTGGAAGTTTAGAAAGGAATTGGTGCCCCGGAAGTTCGAAGGCATCTTGGGTTTCAAGTACACAATATCAGGCTAGAGGTCACTTAACACGTTCTAGTTTTTCATTCTTGCAAAACTCTTCAAAATACACAAGTAGTGAATTTCGGTCACCTCGCAGTCAGGTGTTGGCTAGCCGAACTGGGACATGGCGGCTAGCCGCATGGTGACCGCCAGGCTGACCGCTGGAAAGCAAATCGAACTTAGCTCTCGGGAAAAGGAACCGTAATAATTTCGGTTGGCTTACGTTTAACCGCGAGTGAGACTGGCGGTTAGCCGTGAGCTGACCGTGGTGCTGACCGCTGATCCCAGATGAAAATGCTAGCTTCTGGAAAAGTAACCGCTGAGTTCGGTCAGCCTGCGGTTAGCCGCAGTGGACACAGGCGGCTAGCCGCGAGCTGACCGCCAATGCACGGGTGTGCGGTTCAGTGTAGATTTTCACATTTTTCCTTCCTCCTTTCCATTCATTCTCATTCCTCTTGTATTCCCTGAGCATATAGGCTCTTCAAGGGTAAAACACACATCCAAAACAACCAAAACACAATCATGAAGCTTGTAAACACATTCATATGCAAAGTTTCCAAAACAACAATGTAGCTTAAAATAACATGCATAATGATCCTATAGAGATTACTTGCCTTGCCCAAATGCTAAAAATACTCCTCCAAGCACTTCACTCAAGCTATCAAGCACTACAAGAAAAGCCCAAGAGAAAACACACAAACTCACTCAAAAATGGAAACAAAGAACCCATTTTAACAAAAGGGTTTGTGAACAAGAAAAACACAATCTTAAGGAGCTAAAAAGACTTTATGGAAAACATGGCTTGAAGCTCTTACCTAGAGAAAGTCAAACAAGAGAGATGGAAGAGAATGGAGAGCTTTCCCAACTTGAAACCTTAAGAAAATTGTATCAATGGAGAGCTTGCAAGGAGATGAAGAAAATGGTAGTCTTAGAATCTTCTTTGGAGCTCTCTAGCTAGATCAAACAAGATGGGGAAGATGGAGAGAAAAAGAGACTCTTCCTTGCCCTAGGTTAAGAAGTTGCAGGATTTTGGTAAAGTGAGTGGAAGAAGAGGGAAAGGGAGGCTTAAGTGATGACTCATGGGCCCCATTGGGCTTGAACTTGAAATGGCTAAAACATGATCTTGTGGGCCTCGGATGACTTCGACGAAGAAGGATAAAACGATCGTCGAAATATCTACTTTCCAAAAAGTATATTTTTGACATGATTTTGAGATCTTGAAAATTGTGTCCAGATTTATGCAAGAAAGACAATTTTACCCTCTGTGGGCCAAAACATGTGTTTTTGGGCTTCAAACACAAATGGGCTTAAAACGAAAGTTGTAACACATGACAAGATCATTCAAATGAAATCAAAATCACACTCACACGAAAAACGATACGATCTTCCCAAGCTTACACGTGCACTCAGGCCTTCCTGAGTGTGTCTGACTAATACTAGACGTTCTCAAAATTCCCAAAGCTATGTCCAAAACTAACTAATCACTTCCAACCCAACCACGACTAAACCCACTTAGAACTAAACACATACTAATCGCACACTAATCGACTTGGTCTGGGTCGGGGTCTAACACAAATCCATCATCAAGGAATCTCCCTAGATGATCAAATAACACGATTGTGAATGTAAAATGATAAGGTAAATATCAAATAAAATATGCAGTCTCATGTATGAAAGATCGTTAGCACCTACCATTGTGAAAGAACCGACGACCTTCGAATCTACTGAGATCCGAGATCAATCTTACAACATGAAACATCCCCCCAAATCCAATCTATCATCCAAAAAAAAAAAAAAAACCCCCAAATCCAAATCCAAAACCCCACAAAAACAACAAAAAGAAAAAACTAGAATAAAAAATTTAAAAAAATCTATATATATCCTTCTTGGAGATCTGGACATCTCTATGAGAGGAGAGGGTGCACGTGCAGGGGAAGTGTTGAGCTGATGCAGAGAGGAGGGAGAGAGGTTCTTACCTGTGAATGGGATGAGTTCTGCGCGTGGAGCGAGAAGAGGGAGAGATGATGGGGCTCTGCGCCGCTGGTGGTGGTGCGGTCTACGCGTGGATGAAGAAGGGGAGATAGTCCTCGGGCGTGAGAGAGATGAAGAGCAGAGAGACTGGAGAGGGGGGCTGCCTCTGAGATGGGTCTGCGCAAGGGGTTGCGAGATGGAGAGAGAGAGAGGGGGGGGGGGCAAGATCGAGAGGGAGAGGAGGTGAAGGTTCTGCGCCTTCGTTCCGATGTGAAAGAAATGGACGAGGTCTGCAATCTGTTCCGCTGTGAGAGAAATGGAGTTCTGTCTCTCTTCTCTTAACTCTTTCGAGTAGATTCATTTCGTCGCCAATATTTCTCAAAAATAAACCGCCAAGACAAACCGCGCGTCCCAAATTTTATGCATTCCGCGACGAAATGAATTAGTTGCAGATTATTATAAAGGAATTTTGCGGCGATATATTTGTGTCGTAAATTTTTTTTAATAAAATATGATATAAATGATTTAGCGATGAAATAAATTCGTCGCAAAATAAATAATTTCGTCGCCAAAATTGTACCTCTTCATGGCGCCAGTCCCATTTTTTGGCGCCAAACTTTTCTCGACAATATTTAGCGTCAATTAAGAATTATCGTCGCTAAATCATTTGTATTTTCGTTTTAGGCGACGAAATGAATTTTTCGTCGCGAAAACCAATATTTAGTGACAAAATTTCAAAACGTCGCGAAATATTTGCCGCGAAAAATGATTTTTGTTGTAGTGTAGTACTTAATCTTGGTAAATCTAAGTAGATCATGTTAATGAAAGAACCTTTGAAATTATATGTAACATGATTCCTATACTTGGTTGAATCTTTGGTTGTTGTTTTCCATCATAAGAAAATCACTTTCAAAACTATCTTATGTTTTGGACTCAACTTCTTTACAAATCATATGTTTTCATGTTTTGTTTTATCTTAGGTAAATCTTTAGTAACATGATAAACTATGATGTGTTGTATCCTTAGCATGTTTTATACTTTGAATAGATCTATTGTTTTGGATGCATCACCATTTGATTCAATCCAAGTAGTACTTTATCTTTGGTAAATCTAATTTGATCATGTTAATGAAATATGTAACATGATTCATATACTTGGTTGTTGTTTTTCCATCATAAGAAAATCTCTTTCAAATGTATCTTATGTTTAGGATTCAACATCTTTACAAATCATATGTGTATTATTGTTTGAAAGTTTCACAACTTGCCTTACTTTGATAGGTATATCACTTTCAAGTTGTATTTATAATTACATATGATTTGTCCCCTCTTTTCAATCAAATCTATTTTTTATGTTTTGAGCTACATGTTGATTTGATTGACATCCCTATGCATCACATGTTTAGAGCTAATTAATTTCATACAACTTGTGTAACTTTGATATCATTAACAAGTTGTTACTTTTAACATGTGATTGCATTCTATCCTCAATCATAAATGTTTTTGAGCTAAAACTTTCAAAAGCCTTAGGCATACATTTATGAGCTTTCATTTTCCAAATGATTGAGGACCACACACACACACTTCATGTACTTTCATCTTTGCATTCATAGTGTGAGTGTGTATTAGATTTTCACTTCCATATCCGCCTAATTAAGAGGCATTGTAATGAGCTTAATTGAATCTCCATCAAGTGTTTATAGACACTAACTTAGTGAGATAACCAACCTTGTGGTTGAAGAGGTTATTGCTTAGCCTATAAAAGCATAGTGTATAGGTTGATGTTGAGCCTTGAAAAACATCATTGTAAAGGTTATTGCTTAGCCTTGGAAAGCATATTGTAAAGGTTATTGCTTAGCCTATTGAAAAGCATAAATAGTAAAAATCCGGTGGGGTGTTGGATCACAAGCCGATAGTGGATGTAGGCATTGAGGCCGAACCACTATAAATACTTGTGTGATGGTGATTGCGTTGTGGTGATTGTTGTTATTAAGCTTCCGCATTTTATTTGTAATCATCACTTGTGACTAGTTTGTTTTAAAGAAGTTAAATTTGGTTAAAATTGGTCATAAATGAAGCTCACCCTATTCACCCCCCTCTAGGGTTCGGATCCCCAGGACTTACAACTTTATCCTTGGTAAATCTAAGTAGATCATGTTAATGAAATAATCTTTGAAATTACATGTAACATGATTCATATACTTGGTTGAATCTATGGGTGTTGTTTTTCATTATAAGAAAATCTCTTTCAAAATATATCTTATGTTGTGGATTCAACATCTTTACAAATCATATGTGTATTATTGTTTTAAAGTTTCACAACTTGCCTTACTTTGATAGGTATATCTTTTTCAAGTTGTTTTTATAATTACATATGATTTGTCCCCCAATTTCAATCAAATCTATTTTTATGATTTATGAGCTACATTGTTGATTTGATTGACATCCCTATGCATCACATGTTTAGAGCTAATTCATTTCATACAACTTGTGTATCTTTGACATCATTAACAAGTTGTTACTTTTAACATGTGACTTGCATTCCTTCCTCAATCATAAATGTTTTATGAGCTAAAACTTTCAAAAGCCTTAGGCATACATTCATGAGCTTTCATTTTAAAAATGATTGAGGACATCACACACACACATCATGAGCATACATCTTTGCATTCATTAAGTGTTTGTGTGAGTTAGTTTTTCACTTCCATATCCGCCTAATTAAGAGGCATTGTAATGAGCTTAATTGAATCTCCATCAAGTGTTTATAGACACTAACTTAGTGAGATAACCAACCTTGTGGTTGAAGAGGTTATTGCTTAGCCTATAAAAGCATAGTGTATAGGTTGATGTTGAGCCTTGAAAAACATCATTGTAAAGGTTATTGCTTAGCCTTGGAAAGCATATTGTAAAGGTTATTGCTTAGCCTATTGAAAAGCATAAATAGTAAAAATCCGGTGGGGTGTTGGATCACAAGCCGATAGTGGATGTAGGCATTGAGGCCGAACCACTATAAATACTTGTGTGATGGTGATTGCGTTGTGGTGATTGTTGTTATTAAGCTTCCGCATTTTATTTGTAATCATCACTTGTGACTAGTTTGTTTTAAAGAAGTTAAATTTGGTTAAAATTGGTCATAAATGAAGCTCACCCTATTCACCCCCCTCTAGGGTTCGGATCCCCAGGACTTACAACTTTATCCTTGGTAAATCTAAGTAGATCATGTTAATGAAATAATCTTTGAAATTACATGTAACATGATTCATATACTTGGTTGAATCTATGGGTGTTGTTTTTCATTATAAGAAAATCTCTTTCAAAATATATCTTATGTTGTGGATTCAACATCTTTACAAATCATATGTGTATTATTGTTTTAAAGTTTCACAACTTGCCTTACTTTGATAGGTATATCTTTTTCAAGTTGTTTTTATAATTACATATGATTTGTCCCCCAATTTCAATCAAATCTATTTTTATGATTTATGAGCTACATTGTTGATTTGATTGACATCCCTATGCATCACATGTTTAGAGCTAATTCATTTCATACAACTTGTGTATCTTTGACATCATTAACAAGTTGTTACTTTTAACATGTGACTTGCATTCCTTCCTCAATCATAAATGTTTTATGAGCTAAAACTTTCAAAAGCCTTAGGCATACATTCATGAGCTTTCATTTTAAAAATGATTGAGGACATCACACACACACATCATGAGCATACATCTTTGCATTCATTAAGTGTTTGTGTGAGTTAGTTTTTCACTTCCATATCCGCCTAATTAAGAGGCATTGTAATGAGCTTAATTGAATCTCCATCAAGTGTATTATAGACACTAACTTAGTGAGATAATCAACCATTGGTTGAAGAGGTTATTGCTTAGCCTATAAAAGCATAGTGGATAGGTTGATGTTGAGCCTTGAAAAACATCATTGTAAAGGTTATTGCTAAGCCTTGAAAAGCATATTGTAAAGGTTATTGCTTAGCCTATTGAAAAGCATAAATAGTGGAAATCCGGTGGGGTGTTGGTTCACAAGCCGGTAGTGGATGTAGGCATTGAGGCCGAACCACTATAAATCCTTGTGTGATGGTGCTTGCTTTGTGGTGATTGTTTTTATTAAGCTTCCGCATTTTGTTTGATAATCATCACTTGTGACTAGTTTGTTTTAAAGAAGTTAAATTTGATTAAAATTGGTCATAAATGAAGCTCACCCTATTCACCCCCCCTCTAGGGTTCGGATCCCAAAGTCTTTCACTTCTCCGTGCTGTAGATGGGTCGCGGCATTCTGCCGCATTTTATGGAAAGATTTTGAAGAAGCGTGGCCCTGAAGCTTTAGAGGCTAAGGCCAAGAGTCTGCTTGAGGAGTTGAATCTTTGGTTGAATACCATGTTAAACTAAGCTCCTGATTTTTGTAACAAACTCTTTTTCTTCTCTTTTCTTTTTTTGGTACCTCCATGTAAAAACCATTTTTGGTACTCTATATACCTTTTACTCAAATTCTTTTTGATGAAAATAAGTAAAAGTTGGTTGAGGATGTTTGTTTGAAAGTTTGACTAAAAGGTTGTCATTTTGTGAAAATCTTTTGTCAAAGGGTTGTTTTGGGCATTAAAGCCAGATTTTGTGGCGAAAGCCTGGTTTTTTTGATAGCTTGAAAGCTGGATTTTGAGATGGCATGGGAGCCAAATTTTGTGACGTAAGAGCCAAAAAAATTTTGTGGCATGGAAGCCAAAGTTTTTGAGATGGCATGAAGGCCGAATTTTTTTTTTGAGATGGCATGAAAGCCGAATTTTGAATTGGCATGAGAGCCAGGTTTTTGGGATGGCATGAAAGCCAAATTTTGAATTGGCATAAGATCCAGGTTTTGTGGCATAGGAGCCGATTTTGTTTGTTGGCGTGAAAGCCAAAATTTTATGGTGTAAAAGCCAAAATTTGGATTTATGGCATGAGAACCAAAATTTTGGAGGGCATGGAAGTCGAAATTTGTTTGTTTTTGGCATGGAAACCGATTTTTTGTGAAAACCAAGTTTTGTTTAGTTGGCACGAAAGCCAAATTTTAGTTTTTTTGGCGTAAAAGCCGGGTTTTTGGATTTTTTAGCATAAAAGCTTGAATTTTGTTTTTGGCGTAAAAGCCGATTTTGATTTTGACGTGAAAGCCGATTTTTATTTTTGGCGTAGAAGCCAGGTTTTGGTTTTCAAAAATGCAAGTAACGACTAAAAGTCGCCTCCCTGCTGAATGGTATTACAAGTATCGATGGAATGTCCCCTCCTTGCTCATTCGGTTTTTGAGTATCGATGGAATGTCGCCTCCTCGCGAATTGGGGTGTAAGTATCGACTAAACGTGGCTTTCTTTCTTTTTCAAAAATTTTGGTTTTGCGGGTATCGACTGAATGTCGCTTCCCCATGATTTTTGAGGTTTTTTTTTTTTTTTTGAAAACTTGGGTTGTGGATATCAACTGGAATGTTGTGTCTTCACGATTTTCGAAATTTGAAAATTTGGGTTGTGGATATCAACTGGAATGTTACGTCTCCACGATTTTTGAAATTTTGCAAGTATCGACAAGGTGTCACTTTCTTGTGATTTTGAAATTTTGGAAGTATCGAATGAGGTTCGCATCCTTCCGATTTTTAGGCTTTGCAAGTATCGACAGAGCGTCGCTTCCCCACGGTTTCTAAAAAACCATTTTTGTTTAAAGACACGAGGGTTGTAAAAAATTTTTTTTTTTACTCAAAACCATCTTTGGTTGTAAAAGTCGGGGTGGACTAGGGTGGAAATTCCTGAGTCCTGATTTTTGTTTCAAGCCATGAATTTTGGGTTCATGGATCGAAAGTTTTGCTCAAGTCTGTGAAGAGGCTCCTAAACTTGGATTTTTGGGTTTTTTTTTTGGAACACTGAAACTTTGAGAGTAAGCATTGTTTTGAGAGTTTAGAAATTTCAACATAAGGATGAAAATTCCAAAAGGAGTGGGTTTGACGAGCAAGTACATGGGATTAGGCTTTGACCGTGTAGGCATTGCTCTGACCCAATGGCGTAAGTCTTCAAGGGTAGTACCGCATCAAGAACTTGCCATTGATGGGCAGCATACATCTGTCGCCTTCATGTTTAGAAGAGCGTATGCATTGTTGGAGAAGACTTTGTCGATGACGAAGGGCCCCTCCCATTTTGGTTAGAACTTGCCTTTGGATTTGTCAGGGAAAATCATTGGCCTTTTTACTGCAAGAACCAAGTTACCCTTTTTATAGGCGCGTTGCCTAACCTTCTTGCCGAAAGATCCTGCCATGCGTGCTTGGTACAACTCAATGCTTTGTAGAGCTTCGAGCCGTCTTTCATCGAGATTATCTAGCTCTTGGAGTCTAAATTTGACATTGCTTTCTTGCATCATGTCATTTTGCAAAGATACCCTTAAAGAAGGAATTTATACTTCCAAAGGGACAACAACTTCGCATCCATAGACCAAAGAGAATGGTGTGCTATAGGTTGGTCCTCGAACGGTGGTTCGATAAGCCTACAATTCTTCAGGTAGTTTGTCGCCCCAGTCTTTTTTGTGACTAGAGACCATTTTCTTGAGAATTTTGTAGAGTGTCTTGTTGAAAGCTTTTGCTAGTCCGTTCGCTGCAGGATTATATGTGGTCGAAGGACAACTTTGGATTTTGTACTTGTCGCAGAACCTGTAGAATATGTGATCCCAGAATTGCCGTTCGTTATCATGGATGAATCTTTTAGGTATGTCGAGGTGACGGATAATGTTGGTGCACAAGAATTAAAGGACTGATGAGGTCTTCATTTCGCTGAGCGCAAGTGCTTCTGACCACTTGAAGAAATAATCCGTAACGGCGAAGATGAAGTGATGACCTTTGCTTGATGGGGGAGAGATAGGACCTATGATGTCCAAGCCCCAGGCTTCGAAAGGCCATGAGATCGTTGTAGGATGTAGCCATTCTGGAGGCATGTGGACATAATCTCCACGAATTTGGCATTGTTGGCAGCGTTTAGCAAATTGCATAGCGTTCGCTACCATGGTAGGCCAATAATATCCTAACCTTTTTATTTGATCATAGAGCTTAAGACCAGCTTGATGAGCTCCATAAAGACCAGCATGTACTTCTTTGAGAGTTTCCTCGGCTTTTGTTGTGACAAGCAGCGTAGAAGTACTCTGTTGAAGGATTTTCTATAAAGCATTTTTGAAGGAATATCCAAATGAAAGTTTGGGGCACGTCTTTGAAGTCTTACCTGCTCTTTTGGATCTTCAGGTAGGATTCCGAACATAATGTAATCAATGAACAGATCCCTCCAGTCGCTGATCAAAGGTTTGAGGATGGATATCCAACATCCAACCACTTGGTGGCATTCAACAACTGCTTGGTGTGTGTTAAGAGGAGAGAGAATCCTTCTTTGGCACACTGTGATTTGCATGTTTTCTCCTTTTTGGATTGCCAAAAATGCGGTGAGTCCGGCCGGCCAGGGCATCTGCACGGATTTTTTCACCTTTGAGGATGTGGGTGATGTGACAGATGTCAAACTTTTGCCGAAGTGATTGTGCCTTGTTGCAATAAGGCAACAGATCAGGTTTCCTGACCTCAAATTTCCGATTCATCTGGTTGACAATCAGCTGAGAGTCCCCAAATCCTTCCAGCATGGTGATGCCAGATTCAAGGGCGAGTTCTAATCCAACAATCAGGGCTTGATACTTAGCTGCATTGTTTGAACATGGTTCCAGTAGCGAGAAAGCGTGTGGAATCATGTATTTGTTGGGACTGACAAAGAGGATGCCAATTCCTAATATCTGCTTTCTTTTTTCATTTGTCCTAGTTGCACCGTCAAAGTACATGTCCCATGAGCCATTTGATGAGGAAGCCTCCACTGTTGACACCAAAAATGTCACTTTGCCTCTTCAACATCAAGAAGCCACATGAAGCCGCGTCCTACTACAAAACAGGCAATGCTGCTTTAAGCATCAGATCTTGTCAGAATCAAAGAAAAACTACAAGATCCTTCAAGACAGCCAAGAGAGGGGTTCACATGAAGTTTCGGGCCATTCCAACGTCATTTGACCCTACTTCACTCCTTCGGCTGCTGACCAGGCGCTCCTGGCGGCGACAGCGTCAAAGACATCAAAACTTCGATAAGAGCCTACGAATGGTCTCAAAATACCTCCAAAGGGCTCCATGTCAAATTTCAAGTTAAACCAACAATGTTTGACCCTTCATCAACCCTTGAACATCAAAATCAAGCCTCTCGGCGGCAAGAACCACCGAAGCCATTAGTCATCAACGGAGCACATAGATGGCTTTAACATGCTTCCAAAGGGTTGCCCGCCCAATTTCAGGTCATTTCGACAATGTTTGACCCGACTTTGACGCTCCGAAACAAAATCAAGGCTACCGGCGACGGAGCACCCTGGGACCATGACATCCAAATCGGAGCCAACAGATCATCTCAAAATGACTCCAATAGGCTCCTTGTTAGATCTCGAATCAATCGGACATCGGTTGACTGTACATCAAAGCACGACATCTTCCTTGCGACAAGATCAAGCCTACTGGCAACGGGACCCCAAACGGCTTTAAAACTCAAACAAAAGCCCATAGATGGTCCTATCTACTGCTCAGCATGCTGCACCTCAAATTTCAGGTCATTCCGACATCGTTTGACCTAGTTTCGACTCTTGACGAAAAATCGGCTACAAAGTCTTCGGCTTTTCCAAAAAAAAAAGGAAACTTTGTGCTCCGATCAGCATGGCTTCTCATCAGGTTCTCTTCAGGAAAATCAAGCCAATGAATGAGGAGAAATGTCAAGAAAATTCCAGGAGAAAACAGCGGTGAAAAAGACCAAAAAACAGCCAAGAAATGGTGACCAAAAGGGGACCAATCCCCATGGTCGCTACCGGCGACCCTGGATTTGTCACCGTGTGACCCGTTTTCCGTCCTTTTCCGCGTTTCGGAAGTTCCAGCCCCTGTGATTTCCTGAAAATCTGATTTTTGATGCTCGAAATCGACCGATCTCCGTCAACATCTCGGATCCGCCGTCAAGAGCATGAAATCATCATTAATCATTCCAAGATCGCCAACCGGCTGACCAAGAAAGTGCACTTTTTGTCCGACCGATCGAGAAATCGACAAGACAGATGTCACCGGCCCACTGGTATAACCAATGTCTGAAGTTGCATCACCGTTCGACATCAAACAACATGTGGATCCATCGGCGATCATCACAAGAAGAATTCCAAAAGACGCGGCGCGGCCCGCGACTCTTCAAATGCCTTGGTGACCACTTAATGTCGTTAATTGACCCGTTTTATGACAACTTAATACGGTCATTAACTCATTATTTTGGACGGCCAAATCAGAATCAAGCAAATGGGAGTTACAAATCCAAGTAATCATGGCATTAAAACCATGAAACTCCCCTCATCATGGAGATTAAATGCCCATCATCTTCCACCGGCCAATCACAAGCCAAGAAAAAGGAGTTACAAAATTAAGAAATAAAAACTATTAACTCCTCTCATTATGGGTCATCAATCCCATAAATTACCCCATGGCTACCAAAACCCTATAAAAAGGGGTCATTCCAAGAAGAAAAGGGCTAGAACCTACACATACACACAGAGACATACACATACACAACCCTTGGACACATCTCTGAAGAATTCTCGAAAAAACTCTGCCATTCCGTTGCAGAAGAGACACCACAAGGCCACCTCTTTCCTCCTATCCAGCATGGCCTAAATGTGGCTTTCCAGCCCATTTACTCGATTTTTCATTGGATATAGGACCTTCCCTTGGTCTTTATCCTCTAAAAAACTGAGGTCCAAGCCGAGCCAAAGGATCAAAGCACCAAGCGTTCTCATCTGAAGGACGATGGCGAAGTCCATACATGACTTGCGACCGTCGATCTGAACGAGTCCCCACAATCTCCTGAGAAGTCAGATACATTTTCTTACTTTTCTTTGTATTTTGTATTATTTGTAAAGAGACAAAAAATCACATTTCTTGTCTTTCACCATTGACAAGATTTGTAAATCACCTTCTACGGCACAAAATCGCCTTCTACGGCACAAATCGCCTTTCACGGCAAACAAAATGAAATTGCCTCTCATGACATTTTAAAAAAATTGTATCTTTCTTAAAATATATGTGCAATGGAAAGTTAGAAAAAATAATTGATTTCCTTTCTACTTGCGAAGGTGAATCTCCGGATCGCCATTTCAAATTCCAAGTAGAACAGAAAATCTAGCATACCCGTACAAAAAATGTTGATGACCTTGCTTTTCCTCCTCCGCCATGCTCCCGGCAGCCCCAAGGGTGGGAAGGAGACGACGAATGGTCGGAGACCCCATCAAGTTGGCATACCCGGTAGGACTCGTTCATTTGAAAACGCGATGCTTGAATTCTTAGGCTTCTTTCTAGTTGGTGGCCTATGTTGGATCTTGCATCCAAAAAAAAAAAAAACATGAGATGGGATTTTTGGAAAATTTCTACCTTTGAACTCATTTCCATTCTTTCTCATTTCAAAAAAAAAAACAAAAAGAAATCTGATTTCTCATTTTTGGATTCAATTTTGAGAAACTTTGATCCTCTCCTCTTTGAACTTGATAGCTCACAGAAATGTTCGCAACTATTGTTCTTATCGGGGAATGGGCCATCTTTTCTCTTTAATGAGTCCGATAGGGATCTTTCAAAAAAAAAAAACTCCTTAAAAAAATTTCTTTTTTTTGGATTCAAATTTGAGAAAGTTTGGTTCTCTCCTTTTCGGATTTAGCGCTCGCAGAAATGTTTGAGCCCTTATTCGGATCGGAACATCATTTGTTCTCTTTGATGAATCCATTAGAAATTTCAAAACTAAAAAATAAAAAAAGAATTTCAAAACCCACTAAGGTTTCACCAATTGCGTTCTTTGACCAAAGTGGATCTAAGAAAAGCCTTGTCCAGAGTGTGGAGGCAGCTAGACTGTTCGAGGCAAGGGTCCTTCAAACGAGTTCATTAAGTAATCCTACCCTTACTTGGGGGCTGATCTATCTACTGAGGTTTCATAAGACCGAATTGGAGACCTATGTATACTCTTAAAAAAAATCTTCAAAAAAAAATCTTAAAAAAGAAACCCTTTCAAAAAAAAAAAAAAAATTTTCGAGTTCAGATTTGAGAAATCTTAGTTCTTTCCTTTTTGGATTTAGCGCTCGCAGAAATGTTTGAGCCCTTGTTCGGATTGGAACACCATTTGCTCTCTTTGATGAATTCAATTTTGATAAAAACAAACTTTGTCATTTTGAATTCAGATTTGAGAAATCTTGGTTCTTTCCTTTTCGGATTTAGCGCTCGCAGAAATGTTTGAGCCCATGTTCGAATTGGAACACCACTTGCTCTCTTCAATGAATTCGATCTTGACCTTTCAAAAAAACAAACTCCGTCAATTTTGGGTTCAAATTCGAGAAATTATGGTCCCTTCTCGTTCGGACTAAGTGCTCGCAGAAATGTTTGAGCCTTGTTCGGATTGGAATACCATTTGCTCTCGTTTATGAATCCAATCTTGACCTTTCAAAAATCCCATCTTGAGTCCTTTCCAAGGATACAATTTATAACATTTGTGCCTAGTGGTGCTAGTATGCCCTTTTGGGTCTACTGTATTCGCGACCGACACATTTGTATCTCCAACCTTATATCATCTTACCTCGAGTGAGCCTTGCCTTTCGGTAATTTGAAATAAGGCTCACAATTGCTTCTAGCAGTCACTGGAACGCTCACCTTGAGCCTACCATACTTGCAGTTAGAACAATTGTACCCTCTATGGCTTTTTGCCTCTTTCATCTTGCTTGGGCTGGGCCATGTCCCCTCGAGCGATTTGAAAAGACAAAACCATAGTTATTTTCCATTTATGATCACTACATTCTTGTGATTACTAATGGATCTGGTCTTATTTCAGAAGTTTTCCAAACTAACAAAGGTAGCTTCATTGACCATCACTTTCAATGAGAACAAGTACCAACTCTTGCTTCAAGAAAAAACAAAACAAGCGCACTCACAAGCGCCCCAGCAACTGCCGAAGCATCACCTCCCTCGGCAACTCTCAAACCAGGTCGACCTCTACTCCCCGGACCATTGTCTTCGGGTCGTTGGGACCATTCCCACTCCCCGTAGAAGAAATTGCACTTGCTAAGAAGCAGAAAACCGCCTCTAGACATGTCACCGCTCCGACACCAAGGGCAACAATCAAGAAACCTGAAGCCTATGGCAATCCCACGAAGCTTCAACCTACAAGAAACCAGGCCTGCCCCAAGATGTGGTCCCCGAGACCTTCCCCAAAACGAAGGAGTTCCTAAACATCTGCAAAGCCAGCGTACCTGGCCCCTCTCAAGGAGAATCGGTTCTACCCTCTCTCTCACATGAAAGAGGAGAGACCTACCCTCCATCAAACAAAAAAATCAACTCAGCATGAGATGGCTTGCTCTTACAAGCCCAAAATCAAGTCATGTATCATCAGGCCACTGCAAGAACCTACTAAGGCCTACACTCCTGCGAGTCGACCATTCATCTCAACAGGGGCCAAACTTGCAAAATTCGAAGCCTCACTGCGACAGGCATAGGACTGCGTCCATATCCTGTTGATGCCCAGCCTCAAAGAAGACAAGCTCGGTTGTTGCGCATGGGGGACTACATCCTTCATTGCCAGAGCACTACCAGAGCTGAATGAAGCTCAAATTGCTCGTCGTATGCGTCGTCGCGCGACATATCGACAAAAGAGACTAGAGAAGCAAAGAACCCAGGATTCTACCCTTCAAGTCTCTAAAAAATGGGTCGAAAAAGAAAGACCCGACCAAGCTGTTGCTGTCTATATGGTTGGTAAAACCCAAAAAACGCTAGAAGTTAGCAACCAAAATTCATGTCAGACGACCGGTGACTCGCAGCATCTCCCGGACATGAAGACATCAGGAGGATTCTCCCGCTCCTTCAACCCAAAAGAATGAGCTCTTCATCCAAAAGAATGAGCTCCAGCTTAGTCACCAAGACGATTTCCTCATTCGACTCTCGAAGAATGAACGTCCTGGTTACAAATGCCGAGCAACCTCCACAGCATGATGACGTAACAGCACGCATCCAGCAATTAGAGCAAGGACAACAGAGAATTGAGGCCATGATGGAAAACCTCCTCCTCAGTTTCCAGCGTTCGCCAAACAATGAAACTCCTCTGAGTCATCAAGATGACGAGGAAAACAATGAGTCACCCGCCCTTACCAAAAAGGACGTTGATGATATCCTCGCCAAAGCAAAAGAAGATGATACACTAAAAGAACACGGGATCAAGCCACCATATCCCTTATGGATGGATTCGGTTCCGTTCCCTGCAAAATTCAAACGACCTACTCTCCAGACATATACGGGGAAAGGTTCAGCCAGACAACATGTCATCCACTTTAAGATCCTGACAAGAGCTATTGCGAATAAAGATGCCCTCAAGATCAGACTCTTTGCAAGTACCCTAAAAGGTACGACCTTCAATTGGTACTCCACTCTGCCGGAGGACTCCATCCAAATTTGGGTCATGCTGGAGACACTCTTCCTGACCCACTTCACAGGTGAAGATCACCCTGTTACTTTGGCATAGCTTTGCAGCCTAAAACAAGGAGAGAATGAGTCGACATACGACTTCATTCACAAGTGGAAGGTGATGGCATACAAGTGCTCAGATGTACTGCCACAAGCGTCGATGGTCAACATCTGCCGTAACAACATGAGAGCAAGGATCCGCTCCATGATTATCGGCAATAAATAAAAAAACCTGGGAGAACTCCTAGAAGCAGCTATGGAGGATGAAACGGTGATCAATGATCTCAACAGTCAGAAATCATCAAAGAAAGAGCCGACCGCGATTACGACCTCGAAACCAAAGAAAAAGGAGGTTCTTAATGTACAGACCAAGTCAGCTCCTCAGCAGCCAAAGAAAGCTGAAAACAAAATTGTAGGTAAGAAACCTGAACTCTCTGAAGCCTTCAAAGAACGGGTAGAAAAGAAATACCCGTTCGATGAAGACGTTGAAGAAATCTTTGAGGCTTTCGTAGCAAATGTTAAACTCACCTTACCTGAGCCCAAAAGACCAGGAGATGTTGGCAAAACCAATGATCCCCGATATTGTCCATACCATCAAATGATCTCGCATCCTCTCAATCAATGCTTCGTTGTGAGGGAGAAAATCAACGAGATGTGGAAAAACGGAGTCATCACCTTTGACAAAAACTATGGGTCTGCCTCTGTCAACATGGTGTCATATGGACAAACTTCCAAGTCACCAAAGGAGAAGATCACTACTTCCTTCAAGGTGATAAAAATGACTCAAACGTCCCAAGAGTTGGTTCCCTATCCAACATTAGACGAACAACCCATATGGGTGCATCTCGATCTCCTAGAAGATGAAAATTGGGAGATCGTCAAAACAAAGCCTACCGCTCAACAGCGAAGGCAAGCCAAGAGACAACTCCGCAAGCTCAAACAGCAGGAGAAAGCTCAATCAAAGCAAGAAGTGCCTGAAAAGGCAGAGACCTGTTCCACTGCTTCGCTGGGGGCAACAGAAGAATCCAAAACTTCAAAGGTGGTAAGAAAATTCACCCTTGGTGATTTCATGCCACCTCATTACAAAAATGAAGCTACGTAGGGGGCATCATACTCTTGCAACTCAGTAATTGGATTCTCCACGGATGGGTACGAGTCCAGTGATACTGCTAGTGATACCGATGAGTGGGAAGAATCCCTTGAAATAGGAGAATACCTCTCCGATGAGGAATGGATTCCTGAATCTCATCTTATGCCAGTGATCTGGTATAACCCATTTCAGTCACAAGGATCCTGGTCTGATGATGAAGAAGACCAACAGGTTGTTCAAGAAAGTGCTGATGATCTAGCACAAGCAAACGCTCTAGTGGAACCCAACATTGGTGAACCGCAAGGAGCAGATGACGAAGAAGATCTGGCCCCTATGCCCGATCTCGAAGAGCATGCGAGAATCTTGCAACGCCTTGCCATAGAGCAAGAGCAGCATCGCATCAATGAGCTTCGTCCAGAACCGGCAACCCTGGAAAATGAAGAAAACTGTTGGATAGATGATCCCCTTACATCTGAAGACGAGTCTGAATCTCAACAGAGCGTTGCTTGCAATGCGATAGTTCGAGATGATCATGCCTCTGAAGCTTCGTCTGCCGAGGCCTCAGACTACGTTCGGTAGTACATCTTCTGGAGCTACATCTCCCCAGGTGACTTCCACGGAGATATCATTTTCTCAGCCTTCGTCTCCTGAAACTGTGATGTCGGAACCCAAACCTCTTCCGGCTGATCATCTCCAAGAAGCTCCTGCCAATGAAGTTTTCTTCAATGAAAATCCGGTCAGCTGGTCCCAGATACCCGACCTCATAGGTGATGTTTGGACCGATAAACTACTCAACGAAGAAGAGAGGCTGCTGGACGCTGCTCAGGACTTGATCCTGAAAAATGCTCCATGCAACGCGATCACTGAAGACGGCAATACTACTGCAGAGACGTCTTCAGCAAATGACAAGGATCGACCCCTTGATCCAGAGACTGATCTTCCAAAAGAAGACCTCTCTCCAGAAGCTCTTGAAGTTGGTAGAGGTAGCTGCTCTGGTCGGGATTACCACAAAAACTACAACCAACCTTCTTCTTCCAATGTAAATCCTTTGGGAAAACAAATTGTAAATGCCCTAATTGGCAACAATAATGAAAATGTAGGCCCGAAGGAGGCTTTCAAGTACGACTTGATTGAGCACTTCAAACACATACCAGCACGACTGCACATCCTTGACTTATTACGAATGTCTCCACAAACTCATGATAGTCTCACTTTAGAGCTGCAAAGGTTGAATGCGGATGTCGACAAACATACCACACAAGTCCTACAAATTGAAATGGACTATAGGGTCAAAAAATCAAATACTTCCTCAAAGGGAGAAAAGAAGAAAACTAAGGGATCATGCATCAAATGCCTCTCAGTCCAAAAGGCAGTAAGTGCAACAATTGCATTCGATAAGGATGACCTCCTCTTAGGAGAGACGAAGCACAACCGACCCCTGTACTTCACAAGGTATATCAAGGAAATGCCAATACATAGAGTCCAAATCGACCCAGGTTCTGCACTCAATCTCATCTCTACTTCGGTACTCAAAGAGCTGGGTATCCCACCTAGCAAGCTGAGTCACACGTCTGTATCCATCTTTGGGTACGATGGGAGCGCTCAAAGGCCTATCGGCAAAATCAGGTTCAAGTTGTAAATCGGTGATCTTATCTTTGAAGTCACTGTGTACGCAATAAGAACCCCTTCATGCTATCCTTCTTGGACACCCCTAGATACATTAGAATGGTGTCATCCCTTCAACTCTACATCAGTGCATCAAGTTTGTTGGCAACGACGGCTTGATACATCGAGTATTTGTAGACAAAAAGCCCTTCAAAGGCAAAGATGTCCATTTTGCAGACACTCAAATGTACAAAGATGAAGAAGAAAGAAAGGAGGAAGAAACAACGCTTTTTGCCAAAAATCCTAAGAAAGATAATGGCAAGGCTCCTCAGCAAACATCGGAAGAAAATAAATCTTTCGGCAAAACGGAAGAGAGCATTCATTCTCCCTTCATTGTCTCCCTCAAACCTTCAAAGCCTTTGGTAATCACTACCAAGGCAAAGAAGACAAAACAAAAGGTTGGGGGCAAGTTCACTGTCTCCTTCGTGTCTATTATACAAGACACGGACTCGGACTCAGAGCTAGAAGACGATACATCATCAAGCCAAGCTGCTACTCAGCAAGTTCAGCCCATTCTCACTCCATTGGAGACATCTGCCGAAGTAGAAGATCCTATGTCTGCTTCCTTCGTCGTGCCGGCAACTTCGGCAGAAGGAAAGACGATATTCTTCCACAAAACGAAAGCCTCTTCACCAAAATCTTCGCTTGAACCTTTCCAAAATGAAGGTATGCCTCAACTATTCCTGTATAGTCCAATGGCACAAGCTATCACGAAGAAAATGGGCTATGATGCTCAAAATCCAATCGATTTGGGAGGTGGCCATGGTATCCTCACACCATTGGAACCCACCCTGACCAAAAGTCAACTGGAGGATTGGAAACTCCATCGTGACATAGACAAGTCTTCATACGGGTTGGGGTTTGATCCTGGCACTCCTATGAGACAGTTGACACAAAGGCTACAAAGTTGTTTTGCCGACCAAGCCTCAACATCTCGTGTCCATGAAGACATTGCTCACCCTGGATATCTCTTTGAGGAGCCACCCGCTAAGGATCCAGGAAGCTCTTCCGATTGGTACGATTTCTCTGACGATGAAGATGAATTGTTCGATGACACAGACGCACGGTTTTCTAGCCCAGAAGAACCTTCGTCTCCAAAAGAAGTACCTTACTTCTACCTAGTTTCAACAGGTGATTGGGATCATCTCATTGCCAATCTTGAGAAGAATACCGATCAAGAAGACCCATGGACAAAAGCAAAGCCTCGGTCTGTAAATGCCTTTGGAACTCCACAAGGTCTTGTTAAGTCGGAAGCCTCCGAAAACATTGTGGAGGAACCACTTTCAAACCTTCCAACAGAAGATCCTGTTCAAAAGATAGACTTGGAGACACCTGATAACCCACGTCCTGTATTCATAAGTAAGAATATAAAGGATGATGAGTTACCTGAGTATATCGCTTTTCTTCGTGAGTTCGTTGATTGTTTTGCATGGTCTTACATTGAAATGCCTGGCTTAGACCCTAAAATAGCAGTCCACAAACTCCATCTGCAAAAAGACATCAAGCCCGTCAAACAGGGCCAAAGAAGATTCCGTCTTGATGTGATGGAAAAAATTGAACAAGAAGTTCAGAAACTCAAAAGCGTTGGCTTCATTCGCGAGGAACAACATCCTGACTGGTTGGCCAACATCGTCCCCGTGACAAAGAAAAATGGGTAGATCAGGGTCTATATTGACTATAGAGAATTGAATAATGCATACTCGAAAGATGAATTTCCGCTCCCCATACCAGAGGTGATGATTGACAACACCTACGGATTTGAGCGAATGGCATTCATGGATGAATTCTCTGGCTACAATCAGATAAAGATGCATCCTGAGGATGAAAGACACATTATTTCAGACTCCGTTTGGCATGTATTGCTACACAGTCATGCCATTTAGTTTGAAAAATGCTGGTGCAACATATCAGAGGGCTATGGTGAAAATATTCCAAGATATGCAGCACAAGACGGTCGAATGTTACGTCGACGACCTCGCCGTCAAAAGCAGAAGAAAAGAAGACCATCTCAAAGATCTTCAGGAAGTCTTCTTCCAACTTTGCAAACATAAACTGCAGATGAATCCACTAAAATGCTTCTTCGGTGTCTCATTGAGTAAGTTTCTCGGATTCATAGTTCGGAAAGGCGAAATAGAACCTGACCCCACCAAAGTCAAGACTATCTTAGAAATGCCATCTCCAAGACCCCTAAGACAAATAAAAGGGCTTCAAGGGAGGTTGGCATACATTTGACGGTTCATCTCCAATCTGTTAGGAAAGTGTCGTCCATTCTCTTGCCTAATGAAGAAAGGTGGGGACTTTGTTTGGGATGCTGAATATGAAGCTGCATTTCAAGACATCAAGACATACCTGACCAAACTTCTAGTGCTGGCTGCCCCCACAACTGGAAAACCATTCATCTTGTACACTAGAGCTCTCGTTTACTCTTTGGGCGCTCTACTAGCACAAGAAAACGACGAAGGAAAAGAAGATGCTCCATATTACCTTAGCCACATGTTGGTAGGTGCAGAGCATCGCTACTCTCCAATCGAAAAAGAATGTCTTGCAGTGATGTTCGCCGTACAAAAGCTGTGTCACTATCTGCTGTCTAACATAGTGTACCTGATTTCGAGGATCAATCTCTTAAATGTCCTTGTCACAAAAGCAGGTTCTCTCAATGCCCAATTGGCAAAATGGTCCATCCTTCTGTCGCAATTCGATATTCGGTATGTACCACAAAAGGCAATCAAAGGCCAAGCTCTAGCAGACTTCCTCACAGAGTACCCATTGCCTAAAGATTCTCCACTAAGGGATGATCTCCCAGACGAGTCTGTCTACAATGTGGAGACTTCCTTGCCAAATGCTTCCTGGGACATATACTTTGACGGCGCAACCAGGACGAATGAAAAAGGAAAACAAATATCGGGAATTTGCATCCTCTTTGTCAGTCCCGACAAATACATGATTCCACATGCCTTCTCGCCACAGGAACCATGCTCAAACAATGCAGCTGGGTACCAAGCCCTGATTGTAGGATTGGAACTCGACCTAGAATCTGGCATCACCATGCTGGAAGCTTTTGGGGACTCTCAACTGATCGTCAACCAGATGAATCAGAAATTTGAAATTAGGAAGTCTAATCTGTTGCCTTACTACAACTAGGCGCAATCGCTTCGACAAAAGTTTGACATCTGTCACATCACCCACATCCTCAGAGGTGAAAACATCTGTACAGATGCCCTGGCCAGACTCGTTGCATCTATGGCAATCCAAAAGGGGGAAAACATGCAAATCACAGTGTGTCAAAGAAAGATTCTCCCTCCTCTTAACACACACCAAGCAGTTGCTGAATGCCATCGAGTGGTTGGAAGTCGAATGTCCATCCTCAAACCTCCGATCGGCAACTGGAGAGGTCCGTTCATTGATTACATTATGTTCGGAATCCTACTTGAAGATCCAAAAGAATGGGTAAGCCTTCAAAGACGAGCCCCAAACTTTCATTTGGATATTCCTTCAAAAATATTGCTTTATAGAAAATCTTTCAATGGAGTACTTCTACGCTGCTTGTCACAATAAGAAGCCGAGGAAACTCTCAAAGAAGTACATGCTGCTCTTTGTGGAGCTCATCAGGCCGGTCCTAAGCTCTATGATCAGATAAAAAGGTTAGGTTATTATTGGCCTACCATGGTAGCGGACGCCATGCAATTTGCTAAATGCTGCCAATAATGCCAAGTTCATGGAGATTATGTCCACATGCCTCCAAAATGGCTACATCGCACAGCGATCTCATGGACTTTTGCAGCCTGGGGTATGGACATCATAGGTCGTATCTCTCCCTCATCAAGCAAAGGCCATCGCTTCATCTTCGCCGCTACGGATTATTTCTCCAAGTGGTCAGAAGCATTTGCGCTCAGCGAAATGAAGACCTCATCAGTCCTTCAATTCTTGCGCACCAACATTATTTGTAGCTTCAACATACCTAAAAGATTCATCGATGATAATGAACCACGTACAATTCCAGGATCACAGATTCTAGAGGTTCTGCGACAAGTACAAAATCCAAAGTTGTCCTTCGACTCCATATAATCTGGCGGCAAACGGACTGGTAGAGGTCTTCAATAAGACACTCTACAAAATTCTCAAGAAAATGGTCTCTAGTCACAAAAGAGACTGGGGAGACAAACTACCTGAAACTTTGTGGGCTTATCGACCACCGTTCGAGGGCCAACCCGTAGTACACCTTTCTCTTTGGTCTATGGATGCGAAGTTGTTGTCCCTTTGGAAGTACAAATCCCTTCCTTAAGGGTATCTTTGCAAAATGACATGACGCAAGAAAGCAATGTCAAATTGAGACTCCAAAAATTGGACAATCTCGTCGAAAGACAGCTTGAAGCTCTACAAAGCATTGAGCTGTACCAAGCACGCATGGCAGGATCTTTCGACAAAAAGGTCAAGCAACGTGCCTATAAAAAGGGTGACTTGGTTCTTACCGTAAAAAGGCTAATGGTGTTCGCCCATAAATCCAAAGGCAAACTTGAACCAAAATTGGAGGGACCCTTCGCCATCGACAAAGTCTTCTCCAACGGCGCATACGCTCTTCTAAACATGGAGGGCGACAGATGTATGTTGCCCATCGACGGCAAGTTCTTGAAGCGATACTACCTTTGAAGACTTACGCCATTGGGTCAGAGCAATGCCTGCATGGTCAAAGCCTATTTCCAGGTACTTGCTCGTCAAACCCGCTCCTTTTGGAATTTTCATCCTTATGTTGAAATTCCTAAAAAAAAACTCTCAAAACAATGCTTACTTTCATAGTTTCATTGTTAAAAAAAAAAATCCAAAAATCCAAGTTTAGGAGCCTTTTCCCGAACTTGACCAAATTTTCAATCGTTGAACCCAAATTTCATGGTTTGAAACAAAATCAAGACTCAGGAATTTTCACCCTAGTCCAACCTAACTTTTATAACCAAAAACGGTTTTTAAGTCAAAATTTACGACCTTCGTGTGTAAACAAAAAAAATGGTTTTTTAGAAACCACAAGGAAACGACACTCAGTCGATACTCGCAAAACCCAAAAATCGGAAGGATGTGAACCCAATTCGATACTTCCAAAATTTCAAAATTGCAAGGAAGCGATACTTTGTCGATACTTGCAAAATTTCAAAAATTGTGGAGACGCAACATTCCTGTTGATATCCACAAACCCAAGATTCAAACAAAAACCGAGGTCCAAAAAAAAAAAAGACCTCAAGTTTCAAAAATCGTAGGGAAGCGACATTCAATCGATACCCACAAAACCAAAATTTTTGGAAAAGCAAGGAAGCGACATCCAGTCGATACTTACACCCCAATTCGCAAGGAAGCGACATCTAGTCGATACTTGCACCCCAAGTCACGAGGAGGCGGCATTCCATCGATACTCACAAACCGAATGAGCAAGGAAGCGACATTCCATCGATACTTGCAATACCATTCATCAGGGAGGCGACTTTAGTCGATACTTGCATCTTGAAAACCAAAATCTGGCTTCTATGCAAAAAAAAAAAAAAAAATCGGCTTTCATGCCATCCCAAAATCGGCTCCTATGCCACAAAACTTGGCTCTCATGCGAATTCAAAATTTGGCTTTCATGCCAACAAAACAAAACTCGGTTTTCAAAAAAAAAAATCTGGCTTTCACGCCAACAAACAAAATTGGCTCCTATGCCACAAAACCTGACTTTCATGCCACCTCAAAATTCGGCTTTCATGCCATCTCAAAAAAAAAAAACTTTGGCTCCTACGCCACAAAATTCGGCTCTCATGCCATCTCAAAAATTCGGCTTTCATGACATCTAAAAAAAAAACTTTGGCTCCTACGCCACAAAATTCGACTCTCATGCCATCTCAAAAAATCATCTTTCATGCCATCTCAAAAAAAAAAACCTTGGCTTCCATGCCACAAACAAATTTTGGCTCTTACGCCACAGAATTCGGCTTCCATGCCACAAACAAATTTTGGCTCTTACGCCACAAAATTCGGCTTCCATGTCACAAACAAATTTTGGCTCTTACGCCATAAATCTCGGCTTCCATGCCATCTATAAAAAAAACTCGGCTTTCATGCCCAAAACAACCCTTTGACAAAAGATTTTCACAAAATGACAACCTTTTGATCAAATTTCCAAACAAACATCCTACTTTTGCTTATTTTCATCAAAAAGAATTTGAGCAAGAAGTATATAAAGTACCAAAAATGTTTTCTACATGGAGGTACCAGAAGAAAAGAGGAAAAAGAGTTTGTTACAAAAGTCAGGAGCTTAGTCTAACATGGTATTCAACCAAAGATTCAACTCCTCAAACAGATTCTTGGTCTTAGCCTCTAAAGCTTCCAGGCCACGCTTCTTCAAAATCTTTCCATAAAAAGCGGCAGAACGCCGTGACCCATCTGCAGCACGGGGATGCTCTTCCCAAAGAATTTGTCATTGCTCGTACTCTTGAGTCTTCCTCCGGAGATTGCTCTCATCCTCCTTGACTTGGCGGATCAGAGTCTCTTCTCTAGCACGAGCTTCCATGATGGCGGTCCATTTTGCAGCAGCTTGTTCCTCCAAAAGCAAAAGACGCTGCCTGGTCTCAACGACCTTTCTATCAACACGGCGCAAATCTTCTATCAGCTCAATGATAGCCAACTCGGTAACGTTCCTCTCCCGAACGAATTGCTTCCGAGTCCGCGAGATCTCGTTCAACTCAGACTTGACCTCGCCAGAAGGCTTCAAAAACATCTCTGATGGACCCGATTCTTCCATTCCTCTCCCATCCGTCCCCGGGGCTACAGAAAAGACCGAGTTTTTTTTTAAAGTTTTTTCTTTTCTTTTTTTTTGAAAGTTTTTTTTTTGTTTTTTTTAAAGGAACACATAGGTTTTCAATTCGGTCTTATGAAACCTTAGTAGATAGATCAGCCCCCAGGTAAGGGTAGGATTACTTAATGAACCTGTTTGGAGGACCCTTGCTTCGAACAGTCTGGCTGTCTCCATACTCTCGACAAGGCTTTTCTTAGATCCACTTTGGTCAAAGAACGCAACTAGTGTAACCTTAGTGTTGTTTTTTTTTGTTTGTTTTTGAAAACTTTTCTTGAAAGATCTCTAATGGACCTATCAAAGAGAGCAAATAGCTTCTCCCAATCCAAACGCTGGCTACAAATGATTTTCGTGAGCCATTGTCCGAAAAGGAAGAAACTAAAGTTTCCCTAATTCGAATCCAAAAGAGAAAAAACTGATTTTTTTAAGAGTTTGAGATTACACTCTTTTTTATCTAAAGTTTTTCTTGAAAGATCTCTAATGGACCTATCAAAGAGAGCGAATGGCCTCTCCCAATCCAAACGTTAGCTACAAACGATTTCCACAAGCCATTGTCCGAAAAGGAAGAAACCAAAGTTTCCCTAATTCGAATCCAAAATAGGGGAAAACTGATATTTTTTTTAAATCCTTATGGAACTCATCAAAGAAAAAAGGTGACCCATTCCTCTTTATGAACAATAGCTACAAACATTTCTGCAAGCTATCAAGCTCGGAGGGAGAAGGATAAAAAATTTTCAAAGATGAATCGAAGAAAAGAGAAATCAGATTTTTTTTTAAATGGGAAAGAGTGGAAATAGATTCAAGATAGAAATTTCCAAAAAACATCCCATCACATGTTTTCTTTTAGGTGTAAGATTCAACATAGGCGACGAACTAAAGAGGGGCCAAAGAATCCAAGCATGACGTTCTCAAACGAACGTGTCCCACCGGGTATGCCAACTTGATGGACCCGATTCTTCCATTGCTCTCCCATCCGTCCCTGGGGCTACCGAAAAGGCCGAATGGAGGGAAGAAGGGGAGAAAGGCGAGTATCAACATTTTTGTACGGGTATGCCAGATTTTCTATTCTACTTGGAATTTAGAAATGGTGATCTGGAGATCCACCTTCACAAGTAGAAAGGAAATCAATCTTTTTTCTAACTTTCTATTGCACATCTATTTTAAGAAAGAGACAATTTTTTAAAATGCCGTGAGAGGCGATTTCATTTTGTTTGCCGTGAAAGGCGATTTTGTGCCTTAGGAGGCGATTTACAAATCTCATTCAAATGAAAGACAAGAAATGTGAATTTTTTTGTCTCTTAAAGAAAATACAAAATACAACAGAAAAGTGAGAAAGAGAATCTGACTTCTCAGGAGATTGAGGGGACTCGTTCAGATCGACGGTCGCAAGTCATGTATGGACTTCGCCATCATCCTTCAGATGAGAACATGCGATTCTTCGATTGTTTTGGCTTGGCTTGGACTTTGGTTTTTTTTTAGAGGATAAAGACCAAGGGAAGGTCCTATATCCAATAAAAAAAAAGCAAAGAGACGGGCCGAAAAGCCACGTCTAGGCCATGTTGAATAGGAGAAGAGAGGGCTTTGCCTTGGGGGAGTGCCCCCCAAGGGACTTCAATCACCTTGTGGTGTTTGTTGTAGCAGAATTTCCTCAAAGTAGCAAAGCTTCTTGGATTTCTAGGAATTATAGATGATTTTTCTGATTTCCGGGGCTTGGGTTCAGGATCTTTCTGGCTGATTTTTCTGATCCATTCTTCTTGGAATGCGCTCCTATTTATAGGCCTTTGGTAGCTATTTAGGAGGGTTTATGAGCATTGATGGCTTTAAAGCTCCATGATGGAGGAGTTACAAGTTTTAATTTCTTGATTTTGTAACTCCTTTTTCCTTGAATCTGATTGGCCGATGGAGAATGATGGGCATTTAATCGCCTTTAATCTCCATGATGAGAGGAGTTTCATGGCTTTAATGCCATGATGATTTTGACTTGTAACTCCCATTCTCTTGAATGTGATTGGGCCGTCCAAAATATTGAGTTAATGATCACATTTAGTTGGGTCAATTAACAACACACTATAAGAAAACAGCCTATCAGTGACCGCCTATCAGCGACCGCATATGGTCGCTAAAAAATTTGCCTATGTTGGGATATGGTCGCATACTACCGAATGCGGTCGCTGATAGTGAACAAATAAAAAAAAAATTGCCTGTTTTTTGCATTTCCCAAAAAATTATACCTGCACCTGCTTTATATCCCAACACACAGTAGTTGAAATGGTTCAAATTATAGAAATGAAACATCAAAATGGTTCAAATTTTCTAGAATTGAAACCGATTTACATAACTCAAATGTACGATTATCAAATTGTTCCAAATTTTCAAAACTTGAAATTGATATACATAACTCAAATGTACAACATACCATATTTGAAAATCTATACATATTCACTTCTTACAACCTCATCTAAACAACATTCATCCATTTCATTTCTTAACAAAAAAAGAAAATCTATACATATTCACTTCCTCCTCCTATTCACATCTTACTTCCTCTAAAATAGAAAATGACATCTTACTATTGTTATTGATTGCTATTCTTATTGCTTTTTCCAAGATCCCCATGCCTTGCTTCTCCTGCTTGATTCATGTTTTCCATAAGGCTCGAGAGGGCCAAGTTAAAGTCAGTAAGTTGGGCTCTTGTTGCTTCTAGGCTTCCAAGGCTATTACCATCAGACGAGGCTGTTTTGGCCTTTCTCCAAAATGGCCTGTAGATACTTCCCTTGAGCCTCAATTCTCATTTGTAGTTTCTTTTGCACCTGGACAAGCAAAGAGACTGTATAATTAATAATACAGAGGTTAAATATGTTAACAAAAAACAAGAAGAAAGACTAGGTTCATTATCCACACTAGCTTTACTACCTCCAGCTTTACTACCTCCAGTTGTAGATGGGAAATTTTGGCAATGGATAAAAGTGGACACAGTAAATTTCATGCCCTTGGGAGCATGCATATCTTATTCTTATTTTCTATCATCCATATGATTGCCCAATTGGATGATTATGATAATCTAATCAGTGAAATTAGTCTATCATGCTGTGATCGATAGCATATTTCATCGTATGAACCCTCCTAGATTGTAGACATCTTCTTCCATTTGTAAACTTGCTTTTGTTTTCTTCAAATTACATGCAATTTGATGTTTGACGCCCCAAAAACATCCTAAAGGTTTTGGGAATCTTCCTTATTTAAAAGAAACCCATTTCAATTCAACAGATTAAGATACATAAATGAGACTCAAGCAACTAGTATAAATTAGAGAGGTATTTCTTTTGCTTACCTGCAAATTCTGGAAGGCACATTCTCAGATGACATGATCACAACAGGTCTGTCTTTTAGAGAATATGATTCCTGATAGGAAAAGCCAAAACAAAACAAAAACAATCAAGATGCTTGGCAGAAAAATGTCAAGGGGAAAAACAGAAAATACAAAAAAAGGAAGAAAAGGGACCTTGATTTTTCTGAGATCATAACCAATCATTCCAGGCATACAGTAGTCTGTGATTATCAAATTCACTTCAATTTCCTGCTTTTGCCCATAAGAAAATATAAAAGACAAACTCTATGGAAAATCGTGCATGCTATTTTAATGTCATTTGGTGCAATGCTTTTCCATGTCAAAAGAAGAAACATGAATTTTTTTCAATGTGAAAATTATTTCTCAGGGGAAAGGTCGAAACTGAATAAATGAAGATTGTGAAATTTCAATATTATGCAATAATAACCCTTTTTTTTCTTTTCTTTTTCTTCTTCGTTGTCTTCTTCGTCTTCTGGCTATGTTGGATTGCTGGTCATGTGAGTTAATTTTAACTTGAGCGCCCAGGGATCGAGGACTTGTTTCTTAATTCAAAATATTTAGATCTAGAGAATTTCTTAGTTTTGAGACATGCATAATTCTTAAATTCTCCTTTTTTAGTTGAACATTTAAGAATTCTACCAAGAAAAATGAAGAGACTGAAATTATTCTAATATTCTCTTAATTCGTAAAGAAACATGCCCACATGAGTACTTTATTGCCCCATCGTTGCTGTAACGATCAGTGGTAAAGTAGAATATCGATTTTATAAAAGAAGAGTCTCCAAAGACTCAAAGTCCATTCGGTGGGCCATCATTCCCATATGCTAGTAGGGCCTAGGACTAGACATTGCGATAGTTGAAACGTGAATAGAGGGGTGGTTGTCATCGTCACAATGGTTTGATGTTCTCTCTCTCTTTCCAGTTTCCAATTATCATGAGTACTATGGAAATGAATGCATAAGGAGACTTACAGCTAACTCCAATAGAAAAATAAAACTAAAGAATATTGCTTGAGATGGTTTGGGAACATACAAGAAGATCAGAAACAACCCATGTATACTGTGTTGAAGGATTACATGTTCAAGTTCAAGGAACTAAGATAAAAAGGAGAGATCGACATCAAAATCAAATGAAGTAGTCAGGAAAAACATGATGGCTTTTGGAGTCGCTGAGAACATGGCTTCAAATAGAGTCAATCAAATAAGTAGAACTCACAAAGATGACACTAGATAAATGGGATAAGGGTTCAATAATGGCAATCCTGTCCATAAACAAACAAAAATAATCCGCATTCAATTTCTCATGAGGATCGACTCAGATGAAGGTAGATACTAACGGGGCCAAAGCACATGCTTTGAATTTTTAGTTGGTAAAAAGTTCTTGGAATTCTTTACAAGGCCTCTTATTTTAGATGGAGTCCAGAGAAATCATATCCAGGATGGTCCTCCACCAATCTTCATACCCTTAAAGATTATTTATCATTTTTAAAGAGGTCACGGACTTGATCAGAAATCTAGAATAGCCTTCCTCGCGATTGTTCAGAAAAGGGCAACTCTGGTTTGATTCTGTACTCATGGATCTCTCAACTAAGTTTGAATTATGTCCTCTAGCAATATTTCAATCATCCAAATATCATCACAAATCCAATAACAAGAATTCACCACTGCATCAACAACAAAGTTTATCTTTCCAAAGAATCATGATTTCACAAGGGAATAAAGAGACCAAACAAACAAACATATATATATATATATATATATATATATTCATGCAAAAGCTTAGATGTCAAAAAACTTACTTGATGAATGGAGTCCAAGCAAGACCTGATCACATCAAAGGAAGCCATGTCCATATCCACCTATCTGCAATATTCCATCTGAGTGAGCAAATTATCATGAAAGTAGGCAAGTCATTCTTGGCTACCAAACAAGACTCTAATCTTCAGGTAAGGCTTGTCTTCCTTTCACCACATTCTTGTATGTGACTTCCATCCTCCCTTTGAGGGCCTTTCTCTATTTATAACGCTAAGGCAAGAAGGAGAATGGTTGCCATCCCTCATCCATTTACTTTTTTTTTTTTATCTATACCTCATCTCAAACTTTCAATACATTGGTACCCATAAGGAATATATTCTCAAGAAATACAGGGAACATTGAATTGTCTGTTAATCGATCTGTCTCACCATGTTTTCTCGAGCAACGGGCCAGGATGGGCAAGTTTCACAGGATATGTACCCAAATGAATCAACTCGTCCTTAGAGACATGGATTCATATGTAAGTGAAATTTGTATTTATTTCTTATAAATCATGCTAAGGGTAATTCATCAGGCTCGATAGCAAAGACCACATTTGGGTTTGGGTTGGGCCTTGTTTCTTTAAGTGTGGTCAACCTAGGCTGGCCTGACCCGAACCGACCCGACCAATTGCTACCTGTGGCTGCATGTTGGGTGCAAACTGAATTACTAGGCAAGGTTCACGTTGGTTGAATTTGGCTAGGATTAATTGTGATCATTCCCACACACAGCATATTTGCAAGACTAGTTGCATTGCATCAAGTGACCCTTTACCTCTCCCAAAGGCCAACTGAAGACCTTTTTTTTTCTTTTCTGTTAGAAGCCAACTGAGGACCTCTTGATTTAATGCTAACCATTGATTTCTCTCAATGCAGTAGAGATGGAGACTTTGACCTGTAAAGGGAAGAAGATGCAAAAATTCTCCTTGAAAACCAAATCTTTGATTTCTTATGGGAAAAACTTTGTCACTTTCCCTGCAGCTGCTATTCGTACTCTGCTCAACTAAAAACCCTTGCAGTCTTTCAAGCTGGGAAGTGAGCCTCACCCACCTTTCCTGCTCCCCACAAAACCCAGGTATATAATCTCAAATCATCTGATTGTATAGGTTCAAGTATCAGTATCAGACAAATATCTGCAGGGTGAAAATATCAATATATACCAATACTCTGTGAACAGTTTCTTGGGATGCTTATATATACATAAAACTATGTACACTCATCATGGACACATAAACATGAAGAGTAGGATCCCACCATGATCGTTTTTCATTTAGACAGTCTAATAAAGTTTCTAGTATTTTAACATGCTTCACTTAGATCACCTCTTTTGTTATTTGGAAAATGCATCCGAAAAGGTCATTACCTTAAAAATTCTTGAACACATTGCATTTGGCAGCTAAGATTTTAGGAAAAAAAATCTTCTCAAGACTTGGGTTGTTAATCCTTTCTGATAATTCACACCGACCCCCAAGTTCTTGGCCTGCAATGCAGCCTATAGAATGCATCGGTCTCAAGTTTCTTCTCAAAATCATATGTTTACTACGAATCAACGTTTTCAAGCATTAACTAAATAGGTATAACCAGAGAGAGGGAAAACTAATCATGTCAAGTCTATCAACATGGACAATACCTAAATGTGGTAGATTATTGTGTGGCTCTTTACTTAGCATTAACTAAATAGAAGGACTAAAATTATACGGTAAAGCTCAGAATCCAACCGGCATGGCAATGTAGTAAGACCAAAACAAAATGACTTGTTAGTTTGCTTCATATAAGGATGGCTATGCAATAAGATCGAAATAAAATGGGCCATCATTATGCTTCTTATTATAGAATAAAAAATGTACCAGAGTGCAACACAAGGACTTCTATGAAGGTCACCTATTACACTACCACCTCACCCAAACATGCTTAAATGCGGAGTTTTCATGATGACCTAACATAGATGAGGTTGTTCGATATTATATATTAATTAATCCTGTCAAACTGCGTTTGTTTTATTAATAAAATTTTCATTTACCACACACAATAAATAAATTCTCTAGGAGATAAGATCTGGGCTTACTTTAACAATGTTCATGGGCCAGGTTGAGTCAGGCCAAAGCTTGTCCAAGACCAGACCATTTCATTTCCTGGCCCAATATCCAGTCCATATATAGCATATGTATGTTCTCCTTTTTAATTCTAAATGAGTTGGGCCCAGTCAGCCTCCAACATATCCTTTAAGCATTCTTACATCCATACCCAGACTGTCAAAGTATTGGTTATTCCAATGGGCCTGGAACCAACCCAAATACCGAAAAGTGCACCACAACTCTGTTGCAACATGAAGTGGTCTCAGATCAGGGCCAGATTGGCCCAGGCACATAAGGCCCTCTTTAGGTCTGGGAGAAGTCCCAAGTTCTAGTCCTTTGAGATTGAATTACAATAACATTGAAAAAATTAACACTTTGAGATTGAAACCTGATTCCTTATCTACTAACATATGGTCCCAAGTTCAAGTCCTTAAAAATTGAAATGTTTGAAATGGTGAAACCAGAATAAGATTAGGGTGTCAGCATATCCACAAATAATAAATGAAAAAAAGACCACAAAGTTCTAACCATTGTAGCTATGATTAACATAGCAAAGCTAAAAATGAAAAAACAATGCACAAAGATTTATTGATGCCAAATACTTGGGATTAGACAAACATAGCAGTACTCAGAAAGAAAATAACTAGTTTAGTAATGTTAGCACTTATCAAAGTCGAAGGTAGATAAGTACAAAGGTAGAACAAGATGAAGAGAATACATGAATAGATCTCACGCATTATCGCCCAAACGTGCCTGGAACAAAAGAATAAAACATGTTAAACATATAGTATATAATATATAATTAAGTGATTAAGTTGATTGTACTAAATAGTAAGATTGCCTGGTCATCAGTCTCCTGCTGTGCTGCTGTCGCCACTGCCTCTGCTAGCTCATCGGGATCCAGGGACTGCAGATGCACACGCAGTGTACGAAGGAGATCACGATCTTGACAGATCGCTCTCACACAGTCAGCAGCAGTATGTGGCATCGGATGGCATGATGACTGCGTAGACTGGCTACTAGAGTTGCATGTGCCACTCGCTGTCGGTCGTCGTCGTTGTCCTTGGCCTTTAACGTAGTTCTTCTTGACAACCGACGCCCTCTCCCACAACTCTTGATCTATCGGCGGCCGCGGGATGCCCTCAGGATAGCGCTCGTCCATCAATGTCTTATAAGTCTCCTGTCATCAGGTTAAAAATATGCATATATATAATATAAATAAATAGTTAACCTAAAGAATGACATTAAAATTTATAAACAACATATACAAGTTATAAAAACTTACTACTATCCGGACAGCCTCAGGCAGACCATCGCGGGTCGCCACGTAGACATCTAGCCAATGGATAGGCTGACCCTGGGAACTAGCCTCCTACAAATATAAATCGGGATCCACACATATGTATATATATTAATCACATGCTCTCATACTAATACCATGATTGTAAACATAAAAAAAAACAAAAACCTTGCAAAATACGTACCCTGGCAGCAACATGCTGCAGCTGGGATATACTGCCGCCTTTATACGTGCCTGGTGCCTTGTTGCCTTCAAATGCACCTAAGGCTCTATTCACGGCGGTAGTCCTACATCTCTTAACCCAGCTTTCAGCTTTCCATTGCTCACACATGCCAGCCCATATGGTGGGGGCACACCACCAGGGGCTGTACTCGTGCATGTACTCCTCGGCCTGCCCTGGATGGTCGATCTGAGCATTCTGCAAAGCTGTTTGCCGTTCTTTACCCAAGTTATCTTTCATTCGGACGGCGCACTTTTGCCAAAAAAGTGTCTGTATCGTGGCTGCGTGCGCGTCGTCCCATCTATACCTTTTCTACAAATAAAAATACAATAACCATTAATATTAAAACTGTGATAATGCAATCCAATACTATTAAACAATATTAGTTCAGTAATGATATTATCTTATGGAATTAATTAAAAATACCTAAAATTCCGTCCAAACTGCATCCTTGTGGGTGAGAGGTGTGCTCGCCCACGTAGTCGCTGGCGTAGGCCAGTTCTGCAAACAAAGCTGTGAAATGCATTTCACAATCTTGCTAACTGCAAAGTCACTGAAATATACAACAATTTACATTAAAGATAAGCAATCTTATTTTAAACGGGATGAGGTAGATAACTTACGTGTTGTCCGGATGAGGTCGCATCTGAATGAGAATCCGCTCATCCGGATTAGCCGGGGCCTTCGGGATCTGATTCGGACCCCGACCCAAGCCGCTCTTTCTTAGCGCTGATGAAGAAGCCATCTACATAAATAAAAATTTCATGATGTTATTATGACTTATTTGATCTATACATACACAAATAAAATGACAATAATAACATGTAATTGTTTGCAATAGTTAACTACGACAACTATAGACGAGAGGCACATGAATATGACAAATATATAGAGAACATGTATATATGTAACTATACGTAATGCAAATAAAACTAAACATACAGTTTAATGACAATCGTTGTCTGATTCAGAATCATCTTGAACATCATGTGGAGATTCATAACCACCATCTTCTTCAGATTCAGTTTCAGTGTCAGTTTCAGTCAATAACTCTTCTTCCTCAGTGTCACTGTCAACTGGCACAGGTACTGACTCAGGATCAAATTCATCATGTTCATCTCCACCCACTAACTGTGTCAGTTCATCATTGTCATCCACAGTTATTACAGGAGGTCTATGTAACATCTCCTCTTGGTAGAACTCCCCGTCTACTAATTGGACACGAGTGCGCGCAGGAGTATGAATTACAACTTGCCAATCTGCAGGCGGTCTATCCCTTTTCCTAATAGGACTAGGAGTGTAGTATACTTGTAGTGTTTGAGTTGGCAACACAAATGGTGCATTGACGTACGTGGACCTATGGACGTCAATATCGACGATTCCATGTCGATCGACACGTATCCCTTTTTCTGAATCAAACCAATGACACTTGAACAAATTAATCTGACCCCCATAAGTACCCTTGTATGACAACTCAATGACTTCCTCCAACTCTCCGTAAAAGGCACGACCAAGCTCATTGTAACAATCTCCTTGAACACACACTCCAGTGTTAGTTGTTCTTTTTCTGCGGGCATATGTCTTTGTATGAAAGTCATAGCCATTTACTTTATAACCATTGCGGCAAACTTGGTCTCTGTCTGGGCCCATAGCTAGGACATGTACATTTGAAGGAATCGAAACGTCATTAAGAGCCTACACAAAATTTGTTAACTTTTGAATTATCACTTAAAAAATTCAATTAAATTAAATGAATTCATAAATTAACTTAACTAACTTACTTTGTCCTTTAGCCATAGTGCAAAAATTTTATCACGACTGAGTTGAATATCTTTATCAGTGATGCCGATTTGATTTGCTTTTAACTCGTCATCGTATGATCTATACATATATTATAAAAATTAACAGCTAAATATATGAGATTGCAGGATAAAACATAAAGTTAAATCTCTATTTATCATGTATACCTGACAAAGTCGTCAATCTCCTGGCAGTTGAAAAGAATGTAAGTATGTGCAGCATATAGTTCTTGCTCAGAGAGGAATATGCGCTTCCCTTTTCCATAAGCGCGACCCGGTAGACCAAATACAGAAAGCCGACCATTTAGTTCAACATTGCCCCCATCATCATGTCTTGGGACTCGATTGGCCTTTTGTCAACACTTCGTCGGGAAAATAGTCTGAGACAAACATAGATATCTCATCGAAACTGTATGCCTCACATATAGACCCCTCGACGTAAGCTCTATTTTTCACCTTCCTCTTAAGGTTTCCCATCACCCTCTCAAAAGGATACATCCATCTATATTGAACTGGACCACCAACACGAGCTTCATAGGGTAGATGGATTTGTAAATGCTCCATGGAGTCAAAAAAAACTAGGTGGGAATATTTTTTCAAGCTTACACGTGATCTCAATGATGTTCTTCTCAAGTATAGACATGTCCGTTTCATTTAACGTTTTTGAACATATGTCTTTGAAGAAACGACTAAGATCAGTCAAAGCATCCCATATTGGTTTATCAAGCAAGTCCCGAAATGCTATAGGCATGAGTCTCTCCATGAACACATGACAGTCATGACTCTTCATCCCTTGCAATTTCCCACCTGTAACACACCTTGCAATATTTGACGCATATCCATCTGGTAGTTTCAGAGACTTAATCCATGTGCACACATCTTCAACCTGTTTTTTGGACAATGTGTGCTTCGCATGCGGTTTGACTATCTTACCATTAGGAGTTTCATATAGTTCTAATCCAGGACGCTTACAAATGTCTTTCATGTCCAACCGTGCCTTATCATTATCTTTCGTCTTGCCCGGAACACCCATCACGGTACTAAATACATTGTCGAACACATTCTTCTCAATATGCATCACATCCAGATTATGACGAATCAAATTTGTAGACCAATAGGGCAGTTCCCAAAAGATGCTTCTCCGAACCCAATTACGAGAATCGCCAAACCCATTTATTATTTCTGAGGCAGCAATCTTACCGAATTGAATGACCGGCAATCGCATCACACGATCAAGCATCTCTATCCCAGACAGTCGTGGTGTAGGCATATCATTCTCTACTTTCCCTTTCCTGAAATTTTCTCTATTTCTTCGAAACGGGTGATCTACCGGCAAGAAACGACGATGACAGTCAAACCAGCAAGGCTTTCGACCATGCGATAGATTGAAAGACTTTGCATGCTCCATACAATATGGACAAGACATCTTTCCGTGTGTACTCCATCCAGATAACATACCATAAGCAGGAAAGTCACTGATAGTCCACATAACAGCTGCCCTAAGGTTGAAATTTGTTTTCATGGAAACATCCCAAGTCTGTACTCCATCCTCCCACAGTACCTTCAACTCGTCTATAAGAGGTCTCAAGTAAACATCAAGATTCTTTCCAGGACTCTTGGGACCAGCAATCACGAGTGAAAGAAACAAGTATGGTTGTTTCATACACATCCAAGGAGGTAAGTTGTACGGAGTAACAATCACAGGCCAGCAGGAGTACGGAACAGCTGAGTGGCCAAAAGGGTCGAAACCATCAGTGGACAATCCAAGCCTCACATTTCTGGGTTCCATTGCAAACCCAGGATGTGCTAAGTTGAAATCTTTCCAAGCCTTCCCATCTGCAGGATGGTTAAGTTCCCCATCTTTAGCTGGAGATCTCGCATGCCAAGTCATATGTTCAGCTGTTCTGGAAGACATGTACAGTCTTTTTAGTCGATGTGTAATTGGAAAATACCTTAAAATCTTAAAAGGTATATTTGTCTTTTTTGTAGTCACACCCTCTTTATTAGGCTTGAACCGATCATGACTGCACAACGTGCACTTTGTCTTATGTTCATTTTCCTTATAAAATAACATACAATTGTTCGGACATGCATCGATCTTTTGGTATCCAAGACCCAACTTTTTCACCATTTTCTTACAAAAGTAGTAGTTATCCGGCAATTTTTCACCGTCAGGCAACATACTCTTAATCGCCTTCAAGAGCGACTCAAAACACTCGTGGCTCATGTTGTGATCAGCCTTGATGTTAAGTAATGTCGCCACTGCAGACAACGTAGTTTGTTTGGTGCAACCAGGCCACAACGGTTCGCTGCCCTCGTCTAATAACTTAAAGAACGCTTTGGCATCAGAATTCATAACTTGCTCTCTGTCTTGTTCCCAATCAAAATCAGGCCCTGCAATATCATGGACCATGTCATTCATACGATGGGTACTGTTGCCGGGATTATGTACTTGGGTGATGCCACTGTCTCTTCTCTGCCCATGTGCCCACCAGCAGTCTTCATAATTATTCATGAACCCCTTAACAAGTAAATGATAGGTGACCATGTCTCTGTCCATATAATTTACATTCTTACACTTCAAACAAGGACATCTTATCTTGTTCTGGCCATTGACACATTCCGGGTGACTATACGCATAATCCAAAAACACTTGGCAACCAGTTCTAAATTCAGCTGTAGCACCTATCTGGGCACTTGACTTTCGCCGTCTCATCCAACTACGGTCTGAATAGTAATCCATGACACTACGATACCTATTTTGACAAGAGATATTATATTAAACTATGTCGTCTTTAGGTATAATTATGCATGGTTCCTATCTAAATATGTCTCTACCCTTATTACACCGGTCAGGCTTCTATCCCATTCTTGTATGCGACGTCCCACTAATGTCAACGACTCAAACAAGTGCATCTGTTGTTCAAAAGAAATTTCGGCAGCATCTCCCATCGGTCTCCAAGTACACGAAGTAGACTATAATTTATACAGTCTACGTATGCACCCGGAGAACAATAGAGGATAAACAAACCAAAATTTCTTTATAACAAACAGATACATTTGCTTCAGTAGTTGACACCAGCCTAAGTGGGAGCATGACATACAAGAACAGTCCCAAACTGGGGACTATTCAAAATTCACTCCTAATAAGTGAATTTTGAACGGGTTTCTAAACTGAACATGTCCTATTGTTTTAAATTATATCATTGACAGAGACCTCATTCTAACGGTTTGAGCTCGGGCAATCTCGAACGAATTAGTGCCCGTCCCTTTTCTTTTTGGGTTGCACGATCGATTTCATTATCACTATTAAACGGTTAGAGATTTGGCATAAGGTTCAGTGGGCCTTTCACATTCACAAAGGTGCTAATGTGTTGGAGTTTATATTTTGCATTTTTGGTCAACTGGATGGTTCGGGGGTATTTTGCTAATTGTATTAGGGTTTTTTCAGGTGTAATCAAAGGGAGATTATATTGTTAAATCAATGGGAAATTATCATGCTAACTCAAAGGGAGATTATATTCATATATCCTAATTAAGTTTAGGATGATGCAGTCAAAATGCAAGGAATTGCTATAAATTAATCTCAGTTTTGTTGTTTGAAATAATTCATGGTTGTGTTCGATCTTTGCCGGGCACCAAAAAATGACTCAGCCTGGTAGCCCACAAGTCGATCCAAATTTTTTGGCACATATGTAGCTGTATTGGATGAACAATAAAGATATTATTCATTGCTTACTAAGGAATACACATGGATTGAGCATAAAATTCTTGATAGCCCTACACATTTATTCATTGCTCAGAAACCAGAGTATAGTCTCCTAACAAAAGAACTTGCTTAGATAAATAAAACAAAAGAAAGAAACTAGGAAGTTTTATAGGAACATTCTGAACACTCAGACGTTTGTTGCGATGGGTCTAGGTGGGCCATCTGATGAATTGAAATTTTGATTTATACATTGTACATACATATATTTTTAGATAAATTTGGTACTATTTAGGCTCTACGTTGGGTGCCAGAAGTGGGAATGTCTGGCTGGCCCAGTCCGACTGTCTAAATGAGTGGGTTTGGGCCTCACATGTTTCGGGTGGGGCAGGCTTGGGACAAGCACCTACGGCGATGTAAGACTTGGGCTGGATATGAGGCTTGTTTCTAAAATCAGGATGGGCCTGGATATGCCTCAGGTTGGGATATGAACACCCCTAGTCATCTATCCAGATCAGTCAATTGGCACAAGTCATGGCAACTTGGCAAGTCAGAACTCAGGAGGAGTTTTTATACTTGGATTATAAATTTATGCAGTGGGTTCTTTGTTGAATTCCCTAGTTCTTCAGAAAGCTGCCCAAGATTCTGTTCTTCATTGTCCATCCAATGTTTGACATTCTATCCACCTTCATACGATCGTGTGTGGCCTATTTTTTTTAACAGTAACCTTCCACATAGGCCAACCAAAGAAATCCACATATTTTAACTTATAAAAACTGTGATGATGATGATGACTACGATGATGATGGTTGAGCCAAAGAACTAACAGTTACATCTTATAACAACAAGACACTTTCAGAATGAGTTTGGACCTCGCTCCATTCAAACTAGAAGTGCCATTAGTAAATCATTCAAACTATCAAGGGCAAACACACATGTTTTATCATACTCATTTGCAATAGTTCCAAAAAGGAATGCAGAATCCAACTGTGTAAAAGAGTGATGTCACAAAAAAAAATTGAAAAGAACAGAACATGAAATTTTGTAAAAGAAGTTCTTGTTATACTAAATTCCAAGATGAAACAACACTTGAAAGTTCACCAAACTGAACAATACAGCAGCCACAGAACATGGATTCTCTTATTTTGTGATCAACATATGAAAGCAAAACCCAAGCAGTTGGTGCTTGGTAGTGAGACTCACTGGGGTTTGTAGGGCAGGAGACCCTCGATGGACGATCCTTAATTTCCTTACCAACTGCCCCCAAATAACTAATTATTCCTTTATAGTGACAACCATGTATGAAAAAAATACATATGCTTGTAGAAAAAATATATGTGTGTGTGTATTGTATGTTTAAATTTCTTACAAGCATTATAACATACACTTGATATGCATATTTAAATTTCATATTACATAGAACACAAACTATATCAATGAAAATCAATCAAACATCACATGGATGGAATGCAAGCAAATGCATGAAAACAGTTGCAACAAGTGATTAGAAACTCTCAAAGCAACATATATAATAATAAGAAGAAATTCATTAATTTCTATCAACACAGAGAAATTCAGTGATATTCCAACTGACTAAAATGGATCGATCCTACATGCATGTGAACTTGTGGTAGTCGATCAAAATCATGCTACAAAGAAATTGAATCAGAGACCTAGAGGCCAACAGATTCGCTCATCAACAAGCAATCGAGAACTTGCTACTTCAATCGATGCAGATCGAAACAAATAGAAATCGACATAAATAAACAGAAATCTCAACCGTTTTCATTGATATAGAATTAGTAGTAATTGAGAGGATAAGGATTTCATTTCATTGATATAGAATTAGTAGTAATTGAGATTTCCAAGTAGAATTTATAGGGAAAGAGCCAAAGAGATCCAATGGCCTCATGCATCGAATTATATTCCACAACCTATCTAGCATAGAAATGAATTGTAAGAACTGAAGCACCTCTAGGATTGCCAAAAGTCCGGCATCAATGGAAGTCCAAAATGCCCACATGCTTAGAAAACATTGCCAAAACAACTCTTGACTCCTCCAATCCCTACCTCTAGCACCACAATCCACATGGAACTTTAAATCCCCACTAGGAGGGGACCGGCATAAAACCTTCCTCACCTTGAGAGGCCCACAGTTCAAAGACACCTTCAAATTGGGAAACATTCCTCAATGTGGTTCGTCAAAGATACCCACTTAACCAATCTCAAGACCACTAAAGGCATTAAATCATCTAATAGCGCCAAGCTCCCTTAAAACAGTGTCCTACTACCTATTGCAGTTGCATATTTATGCCGAATGAAGAATGGATCATTTTTCATTACCAACGTACATCAAAAGCAAAAGAGATTAGCAACTAAGATTAAACTTTTATCTTTCAGATTCCATGAGTCATGCCTATGTCAAGTGTTCGCAAAGGTTTCATCTTAGCCTTTATGGCCATTTCTTTGAACACCCATACAGGTCTTTGAATCCTTTTCTTTTGTCAGATTGTGTGAAAAATTATTTTGGGTACTGTGCAGGAAATTTGAGGATGAAGATTTGAAATTAAAAGATCTAAAGAATGAGTTTGGTTTATAAGGTAATTTGACAATGTTAAAGCAAAGCCTTGAAGAAGAGTCAAGAGTACAACCCAAGCAGAAAATCTGTAATGACAGCAGCAGGAAAACAACAACAATAATAATTACTGAAGATATTTTCTACCAATAAACCTAAATGAAAGGATCTGGGTCACAAGGATTGAAGCCAAGCTAGGGTCTACTTGTAAGTTAAGACAGGTATTGGTTTTGCTTTTTAAGGCCCTGTATTTAGCCCACTGAACCCCAGATCATTTTTATCCACCAGTCCCTTAACATCAAAAGGTGGGACCCTGCCCTAAAGCAATGTAACAACTACTAGGTAGTATATAAGACAATGAAAATACTCTTTAGCACTTCAGTTCTTCCTATTTGTCAAGGGAAGTGACTACAGGACCACATATAGGACTTGCCAAGGAGATTGACGATTGATCTGATGGCTACCATTCCCATAATGCTACTAGGGACCAATCCATGCTTCAATAGCTGCCTCACCTAATGGATGATTTGCATGTTAGGCCAAAAACAGAAGGGCACCCTTGACCTCTTCCATGTGGGTTGGTGAACCTTGTGCAGTTGTGACTGTCCTTGTAGTGTTTTGATAGGTGGAGATGAAAGAAGAATCTCTAGGACTGGAAAGCCTGAAAAATTACTCAGTACTCAGTCCTACCTTGTAAACTAAGCAACTCATGAAGATGCAAATTTTAAGCTCTGTGTGTCCACGCCCAAGTCAATCAATTGGGAAAGCAACCAACCATCCCTAATGTAGTAAACTAGAAAAACAAGGTCTCTCTTGGCAGCATCTCATATCATCTCATTTTTCTTGCTCTGTCCAAGAACAAAATAAAGATGAGGATAAAAGGACAGATGCTATTATTTGATGGAAATGTTGCACATCTTACTTTCACTTTCTTCTTTCCCTTTTCTCTTGGGGGTTATTGAGTGAGTGGTGATGAAAATGAGATCATATCTGGGTGCATGGGAGATTGTATTAGAAACAGGAAGGCAAGAGAAATCAGACTATGGACAGCTATTGTAGATGAAATTTGATGCAATCAGAGCATCCCAATAATGTGATTGAGTTTTTTAAAGTTGGGCGGTTGGATAAAATGAAATTGTAGCCAATTTGAATTGGAACCACATTTTTCTAATTTAGCAATTGGGTGATTACTATCCTTTCTATTGTGTAGTTAAACAAATAGATCTAGAACAAAAAACCAAAAAATCAGACTAGAAATCGCCAGATAAATCAGAGCATTAGAAGATCTAGCTTACTATAAGTTAAGGCAGCAGATCTTACATGATCTTCACCAAAAATTCAGAATCTTTACCTCAATTCCCGAAGAGATTTGACGAAGAGATCAAGTTAGCTTTATATCAAGTGTATGTCGAATGCTTCTGATGGTGTAGAGATCAGAATCCAGACGAGAAAGTGGGGGCTGGGAAAGTGGACGCTTGGATCAGGTTCATCTTCTTCTTCGACGTTTGCTTCTTCTCATTCTTCGACTTTTGCTGCTTCTTCTTCTTCTTCGACTTCTTGTTGATGTTGTTCGAGAAAGACTTTGAAAAGTTGGAGATGATGGGGTTTGGAGAAGGGGTCAAACTCGTGCTGGCTTTGGAGAAAACGACCAGAAAAGGGGCCGCAATTTTTCTTCAGTGGGATGGGTCTGCGCCTGATAACAGAGATGGGTTTTTTGGAGACAGAGAGAGAGAGACAGAGAGCCGAGGGAGACTGAGAGGGTGAGAGCGAGAGAGACTGAGAGACAGAGAGCAGAGGGAGACTGAGAGGGAGGGAGAGACCGAGAGACAGAGCAGAGGGAGACTGAGAGGGAGAGAGAGACCGAGAGACAGAGCAGAGGGAGACTGAGAGGGAGAGAGAGACCGAGAGACAGAGAGCAGAGGGAGACTGAGAGGGAGAGAGAGACCGAGAGACAGAGAGCAGAGGGAGACTGAGAGGGAGAGAGAGAGACGCAGAGGGAGACTGAGAGGGAGAGAGAGACCGAGAGACAGAGCAGAGGGAGAGAGAGAGCAGAGAGAGAGCGAGAGACAGAGAGCAGAGAGAGAGAGTAGAGAGACGCAGAGGGAGACTGAGAGGGAGAAAGAGACCGAGAGACAGAGAGTAGAGGGAGACTGAGAGGGAGAGAGAGAGAGCAGAGAGAGAGCGAGAGACAGAGAGCAGAGAGAGACCGAGAGTGAGAGAGAGAGAGCAGAGAGACGCAGAGGGAGACTGAGAGGGAGAGAGAGAGCGAGAGAGAGAGAGAGAGACGCAGAGGGAGATTGAGAGGGAGAGACAGAGCAGAGAGAGACCGAGAGAGCGAGAGACATAGCAGAGAGAGACCGAGAGAGCGAGAGACATAGCAGAGAGAGACCTAGAGAGCGAGAGACGGAGAGCAGAGAGAGACCTAGAGCGAGAGAGAGAGAGCAGAGAGACACCGAGAGAGCTTGAGAGAGACCGGGAGAGCAGAGCGACACCGAGAGAGCTTGAGAGAGACCGGGAGAGCAGAGAGACACCGAGAGAGCGTGAGAGACCGAGAGCGAGAGAAAGAGGGTTTTTGGTGGCGGCAAAGGGAAAAAGGGCTTTTGGTGGCGGCAAAGGGGAAAAAAAGAAGGGTGAAAGGATCAGCGACCGATTTCTGCAACCGAATGCGGTCGCTGATTCCATTGCGCCAATTTTAATGGCGGGAACTGTGAATCAGCGACTGATCAGCGACTGTGAGCGGTCGCTGATAAATAATTGCGACGGGATTTATTTTAGGTCGCTAATAGCGTCGCTATTACCCGCAATAGCTACGGAAAATTGCGATCGCTGAAACATTTGGTCGCTGTTGGGCCTTTTTCTTGTAGTGACATTAAGTGGTCGCCGGGGATTTGAAGAGTCGCGGGCCGTGCCGTGTCTTATGGAATTCTCCTTGCGATGATTGACGGTGGATCTTCATGTTGCTTGATGTCGGATGATCATGCAACTTCAGTCATTGATTGTTAATAGCGGGCCAGTGCCATCTTTCTTGTCGATTTCTTGATCGGTTGGACAGAAAGTGCACTTTCTTGGCCAGCCGGTCGGCGATCTTGGAGCGATCAATGATGATTCCATGCTTTTGACGGCGGATCCGTGATGTTGACAAAGATCGACGGGTTGGAAGCCTCAAAAGTCAAAATTTTGGAAAATCACAGGGGCCGGACATTTCGAAACGCGAAAAGGAACCGAAAAATGGCCTTCCGGCGGAAATCCGGCGACCCGGACTTCTAGGGTCGCCGACGACGCGGACTTCCAGGTCAAACGATATCAGAATGACCTGAAATTTGAGGTGAAGCCTCCTGAGCAGTAGATAGGACCAACCATGGGCTTTTGCTTGAGTTTTGAAGCCGTTTGGGGTCCCGTCGCTGCTAGGCTTGATTTTTCCGCGAGGAAGATGTCGCGCTTTGATGTGCAGTCAACCGATGTCCGATTGACCTAAAATTTGACATGGAGCCTATTGGTGTCATTTTGAGATGATCCGTTGGCCCTAATTTGGATGTTATGGTCCCGGGGTGCTCCGCCGTCGGTAGCATTGATTTTGTTTCGGAACGTCAAAGTCGAGTCAAACATTGTCGGAATGACCTGAAATTTGACGTGCAACCCTTTTGAAGCATGTTGAAGCCGCCTTTGTGCTCCGTTTGATGAGTAATGGTCTCAGTGGTTCTCGCCGCCGAGAGGCTTGATTTTACTGCTCGAGGGTTGATGGAGGGTCAAATGTTGTCGGTTTGACTTGAAATTTGGCATGGAGCCTTTTGGAGGTATTTTGAGACCATCCGTAGGCTTTGATCGAAGTTTTGATGTCTTCGACGACGTTGCCACCAGGAGCACCTGTTCAACTGCCGGAGGAGTGAAGTTAGGCCAAATGATGTTGGAATGGCCCGAAACTTCATGTGAACCCCTCATTTGGCTGTCTTGGAGGATCTTGTAGTTTTTGTTTGATTCTGACAAGATCTGATGCTTGAAGTGGCATTGCCCGTTTGTAGTAGGATGCGGCTTCATGTGGCTTCTTGATGTTGAAGAGGCAAAGTGACATTTTTGGTGTCAACAAATGCCCCCTCAAGGTACAGCGATGAGTAGCTTTTGGAGTCGATGTGCCTCGAAGAGAAACTTGAAGGAGAGCTTTTGATTTGACCAAGAGTGTTTAAGCAATTTTTTTTTTGAATAGCCTTTTGAGTTTCCAAGGGGATTTTATGGTAGTGAGAGAGATCACGTACCATCTCAAGGCAAAGTTTTGAAAATGAAAAGAGGGAGTTGGATTTCGGTTCTGGATTTTGGGTTTTCCTTTTGACCTTGTGAACCTAAGGGCTGTATGTGGCACATTAGGTGGTCAAGAGGATTTTTTAGTTTTTTGATCTTGTGACCTAACAAGCTGTATGTGGCAGGTTAGGGGGTCGGGGTTTGATTTTTGGATTTTGACCTTTTAACCTAACATGCTGTATGTGGCAAGTTGGGGGGTCAGGTTTGAATTTTGTGGAATGTCAAGTTCAAGATTTTGGCTCAATTTTGTATATGAGGTGGGATGGTTTGAAATTTTGGAAGCTCATGAGGCTTGGATTTTCTTTTGTGTGGCCCAATCAACTCAAAAGAGGCATGGAACCATTTTGTATGCTCTTGGTAAGAGGAATTTTGAAAGGAAGCCTCTTTTAGTGCCTAGGTGGTGAAACCTGGCTCATATGGACTTGCCCATGGGACCTTAAGCTTTAAAGATGGCTTAGATCTCTCATGGTGTCATTTTGTAACAAATATATAAAAATATCTCCTTTGGATAGAGAATATCTAAAAATATCTTTACTTGGAGACAATCTTTCAAATTTCCTTTCTTTTTGGGAGAGATTTTCTCAAAGTATCTCTCTTTGGGAGAGAATATTTCTCATTCCCTTTCTTTTTGGAGAAAATTTCTCAAAAACTCTTCTTTTTGGGAGAGAATATTTCAAATCTCCTTTCTTTTGGGAAGGTTGCTAATTTTTAGCACTTACCTCCTTTCTTTTCTCCTTGTTTCCTCTTTTGGTTTGCTCTCTTCTATAAAAGCAAGGGGAGGTTGGATCTCTTGCCCTTGTTGCTTTCTTTTTGCAAAAGTCTCCAAGAGTGCTCCAAGATAAAAAAAAAAACTCCTCCTCTTCAAGAATCTTCAAGTTCTTTCTTTTTCTCCATCCATGGCTTCAAGTAAGTTTTCTTCCTTGACAAGAAATTCCATGTAGAAGTATGATTTTTTTCTTTTTCTTTTCTCTTTTATTTTCTTTTCCTTTTTTTCCACGTGTTTTCTTTTTCTCTTTTTTTCTTTTCATGTGCTGCCCCCCTCTTTTTTTTGTCCTTTTTTGTACGTTTTTTTTTTGTTTTCTTGGCTGTGCGGACAGGTCCGTACTGCCACGTGGCAGTGGGCCACGGCCTGCTGGCCAAATTTTTTTTTTTGAAGAGATTGCTTCCTCTTTTTTTTTTTTTTTTTTTTTGCTCACCAAGGTAATGAGCTTTATGCACCATGATAATGAGGTTTTTGCATTCCAAGATGTTCATGCATATTTCTTTTCTTCTTTTTGATGCATCAAGATAGAAGGCTAGAGTCTCTAGATCAAGTCAACATGATTTTTTACTTGGACAAAGTTTGATTGGTTTTGACCAAGTTGGGTTGGAATTGGTCAAACTTTGGCTAAAGTTTTCCTAGCATCTATTGCATGATGATTTTCTTGATGGATTTTTAGTAAATTGATTAGGAGCATGATGATGCATACCTGGAAATCTTTTGCAAGTTTTGGGATTTGGAGCTCGCAGCAATGTTGAGCCCTTTCTTGATCTTGCTGGATTTTGATGAGCTTTGCAAGTTTTGGAGTTTGGAGCTCACAGCAATGTTGAGCCCTTCTTCAAGCTTATGGAGATTTGATAAGATAGGTTTGATCTCGCAGCAATGTTTGAGTTCAAACTTTCTTTGAGGATGCTTCACGAGCTTGCAACGATGTTGAGCTCATCTCCAAGCTTCCTATCTTTTTCGGGATGTTTCCCTTTTCTTCGGAATTGTCCCGGAATCATGCGAAAATTTCGCTAGAATTTTTTAGCAAAATTCTGTCACCAACGGCAAAGAGCCTGTTACTGATGCATCTCGTCGGTCTGCCAAGTCTCTTAATGTGGCCGTACAACAGGCTTGGGAGAAGGTCCAGTTTGTGGAGAGAAACTTGGAAGAGGGTGACTCCTTCAATTGTGATGAGGCGAGAGGAAGAGAAGTTTAATGAATGTATGATTCCTCCTATTTCTCTTTCCATTTCTTTCATTGAGATTTTCTTTTCTTTTTTTATTTTCCTTCTCTTCCTTTTTAGTGGGAGATGATGATTTGGTGATGCCTAAGGTTCCAACTGATGAAATAGTGACGGATCCTATTGCGGCATCTAAAGAAGAACCGAGGGATCCTGGAGTGATTCCAGAATCTTCACTTGGTATGACTTCTTTGTGTTTTCATTTCTTGTTTGTGCTGTCATTTACTAACATGTTGCTTGTTTTTTTTTTTTTTTGTCAACTGACTTGCCACAGGATTCCGACGATTTCGAGCCATCCATGGATGCGGCCTTTGACGACGCTTCGGATGAACTCATGGAGGCAGAAAGTATTCCGCCAATCGTCGAAGAAGGTATTTGTAGCAATAACCCTGATGATAATGATTTTTTCAACAGGATCATATTCATACCTTTTTTTGTTTTGTTTTGGCAAGTTGTGAGGTAGCAGGAGAAGTTTATCCGTCTTTCTCAGTGCCAAAGTAGGGGTTGCCTGCAGTTGAACCAGAAGTGGGGACTTCTTCTTCTGGTTTTAATGCAGCAGAGATGAAATCTTCTGAGCAGATTCCTTCGCCAGTGTCTCCGATTAGAAAGAGTTTGATGATCACTCCTCTAACAGGGCATGAGAGCCGAATTTTTTGAAATGGCATGAAAGCCGAATTTTGAGATGGCATGGAAGCCAGGTTTTGTGATGGCATGAAAGCCGAAATTTTGTGGTGTAAAAGCCGGATTTTGTGGCGTAAAAGCCAAAATCTGTTTGTGGCATGGACGCCAAAGTTTTTTTTTTTTTTGAGATGGCATGGAAGCCGAATTTTGAGGTGGCATGAAAGCAGAATTTTTTGGGATGGCATGAAATCCGAATTTTTTGGGATGGCATGAAAGTCGAATTTTTGAGGTGGCGTGAAAGCCGATTTTGGGTTGGCATGAAAGCCATATTTTTTATGGCATAGGAGCCGATTTTGTTTGTTTTTGGCGTCAAAGCCAAATTTTTTTTTGAAAGCCGAGTTAAGTTTTGTTGGTATGAAAGCCAAATTTTAGGTTTTTGGCAAAAAAGCCGATTTTGGTTTTTGGCGTAGAAGCCAAACTTTTGTTTCTGGCGTAGAAGCCGATTTTTGTAAAAAGATTCGTGGACAGAATAGGCCCTCTCGTCGCTTTTGTCCCCCCCCCCCTCGGTCTTGCGTCAATGTTAACGCTCATTACAATATTATTCTCAATTGAGTGTTGATATTGACACTCGGCACATACTTATTGGTGACGAATTACGTTCGTCACAAAACCAAATTATATTTTGTGACAAAAATGTTCGTCTCCAATGAACTAAAATAATTCGCACCAAAGCAAATGAATTGGCGCCTTATTTTGGTGACGAAATATGTTCATGTTCCATAACTTATCCTTATTGGTGACGAAGTACATTCGTCGCTGTCACGCCCCCGAACCGAAACCTCGGGGGCGGGAGATGGGATTAAGCATAAATGTATTTTACTTCTCCCAAGATCCGCGTGTGTGAAGACAACACAATCTGAATATTTTGCGGAAGCATTTGTGGCGTTGCGACCCGAAGTCCGTGGCCATCGGATTCCGCGTAGCACTCAACCTTTAGCCCATAGCTATTATATCAAGAATCATATCAGACTGGAGTAACCATCACAATAATTTACAGAGCTGACAGTAACAGGATATTGCATTCCCAAATATGTTCAAGTTACAATTATCAATGTACATTAATTAAGAATCCCAAGAAAAGGCTAATAAAGCCATACAACAAGAAGCTATAAACTACTACCCAAATGTGACGTAGCTCCGATGTCAAGCTCAATGTCTATATGACATAGCCGACAAACCAACCTGCAAGGCATGGCTCCACAGCCAACCAAACACTCAACTCGGGACGAAGAAATCTGAACCTGAGTACCAAAAGTAGTGGGTCAGACACGACGGTCTGGCAGGTGGATGAAAAGAACACAATATAGCGAATAATAATACAAATGATAAATCATGCTATTTGTTCAAAATGCTGCATATAATTATACGGGTGCAAAGTCGGGAATCTCGGGGAAAACTCGTATTCATTTCAAGCACGGGTAAAACATGAACATCTAATAAAACATGTATTCATTTACATCATCTATAATCATAGATATTTGACAATCGGGTATTCGTCTAAAACATGTATAAATATAGTGGTTTGACAAAACAAACGTTCATTTGAAACTCAAGTAAAACACAAGTATACAACAAATCAGGTATCCATAACAGTCTAGCAAAACCAATGTCCATTTGAAACATATGTGAAAATACGGATTATTTAACAAACCGGGTGTTCATTTAAAACAAGTGTAAACGTAGGGATCTTGCAAACAAATGTCATCTGAAACATATTTCAAAGCATGGATATTTAGAAATTGGGTAATCATTTAAAACATGTATAAACATGGGAATCTCACAAGTCAAATGTCATTTAAAACAAAGCACGGATATTTAACAATTCGGGTATTCCTTTAAAACATGTGAAATCATATAAATCTAGCAAAATCATTTATCGTTTGAAACATATGTAAAAGCACGGGTATTCGCCCAACCGGCATTCCTGTAAAACATGTACGTGTGCAAAGGACATAAAACAATATAATAGTGACTGAATTTACAATAGAGAGCATTAACACTTATCTAAATAACAACTTTCATAAAAGCAATGGATCATTTAACTGAAAACAAGTAAGCAATATAAACCATGTCGGGTGTCCAAGGAATCGGGAACTGGCAAGATGGCAATCACAAGAAGCTAAGTCCTCTATCACCGAAGTGACAAGAGCGGGACGTTGGTCTCAGTCACACAAGGTGAGGAGACTCAACGTAAATCATATACAATAATAAATATACGGGAACGGGACCACGGTAGCGAACCGGGTATCGGGACGGGACCACGGCAATAACCGGGTATCGGGATCCAAACTGCAGCTGGCGGGACGGGAGAGGGATTTCCAAGTCAGTGGATCAAACCGACAAGGTATCCAAGCTTAGTGATGCCGACTCATAGGTCAAAACCAATCGAGACATATGCAAGTAAATCAAGTACAGGAAATAAACGGGTAAACCGGGGGTGCTCAAGGGCACACTGTCACTTCATATCGGGAATACATCTCGGGACAAATAACTGTTACTAAAGTAACTTCAATGCTTTCGGGGTAACAAGTAAATCAAGTACAATAATTAAACGGGTAAAACGGGGTGCTCAAGGGCACACTGTGGTATCATGTGATGCAATGCACTTCGGGACAAATGACTGTTACTAGAGTAACTCCAATGCTTTTGGGAAAACAAGTCATGTAATGCAAATCTCGGGAAAAGAGGTGAAACAATGAACTATAACAATTTCGGGTAAACATATCGGTTTCAAGATCTATTTAAGTGAATAGGGGTCCCGTATGTCGATTATGACAATTACTTGGTACTCCTTGAGTTAGAAGACATTCCGGGCTCCTTATGCACTTTTACTATTTTCACAACTTAAAATGAGCTTATGGGTAGTACTAGATGTTACAATAGCAAGAATCAAGATTATAAACGGTCCATCCTAGGCATGACATTAATCCGGAAACATCGAGCAACCTACTCAGTCCTCGAAAGGAATAGAATTAGCGATAACCAAGGAAATAGACTTGTGTTTAGATATAAAGAAGATATCGCGTCGTTCCATCCCGTTCAAGATTGAAATGGATTAACATCGATGTCACCAAACCCACCGGGAGGAGTGTCGGCTCAAGACATCCTCACTCATAGGCCAAACAGTCCAAAAAAAAGGGTAAGGGTCCCACCTAAAACCAAGGATTAGTGTCTAGATCATCACCATTCTTTCCTTTTTGTTCCCTAGTCTTAAAGACCTTAGATGAGGGTACAATTGGTCTTAACACTAAGGTATATACCTCTAGGACTCATAGAAGGCCCAAAGGTTTCCAAAAAAAAACACAAATATCAAATTTCACTGGACTCAAACTGAGTCCTCCGATCGATCGGCCGAAATTTCTGTACCAGAATGTACAGGGTCCGATCGATCGGCCGATCGATCGGCCCAAAAAAACCTTACAGTTACTGACAGTCCGATCGATCGGCCGATCGATCGGACCTGGGCGTGCAGGTCCAGGAAACACTGATTTTCTTCCTTTTTCTTTCCTTTCCTTCCAACATATAATCAATCACATAAAACTATAAACAAGGGGACTTAAACACATGTTTCCAAGACATTAAAATGAGCTAAAGAGCTCCTCATTTCAAGTTCCTCTATTTCCATCCTTTCCATTCACAATAAATCTCAAAAGTGGAGAAAACTCATTCATGTGAAACCATTTGAAATCTTGACACTATGATACATACATTTTCCAAGTATGAACAAGAGGAAAATAACTCATCAATAAGCACATTTCGAAATCAATATTAATCATATTAAAGACAACTAATAAAATCACCAAAACCATTAATGAATCAAGATTTTCTCACAAAACATGTTAATAATCAAAACAATCCATTCATCCACTTGCCTTTGACTCTAATCAAGCAAATCAAGCTCCTAATCACCTCCCAAGCACAAGATCCACAATCTCTACAAAAACCCCCAAAACAACCCTAAAATGGGTTAAACAATGAAATGACAATGAAACCTTTCAATAATCAAGGTGGAGCTTCTCTAAGGCTAGTAGATTACAATTCTAGAAGATGGGAAGAATCACTTACTTGGATGACCTTCAAATGAGAAGAACAAGCTCAAGGGAAGTCTTGTGATGGAGGGTTCTCTTCACAAATGGTACCAATGGAAAGCTTGCAAGATGAGGAAGAAGAAGACGGTCTCCATTTCGAGTTTGGTGAACTATTGGTGTGGCTTGGAGATGAAGAAGCAAGAAGAAGAAGAGAGCACAAGGAACCCTAGGCTCAATAGTTGCTGATTTGTGCTGGAAATGAAGATGGGGAAGAAGGGAGGTGGGTTCTCTTATAGCAAGTGAGAAGGGGTCCCACAACTTAAGGAACTTGGGTGGCTGGAATCATCTATTTGTGGGCCTCGGATGCGATCGACGAAGAAGAGAAAAATGATCGTCGAAATATCTAGTTTTCAAAAAGTATATGTTTCGCGGGTTTCGAGAATATCGAGTTTTGGGTACAGATTTGGTGTGAAAAGACTGTTTTGCCCTCAAGGCCAAGAAATCGGGTTTCGGGTTCTCAAATGGATACGAGATCAACATGAAAGTTGTAGGATTCCTCAAGATGAATGCAACGGGCCAAAAACAAGATACGAAACAAATCGGGAAAATCTCACAAGAAAAGCAAAGCCGAAAAGGGAACCCCCAAAGGGCCCCACAAGCTACCAAAGCACTCAAAAGCCCAAAACTAGAAGAAAAACCATTCTAGCTCACAAACTCAACCCAACAACTACTAATCCCACTAAAAGAACTAATCCACAAATAGAACAACACTAATCCAAGAGATTAGGGGTCGGGTTCTCACAGTCGCAAATATATATATATATATATATATATTGTGACAACAATGTTCGTCTCCAATGAGCTAAAATAGTTGGCACCAACGCAAATGAAATTGGCGCCTTATTTTTGCAGACGAGATTTTTTTTTCGTCTCCTATACTTTTGAAAAAAATGAAAACAAACGACAAAATTTATATTTCGTCCTCTTTGGGTATTCTTTTAAGACAAAAAAAAATCTCGTCATCAAATTTCGTCACAACAACCTAGATTTCTTGTAGTGCCATTTGGAGCCAGCTTTCTAAGGAATCCCTAGTGGTCCCCACACTAGCCCAAGATATTAGAAAGTTATTAATCTTACTTGAACTCTAAAAGGAAGGAATTAGAAACTTACTATTTCTATTTGAAGTGGACTTCTAATAGTGGTAATAGTAAGCTACTAATTTGTGTGGAAGTGTGACTTCTAATGCAATTAGTAAGAGAGTCTTAAGAGGAGATTTGAGGGCTATAAATAAGGGAAGAAACCCCTTGGAAGTCCACCTACCTTTATTGCACTCCCAGCCCTCCTTTGTGCAAGTTGTTGCACAATTCTTCTTCTCCTCTTTCTCTTCTAGTTCCCTTCTAGTTCCTTGGAGTTTCTAGTAGGGTTTTCTCTTGGAGATTCCACCTATCTTCTTGAGAAAAGAGATCTGATAAACGGGTCACGGCGTGGAAGATCAAAAGGTATCAGAGATTCTTGTTTGATACGTGAAAGAATTTCATCATCAAAGAAAGACACAACTTCTCCAATAGAGCACAACCGAGCTCCAAAGGTATAATCTACCTTCTTGCATGTTGTAGATTTTTATGGATGCTTGTTGGCTGCTGTTCTATCTTCTTGATAGGTTTATTTACTGATCATGATGGCTGAGATTGAGGACATGGATCTTGGATTGGGTTTTATAGCCTTCTGGATAGTTGATCCCTGAGTCAAGTGGATCAAAAAGTTTTGAAAACATATTTATGAGGCCCACCTATTTCCAACACTGTCCTCATAGGAATGAAATGAGCTGACTTGGTGAGTCGGTCCACAATGACCTATATCGCATCGTTACCTCTACTAGTCCTCGGTAGCCCCGAAATAAAATCCATGGTAATATGCTCCCATTTCCATTCCGGGATCTCTAACGGTTGTAACAACCCTGGAGGCTTCTGAATTCTACCTTTATCAACTGACAAGTCATGCAACGGGAGACAAACGCTGCAATCTCTCTCTTCATATTATTCCACCAAAATCTGCCCTTCAAGTTCTGATACTTCTTTGTACTGCTTGGGTGCATAGAGTACTTCGTACTGTGTGTTGGGAAATAGGTGGGCCTTTCAGATAGGTTTCAAAAACTTTTGACCCACTTAATGCAGGGATCAATTATCTAGAAGGCAACAAACCCAATCCAGGATGCATTCCCTCAAACTCATAAATCATGTACAGCAATAAATACTATCTAGAAGATAGAAAACAACACCTAAACATGCAACCACGAAATCCACAACAAACAAGGATGTAGATTATACCTTTGGAGCTTTGTAGTGCTCTAATGGAGAATTTGAGTTCTTTCTTTGATGATGAACACCTTCACTAATCAAATCAGAATCTCTAACACCTTTTGATCTTCCACGCTGTGACCCGTATTAGATCTCTTTTCTCAAGAAGATGGTGGAATCTCCAAGAGAAAACCTAACTAGTAACTCCAAGGAACTAGAGGAGAAAGAGAAGAGAGCTTAGAAAGGAAGAGAACTTGTGCAACACTTGCACAAAGGGGCTGAAGTTGCTCACTCTATTATGGACATCCAAGAGGGGTTTATTCCTCTTTATATAGCCCTCCATTCCACCTCTTTTCCTATTTGAAATAGAAGTTAAACTCCGATTACTAAATAGTAAACTTCTCCCTTGCTAGTTGCCACAGAAGTCTCACTTCCACAACAATTAGTAGCTTTCTCCTTTCGAATTAAAATGGAAGTCCTACTTCCATTAATAATTAGTAACTTACTATTATCACTATTAGAAGTCTCACTTCAAATAGAAATAGTAACCTTCCTATTAGAGTTCAAGTAGAATTAGTATCTTTCTAATAATTTGGGCTAGCGTGGGGACCACTAGGGATTCCTTAGAAAGCTGGCTCCAACTGGGACACTTGACCCCACATCTCATGTGCAATCCGGGCCCACAGTTAATTGCAAATAACTCCACTATATAAATGTAATTGCAATCCAGTCTTAGGAATAAATTATAATGAAGACCCTAAACTTCCTCAGTACCACAAGTAGGCCCCTCCATCTATATCCATGGATCAATTGGACCTGTCCACCAAAATAGATCCATATCTTATTATCCTTGAGCCCCAATTAATTATAATGATCATTTGGTACCAATCCAATTAACTCTTAATTGGAATGGTTGCGCACTTACCAATGATAAATCCATCAATCGGCACAAGGGGATATTAAAGATAGATTCCATCTTGACCATTGAATGTTCCCACAGCTCTACTACCACGTACCCAAATCACCGAAGTGTTGACCTACAATTGGCCTCACTCATTGGTGACTTAAAGCAAATGAATAGATAGTAACTTGAGTTCATTAATGTCTCAGGATTATGAGCCTATTGCTAGGGAATTATGAGAGCTGACCTTAAAGTAAAGACAGTGTATATAAGGCGCATCTCATGGTCCTTCAATACATCCAATGTACCAGCACCATGATCCAGAATCTTACATTCCGATGATCGAGACAAATCATACTATCTCATGGTGATCAAAGTGTTGCAACCTTGTCAGATAAGATGCCCAATCTCATCACTGGTTGTGAAGTTATTTAAGTATAAGATTTGCAATACATGTCTCCTGTATGTGGATCTCATCCATACACATGTATTACATCTAGTATACTTGTGGACTCCGGTTCATCTCATGAACCATTATGTCATTTGTATTGGTTATGTGCAAGTATATAATTAAACACCATTCATCTCATGAAAGGAAAGCAATAATAAATATTGATAAATAAAGAAATTAATAAATTTATTCATCGTATACTGGTATTGAGACCATAAAACTAACACTGTGAGCCTCGGTCATGATGTCATTCCTTAAATCTTCAATGTTAGGCACACATAGACGATCACGGTAGTACAAGACTCCATCAACAATACGAAAGTCAGGACATTCTGCTACATGCTCTGAAATCTTGGCCAACTCTGGATCCTGCAACTGACTATTTTTTATTTTCTGAATGAAGGAAGGCTCTGACACTGACATGTTAGCTAACAATACACCCTTCCTTAGTGGTTGTAGGTCTATACTCAACTCTTCAAATTGCTCAAAAACACAAGTGCCACTTAGATTTGCCAAGCCTACTGATTTTCTGCTTAAAGTGCCAGCGACTACGTTCGCTTTTCCCGGGTGGTACTTGATTGGAAAATCATAATCTTTGATGTATTCCATCCATCTTCTCTCCCTCATGTGTAGTTCCTTCTGAGAAAACAAATACTACAAGCTGCGGTGATTGGAGTGGACTTCGAACTTCTCTCCATAGAGGTAATGTCTCCACATTTTCAACGCGAAGACAACCGCTGCTAATTCAAAATCATGGGTGGCATAGTTCTTTTTGTGATCTTTCAACTGTCGGGATCCATATGCAACAACCTTTCCCTCTTGCATCAACACGCAACCAAGTCCAACATTCGAAGCATCGGTAAAAATGGTAAAACCGCTGCTTCCAGATGGTAATGTAAGGACTAGTGTTGTAGTCAATCTTGTTTTCAACTCTTGGAAACTAGCCTCACACTGATCTGTCCAAACATATGGCACATTCTTCCTAGTCAAATTCGTCAATGGTGACGTAATCGACGAAAATCCCTGCACAAACCTCTGGTAGTAGCCTGCCAATCCCAGAAAACTTTTGATTTCTATCACATTCTTCGGTCTTTCCCATTTCACTACTGCCTCAATCTTGGACGGATCTACTGATAATCCTTTTTTAGAAATGATGTGTCCCAAAAATGCTACTTGCTCTAGCCAAAATTCACACTTGTTGAGCTTCTCATACAGTTAATTCTCTCTCAGAAGTTGCAGTGCTATCCTCAAGTGCTCTTCATGCTCTTCTTTGGTCTTAGAGTATACCAGAATATCATCAATGAACACTACCACAAACTGATCCAGATACTGTGCAAATATCTTGTTAATCAACGCCATGAACACTACCGGTGCATTTGTCAATCCAAATGGCATCACAAGGAACTCATAGTGGCCATATCTTGTCCGGAAAGCTGTTTTCAGTACATCTAATTCTCTAACTCTCAGCTGATGATAATCGGATCTCAAGTCAATCTTCGAAAAGTATGAAGCAGCTTGCAATTGGTCAAACAGTTCATCTATTCTTGGCAATGAGTATTTGTTCTTGATGGTCACTTGTTCAATCTTCGGTAATCAATACACATTCTCATCGAGCCATCTTTCTTCTTGACGAACAAAACTGGAGCTCCCCATGGTGAAATGTTCGGTCTCACAAAACCTTTGTCTAACAATTCTTGCAACTGAGTCTTCAATTCTCCCAATTCCTCCGGAGCCATTTTATAAGGTGCAATCGAAATCGGAGCGGTCCCTGGTAATAACTCAATGGTGAAGTCAATCTCTCTAATGGGTGGCAAACTTGGAATCTCCTCCAGAAAAACATCTAGGAATTCCCAAACAATTGGGAACTCCTCCACCCCTTGAGACCGTTTATCCTCCGTGATAAACGCCAAATAGGCTTCACATCCACTTTTCAATAGTCCATCAGCCTTTAATGTTGAGACAAACCCTGTATAAGGATTTCTCCTCTCCCTGAAACAATACTCCTGTTGATGTCTCATCTAACTTAAAGGTAAGGGTTTTATGGAGACAATCCATTGTGGCATGGTACCCTGCTAACCAATCCATCCCTAGGATGACATCGAAATCATACATCTCCAATAAAATGAGATTTGCTGTTAAAACTGTTAGGGTTTTCATTAGTTTGCAATTATATTGGATACATTCATTTTCATAAGCTTGATCTCTCATACCTCTTTATTGGAATCTTCTTGCATTATTTTTAACTTAGCATCAAAGGTTTTGGTCATACATGTTTTGATTTGCTATTTTAAATTAAAAGAAAACTCTTTTTATCAAACACGTTAGTTTTTAGTCTAGCTTAGTTCTCCAAGACCAAACTTCTCTCTTAAAATCACTTTTCAAGTCTTTTAAAAATAGGGAAAGTTCGGTCAGCCTAACTTGGTTCGGTCAGCTATCAATTCTGGATCCAGAATGTAAAATTTGTATATCAGGGAATGTCGGTCAGCTTGTTGGTCTGTTGTCGGTCAACTGTCAGTCGACAAACTACTATTCGGTAAACCGACACCTTTACAACGGTTAGAGATTTTCAAAAAATATAGCCGTTGAATTATGACCGTTGAGTTCGGTCGACCGACAATAGATCAGTTGGAGACAAATTTCTTATAAAAAGAAACTTTCCTTGGTTTCTATGCCAACACTTTTGAGACTTTTGTGGGCCAAGGAAGATGGGACATTCATGCTAAGCTAGAGGGAAGCTAGGAGGGAAAATCATCATGGCAAATCTTTGATTCTTCAATGGGTTTGCTCCTCTTATCTTATTTTATTCATTCTTGCTTTCAAATCTTTGATTTCTTCAAATGGCATGATCAGAGTATTCAAAGTGTTCAAATGTTGAGTGTCTAAACATGCTTTGATTTTAAAATATGTTTATCATTTTAACTTCATTATTTGATTAGTAATCTCACATGTTTAGACATTTAATGTTTCTTTCAAACTTGCTAGTTTCATCTTAAACTTCCTAAAAACAAGTTTGTTCATTATTTCAAAAGACATGCGTAGTTACTCTATCTCTCATTTATATCATTTATGAGCATTGAATTTCAAATGAGATAGAAGTAGTTTTTAAGGTATATGTATCATTTATTGATCTTTGCATTTATCATGCATATGCCTTAATTTTATTACAATTTTCATATCAGCCTATGTTAAGAGGCATTTAATTGTATTCACTTGCATCTCATTGTATGCCAATTTAGGCATAGTTTTTTAGATTAAAAATCTTGTTGTAAAGGTTTATGCTTAGCCTATTGAAAAACATATGAGGTTGTATAGGTTAATGTTTAGCCTTGAGTAAAAAGCATTTGTGGTTGTAAGGTTGAAGGTTAGGCTAAACCTTAGAATTGGTAGTGGAACACCGGTAGAAATACCGGGAGTGGATGTAGGCATGATTGGCCGAACCACTATAAATTTCCTTGTTATGGTGATTGTGTAGATAATGCACTTAAATTTATTCTTTTCTTATCAATGTCAACTTTGATTGTATTCATTGGTTCTTTACTTGATATTAGATCTTTCATCAATAATCAAATTAATGAACTTTGAAAACAAAATTGATATTGGTTTAAAGAATAATTGGGCTTTGTAATTGAGTGTACCCTATTCACCCATCCCCCCCCCCCCTCGAGTTCGGTTCTGGACTTTCAATTGGTATTAGAGCTTAGGTGCTCTTGTCTAGGTCTAACTAACCTTGAGAGAATCCTAGAGTGTTTTCATTAGTTGCCATTATGCAAACTCATTTGGGAGAAGGAAATGCAACAAATAGGCCACCCTTGTTTAATGGAACACATTATCACTGCTAAAAATTAGAATGCAAGTGTTCTTAGAATCCCAAAACTTAGATGTGTGGAATATCATAGAAGAAGGCTATCATTCTCCTACTATCATTGAGTAAGACATGGAAGGATATGTCATCTCTATTAAACCAAAGCCTAAGAGAGAATGGACTCAAGGAGAAAAGGATAGGGCTAATTTAAATGCTAAGGCAAAGAATTCGTTGTATTGTGCCATATCTTAAGAGGAGTTTAATAGAGTAGTCAATTGCAAAACGGCTAAGGAAGTTTGGGATACCTTAGAGACTACTCATGAAGGAACAAATCAAGTTAAGATAGCTAAAATTCAAATGTTGACATCTAAATTTGAAGATATCAAGATGCTCGAGGAAGAAACATTTGATGAATTCTATTCTAAATTCATGGAGATTGTCAACTCTCTTATAGGTCTAGGAGAGAAAATGGATGAGTACGAGGCTGTGAGGAAAATCTTAAGGTCTCTTCCTAAAAGGTTCAAACCCAAGATAGTAGTCATAGCGGAAAGCAAAAATGTTGACAAAATTAAACTCGAAGAGCTAAGAGGAAATTTTCTTACCTATGAACTAGATCTAGAAGTTCCCAGTAAAAAGAAAGGAGTGGCCTTTTCAACTCAATTAAAGGAAAATGAGAGTGATGATGAAAGTGATGATGACAATGCCTTGTTTATTAAAAAAATTTAAAAATTCTTTAGAAACAACAAGAGTAATAGAAATTCAGATGAAACTAAAAGTCCTAGATTCCAAAGAAATTCCAAAGGATCCCTTAAGAAAGATGTTCAATGTTACAATTGCAAGGGATTTGGACACATTGCTCAAAATTGCTCTACCCCCAAAGAATCTGAAAAGGGAGATAGAAAAGGTAAGAAAGTTTTAAACATAACTTGGGATGAAAAAGATGAAGGTAGTGACCATAATGAATCCCAAAATGATGAAGATGAAAATTCCCCTAATTGGCTTCTCTTTACATCTATTGAAGAAGACAGTAAGCATAATAATCTAATAGATGAAACATTAGGGAAAGAGCAACTAAATGATGAAATTAATGAAATTCAACAAGCCTATGATGAACTATATGAGAATTAGGAAATTTTGATTAAGAAAAACAAAATCTTAAAAGAAGAAACCAAAAGGCTTGTGATTATTATGAAAGATGAAAGAAGAACTTTAGAACACAAGATGACTACATTAAATGAAAATCTAGCTAATGCTCAAAAGGAAATTCATAATTTACAATCCAAACTTGAATCTAGTCAACTTGAAACAAACTCCCTTCAAATGAAGCTCACTAAAGGTAAATTTGTTGTTGATAAATTCACATTAGGTAATGACAAGTTTTACCAAATGTTGGGTATGCATAAAATTTTTGGAGACAAGAACGGGTTAGGTTTTGAGGGTTTCTCTAGTAAAAACAAAAATAACTTTCAAAGTTTTACTAGGACCTCTTATAAACCTATGGATGAGAAAAACTATACCTCTAGATGGACTTGCCATTTTTGCAATCGTAGTGGGCATTTAGTTCCTAATTGCCCATACAAAATTAGATTGTCCTTAGAAAATCCCACTAGAGTGCTTTTTAAGTTTATTCCCAAGATCATTCCTCCTAAATCTTCATTGTCTAGTTGGACTATTAAAGATAGAACTTTTAAGAGTCTTTTAGTTCAAACTGCCTTGAAAGCCAAAGAAAATCCTACTTGGTTCTTAGATAGTGGTTGTTCCAAACACATGACAAGAGACCGATCTAGATTTAGATCTTTTGTGGATTATGATGGAGGAAATGTATCTTTTGGAGATAACAGTAAAGCTCAAATCATTGGTAAAGGATGTGTGAAAGGAGATCAAATGCCCAATTTAAATTATGTTTTTCTAGTGGAAGGATTGAAGCATAATCTTCTTAGCATAAGTCAACTATGTGACAAAGGAAACAAGGTCATTTTCGATAGTCAATCTTGCAAAGTTGTTGATGATAAAACAAATCAAGTCATTCTCACTGGTTCTAGAACTAAAGGAAACATCTATATCATAGAAGAACGTGATGAAAATGAGTCTAGGTGCTTTATAACAAAAGATCAAGAAAATTACTTATGGCATCAAAGGTTGGGTCACATAAACTTCAAGCTAATGAGGATCTTATCGAAGAATGAAATTGTGAGAGGAATTCCTAAGTTGAGTGATGAAAAATCTGATATCTGTAAAGCCTGTCAACTAGGAAACAAATCAAGAAAAGCTTCAAAGGTTTAAAGGATATATCATCTTCGCGCCCTCTTGAATTAATCCATATGGACTTGATAGGGCCTGCACCTGTGCAGAGTATTGGAGGAAAGAAATTTATTCTTGTTATGGTAGACGATTACTCTCGGTTTGGATGGATTGCTTTTCTTCATGCTAAATCAGATGTCGTAGAAAATATCATTAGAATTTGCAACAAGATTCAAGTTGAAAAAGATTGCAAAATTCATAAGATTAGAAGTGATCATGGAGGTGAGTTTGAAAATGAAAAATTTGCCAAATTTTGTGATACTCATGGCATTGATCACCAATTCTCTACTCCAAAAACACCTCAACAAAATGGAGTGGCTGAAAGGAGAAATAGAGTGATTCAAGAAATGGCTAGGACTATGCTCAATGAAAAGCATCTCTCTCACAATCTATGGGCTGAAGCTGTTAATACTGCCTGTTATCTTATAAACAGAGTTTATCTAACAAAAAATACCAACAAAAACCCCTATGAACTTCACTTCGAAAGAAAACCTAATTTGGGGTATTTGAAAGTGTTTGGTAGCAAATGTTACATCTTGAGAGATAGAGAGCAATTGGAGAAATTTGAGCCTAAGTCTAATGAAGGAATTTTTCTAAGATACTCTAATAGAAGTAAGGCTTATAGAGTATTCAATTATAGAACCATGACCATAATGGAATCAACTCATGTTGTTATTGATGAATCAAATCAACTTGGAAAAACTTTACAAGATGACGATGAAGCTAAAATTACCATTGAACCATCTATTCCAAAAGAAAACGAAAATGTCCTTCCATCTACAGCTATTATACCAACCAGATTAATGAAGAATCATCCCTTGGATAATGTAATTGGAAACATCAAAAGTGGGGTTATGACTCGGAGACAAGTTCAAAACTTATGTGCTCATTACTCTTTTGTTTCTCAAATCGAGCCCAAGAATTTCTCTGAGGCTTAATCTAAATTCGAATGGATGGAGGAAATGCAGGAAGAACTAAGTCAATTTAAGAAGAACGATGTTTGGGATCTTGTTCCTCTACCTAATGAGAAAAATCCTATAGGGACAAAGTGGATTTATAAGAACAAGTCAGATGAATCTGGAAATGTTATAAGGAACAAGGCAAGATTAGTTGCCAAAGGATATGCTCAAATAGAAGGAATTGACTTTAAAGAAACCTTTGCTCCTGTAGCTCGTTTGGAATCCATACGAATATTATTGGCATATGCTAGTAGTATGGGAATCACAAACTATTTCAAATGGATGTTAAGAGTGCTTTCCTAAATGGTGAAGTTGAGGAAGATGTGTATGTAACACAACCAGAAGGCTTTGAAGATCCTCATCACCCTGAATATGTGTATAAACTCAAGAAAGCACTCTATGGTTTAAAACAAGCACCAAGGGTGAGGTATGAAAAACTCACTAATCATTTGATTGAAAATGAGTTTAATTGTGGAAAGCTTGACAAGACTCTCTTTATTAAAAAGATTGATCAAGACATTCTTGTTGCTCAAATTTATGTTGATGATATAGTCTTTGGATCAACTTCAAATAAACTTGCTCAAGGATTTTCAGAGTTAATGAGTGCCACATTTTAGATGAGTTTGGTCAGTCCTCTGTAATTTTTTCTTGGACTTCAGGTTAATCAGACTGAAAATGGTATTTTCCTTAGTCAGTCCAAATCTGCCTTAGAAATTGTCAAGAAGTTCGGATTAGGAAACTCCAAGACTAGTTGTAACCCCATGGGATCTACATCTAAACTTTCCAATGACCCACAAGGCAAAAAGGTAGACCAAAAACTCTACAGAAGCATGATAGGAAGCTTACTTTACCTTACTGCTAGCGGACCAGACCTTTCTTTTAGTGTTGGGATGTGCTAGGTACCAATCTGATTCTCATGAATCTCACCTCAAAGCTGTTAAGCGTATCATCAAATATATTCATAGGACTACTAATTATGGTATTTGGTATCCTAGTGATTCAACATTACAATTGATTGGATACAGTGATGCTCATTGGGCAGGATCCATAGATGATAGGAAGAGCACTAGTGGTTGCTGCTATTTCATAGGATATTGTTTAGTTGCTTGGCACAGTAAAAAACAGAATTCAGTATCCTTATCTACTGCAGAAGCTGAATACATAGCTACAAGAAGTTGTTGTGCTCAACTTTTGTGGATGAAACAAACTCTTTTAGATTATAATGTTCCACAACAATGTATGCCTATCATGTGTGATAACTCTAGTGCCATTAGTATCTCCAAAAATCATGTACAACATTCACGCACCAAGCATATTCACATTCGATAGCAGTTTCTTCGTGACCATGCTGATCAAGGCACAATAGAGTTGCTTTCTGTCCCCACTGATGCTCAATTGGCTGATTTCTTTACAAAACCCCTTGGCAATGAATGTTTTATCAATTTGAGACATCAATTGGGCATTGGCCCTTGCCCTGATTATTAATTCCTTGTAATTCATGTTAGGGATTTTGTATATTGCAATTTGATAGATGCATTACACATTTTAGCATCATTTGAATTTTCACACATGCATTATTTTAGAAAAACTTGAAATCTTGATTTATACATGCATTGTTTTTAAGACTTGTAAAAATGTTGATATATGCATGTTTTGATTTTAAACTTGGATGCAATAAATTTTGAAAAGAAGTTTTATCAAGTCAAGCTAGCCTATGTTTTAAATCTTTCAAATCATTTTAGGCTTTTTATGTTTCATGATCTTAAGCCTCTTAGTTTGATTGAAATCATGATTCCAAGCTTGATTTAATGGCCCAAAAGTCCCCACATGAAAATACTTTGAAATATACAATTTTAGGGGATTTTGGTCCCAGGCCCGGGTCGACCTGCAGTGTGGCCGGTCGACCGAGAGCCCACTGCGGGTCAACCAAGTAAAGAGCCGTTGCAGCTCTTTTCAAACGGTTAGATTTTTTATCGTTGAGTACCAGGTCGACCCGGGGTTCATGGGGTCGACCGAGGACTAGCCGTTGGGCAATTTTTGGGTATAAATAGTGGCTCATTCCTAAAGAAATTTTGAGGAATTAGAGGCCCTCCTTGAGATGTTTTGAGGCTAATCAAAGGGGAATGAGCTAAGGGATGAAAGGGATCATTTGGAAAGCTAAAGCTTGGTTTCATTGAGTTAAATCACTAAGTAAGTTTTGCTTTTCTTAATCATATGTTTTCATGCTTTGCTTAATTATTGGTAAATCTTTTCTAGCATGATAAACTATGATTTGTTGTGTCCTTAACATGTTTATGTTTTGAATTGATTTATTGTTTTGGATGCATCACCTTGATTCAATCCAAGTAGTACTTAAATTGGTATATCTAAGCAAATCATGTTAATGAAAACATCTTTGAAATTTTATGTAACATGATTCCTATACTTGGTTGAATCTTGGGTTGTTGTTTTTCATCATAAGAAAATCACTTTCAAATCTATCTTATGTTTTGGATTCAATAACTTCACAAATCATATGTACTTTTGTTTTAAAGTTTCACAACTTGTTTAGCATTGATAGGTATATCATTTTCAAGTTGAATTTATAGTTACATATGATTTGTCCCTTAACTTCAATCAAATCTATTTTTGTGTTTTATGCTTATAGCATACACATATTAAGCTACATTGTTAATTTGATTGAAATCCCTATGCATCACATGTTTTGTTCTCTGAAGTTCACAACTTGTTTAGAATACATATGTATATCTTTTACGAGTTATTTTTAACATGTGATTAGCATTCTTTCCTCAATCATAAATGTTTTTATGAGTTAAAACTTTTAAAAGCCTTTTGCATACATTTATGAGCTTTCATTTTCAAATTGATTGAGGACATCATACATACACATTGTGCATTCATCTTTGCATTCATAGTGTGTGTGTGTGTGTGTGTGTGTGTGTGTGTGTGTGTGTGAATTAGATTTTCACTTTCATATCTGCCTAATTAAGAGGCATTGTAATGAGCTATTAATTGTATCTCCATCAAGTGTATTATAGACACTACTTAGAGAGATAACCAACCTTTTGGTTGAAGAGGTTATTGCTTAGCCTTGAAAAGCATATTGTAAAGGTTATTGCTTAGCCTATTGAAAAGAATAATAGTGGAAATCCGGTGGGGTGTTGGATCACAAGCCGGTAGTGGATGTAGGCATTGAGGCCGAACCACTATAAATCCTTGTGTGATGGTACATGCTTTGTGGTGATTGTTTTTGTAAGCTTCCGCATTTATTTACTTAATCACCACTTGTGACTAGTTTATTTTAAGGAAGTTAAAATTGGTCATAATTGGTCACTATTTTGAAGCTCACCCTATTCACACCCCCCCCCCCCCCACTCTAGGGTTCGGATCACGGACTTTCAGTTCAAAACACTTGTACCTACATATCACTTTTATCATGTATTATAAACAGGTGCTACTAACAAGGTTTGTCTTCTTATTTTTTTTTAAAGGGCTAAATCCTTTGCAATTAGATGTCAAAGGGGGGAGAGATATAGACAAATTGGCAAATATCATCTGGCTTTGATTGAGGGGGAGAAGTGCTACGATCTTTTAACTGGCTGAGGGAAAGCTTCTTGGCACAAGTTGAGGGGGAGCAAAGATATAAATATTTGCTTCATTGCTGCCGCAAAGAAAATCCAAATGCTCCCTAATATCCAAAGCTCCTTAAGGTCCAAAGAAGCAGATGTCCAAGTTTCATTGAAGGAAGAAGATAGAGTCAAGCTTCAGAGTTCCCATCAAATTGCAAAGGGGGAGATTGTTAGGGTTTTCATTAGTTTGCAATTAGATTGGATACATTCATTTTCATAAGCTTGATCTCTCATACTTCTTTATTGGAATCTTCTTACATTATTTTTAACTTAGCATCAAAGGTTTTTGCTCATACATGTTTTGATTTGCTATTTTAAATTGAAAGAAAACTCTTTATATCAAATATGTTAGTTTTTAGTCTAGCTTAGTTCTCCAAGACCAAACTTCCCTCTTTAATTCATTTTCAAGTCTTTTAAAAATAGGGAAAGTTCGGTCAGCCGAACTTGGTTCGGTCAGCTATCGGTTCCGGATCCAAAATATAAAAATTGTATATCATCGAATGTCGGTCAGCTTGTCGATCTGTTGTCTGTCGCTATCGGTCGACCGAACTACTGTTCGGTAAACCGACACCTTTACAACGGTCCGAAATTCTCAAAAAATATAGCCCTTGGATTATGACCGTTCCGAACTCCATTTGTCGGTCAACCGACAATAGATCCGTTGGAGACAAATTTCTTATAAAAAGAATCCTTCTTTGGTTTTTGTGCCAACACTTTTGAGACTTTTGAGGGCCAAGGAAGATGGGACATTCATGCTAAGCTAGAGGGAAGCTAGGAGGGTAAATCATCATGGCAAATCTTTGATTCTTCAATGGGTTTGCTCCTCTTATCTTATTTTATTCATGCTTGCTTTCAAATCTTTGATTTCTTCAAATGGCATGATTAGAGTATTCAAAGTGTTCAAATGTTGAGTGTCTAAACATGCTTTGATTTTAAAATATGTTTATCATTTTAACTTCATTATTTGATTAGTAATCTCACATGTTTAGACTGTTAGGAATTTTGTATATTGCAATTTGATGGATGCATTTTCATATTAGCATCATTTGAATTTACACACTTGCACTGTTTTAGAATATCTAGGAATCTTGATTTTCACACATGCATTGTTTTAGAATATCTTGAAATCTTGATTTTCACATGCATTGGTTTTTAGACTTGTAGAAATCTTGATTTATGCATGTTTTGGTTTTAGATATTGGATGCATTTAAATGTGAAAAGAGTTTTATCAAATCAAGCAAGCCATTGGATTTAAAGTTTCGAATCATTTTAGGCTTCTTGTGTTTCATGTTTTTAAACATCTTAGTTTGATTTAAAACATGTTTTTCAAGCTTGATTGTATGGCCCAAAAGTTCCCACAGAAAACACTTTGATATATGAAATTTTTGGGAATTTTGGTCCCAGGCCTGACCCGCAGAAGGCCAGGTCGACCGGGCATGCAGTGTACCAGGTCGACCTGGGAAGGCCAGGTCGACCGGCCCAACTGGAGGCCAGGTCCACCGGGACTGAGCAGTAGGCTCCTATCTAACGGATCTTTTTAATAGCCGTTGTGAAGGCCAGGTCGACCGGGGAAGGGCCAAGTCGACCGGGAAAACTAGCCATTGGACTGTTTTTTCCTTTAAAGTCCATTCTATTCCATCCTTTTTGGGGGCTTGATTTTTGAATCTTTGAGATTCTATTGAAGCCAAAGGAAGTGGAAAAGACCAAGAAGGCTAGAAGACCATTGGAAATCAAATGTTGAGTTTTTAAATAGGTATATCTTACTTGTCATTTTGATTTCCATTAAAATTAGAATCAATGCATGATTAAATCTTTGTATTTTCATAAATGCATGATGTCTAGCTTTTAAAGAGTTGTTTTGCAAACTCATTATCATCTTTGGAATATTAAGAATGGTTTGCAAACTCTCTTTTCTAAATCACATGTGTCCTTAGACTTTAATATTCAAACAACTTGTTTTAGCTCATGTCTTTAAGTTGTTTGAATCCTTCATGTGATTAGCATTTACCTTCAATCATCATTATCTAAGCTTTGATTTTAAAATGCATCAAGCATTCATTTAAGAGCTTCAATGTACAAATTGATTGAAGTAAAGCATTCATACACTTGTGCACACACTTTAGCCTTTTTAGTGTATGTTTGAAATTTGAATTACACTTTCATATCAGCCTATTTAGAGGCAATTCATTTGTGCTTAAATTGCATCTCTTAGAGTGTTCTTGAAGAGACACCTTCTTAGAGAAAATCTTCATTTGTAAAGGTTATTGCTTAGCCTTAGAAAAGCACATTGTAAAGGTTATTGCTTAGCCTTGAAAAGCATCTTGTAAAGGTTGTTGTTGAGCCTAGAAAAACAACTTTGTAAAGGTTATTGCTTAGCCTAGTAAAAAGCATAGTTAGTGGAAATCCGGTGGGGTGATTGGATCACAAGCCGGTAGTGGACGTAGGCATTGAGGCCGAACCACTATAAATCTTTGTGTAGTGGTGTTTGTTTTATTAGCTTCCGCATCTTGTTTGGTAAATCATCACATGTCACTAGTTTATCTTAAAGAATTAAAATTGGTCTAAATTGGTCATATTTGTAGCACACCCTATCCACCCCCCCCCCCCCCCCCCCCCCCCCGCCACACACACACACACAAAGTGAAGAGAGACTTGAAAAATTATTTAAATTGGGTAAATCTCATGGAGATAGGACGGGTCTTGGATTTGATAGGAATATTTCACATGACCCTAAATTCACCAACACTTTTGTGAAAGGTGAGTCCTCTTTCTCTAGCACTCTTTCTCTAATGTCCAAAACTAAATGTCATTATTGTGGTAAAGTAGGACATTTCAAATTTGAGTGCAAATTAAGGAAAAGTCATATGTCTAAACCCATCCTTGAACCTAAGAAAGTTAAATCTAATTCTATGAAGGGTAAGACTTTGAATTCCAAGGAAGACACTAAGAAATTTAAACAAGTTAAATCATTTCAAAAAGAGTCATCCAAGATAGATTTTAAAAAGACTAAAAATCAAAATAAATCTATCAACAAGAAACTTCTCTCTTTTCCTCCTTTAACCTTAGAAATGAAAGAGTTCTTGAAAAAGATTGAAAAGTTAAAATTAAAGTTCAAAAGGAAAAAAGAGGGAGGAAAGGCTAAAAGAAATGAGAAGAATAAAAAGAAAATGGAACATCAACTTACAAAGACTAATCATCAATCTAAAATAGTCAAACCTCAAAGATTTGATGTTAAGTCTAAAAGAATTCAACCCTTATCTCCTCTAGTTGGTGGAATTTCCAAAATAGTCTCCAAAGCCCAAGACCTTAGGTGGATTCCTAAAGTTCGATACTTAGACAAACCTTAAGGCCTTGAACCTCCTTGACCAACCTATTCTTTAATAGTTAAATCATATTGTTGGTCATGTTGCATTTGCATTTTGTTTCTATATAGTTACATTTATTAAAATGCAATGTTTATTTGTGATCAATTGATTTTGTCTTCATGCACCATTCTAGTTACATATCATGGTTTTCAAAATCATTTGATTATAATTTCATCATGTTAGATTTGCTTTTTGCTCTCTTTGAGTTATATCTCTTGCATTGCATTTCTATGATGTTCAATTGATTGTGATTATAAAAGCTTTCATAGCTAGTTTATTCATGATCAATTGTTGTTTCAAGCCATTTGCATCTTTGCTTATTTAGTTATTCTTTTTATATGCAAATGTCAATTGGTTCCATGCAGTACAACAATGTTCACTTTTGCCGGCGCTAAAAAAGCGCCGGGAAAGGTCCATAAAACGCCGGGAAAAACTATTCCCGGCGATTTCTGTTGCGCCGGCAAGGCGCCGGCAAAGGTATGCCAGTAATACCATTTGCCGGCGAAAAAGAGATAGCGCCGGGAAAAATCTATCCATTGCCGGCGTTTTATTTCGCCGGAAAATGAGGTTTATTTCGCCGGGCAAAGACTTTTATTTTTTCAATAATAAATTTTAAAAAACTTTTACCGGCGTTTTTTTGCGCCGGGAAAAGATATTTCTTTTTCATAGAAAGTTTTTGCCGGCGTTATTTTTCGCCGGGAAAAGAGGTTTATTTTTTCAAAAATAAATTTAGAAAAACTTTTGCAGGCGTTATTTTGCGCCGGGAAAAGTGGTTTATTTTTTCAAAAATAAATTTAGAAAGACTTTCGCCGGCGTTAATTTGCGCCGGGAAAAGTGATTTATTTTTTCTAAAATAAATTTAGAAAAACTTTCGCCGGCGTTTTTTGCGCCGGGAAAAGATTTACAATTTATGAAAATTATTTTTTCCAAATCTTTTTGCCAGCGTCTTTTCTAGCCGGGAATAATTTTTTTAAAATAAATTTTTATTTATTTATTTGATTTTTAAATTTCTTTTCCTGTTTGTCACATGAATAAATTGAAATTTCTAATTTCATTATCCAAGACCACATCTACTACACACCCTACATCCATTTCCATTCCAAAATCATCAAAAAATGAAGCAAGAACACTTCATATTAATATTCAAACATCCTTGCAACATTGAAAACACTTTACCAATATCATTACAAAATTAAAACAAATGCTAACATTCTACTCTGTACGAACATTCAAATGCCAATGAAAATTTAATTATTCATATATAATAATTTCATTGTTACACCATTCCCACACCTGTACCATTGTTTTAAAAAACTTCATGCATCTCATTTTAACATATAGCAATCTGTTACTCTTCATACTTGGCCTTCATGTTGGCTACATCCTAGCAGCACGGACTCTTTCAACAAAATTTGTTTTTCAATTTTCATTCAATCTGCATAAAAAAAAAAAAAAGCAAGATTAACATATGATTAAGAATGTCATATGCACAACTTTTAGTGAAACTATAGAATAAAGCATGACTCTTCAAGTATTAAAGTTCCATGCGTCCTTAAATAGGTATGAAAAGAGCTAACAAAATACAGAGGCAACCACTCTATAAGATGACATGTTTTTTGCAATTAACTATTCAAGCGATTCCAAATGGATGGATAAGGCCTAGATGATAATGATTATGAGATAATTGCAACATACTTTTTAGTTATTGAAAGGAAGAACACTGACCTGTGAAACATTTGTCACCAGCACACTGGATTCTAATTGCAAGTAATTTAGGGAGACCTTCAAAAAGAGGTAATTGGAGATAGATAGAGAGTCAGAGATTATATTAAATAATCATATGGTTAGTGAAAGGAAAACATGCTAAAGAAGAGTAGTTTGTAATCTCCACAGTATCTGTTGAAATAATTTTCTTACCCTCAATGATTAGAAGTGCACAGTGGCATGAGTTCATATGGTTCTAAACAATGCAAGACTCTAAAAAAGAACAAAACAGAAAAATATTATAATAATAGTTCCAAACCGGTTTCTTGGGTGACTTTTCATTGCACTGGGCCCTCAAGAAGCTACTGTTTTTATTTTAATCTTTCATCAACCCTTCCTTTCTTTGCTGGCTCCAGCTCTTATGAGGGGCCCTCTTCTAACAATCAACTGTCCCAAACCAAGACAAATAGGAATCTTAAAATAGAACTAAAAATATACTTATCTCAACCTACAATACTTCTGACTACATAGATATATATAATTACCTACTAATGAAGCACAGAAACAATAATTACCTGCCAACAATAACTAGGCTCAGGGACCATAGTTAACATGTAGGTGTTAGTACCAAATAGAAGAAATTATTCCATCATGTGTATCATAAGCATATAAAGTATACTGATGCACCCATTTGTGAGAGCAAAGGAATGCACTCATAATTATACCAATGCACCACAGGACACATTCAAAGATACCAATGCAGCAAGGGACACATTCAACACCAGAAGGCAACATATATAGAAGACGTCAGAAACAAAATAAATATCACAAATCAACTATATGTGCCTATAAATATCAATAATTCCTTTTTCTGCAAACCTAATTTTAGATGAGATTACTCGACAAAGGAGAGGACTAAACTGTCCAGTCAACAGTCCACAGAAAAACAAGCCAACCAAAAGAAAGGACAAATCAGAGAAACACCCTGGGACCCAGTAAATTCCAAGAGGAAAAAAAACCATTTAAGAGGACAACAGTGGTATTTAAAGTGACTGAAATTCAACAGTATATACTGATGCCAGAGTCAAAAAACTAAAAGGATGATATCACAATTCACAGCACACAAAAAGATGAAGCTGAACTGACCACAATGCCTTCAGCATTTAATACATGTTTCAAATCCTCTAATCCTCTGGCACCTACCCAGAGAGGTGCCAACCTATGAAGAACAGAATCAGCAAAAGCCCAACCTGCAAACAATAAAGAAATGACATCATTAGGGATCAGAGGGACAAAATTCACTACCAAAGCTACATTAGCTTACCATTGTCAAGTCACCAAATTTACACAGAGCAGTCACAAGTCAGAACCAATTATTTGAATGATCCTAAGCATTTAATCTCATCATATTCCAAAGTTAACTACTTTGAGTAGTTCCCTCACATCAATCATGAATCACCACTTCCAAAAATAATAATAATAATAACTACTTTAGCTAACCTTTGGCTTATCATTTACTTTCCATACATGTCGTTGCAACGCCATGTCCACATTGCCATTGTGTCACTAGTGTGAATTTAAATTATTGATCCCACTAGTAAGTTCAGATGACTACATCAGGATGCATCTAAAATGCATGTAACTTAGCTATTTATATTTCTTATTAGAACTGTCTATTGTTGACATGTGATGTCTTTTAGAAAATGACAGCAATCGAAGCGGCAGCCATGACAGCTGGTCCAGTTATGAACCTAACAGCCATGGCAAAGGCAGCGATTGAATTCCCACATGCAATTATCCTCGGCTGTAATGCCATAAACAAACCTACAAATTACCCAAAAGATGTCAATTTGTGCAAATTTCTCATGTAGCCCTCTATAAATTATATAATAAAGGCCAATAGTTAAAACAGAAACTTTTTGAGCATGAGATTTGGTATGCACCTAAACTGAACATGGCCATTCCAAGACCTGCATTGGAGAGTAAGGATATGGATTTGGCAATTATAGCAGGCATTTCAATTCCCCACCTGCAGAAAATATCTCCAAGATGAATATGTAAGAATCCACCAAAATTAAATGCTTTGTTTATATACAAGAGGGAACCATGGTTGAAAAGGCATGTTGAATGGGAAGGATATACATGTGCTAATCAAACAGGCCCATGGATTCTTTCATGGGGATTATCCAACCATGAGCCTTGAATATCAAATTCAAAATGCTAGTGTTGTACAATTCATCACCAAAGAATAGGAAGATAACTTCTTGCTGGAGAGATTCTCAGTTTCTCACCTGAAAGTGACCAAAGACCATACGAGCCCAATCAGGCTCGAGTAAGATACAAAAAAAATAGTTTCAGCACTAATCCTGCAGTTTCTCACCTGCAGAACATGAAGTTTCTCACCTGCAGAACTAATACTTTCAGGCTTCAGCAGATACAAAAAAAAATAGTAAATCAAAGCTGCAGGTAAAGAATAAAATGTATTTATCAAGGGCAACGGGCCACATGCAATGTGACAAGTGGAAGCAACAAGAATCACATGACAAGAAATGAAAAGAAATAGTGAAAATGGTACAAGATCATAAAAGATATTCAGCATCACCTCTTCTTGTTCTGGAGTTAAATCAACTGGCTGTCCATTGTATATCATCTTAATCCCGTGAGGTTTGTATGGAGGAGGAAAAATGAAACCATTGTGCTCCAATGTAGTCCACTTCTGCCCTCCACCGGAGCCAGGTGGCACCTTCAACGACTTTGAGTATTTAGAAGCTTTTATAATCTTTTTTGATTTCTTGTTTGTTTTCTTCAATTGGGAGGTGACAGCTTTTGTTGGTTTCTTTGATAAGGATCGATTGTCTAATGAAAGCGATTTTTTCACTCTCTGGGAAGTTGCTATGTGATCATCATCATCATCCATCTTTGCTTCTTTTTCTACTTCCTTCTCTACCTTAATTTTGTTAGGCACATCCATCTTTGCTTCTTTTTTAACTTCATGTTCTGCCTTAATTTTGTTAGGCACAGAACCAGCCAGAAGTTTTGGCTTTTTAACTGAAGAAGAGGGAGGTGGACTTCTAACTTCATTAGATGATGGGATGACGCGTTCATTAGAGCTGATTTCAATTGATAATTCTTGGATGAAGTGATGTTCCTTTTAAAAACTACAGGCTCATCATCATCATCATCACCCATTGAAAAATTATTTGGATTTATAAAACCATGAAAAGCAATTACTCCAATTTCTGGCAACTTAAAACCTGTGCCACATTATCTTCATCGTCATCTGCAAACGGTAAGAAACACAAACAAAATTAGCAATAAAGCAATATAAAAGTAACAATTGACACACTGACTGACATGGATGAAAATCGCGGTCAGTGGCTGTACCAAATGCGAAGTGGCTATAACACTACACTTGAATGCAAACAAACCAGAACATAAGAGAAAAAAAAATTAGAATTGAAGAAGCACACACAAAAATGGGAATTTAAGCTGCACATAGTGGATAACATGTCAGCAGTTTACTCATGTTAAAGTTGCAAAATATAAAACAGCTTAAGCATCTTAAGCATTACTGACAAACTCCTACTACATGCTCTGTTTGTTGTGATTGTAAACCTTTCTTTGTTTTAATGAATTTTATATTATCAAATAAAAAAACTAACGAAGGAATAAAAAAGAGAGAAGAATAAACAAAACAACAACAAATCTTAAATGAATAAATAAAAACCACATCAGCCTATGAATCATATTGGTGGCTGCTGATTGGATGATCTAGACTGTCATATTGGCTACTGCAGATGCGATATAATTAAAAGACTAAATGTATCGGAGGATATCAACCAACCATAAATTGTCTTTAAGTTTGGACCATTTTGGACCAATTACCATAAAAGTTGCTGCATGACAAGATAATATAGATAGATAAGGTGGGTTCCTGTAGCTGGAACACAATCTGAAGATAACATAGATCAGGAATTGGTAACAACCATCCAATGGACGGCCTCACATGGGACAATTTCTGATTCAAGTTGCTGGGAGGTGGATTTCTAACAGTAAAGATAATTTGGTTAGTGTAATTTTAGACCAGAGCCAATGATCCGTTTATTTGTGTTTCATTTTCCATTGCATCAATACAGATCCAGTCACAGGCGTGCCTTCAAGTAATGGATGAAGCAGAGAAGGAATATAAGAAGATGACAGACAGGATTAGTGAAAATATAGAAGTAATGCAGGTATAATAGCAATCTCTATAACATGAATTCACTACTACTATTATTGTTATTATTTTGAAGTTCCTCACACTTTTGATGATCTGGCGGCTTGTTTGTCAGGCTTCATATTCAGAATTCATTACTGAAGCACAGGCTCAAGCATCTCGTGGTAAATGAATTGAACTGCATTTTCCTTTGTGTTTTTCATACCCCCATTTGCAACTATTTAATACCTTTCAAGATGAGAATAAAGTGATTGAAGAACAGGATAGGATAAATTGTTGAAACACCTCAAATTAAAATTAGTGATCAATTAGCGACCTTCCTGTTTTCGCAGCTTGCTTTCACTAATGGTTGTGGTATGAGGTTATTAAAAGTGCAGATTTTATTTATTTTGGAGATTTTCTTTTGGCAAAAAGTAAAATTTTATCTAATCTTTCACTTATTGTTAATATGATTGTTTTTATGGGTAGACAATTGTTGAGTCAAACAGGACATTATATCTGTTCTCTGAGTCTTAGTCTGGATCTGTTACAAGCACTAGCACTTTTGGATCTGTTTACAAATGATTGCATCTTCAAATGGAATTGGGAGTTTTAGGGCATGGTAAATTTTAAACTACGAAGACAGTTCCACAAGGATTAAGCAGATTGAGTGTGAAAGGGGAAGATCAAGTATTAAAAATGGAAAGCTTTGCACGGATACTAGTTCTAAACAAGTGCCTTCTGTGGTCAATAAAGAATCCCAATACTGAGGAAAGGAAAAAAAAAAAGGAAAAGTTGCAAAGATGACAAAGGATTAGAAAGATTAACCATATCATGCAGTAAAGAGTGTCTTAGAGTGTAAGGTGCTGAGAAGTTGCTTAAAATAGACTACAGCCAATAGTGCAACTTCCATCTTAAACACCTGAGAGCTTATTGGACATGAGTAAGCATTGACTGCAACTAAGAAAGTTGACAACTTAATCTGTCTGCGTTAGCCAAAATTAACTTAGAAAGTGCACCTACAAGTGTGGTCCTTCAATCAACCATTCAAGTAGAATTATGTCAAAAACTGTTCAAGTATAAAGGTTCTGCCAAAATAGTTCACTATTCATGTGATTAACCGTTCAAGTTGAGCAGGATAGACAGTAGTAGTTCCATTAAATGTAGAGTAGCAAATGAAGGCTTTCCTCCACACTTAGTAGAGGGAAACTTGCAAATGGAGCTTTTCTTCGGACAAAGTAGCATATGTAGGTTTTCCTCCAATCTTAATAAAGGAAAACTTGCAAATCGAGCTTTTCCTTAAACAAAGTTTCTCCTCTGCTCTTAATAGATGAAAAGTTGTAAAAGAAGCTTTTTTCTCTTTACTTATTAGAGGGAAAGTTACAAATGACCGCAAAGTTTCAAATGTATGGGTATCCGAATCTAACCTCGTCCTAAGACAGGCTTGTATATAATTACTAATATCAATGTAAAATCTTTAATCATACAAGTTTTAGTGAAAATCTTCATATCTACGATTCCTCGTTGATTCTTCATTTGTTACCAAACATACCAAGATGGGTTTGGGGGTGGTTTGATCAAGGGAGACCATGTGGGCCCGATAGGCCAGAGTGTTCCTCATATTCTCTTGGATGAAAACATAGTTCCAGCCCAAGTCAACAGCCTGAACCACAGCTCGATTGGGCCAACCCCAATCGGACCCAACCACTCCAGCCCACAAACACTCTACTCCCATCTGTTTTGACCTTTTGCCAACGCAAATGCAAATTAAGTAGGATGATTAGACAAATGGAGGTCAGCAACTGGCTGGTGCATGCTTCTTGGTTTCTGTCAAATCACGGAAATGTAAACGCAGACCACTGTATCTAAATTTTCTGCTAAGGCTAAAAATAGATCCATGTCTTCTGCTGTTGGAGAAATTATTTGGCTAAGATGTGTTACGAGATAACTATCAATACTGCTAATGAGGCCACTGTTAACACCAATGCCATTCAGATACCTATACAAGGTCATGACAAAATCCTACCACAATTTCCTTTGAAACTCCACATAAATTTGACAGGAAGCATAGAAAACCATTGAATGCATGTGGTTCCACATGACATCATACTAATCATATAGCATATTATTTAATGGTTTCTTGATACCTGTAGCATAATGAAATATCACCATCACCATCATCACAGTTTGGTATGAACATGTTCCTAGAAATCCTCTTCCAATCACTACTGGTGCCCTTTATTGTGAGACTCAGTCAATGTCAACAGCATGACCATCCTATCACATGAGGAAATCACTAAACTGGGCCATTTAGAAGCTATGATGCCCAGATACGGCATGGACACGGCATAAACACAGCAGGGACACAGATTTTACATGTAAAAAGGGAAGTATCGGATACGATACGTTGCCTACTTTGAAATATCCGTGCATCATAGTTTAGAAGTCTCATCATGGTAAAAGAATCTTCCTCATTTGAAGGTGGGGTCCATTTATGATTTTTTTTATTTAATTCCTTATTTTAGAAGAGGCCCACTTATGAGTCATGACCCATCCAAACCAATATCATATAGCACCCACCTTGTGGATTGCAATTTGACACTTAACCAGCCATTGGCACCATTGATTTGAATAATCAATTAGAAAAATATGTATTAGTTGTTTTTCTTATATTAATCTACTTCCAATCAAGTCCATTTTTTCCACTAATTTTTTTTATGCAACAATGGGGCAGAACTATAATGTATACTATTAAACTAACCGTTTAACACCGGATGATCTTTGAAAATTGACACTCATTCTAATTTGGCACTTATTAAATTATTAATTATCATTAGTTTCCATTACAAAATAAAATGCATTAAAGAAAAAAAAACACAGTAAATCTCAAAGCTTAGTGCTTAATTAGAAAAAGTATGCAATGAGAGTATTTTTGAACCCACCCCTTTCTCATGGATACCATCTGGCAAAGTCTAGAGAAGTTTGTAAACATTTATTATTCAATTAGTTTTAAGATCATTTATCTCTGTTTTATAAAAGTAATAAAATGATCACTTCTTTCCCACCCATCAATATTTACAGTAGGAAAAAACCTTTTTTTCCTTTACATTTTACAAGTTTGATGACATAATTTGTACTATATGCCTTCCAATTAATCTAACTAAAAATTAAATTAAACTTGATAAGCAAGCCTACCGTTATTCTATTTCTAGTGCAAGATTCATAATCCATCAGCTTGTTTTTTTTAATTATTTTCCAAATCTGAGAGCATCCACAACATTAACAGCTTAAAAACAAAGTTCTGATAATGAAGCCTAGCAACACAGAAAGTTGTGGATAAACGTGATAAAATAGATAAAGGTAAAGGCAGTGCACAGATAACTTGTGGAATATATTCTCCTAGCAACACAGAAATCCATTGAACAGCCAGCAACTCTATACATACTTTGGGCATTTAGAAAGACATTCCAGATAAAACAGATCAACAAGTAAACACCACCAATAATGAACATGAGGCAACCAAAGAGGTAGGAAAAAAAGAAAAGAAGCAATGCAATGAAGATGAGGCAGAGCCATTACCTTTGAGTGTCAGTCCGGTTGCGAGAGAGGGAAGGAGAGGATGCGCTGGCGAGGGAGACCGTGAGCGTGAGAGAGAGATGCCGAGGGAGATGAGAGAGGCACAGAGGTGAAAATCGCCACCAATGTGTTCTGTCCTTTGCTTTTCAAGCCCCAATTCGCTTAAGGCCCTATTCGAGGATGGCGGACGAGAGAGATGGGTCAGAGAGATGGCTGGACGAGACAGAGATAGGCCAGGGACCGAGAGGGAGGGAGATGCAGAGAGATGGGGAGATGGGCGCTGGAAGAGGCGAGATGGGCCAGGGACCGAGAGGGAGGGAGATGAAGAGAGATGAGGGAGATGGAAGAGGCGAGATGGGCCAGGGAGCGAGAGGGAGGGAGATGCAGAGAGATGAGGGAGATGGGCGCTGCGAGATTGGCCACCAACCGAAGGGGAGGGAGATGCAGAGAGATGGAATAGGTGAGATGGGCCAGGGACCGAGAGGGAGGGAGATGCAGAGAGATGACGGAAATGGGCGCTGCGAGATGGGCTGGACGAGGCTAGATTGGCCACCAACCGAAGGGGAGGGAGATGCAGAGAGAGGAGGGAGATGCAGAACGGGTTTGAAATGAGGGAGATGTGATTTTTGTTGGGGTTTTTTTGTTGGGAGGGAGATGCAGAGAGAGGAGGGAGATGCAGAAAGGCTCATTTTTTTTGTTTTCTTTTGGATATAAGCACAGGGGTTGGACGGGTTTTATGATAACAATCCCGGCGCAAATAGTGCGCCGGCAAAACTAATTCCCAAATAAACCCGCGATTCCCCAAATGAAGGCGCGAACGGAGGGAATGGAGTTTGGTGGGGTGACATTTGCCGGCAAAGTGGGTAGAACGCCGGGGAAAAGTAATAACTTTGCCGGCGAAAAAACAAATGCGCCGGCAAAAAACTAATCTTTGTTGGCAGAGCAATTACCATTGCCGGCGAAAAAAATAAATCGCCGGGAAAAAGGACCTTTGCCGGCGAAAAAAATAAATCGCCAGGCAAAAGCGGCCTTTTGCCGACGATAATATGACGCCGGGAAAAATCAGTTTTTTCCCGGCGAAAAAAGCTTTTTCGCCGGTAAAAGTTATACTTTTCCCGGCGTTTAATGCTTGCGCCGGGAAAAAACGCCGGTAATAGTGCAAATTGTTGTAGTGATGTATGGTTGTGATATTACTTATTTTTGTAGAAACCATACTAGAACTCAAATCCATCCTCTATGCTTTCTAGTCATTTCTTTTTGGATGGTTATGATGTTGATTCATGTATATTCTCTAAGTGATGTCATCCTTATACATGTTTCAACTTCATAGTAGTGATCTTGATCATATGAAACTCTTTGAAATCCATTCCTCGTATTTCTATATGTTTGATGGATATCTTAGTAGTAGAATTCATATGATTTTGACACTTTGAAAATTGCATGCTTTACCAAGTCATATCCTTTTTCATTGCAATTTACCTTGTTCATCACTATGCTCATTAGTCATATCATTAAGTGACGAATATCCTTTTATGATGCTTGATGGAATTTTGTGTTTGTCACATCCTTGCTATTAATCATGTTGTCATATTCAATTGGTTTCATTTGGTATAATTTTCCATTGATTTCATATCCAATTGATGTCTTATCTTGTGTATGTGATAGACCTTGTGTACATTGGATTGAACTTGATAGTTATATATTTGTTCCATGTCACACACCATTTGCATCATAATTTTCATGTTTGCCACCTCTTTTGCTCATATAGGTAAATCTCATGACCACCATGTTTATGTGTTCATAATATTGGTTGGTTAATTGTTGAGGTAGGCTTCATGTTTGAATTTCATTTCACTCATCTTGCACTTAATAGTCATATTTATTGATTGAATGAAATGATTTCAAAACTTTCATAGCATATGATTTTCATAGTTAAATTATTTGATGCTATGTTTGGTAAACCCCATTATATCATGGATAGCTCTAATTTGGATTTTTCCTAACAGTTATATTTTTAAATCCATCTTAGAGTGATCGTTTTAATAGACTTATCCTTAAATCTCAATTGGTATTATTTGTTTTTCCAATTGATATCCATGATTGCTTTTTCTCATTGATCTTGCTTTCTTTTGGTAATTTGATCATATTGTGCTCTCTAGTTAAACGAATCTAATCCTTCTCTTGAAGTTGACCCTCAATTGGTTAAACCATCTTCTTCTTGAATCAAATAGTTATATCTTTGTTAAAAGTTTGACAAAAGGAGAGAATGGATTGAGGGGGAGTGTAAACCTTCATAGGAAGTATTAGTTTTGATCAAATTCACCCTTGGATTGCCTTTGAACCCTTAGAGACTACTACCATACATGATAACCTGTTATGATTTTCATTTTCGATTTCTTTTGTTAACAGGTGCCACTAATAGGTATTTTCCTTGTTTCATGTGTGTCTTTGCAATTTAATGGCAAAGGGGGAGAGAGCATTCAAGTTCTCAAAAGGGGAAGAGAATGTCCAAGCTTCCTAAGGGGAGATTTTGTATGATCTTCTACAGGGGGAGAGAATGCATATCTTGCCAAAGGGAGAGAGGCATGGTCAAAGGGGGAGAGCTAATAGAAGAAAGAAAGCTTGGAGCTAAAGAAGATGCTTGGCCATAGAGAGGAAGATGAAAAGAAAGCTTGAAGAATGATCAAGCTCTAAGCATCAAGAAGATTGAAGAAAAGAGTCCAAGAGCCCAAGCTAAGAGGAGGAGCATCCAAGAAGATTTCAAGACTTGTCCAGCTTAGGGGGAGCTGAAGACTTGGTGTGTTCATTCAATGATGAGTAAGTTGCCATCAACTTGCAAAGGGGGAGATTGTTAGGAATTTTGTATATTGCAATTTGATGGATGCATTTTCATATTAGCATCATTTGAATTTACACACTCGCATTGTTTTAGAAAATCTAGAAATCTTGATTTTCACACATGCATTGTTTTAGAATATCTTGAAATCTTGATTTTTCACATGCATTGGTTTTTAGACTTGTAGAAATCTTGATTTATGCATGTTTTGGTTTTAGATATTGGATGCATTTAAATGTGAAAAGAGTTTTATCAAATCAAGCAAGCCATTGGATTTAAAGTTTCGAATCATTTTAGGCTTTTTGTGTTTCATGTTTTTAAACATCTTAGTTTGATTTAAAACATGTTTTTCAAGCTTGATTTTATGGCCCAAAAGTTCCCACAGAAAACACTTTGATATATGAATTTTTTGGGAATTTTGGTCCCAGGCCTGACCCGCAGAAGGCCAGGTCGACCGGGCATGCAGTGTGCCAGGTCGACCTGGGAAGGCCAGGTCGACCGGCCCAACTGGAGGCCAGGTCCACCGGGACTGAGCAGTAGGCTCCTGTCTAATGGATCTTTTTATAGCCGTTGTGAAGGCCAGGTCAACCGAGGAAGGGCCAGGTCGACCGGGAAAACTAGCCGTTGGACTTTTTTTTCCTTTAAAGTCCATTCTATTCCATCCTTTTTGGGGGCTTGATTTTTGAATCTTTGATACTCTATTGAAGCCAAAGGAAGTGGAAAAGGCCAAGAAGGCTAGAAGACCATTGGAAATCAAATGTTGAGTTTTTAAATAGGTATATCTTACTTGTCATTTTGATTTCCATTAAAATTAGAATCAATGCATGATTAAATCTTTGTATTTTCATAAATGCATGATGTCTAGCTTTTAAAGAGTTGTTTTGCAAACTCATTATCATCTTTGGAATATTAAGAATGGTTTGCAAACTCTCTTTTCTAAATCACATGTGTCCTTAGACTTTAATATTCAAACAACTTGTTTTAGCTCATGTCTTTAAGTTGTTTGAATCCTTCATGTGATTAGCATTTACCTTCAATCATCATTATCTAAGCTTTGATTTTAAAATGCATCAAGCATTCATTTAAGAGCTTCAATGTACAAATTGATTGAAGTAAAGCATTCATACACTTGTGCACACACTTTAGCCTTTTTAGTGTATGTTTGAAATTTGAATTACACTTTCATATCAGCCTATTTAGAGGCAATTCATTTGTGCTTAAATTGCATCTCTTAGAGTGTTCTTGAAGAGACACCTTCTTAGAGAAAATCTTCATTTGTAAAGGTTATTGCTTAGCCTTAGAAAAGCACATTGTAAAGGTTATTGCTTAGCCTTGAAAAGCATCTTGTAAAGGTTGTTGTTGAGCCTAGAAAAACAACTTTGTAAAGGTTATTGCTTAGCCTAGTAAAAAGCATAGTTAGTGGAAATCCGGTGGGGTGATTGGATCACAAGCCGGTAGTGGACGTAGGCATTGAGGCCGAACCACTATAAATCTTTGTGTAGTGGTGTTTGTTTTATTAGCTTCCGCATCTTGTTTGGTAAATCATCACATGTCACTAGTTTATCTTAAAGAATTAAAATTGGTCTAAATTGGTCATATTTGTAGCACACCCTATTCACCCCCCCCCCCCTCCCTCTCTAGGGTTAGGATCCCCGGACTTTCATAGACATTTAATGTTTCTTTCAAACTTGCTAGTGTCATCTTAAACTTCCTAAAAACAAGTTTGTTCATTATTTCAAAAAACATGTGTAGTTACTCTATCTCTCATTTACATCATTTATGAGCATTGAATTTCAAATGAGATAGAAGTAGTTTTTAAGGTATATGTATCATTTATTGATCTTTGCATTTATCATGCATATGCCTTAGTTTGATTACAATTTTCATATCAGCCTATGTTAAGAGGCATTTAATTGTATTCACTTGCATCTCATTGTATGCCAGTTTAGGCATAGTTTTTTAGATTAAAAATCTTGTTGTAAAGGTTTATGCTTAGCCTATTAAAAAGCATATGAGGTTGTATAGGTTAATGTTTAGCCTTGAGTAAAAAGCATTTATGGTTGTAAGGTTGAAGGTTAGCCTAAACCTTAGAATTGATAGTGAAACACCGGTAGAAATACCGGGAGTGGATGTAGGCATGAATGGCCGAACCACTATAAATTTCCTTGTTATGGTGATTGTGTAGATGATGCACTTAAATTTATTCTTTTCTTATCAATGTCAACTTTGGTTGTATTGATTGGTTCTTTACTTGATATTAGATCTTTCATCCATTATCAAATTAATGAACTTTCAAAACATAATTGATATTGGTTTAAAGTGGAATTGGGCTTTGTAATTGAGTGTACCCTATTCAACCCCCCCCCCCCCTCTAGGGTTCGGTTCTAGACTTTCAAAAACCACTTCTCCTATCTGAATTGCACAACTAGGATAAAAGGTTCTACAAATAACTTGTTTACCTACTAGGGTTGCCACAGTCAAAATGAACTCAAGTTCTTTATCTTGCACATCAATCAAATTAGAAAATGCATGAGACAAAAATGAGTGTGTAGAGCCAAGGTCAAATAAAATCTTAGCTTTAATTCCACAAACAAGGAGTGTACCTTCCACTACATTACCTGCCGCCTCTGCATCGGCCCTATTGACCCCATAGATTTTCCATCGATGTTGTGGCCTGTTCTGAGCCTGTTGTGGCCTGCCTTGTAGGATGTTCCTATTTTGTTGTGGGGGACATTGATTCTAATTCTGTCCCTGTTGACGGGCCTGATGTTGCTGTTGTTGTGGTGCATGTTGTTGAAGTGGCCTTGCTTGATTTTGGACAACCATTGCATTCTGTGGTGGTGCTGGACGTTGTGCTCCCTGCTGCTGTTGGTTCTGCTTGTTCTGTCTTGGACAGTCCCTCATCTAATGGTTCATGGAACCACATCTGAAGCATGCTCCTGTAAGTGTACGACACTATGTACTCTCATAGTTCTTCCCACAGTGGCTACAAACCATTGGATTCTGAACATTCTTTTCTGTCCTCTGCTTCTTGTTCTGATGATTTCTCTGTTGATAGTTTTGTTGATGAGCTTTGCTCCTTTCCCTGAACTCTGAGGATCTTGTTGTGATCTTGTTGTGAAAGTTCTCGAATTTGTAGGCTCTCTTGACAGCTTTTACGAAAGTGGTAGGTGCTACTACGCCCGTGGCATCTCTCTCAATGATGGGGTTAAGTCCTTCTATGAACTTGGCAATCTTCTTCTCCACCGTGTCCACTAACTCTGGAGCATATCTAAACAATCTCTCGAACTTAGTGAAGTATTCGAGGACTGTCATGTTTCCCTGCACAAGCTGCTGGAATTCCACTGCCTTATGCCTCTTGATGTGGGTGGGTACATATTTGTCATGAAACTGTCTCTTGAAGTTTGTCCATACAATTACATCTGCCATAGTTCTGTACTCATCTCTAACTGTCTTCCACCATATGTCTACTGAACCGGTAAAGAGAGATGTTACAAGTTTCACTCGTTCTCCTCAGGTGCATTGGAAGATCTCAAAGATGTTCTCTGTATGCTCTAGCCAATCATCTGCAGCCAATGAATCCTCTGTTCCTATAAAGTCCTTCTTCAAACAATGCATTTGGATCATGTTGCCTCTGATTGATGACAATTGCGGGTTGGGCTTGAACCGGTTCGGGCCTTCTTTGCAATACCTCTAGCAATTGCCTCTGCATTTCTGCCAACTCTCTGGCATGATCTTCCTCTCTCTTTGCGATTTGTTCTGATAGCCTAGCCTGATTCTCATTAGCCTGACGTTGTTGATCAATCATTGCCTGCATCATCTGTTGGAACTGATTCTGCATAGTGTTGTCAACAGTATCCTCTTCAATAAGTCATGTATGATCACTGTTATTTGTGGTGGGATTTCCATTTATTGGTCTCTTACGAGGTGGCATGATGCTGCGAAACAAGTTGTTAGCACATAATAATCAAATGAAGGGTCACACATTGCTCACACGATACTATCTAACGAAGATTCTAATGAATCATCGCCACGTCCTTAGGATTTCTAGTTTTTTTAAATTGCTTAAAACACGTCTCGCACTGATACCAGTCCGTCACGACCCCGGACCGGACCGGCGGGACTAATCCGAGATCGAGACTAATTAATGTGATGAGGTGTGGTGACAAGATACACACATTTATTTAAATTCCCACAGGTGTCCACGGTGAGAATATCACAACAACATAGTACATTTTTGTTTAGTGCGGAAGCATGTAGTAAATCAATTTAGTAATTCAACCTAGTCACAAGATGATAACACATGTATAAACTAAGTATCAGAATGAGCAATGATCACTAGTGCTTTCTCAAAAGAAGTATTAAAGTTTATGCAAAAGATCATTTGATTACATGTCCCAAAAATAGAGGTCAACAAGGCCAATATAAACAAAATATAATTCTCAAAAGAATGGTTATCCACAACCAAAATGTTACGCATCTCCGACTACCGAATCTCTAGATAACATCATCGGCATGCCACTCAACTAAACGCTACGGTTCTTCGACCGCCTCCTCAAGCTCCACCTCGGGATAGACACGTCTGGACCTGAGTACCAAAGAAATGGATCAAACACGACGGTCTGGCAGGTGGGTGAAAAGACATGAAAATATAATAATAAATGAATTTACTTTCAAAAGCATTTAAACCTGTTTAGGTGATTGTTAGACCCCGACCTGGACTAATTCGATTAGTGTGAGATTAGTGTGTGTCTAGTCCTAAGTGGGTTTAGTTGTCGTTGGGTTAGAAATAATTAGTTTCAGTCCTGGACATAGCTTTGGGAATTTTGAGAACGTTTAGTGTTAGTCAGACACACTCAGGAAGGCCTGAGTGTACGTGTAAGCTCGGGAGGATCGTTTTGATTTCCATTTTAATTATGATTGTTATTTTGTTTGTGTCGCGACCCCGGACCGGGAATCCCAATCCGGGATCCGGACATTAGTGTGTAATGATAATTGGTGATGATTACTTACATCCACAATATACTATTTATTTAATTTCCCACAGGTGTCCGCGGTGAGGATATCACAACCTTGCATGAATGTTTCTTTTTAATGCGGAAGCGTGTAGCAAATCAAATAGTTAGACTATCTCTAGTCATGCAAGCATTAATATCAAATCAAACTGTATCAGAAAGAGCAATGATCTATAGCATGTTTCCCAATAGTTGTTAAAGTTAGACAAAAATATCATTTAGTTACATTCCCCAAAATTAGAGGCCAACAAAGGCCAATATTACAAAATAATAACCCCAAAAGAATGGTTAACAAGTCCTCCCAAAAATGTTATGCCTCTTGGCAACCCGATGTCTACATGACATCGTCAGCACGCCACTCAACTAGAGGCTGCAGCTCACCTACCGCCTCCTCCGGCTCCTCCTCAAGGAAACCGGCAACGGGACCTGAGTACCAAAGCAAAGGATCAGACACGACGGTCTGGCAAGAGAATGACAAGATACAACAACAATAATATAGAGGAAATCTCTTGAAAAGCATATAAATCTGTTTAAGCAAGAACTCTCATAAAGCAGGTAAATCATTTGCTATAAAACAAGTAAACAAGATAAAACATATGAGGTAACCAAGGAATCGGGAATAACAAGGTGGCAATCACATAAAGCTAAGTCCTCTGTCACTAAAGTGACAACGGTATCACGGGACGTCGATCTCAGTCACACAAGGTGAGGAGAAACAACGTATACATATATACAATATAATTATACGGGAACGGGACCACGGTAGCGAACCGGGTATCGGGACGGGGCCACGGTGATAAACCGGGCATCGGGATCCAAACTGCAGCTGGCGGGACGGGAGAGGGATATCCAAGTCAGTGGATCAGACTGACAAGGTATCCAAGCTTAGTGATGCCGACTCATAGGATAAAACCAATCAAGACATATACAAGTAAATCAAGTACAGTAAATAAACGGGGAAAACGGGGGTGCTCAAGGCACACTGTCATTTCATGTCGGGCAATACATATCTGGACAAGTCAATGCTATTATCATGCTTTCGGGAAAACAATTCATGTAAAGCAAGTCTTGGAAATAGAGCAATATAATGAACTATACTAAATCAGGAAGGACAATGACTTTAAGATCTAATTGAGTGAATAGGGGTCCCGTATGTCGATTATGGAAAAGACTTGGTACTCCTTGAGTTTGAAGACATTCCGGGCTCCTTATGCACTTTTACGATTTTCAAACTTTAAATGAGCTTATGGTTATAATTAGGTGTTATACTAGGAAAATCAAGACTAGGAACGGTCCATCCTAGGCATGACATTAATTCGGAAACATCGACCAACCTATTCAGTCATCGAAAGGAATAGAATTCGCGATAACCAAGGCAAAAGACTTATATTTGGATATAAAGAAGTTATCACGTCATTCTATCCCGTTCAAGATTGAAACGGTTTGAACTTCGATGCCACCAAACTAACCGTGAGAAGTGTCGGCTCAAGACATCTCACCCATAGTCCAATTAGTCCAAAAAGGGTAGCCAAGGTCCCACCTAGCACTAAGGAAAAAAAATAAAAATCTCAAAATCCACCGGACTCAAATTGAGTCCTCCGATCGATCGGACCTTCGGTCCGATCGATCGGCCAAAATTTTCTGAAGCGGATCCGATCGATCGGCTGAAATTTCTACACAGGGCCCGATCGATCGGCCTAAAAACCCTTACAGTTACTGACAGTCCGATCGATCGGTCTGCACGTCCGATCGATCGGACCTGGGCGCAGTGCAGGTCCGGGACTTGGATTTTTCTCCTTTTTGTTCCTTTCTTTCCAACACCTCAACCACCACATAGAACTATGATCAAGATGACTTAATTACATGCTTCCAAGACATTAAATGAGGCTATCAAGAGGTATAAATACCATTTATTGCAATCATGGAAAATCAATAAATGCAATCAATGAAAGCATAAAAATCCATCAATGCTACACTAAATCATTTGAAACTTAAAAAAAACCTCCAAACATTCACTTGCCTCAAGTCTTCAATTAATGATATTAAGCTCTATCAAGTCCTCCAAGAAATGGTCCAAGCTACAATGCAAAATCCCCAAAAACAACCCTAAAATGGGTTACACAAAGAATGAAAATGAAAGAGCTTTCAATAATGCAAATGTAGCTTCCCTAAGGCTAGATGAACACTAATCTAGGAGATGGGAAGAATCACTTACTTGGAAAGTCCTCTAATGGCAAGAGTAAGCTTAATGGAAGTCTTGTGATGGAGGGTTCTCTTCACAAATGGTAGCAATGGAATGCTTGCAAGATGAGGAAGAAGAAGATGATCTCCACTTTGAGTTTGGTGCAAGATTTGTGGGGATTTGAGATGGAGAAGCAAGAAGAAGAAGAGAAAACCAAGGGAAACCCTAGACTCTTCTCTTGTGCTGGAAAATGATAAATGAAGTGAATGGCTAATGGCTTCTCTTGTTAGCTAAAGAGTTGGGTTGGATTGGGTCCCACAACTAATGAAACTAAATGGGCTGATATCATCTCTCTCGGGTCCTCGGATGAATTCGACGAAGAAGGAAGAATTGTTCGTTGAAATATCTAGTTTCCAAAAAGTCTATGTTTCGCGGGTTTCGAGAATATTAAGTTTTGGGTACAGATTTTGTGTGCAATGACTGTTTTGCCCTCCGGGCTATGAAATCGGGTTTCGGGGCCTCGAATGGACACGGGATCAACATGAAAGTTGTAAGAATCCACAAGATGAATGCAACGGGCCAAAAACACAATTCACAACCAATCGGGAAAATCTCGCAAGAAAACGCAAAGCCGAAAAGGGAAACCCCCAAAGGGCCCCACAAGCTACCAATCACTCTAAAAAACCCAAAACTAGAAACAAGGTTATTCCAAACCCAACTAGATCAAAAACACTAATCAAGCTTAGCACTAACACGCAACTTAATTAGCACTAATCGGGTTCACTCGGGTCGGGGTCTTACAGTTTGAATGGTTTTATTATTTGATACAACTTTCGTTTTCGGCCCGTTCGTGTTTAAAGCCTAGAAATCCTAATTTTGGCCCAAAAAGGGGTAAAATTGTCTTTTATACACAAATCTTGTCACAAATCTCGAGATCTAAAAACCATGTCAAAAATATACTTTTTGGAAACTAGATTTTTCAAGGATCATTTTATCCTTCTTCGTCGAGTTCATTCGAGGTCCGCAAGATCATGTTTTTGTCAATGCAAGAGTTAGACTCATTGGGCCCCATTTTGCAAGTGTTTAAGTCAACTCCTTCTCCTTTCTCTTTCACTTTCCCAAATCCTAGAACTTTCAAGACCTAGGGCTGAGAAACCCTTTTTCTTCTTCACTTTTTCCCTCTTCCATACTCAAGCTAGAGATCTCCAAATAGAATTCCAAGACCATCATCTTCTTCCTCTCCTTACAAGCTTTCTATTGATACAAATTTCTTAGAGTTTCTAGGGGGCAAGCTCTCTATTTCCTTCATCTCTTCTTGTTTGGACATCTCTAGGTAAGTGCTCCAACCCATCTTTTCCATGGAGTCTTTTCTACTCCTAAAGAGCTTGTATTTCTAACATGCCACACCTATTTCGAAATGGGTTCTGGTTTTAAGATTTGAGTGCGTTTTAAATGGTTTTTCATGGGGTTTTTGTAGTGTTTGGCTTAGCTCTTGGGTGGGAGTGCTTGAAGAAGTGTTTGCTAGGCATTTGGGCAAAAATGCAAGTAATCTTCATAGGTTGAATGTTGTATGTGTGTTTAAAGATTTCATTGTTACTCTTGAAAATTTTCATATAACTTGTTATGTTTTCTTGGGATTTCTCCTTATCTGATTTCTAGTCAAGTATATGCATTAATGTCAAGTGTTTTTCCAAACTTCTATATTTTTATTTGGCTTCAAGCCCTTGTTCATTATGAGATTGACTGTTTAGATTTTGGGATTGAATGACATGGAAATGTGAAAATGAACCCTTGGTGAGCATGAAGGCTCAAGGGAGTGTAGGTGCTTAGTTGTGAGAAGAAGGGGAGAAAAATTGTGAAAACCTGACTTGAAACGCACTGCCCGTGCAGCATCGGTCAGCTGTCGGCTAACCGACAGCCAACCGAACTTTGTTGGTTCCTTTTCCAGAAGCGACAAATCATGTCAGGGATTTCTCGATCAGCTGTCGGCTAACTGACATGCCCAGTTCGGTTAGCCAACCGCCAACCGAACTCCGTCGGTCTCTTTTCCAGAATGCTACATTTTTCTTCATATAGATTCAGGCGGTCAGCCGTCGATCAACTGACCGCTAGCCAACACTCCCCATCTCGGCTAGCCGACAGGTGACCGACACGTTGACCGAATTAGCAAAATGACTTGTTCTGAGGGATTTTCTATAAGAGTGAAAACTAGAATATGTCTAGGAATCTTTAGCCTGATATTGTGTACTTGAAAACGCGAAATGTCTTTTAGCTTCGGGGGCACCAATTCTCTTTTAAACTCCAACATTTTAGTTTCAATTACGCAAGGGTCAACCAAAGGTCCTCACATATGCTCGATAGACCTTACTTTCTAACTTTAGTTTTGATACAATAAGTACATCATGTACTCGTTTTGAATTTCAAGTATAAGCTCGTTTGAAGATTGATTTCAGGTATTAAAAAGGGAATCACTTCTTAAGTTTTTATGCACATAATTGTGCCTTTTGCAAGTCGTGCCTTTTGCAAGAATTGTATTGGCCTTTGTTGGCCTCTTATGGGCTGTAACAAAACTTAACATGCTTTTGTGTTAACCTTCGAAAACTTGAATTTATGATGGGAATGCCAAGTTAACTCCTTACTTATGATACTATGTCTTGATATTATGATTCTTGCATTTGGAGATTCTATTCATACTTTTCATGATGTGATTTGCTACACGCTTCCGCAAACTTGATCGTGTGAGCTAGATTCAACGTGTCTCGTGAATCCTCACCGCGGGAACATGTGGGAAAACAATGTCGTGGGCTTGGGGTTCGTTCCGGGGTCGCAACAGGACTGGTATCAGAGCGGGACTTGTTTCAGGCACTTAAAAGAAACTAGAAAATCCTAGCAACGTGGCGAGGGTTCGTGAGTTCGATAGCATTTAGTGTAAGACCTAAGGAACCCTCAAACCGTGTTTATTGTGTACTAACACCTTGTTTTACAGCATCATGCCTCCAAGAAAAGCTCCAAACAATAATGCTTCAGGCAGTAATCAGAATGAGTCAAACACAACTAATACACCAACAGCTACACAGTTCCAAGAGCTTATGCAAGCTATGTTAGAACAACAAAGGCAGGCAAATGAGACCCAAGCAAAATTTCAAGAACATATGGCAAAAAAAGATGAGGAAATGGCTCAAGTTCAGAGACAACTATTGGAAGTTCTTCAGAATAGGCTTCAAACTCCACAAGCTCAACCTTTGGGTACACAGACTGTTATCCACAATAGGGATCATGACCTTAGTATGCTATTCGAGAGGTCCAGGAAGAGAGCACCGAAAGAATTCTCGGGTCACGAGGATCTGTTAGTTGCAAATGACTGGTTGGCTAATACTGAGAAAATCTTTGATGTCTTTACATGCACAGGGAGACAGAAGGTCAACCTCACAGCTTCACTATTCTATGGGCTTGCAGATCAGTGGTGGCAAATGGTCAAAGACCCATATATGGTAATGGCTAATGAAAACGCGTGGGCAGCATTCCAGACACAGTTTCAAGATAAGTACATTCCCTCCCATGTTAAGAGGCAGAAAGCTATTGAGTTCCAGCAGCTAAAGCGAGGCAGTATGATTGTGCTAGACTATGTCACCAAGTTTGAGAGATTGGCTAGATATGCTACCGAGTTGATTGACACTGAGCAGAAGAAGATAACAAAGTTCTTGGAAGGACTGAACCCGATTATCATGAGGGATGCCATAAGAGTAGTTCCACCAGCTACATATGATGAGGCTGTCAAACGGGCATATAAGTTTGAAGATATTAACAACCTGATCATTCAAGACAGGAAACAACACTACCAGCAGCAGAATCAGAAGCAGCATCATAACAAGAAACCGAAGCAGGAACAGAGTCAATGAGGCAAGGTTGTGGCCATTGTGGCAAGAACCATGAAACTCATGAATGTCGTAAGGCCACCGGTGCCAGATTCAAATGTGGGGCTATGAACCATGCAATCAAGGATTGCCCACAACTTCAGACTCAAGGAAATAGAAATCAACAACAGAGACAAGTACCTCCTCATAATCAAGCTAGACCACGACAACAACAGCAGCAGGCCAGGCCACAAGCACTGAATTAGAATGCTCAACCTCCACAACAGAACAGACATGCCCAAGGAAGACAAAATCAAGCACCGAATAGGCTACAAATGCATGGACGTTTATATTACCTCAACCGTGCAGATGCTAAAGCCGCGGGAGACGTGGTGGAAAGTAAACTTCTAGTTTGTGGGGTTGAAGCTCAGATTTTATTTGATCCTGGATCCACACATTCATTTTTATCTCCTACTTTTGCTAAGCTAATTGATGCACCACTTAGTGAATTGGATTATATTCTGATTGTCACCACACCAGTAGGGAAACAAGTTGTGTGTAGAACCTATTACCCTAGCTATGCAGTTTTGTTAGGAGATGTTAATTTACCAGCCAACCTCATTATTTTGGACATGCATGATTTTGATATCATCTTAGGCATGGATTGGTTAGAAGCATATCCTGCCACTATGGATTGCTTTAGTAAAAGCATAACATTCAGATTCCAAGGAGCACAAGTAGAATTGATATTTCAGGGGAACAATAGGAAAACTCAGGCAGGATTTGTTTCAGTATTAAAGGCAAGCAGATTAGTTCAGAGTGGGTGTCAGGCACTTATTGTGTTTATCACGAAGGATAAACAGTCCCAAGGGGTGGAGGATATCCCCATTGTGTGTGAATTTCTAGATGTTTTTCCAGAAGAAATCCCGGGATTACCACCAATCAGAGAAGTTGAGTTCACAATTGAGCTCCTTCCAAGGACAACTTCGATCTCTATTGCACCATACAAGATGGCTCCAGCAGAAATGGGTGAACTAAAACTTCAATTGCAGGAATTGTTGAGCAAAGGCTTTATTAGGCCAAGTGTTTTACCTTCGGGAGCACTAGTGTTATTTGTGAAAAAAGAAAGATGGAGGTTTGAGAATGTGCATAGATTACAAAAAATTGAACCATGTGACCGTCAAAAACAAGTATCCATTGCCAAGGATAGACAAATTATTTGATCAATTACAAGGAGCAGCCTATTTCTCCAAGATAGATTTGAGGTCAGGGTACCATCAATTGAGAGTTAGAGACTCGGATGTCCAGAAAACAAATTTTAGAACAAGATATGGGGCACTACGAGTTCTTAGTGGAGCCCTTTGGTTTGACAAATGCACCCGCAGTCTTTATGGCTCTTATGAATAAAACCTTTGAACAGTATTTGGATCACACTACAGTAGTATTCCTCGATGATGTTCTCGTGTATTCCAAGAGTAAGGAGGAGCATGAAGAACATTTGAGAACAGCGTTACAACTTTTGAGGGACAACCAGCTTTATGCAAAACTTAGCAAGTGCGAATTCTGGTTACAGCAGGTTGCTTGCTTAGGCCACATCATCTCCAGAGAAGGTTTAGCAGTCGATCCAACCAAAATAGAAGCAGTTGTTAATTGGGTGAGACCAAGCAGTGTGACAGAAATCAGAAGCTTTTTGGGATTAGCAGGCTATTACAGAAGATTTGTCCAAGGTTTTTCGTCCATTGCTGCATCGTTGACGAAATTGACCCGGAAGAATGTTCCATTTGTTTGGACCAAACAGTGTGAAACAAGTTTTCAAGAGTTGAAGGGAAGATTAACCACAGCTCCAATTCTCACATTACCATCGGGCAACGGCGGAGATATTGTTTATATAGATGCTTCGAATGTGGGACTGGGTTGTGTATTGATGCAGGATGGCAAAGTTATTGGTTATGACTCGAGACATTTGAAGGATCATGAGAAGAACTATGCAACTCATGACTTGGAATTGGCAGTAGTTGTATTTACCTTAAAGATGTGGAGACACTACCTCTACGGAGAGAAATTTGAAGTCCATTCAAATCACCAAAGTTTGTAATACTTATTCTCGTAGAAGGACTTAAATATGAGACAGAGATGGTGGATGGAGTAAATCAAGGATTATGACTTCCCAATCAAGTATCATCCAGGCAAAGTGAATGTTGTAGCTGATGCATTGAGCAGAAAATCAGTGATCATGGCCAGTTTGAGAGGGATTGGTGTTTTACAGCAGTTTGAAGAGTTGGGTGTGGAGGTGCAAACCCTAAAGCTGGGTGCAATGTTAGCAAACATGACAGTATCAGAACCTACCTTCATCCAGAAGATCAAGGAAAGTCAGTTGCAAGACCCGGACTTGGCAAAGATTGTAGAACATATCACAGAACATCCAGATTTCAAGATGGTGAATGGGATACTGTATTTCCGTGACCGATTGTGTGTACCAAATGTGGATGACTTGAAGAGTGAAATAATGAATGAGGCTCACAGCACAAGATATTCCATACATCCGTGTAGCACGAAGATGTACCACAATTTGAAGAATAGATTTTGGTGGAAGAACATGAAAAGAGAGATAGCAGCTTTTGTGTCTCGTTGTCTAACTGTCAGTTGATTAAAATAGAACATCAGAAGCCCCCAGGTTTGCTACAACCATTGGAGACTCCAGAGTGGAAATGGGAGCACATCACCAAGGATTTCGTCTCCGATTTACCGAATACCAAGAAGGGAAATAATGTAATTTGGATTATTGTAGATCGTCTGACAAAGTCTACTCATTTCATTCCGATGAAGACAGGGAATATGATGCACATGGCACCACTTGCAAAACTATTTGTTGATGAGATTGTTAGTAAACATGGTCAGCCCATCTCCTTTACTTCAGACAGAGACAGCATGTTTGTTTCAAAGTTTTGGAAAACTCTTCATGAGTCTATGGGTACCAAACTCCAGTTCAGCACAGCATATCATCCTCAGACAGATGGTCAGTCAGAAAGGATGATACAAACTCTCGAAGACATGTTACGTACTTGTGTATTGGATTTCAAGGTTCAGTGGGATGAGTGCTTACCACTTTGTGAATTTGCTTATAACAATAGCTACCACTCTATCATCGGTATGACACCTTTCAAGACACTTTATGGCAGAAGATGCTGGGAAGAAGTCGGTGTGCGTAGTTTGCTCAGTTTACTGGGAAGAAGTCGGTGTGCGTAGTTTTCACGGACCAACAATAGTTGGAGAGACAAGTGACAAGGTCAAGCTTATTCAGGAACGTTTGAAGATCGCCCGAGTTGACAGAAGAGTTATGCAGACACTCGCCGAAGAGAATTGCAGTTTCAAGTGGGTGACAAAGTGTTCTTGAAAATCTCACCAATTAGAGGAACTTTGAGATTCGGACAGAAAGGCAAATTGTCAAGAAGGTTTATTGATCCGTATGAGATTTTGAGCAAGATTGGAGATGTCGCATATAGACTTGCGTTACTGCCGGAACTCTCCGGGGTGCACAACATATTTCATGTTCTATGCTCAAGAAATATGTTTCTAGTCCATCACATATACTACAGCACGAGCCTTTGGAAATTCGAGAAGATGCCTCATATGTGGAAAAGCCGATCAAGATCATCGATATCAAAGACCAAGAATTGAGGAATCGGACTATTCATTGGGTCAAAGTACTTTGGGAAAATCATGAACCAGAGGAAGCCACATGGGAATTGTCACGCCCCCGAAACCAGAACCTCGGGGGCGGGAGATGGGATTAAGGTATAATTATATTTTACTTCTCCCAGGATCCGCGTGTGTGAAGACAACACATTCTGAATATTTTGCGGAAGCATTTGTGGCGTTGCGACCCGAAGTCCGTGGCCATCGGATTCCGCGTCGCACTCAACCTTTAGCACATAGCTATTATATCAAGAATCATATCAGACTGGAGTAACCATCACAATAAATTACAGAGCTGACGGTAACAGGATATTACATTCCCAAATATGTTCAAGTTACAATTATCAATGTACATTAATTAAGAATCCCAAGGAAAAGGCTAACAAAAGCCATACAACAATAAGCTATAAACTACTACCCAAATGTGACGTAGCTCCGATGTCAGACTCAATGTCTACATGACATAGCTGACAAAACAACTGGCAAGGCATGGCTCCAAAGCCAACAAAACACTCAACTCGGGGCGAATAACTCTGAACCTGAGTGCCAAAAGTAGTGGGTCAGACACGACGGTCTGGCAGGTGGATGAAAAGATCACAAATATACCAAAGAGTAAAACATATAATAAATCATGCTAATCGATCAAGTACTGCATATAATTAAACGGGTGCAAAGTCGGGAATCTCGGGAAAAACTTGTATTCATTTCAAGCACGGGTAAAACATGAACATCTAATAAAACATGTATTCATTTACATCATCTATAATCATAGATATTTGACAATCGGGTATTCGTCTAAAACATGTATAAATATAGCGGTATGGCAAAACAACGTTCATTTGAAACTTAAGTAAAAACACAAGTGTACAACAAACCAGGTATTCATAGCAGTCTAGTAAAAACCAATGTCCCTTTGAAACATATGTGAAAATACGGATATTTAACAAACCGGGTGTTCATTTAAAACAAGTGTAACCCAAGAAATCTGACAAGACTAATGTTCGTTTAAACCTATTCCAAGATATGGATATTTAAACAAATCGGGTGTCATGTAGAATAGGTATAAACATAGGAATCTGGCAAAACAAGTGTCATCAAAAATATATTTCAAACCATGTATACTTGACAAATCGGGTAATCATTTAAAACGTGTATAAACATGGGAATCTCACAAGTCAAATGTCATTTAAAACAAAGCACGGATATTTAACAATTCGAGTATTCCTTTAAACCACGTGTAATCATATAAATCTAGCAAAATCATGGATCGTATGGAACATATGTAAAAGCACGGGTATTCACCCAACCGATATTCATGTAAAACATGTGCGTGTGCAAAGGACATAAAACGATATAATAGTGACTGAATTTACAATGGAGAGCATTAACACTTATCTAAATAACAACTTTCATAAAAGCAATGAATCATTTAACTGAAAACAAGTAAGCAATATAAACCATGTCGGGTGTCCAAGGAATCGGGAACTGGCAAGATGGCAATCACAAGAAGCTAAGTCCTCTATCACCGAAGTGACAGGAGCGGGACGTTGGTCTCAGTCACACAAGGTGAGGAGACTCAACGTAAATCATATATACAATAATAAATATACGGGAACGGGAACGGGACCACGGTAGCGAACCGGGTATCGGGACGGGACCACGGCAATAACCGGGTATCGGGATCCAAACTGCAGCTGGCGGGACGGGAGAGGGATTTCCAAGTCAGTGGATCAGACTGACATGGTATCCAAGCTTAGTGATGCCGACTCATAGGATAAAACCAATCGAGACATATGCAAGTAAATCAAGTACAGTAGATAAACGGGTAAAACGGGGTGCTCAAGGGCACACTATCATTTCATGTCGGGCAATGCATTTCGGGACAATTAACTGTTACTAATGTAACTCCAATGCTTTCGGGAAAACAAGTCATGTAATACAAGTCTTGGAAACGAGGTGAAATAACGAGTTATAACACATTTCGGGTAAAATACTAATTTCAAAATCTATTTAAGTGAATAGGGGTCCCGTATGTCTATTCTAGTCCTTACTTGGTACTCCGTGAGTTTGAAGACATTCCGGGCTCCTTATTCACTTTTATGATTTTTCAAAGTTTCGGATGACATCTTTGTGATATGGTTTCTTTCTCGGATGGCATCAACAATGCCTAGTGAATCCCTTTCGATTGACAAAGCTCAACGCTCGAACGAACCGGAGAGTTCGTTCGAGCGGGGAGCTTTTCGAAATCTGGGAAATTTCGGTCACCTGGCGGTTAGCTGGCGGTTAGCCGCCGATGGGATAGGCGGTTAGCCGCTGGCTGACCGTGGAGCTGACCGAATTTCAGGTGAGAATTCTGATGCTCTCGGGAAAAGGAACCGTGATTGTGCGGTTGGCTGGCGGTTAGCCGCCGATGGGTTCGGCGGTTAGCCGCTGGCTAACCGTGAGGCTGACCGCATTTTCAGGCGGAAAATGATGCTCTCTGGAAAAGTCACCGCGGTGCGCGGTTAGCTGGCGGTTAGCCGCCGATGCACTCGGCGGTTAGCCGCTGGCTGACCGTGAGCTGACCGCCAGTTACGAAAATGCTCACTGTGTTCAGTTTTGAGCCATTTTCCTCCTCAAAACCATCTTCCTCACATCCACAAAGTCCTTACAATAACATTGAGCTAATAGTTCCTCCAATGCATCTCTTTATACTTCCCCAAATCCCCATTTTTGAGTTCTATCCATCACTACTTCCATGTCAAGTCCAATGCAAAGAAAAAGGGGAAGGAAACCATTTCACAATATTCATATAGGCTATCACAAGGATAATAAATACTCTACCAATGTTTATAAAACATTGAATGGCTTAGCTCACCCCATTCCTCATGAAAGCTCCAATGAAAACAATTAACTAAACATCTCCTTTCTTCTCATTTAAAACCAAACCAAAGGGGAGAATCTCCATTTGCCATAATCAAGGGGTAATTAAAAACCATTGATCCCATTTCCAAAACAATAGATTAGTTGGCCAAACTCTTTAAATGAACTTCTATTTCAATCCATACAAGCTAGTAAACATAAACATGGGTGGAGAAACCAACCCCATTCTTTTCAAGACCATATGAGCAACTTTGACAAAATGAAAGCATACCTTTCCAAGAAATTAACAAGAGAGAAACAACCATTGATGTGCAAATTTCGAAATCAATATATATAAGGCAAGAAGCATATGTGCAAACATGTATTCAATGATCAAGAACAAGTAATAAAACTTAGGGTTTTCTCATAAAACTTTGATAACATTAAAACCATCCATTCATCCACTTGCCTTTGACTCTAATCAAGCAAATCCAAGCTCCAAATCCCTTCTTAAGCTCACTTCCAAGCTACAATCAAAAATCCCCAAAACAACCCAAAAATGGGTTACACCAAGCTTGAAAATGAAAGAGCTTCCAATAATGCACATGTAGAATCTCAATGGCTAGAGGAACACTAATCTAAGAGATGGAAATGATCACCTACCTTGAAGGTCCTCTAATGGCAATAGCAAACTCAATGAAGGTCTTGAGATTGAGGTCTCTCTTCACAAATGGTATCAATGGCAAGCTTGTGAGATGAGGAAGAAGATGATGGTCTCCATTTCGAGTTGGGTGAACTATTGGTGAGGCTTGGAGATGAAGAAGCAAGGAGAAGAAGAAAACCACAAGAACCCTAGGTTCAGTTGTGCTGGAGCAATGGAGAGTGAATGAGAAAGAAGGAGATGGGTTCCTTTTATAAACAAGTGAGAATGGGTCCCACAACTTAAAGAACTTGGGTGGCTGAAATCATCTAATTCGGGACCTCGGATGGATTCGACGAAGAAGGAAGAAATGATCGTCGAAATATCTAGTTTCCAAAAAGTGTATGTTTCACGGATTTCGAGAATATCGAGTTTTGGGTACAGATTTGGTGTGAAAAGACTGTTTTGCCCTCAAGGCCAAGAAATCGGGTTTTCGGGTTCTCAAATGGATATGGGATCAACATGAAAGTTGTAGGATTCCTCGAGATGAATGCAATGGGCCAAAAACACGATACGAAACCAATCGGGAAAATCTCACAAGAAAATGCAAAGCCGAAAAGGGAACCCCCAAAGGGCCCCACAAGCTACCAAAGCACTAAAAAGCCCAAAACTAGAAGAAAACTCATTCTAGCTCACAAACTCAACCCAACAACTACTAATCCCACTAAAAGACTAATCCACAAATAAAACAACACTAATCCAAGAGATTAGGGGTCGGGTTCTCACAGGAATTGAGAGATCAAGTGCAGAGGAAGTATCCACACCTTTTACCAGATGTAAATGTTTATTTTATTTGGTGGACGAAATATCCTAAGGGGTGGAGGATGTTAGACCCCGACCCAGACTAATTTGATTAGTGTGTGTCTAGTCCTAAGTGGGTTTAGTTGCCGTTGGGTTAGAAATAATTAGTTTTAGTCCTGGACATAGCTTTGAGAATTTTAAGAACGTTTAGTGTTAGTCAGACACGCTCAGCAATGCCTGAGTGTACGTGTAAGCTTGGGAGGATCGTTTTGATTTCTGTTTTAATTATGATTTTTATTTCATTTGAATGGTTTTATTATTCGTTACTACTTTCGTTTTCGACCCGTTCATGTTTGAAGCCCAGAAATCAAAGTTTTGGCCGAAAAAGGGGTAAAATTGTCTTTTATACACAAATCTGGACACAAATCTCGAGATCTCAAAACCATGTCAAAAATATACTTTTTGGAAACTAAATTTTTCAAGGATCATTTTATCCTTCTTCATCGAGTTCATTCGAGGTCCGCAAGATCATGTTTTTGTCAATGCAAGGATTAGACTCATTGGGCCCCATTTTGCAAGTGTTTAAGTCAACTCATTCTCCTTTCTCTTTCACTTTCCCAAATCCTGCAACTTTCAAGACCTAGGGCTAAGAAACCCTTTTTCTTCTTCACTTTTCCCCTCTTGCATACTCTAGCTAGAGATCTCCAAATAGAATTCCAATACCATCTTCTGCTTCCTCTCCTTCTAAGCTTTCTATTGATACAAATTTCTTGGAGTTTCTAGTGGGGCAAGCTCTCCATTTTCTTCATCTCTTCTTGTTTGGACATCTCTTGGTAAGTGCTCTAACCCATCTTTTCCATGGAGTCTTTTCTACTCCTAAAGAGTTTGTTTTTCTAACATGCAACACCTATTTCGAAATGGGTTCTTGTTTTCATATTTGAGTGGGTTTTGAATGGTTTTTGTGTTTGGCTTAGCTCTTGGGTGCGAGTGCTTGAAGAAGTGTTTGCTAGGCATTTGGGAAAAAATGCAAGTAATCTTTATAGGTTAAATGTTGCATGTGTGTTTGAAGATTTCATTGTTACTCTTGAAAATTTTCATATAACTTGTTATGTTTTCTTGAGATTTCTCCTTGTGTGATTTCTAGTCAAGTATATGCATTAATGTCAAGTGTTTTTCCAAACTTCTATATTTCTATTTGGCTTCAAGCCCTTGTTCATTATGAGATTGAATGTTTAGATATTGGGATTGAATGACATGGAAATGTGAAAATGAACCCTTGGTGAGTATGAAGGCTCAAGGGAGTGTAGGTTCTTAGTTGTGAGAAGAATGGGAGAAAAATTATGAAAATCTGGCTTGAAACGCACTACCCGTGCAACATCGGTCAGCTGTCGGCTAACCGACATGCCATTTCGGTTAACCGACAGCCAACCGAACTCTGTCGGTTCCTTTTCCGGAAGCGACACATCGCGTCAGGGATTTCTCGGTCAGCTATCGGCTAACCGACATGCCCATTTCGGTTAACCGACGGCCAACTAAACTTTGTCGGTCCCTTTTCCAGAATGCGACATTTTTCCTGATATGGATTCAGGCAGTCAGCCGTCGGTCAGCTGACGGCTAGCCGACACTCCCCATCTCGGCTAGCCGACAGGTGACCGACATGCTGACCGAATTAGCAAAATGACTTGTTCTGAGGGATTTTCTGTAAGAGTGAAAACTAGAATATGTCTAGGAATCTTTAGCCTGATATTATGTACTTGAAAACCCAAAATGTCTTTTAACTTCGGGGGCACCAATTCTCTTTTAAACTTCAACATTTTAGTTTCAATTACACAAGGGTCAACCAAAGGTCCTCACATATGCTTGATAGACCTTACCTGCTAACTTTAGTTTTGATACAATAAGTACATCGTGTACTCGTTTTGAATTTCAAATATAAGCTCGTTTGAAGATTGATTTCAGGTATTAAAAAGGGAATCACTTCTTAAGTTTGTATGAACATAATAGTGCCTTTTGCAAGTCATGCCTTGTTTTGTTTCGATGAGTGATTTTCCCCACTTTTATCTCGACGTATTTAGACCGTGCTTCGCATGTTTTATGCATTCATGAATTCAAGTGAACACCACTGAGCTTGGACTGCCCCTTCAGTCTAATCCACTATCCGGGAGTCCTTAAACTTGTGGACTATCTATAGATTAGTCGTGTATTTATTACACATCGTGCGTGTCCGGTTCCGCGGCCGAAATCCCCTTATACGTGGGAATCGTGTCTTGTTTATATTATGTATATTGTGCTTGTCGTGCGTGCTTACTCTTATCATCATATATGATAGAGAAAGGATGGGCTCAATGTGGATTCAACTATTCATGATATTATAAGTATTCATGTTAGTTTGTTTTGATATCTTAACTTGTTGCATTTAGTTTTGTTTATATTTTGGAAATGTACTTCAGTCAAGAAACTGTTTATTATGATTTTCTTAAAACATCTATTGTTTCATACTAGTACCTAAATTGATTACCTGCCAAACCGTCGTGTTTGACCCTTGTATGTTGGTGCCCAAGTGCAGGTGACGTTGCCTTTGAGGAGGAGCATCCGGAGGAGGCTCTTGAGCCACCCCTATCAGAGAGTGGCAACCCGACGATGTCATGTAAACGTCGGGCGGGTTCTTGAGTTGTGTTTCATTTTGTCATGGGTTCTCTTTGTCATTTTGAGAATTGTATTGGCCTTTGTTGGCCTCTTATGGGTTGTAACAAAACTTAACTTGCTTTTGTGTTAACCTTCGAAAACTTGAATTTATGATGGGAATGCCATGTTAACTCCTTACTTATGATACTATGTCTTGATGTTATGATTCTTGCATTTGGAGATTCTATTCATACTTTTCATGATGTGATTTGCTACACGCTTCCGCAAACTTGATCGTGTGAGCTAGATTCAACATGTCTCGTGAATCCTCACCGCAGGAACCTGCGGGAAAACAACATCACGGGCCCTATAAGACCCTATCCCGAGTGACCTCGATTAGCATTAATTATGTTGTGTTTTAGTTTTAAGCGTGTTTAGTGGATTTTGGTTAAGTTGGGAATAGAATAGAATTTTGATATAGCTTTGGGGAATTTTGATTGCTTAGTAATTAGTGGGGGCCCTTTGGGGGTTCCTTTTTATGATCTTGCATGTGCTTGGAGATTTATCGGAGATTCTTGCATTCATTGTTTTAATTATGTTTTACTAGTATTGTTAATCCCTACAACTTTTATGTTGATCCCGTGCCCGATCGAGATCCCGAAACCCGATTTCCTAGCCTTGAGGGCAAAACAGTCATTGTGCACTAAATCTGTACCCAAAATTTGATATCCCCGAAACCAGCGAACCATATACTTTTTGGAAACAAGATATTTCGACAATCACTTTTCTCTTCTTTGTCGAATTCATCAGAAACCCCGAAAGCCATGATTTCAGCCCAATTAGATTATTAGTAGCGGAGCCCACTCCCCACTTGCTTTATAAGGAGACCCATCTTCCTCATTTCTCTTTTCTAGCAAACTACAACTTCTCAAAGCTAGGGTTTCCCTCTCTTCTCCTTCTTGTTGCTTTTCCATCCTCAATCCACTCCTAAGCTTGCACCAATAGGAAATTTGAGGCCATCATCTTCTTCATCTCCTTGAGAGCTTTCTCTTAATAGCTTTTGTGGAGAAAACTCCTCATTCCAAGACTCTCTTTGAGCCCACCTTGCCCATTTGGAGAACCTACAAGTAAGTAACCTTCCCCATCTCTTAGATTTGTGTTTCCTTGATCTTGAAGAGGTTCCATTCTCATTATTGTAAGGTTTCCCTTTCCTATTTCTTATTTTGACCCATTTTAGGGTTTGTTTTGGGGATTTTTGCTATAGCTTGGATCTTTGGCTTGGAAGAGTATAAGAGCTTGATTTCTTGATTTGAAGACCCAAGGCAAGTGGATGACTTGATTTTTATAAGCTTGCAATGGTTTTGGTATTTTCCACTCATGCCTATTTATTGCATTGATTTGAAATAAATGTTCATGATAGAGCATTGATAGCGCATTTATGTTATAGAAAGGTATTGGTGCATGGCATTTAATCTTTTCTGGTTTTGTCCCAAATGCACTCTTATGTGAAATGGTTTCCTTCCTTCTTTCCTTGTATTGGATGTGATGTTGATGAAGGAGAATGGAATGGAGATTATAAGAGATTTGATGTTGTCTGAATGAAGTTTTGGAGTCCTCATTGGATGTATAAAAGAGGCTAAAAAGAGGTTGTAGAAGGAAGAGATAGAGAGGAACTGAACTGTCCCGGAATCAGTTTTTGGACAGTTCGCTGGAGCGAACATGACACTTCGCTCGAGCGAAGTGTCCAGAAAAGGGTTCGGGGCATTCCAGTAGGCAGTTCGCTCGAGCGGACCCCTTGGTCGCTCAAGCGAACATCCTAGAACTCGTTCCAGAGAGTGGTTAGTTCGAGCGAACCCATACTTCGCTCGAGCCAACCATCTACTGGATGAGTTCGCTCGAGTGACCTCAACTTCGCTCGAGTGAACCCACCCAGACAACCATTCCAAAGAGCTCCTTGCTCAAGCGAACTCTCCGGTTCGTTCGAACGATGAGTTTTGTCTATCAAAGGCTATGTTTGGGATAGTGATGAGTTGTTTAATTGTTTTGGGACTATTCATTGAGAACCCCTCTATGTCAGGGAGGATTTCCTAAGCAATGTATGAGGCCATTTGAGAAAGAAACCACATCACGAAGATTTCATTTGAAGTTTTGAAAATTCAAAGCGTATAAGGAGCCCGGAATGTCCCCAAACTCAAAGAGTACCAAATTGTTAGTAGATTGACATACGGGATCCCTATTCACTTCAAATAAATCTTGAACCCGATACTTTACCCTAAATTTCAATTGTTTATTGTATTTCACTGTTCCCGAGATTTATACTATATGATTTATTATTCCCGAAAGCATTGAAATTGTACTTGTATTAATTGCAATTGATGTATTTCATACATGTTTTAATCTTGTCATTTGACCTATAAGTCGACACCACTACGCTTGGATAACCTTGTTGGTCTGATCCACCTACTTGGAGATCCCTCTATTGTCCCGCCAGCTGCAGTTTGGATGCCGCTACCCGGTTATTGCCGTGGTCTTGTCCCGATGCCGCAGATTGCTACTGTGGTTCCCGATGCCCGACTCGCTACCGTGGTCATGTATAGTATATGTATATGTATTTATAAGATCCATTGTTTCTCCTCACCTCGAGTGACTGAGATCAGTGCCTAGTTATTGCTCTGTCACTTTAGTGATAGAGGACTTAGCTTCTTGTGGTTGCCATCTTGTTTGTTTCTCGTTTCCTTGGTTAGCTTCACATGTTTTATAATGTACACTTGATTTATAGTGGTTCGGCCTCAATGCCTACATCCACTACCGGCTTGTGATCCAACACCCCACCGGATTTCCACTATTTATGCTTTTCAAGAGGCTAAGCAATAACCTTTACAATATGCTTTTCAAGGCTTAGCAATAACCTTTACAATGATGTTTTTCAAGGCTCAACATCAACCTATACACTATGCTTTTATAGGCTAAGCAATAACCTCTTCAACCACAAGGTTGGTTATCTCACAAAGTTAGTGTCTAACATACACTTGATGGAGATACAAATTTAGCTCATTACATTTGCCTCTATAATAGGCGGATATGAAAATGAAAATCTAATACACACACACACTATGAATGCAAAGATGAAAGTACATGAGGTGTGTGTGTGATGTCCTCAATCATTTTGAAAATGAAAGCTCATAAATGTATGCCTAAGGCTTTTGAAAGTTTTAGCTCAAAAACATTTATGATTGAGGATGGAATGCAAGTCACATGTTAAATTTTGGATTTAAAATGGTATGGTATGATCAAATGCATGATTATGATCAAATTGATTTGAAAAAGTTTTGAAATGTTGTATCTTCTAAATCAATTGATTTGTTTTTCAAAATGTTTATTTTTGTTTGGTTTCAAAGTTAAACTCTTGTTTTGTCAAATTTAAATGTTTTTTAAAAATGAGTTTTATCATACAAGTTTTCTTGTCTTCAAAGGAAATATTTTAGAATTGATTTTTGAAAATCTCTTTTCTAAAAGTTTTTAAGCTTGTGTGTTTGATGGGGATCAGGGTTTAGTGCTTCCAATCTGGATTTTTTTTCTCCATGTTTTTCCTCCTGAACTGATCAGAATTTCCATCTGACTCAGTTTGCCCGGTTGACTAGGCTTAGTGGGCCGGTCAACCGGCCTTGCGGTTCAGCAACTTAAACTGCTGAGCAGTTTCTGTTCTGATTCAAATCAGAACTCTTTTCTTCCCTTCTCAGCAGGTCGACCGTCCAGCCCATTCTTCTTCATCGAGTTTCCTTCTCCTCTTTCCCTCTCCTTGATCATTCTCTTCTCTAGATTTCTCTTCTCTCTTTCTGTGATCAGGTCCTCCTTCTTCGTCCAGTGCAGTCGTCCTCTCTCTATGCACCTTCTCCCATCGTCTGCTCTTCCCAACCGTGGTTCTCTATCTTTGTTTCCTGATTTCTTCTCTTTCTTTCTCCCTGGTTCAATCTCTTTTCTCATGAGTTTTCACTCTCTTCTCTCGTGCTCTTCCTCTCCATTTACTGTGAACTCGTCACTGTCCCTAAGCTTCCAACCGCCTGCTGCCTCTTCCAAACCGTGGCTCCTTCTTATCTGTTGTTGTTTGTTTTTGCATGTTTGTGTGTGTTGTGGTTCTTTTCTTTTCTTTGTATCTGTTGTAGCCATTTGGGCAATCTCTCCCTGCACCATTCAGTTGTGTTGCAAGCAACTCACTTCCTGCACGCCAACTGTTTGTGATTTTACCTGAATCAGTTTTCCATCCAATTTCAGCCACTGCTTTGTCATGGCTGTTGAACTTTACTTGTTCTAGGTGAAATATCATTCTCTGGCAGTTTTCTCAAGCCTAATCAGTCATCATATCTCTCACCTTCTTTGACTGATTTAAGTGTGCTGTCTCACTGTTTTTTGGCTGTGTTCAGTAGGCTGCCCAGACCACCTAGCTTCTTAACTCTGTCCGGCTGTTCTGTGTCATCTTGATCATTTCTTTTCAGTTTTCTTATTATGGCCAGAACAAAACAAACTTGGAGGAGAACTTCTAAGAAAGCCAAGACCGGTCAAGCCTCTTCTTCCCGTAGATCTCCCTCCACTTCTCCGAAGCCTAGTCCACCTCCTGAGATTAAATTCAATCCCCTTCGGTCTCCATCTTCAGTTGTGAAATCTTTTAGGAGCAAAGGGATCATCGTTGAAAAATTTTGTGTGGTAGGTGACCTAGTAGACTACCAAGTCCCTGCCATCTTAGAAACTATAGGCTGGGATAAAATCCTAACTTGGAGTGCAAGACTTATGCCTCATCTATCCATGGCTTATACGAATCCATTTGTGCCTCGACTGCAGATTCTTTCACCATTAGATTCGTACATGGTGAGGAGACAGCAACTGTTGCTTCGATCTCTTCCATCTTGGGGATACCTATGTCCAATGGACCAAGATTCATTTCAGAAGTCCTTCCTCTAGATGAGAGAGAATCTGTCACCTCTACACTTTGTGGCCATCCTAAAAATTGGTCAGCCAAAAACTATCTTCCAGCCTCCTTCATGATTCCCGCTCTTAGGATTATTCATATAATTTTTACTCACTCAATTTATCCGAGGAAAGGGAATAGGACAGAAGTCACTCCCTATATGGCAAATCTTCTGCACAAAGTGATTACCGGGGTGCCCATGTGTCTTCCATCCATCATTATGCACCACATCATCCATGTGATCACTGGCTCTCAGCCATGTGCTGCTCCTTTTGGATATCTTATCTCTCAGATGGCTCGTTCTTTTGGAGTGATTCCTCCTGAGTCAGAGAAACCCGAGTCCACAACTGTGTTCAACAAGACCAACATTATCTTGATGAAACTTCCCCCTCCTCCTCGGGCAAATCCTGTTGTAGAAGGAGACGCGGTGCTAGAGGCTGCAGATTTAGAGATTGAAGATCAGCAACAGCCTCAGCCTGACCAGCCTGCTCAGCAGCGACAGCCACGACAGCCCCAGCCACCTCCTCGTCATACTGTAGATGTGCGCTTGACATCTTTTGAGCAAGAGGTTGCTTCTATGAGGACTGAGTTTCGTGAATATCGTCAAGAGGCCTCAGGGATGATGAAGAAGACAATGAAGTATCTTTCGAGCATCGCCAAGAGCTGTCGGTGGCACGATGATGTTATGACTCCATCCCCTCCTTATTCTGTTTAGACCTTTTAGGAGTGTCTTCTTTTTGGGGAATGTTATTTTTTGGTAGTGATAGAGTGCTTTTTACTTGTTGTATTCATTTTCTATCATCTAACCTATTATTTTGAGTGCTGACCATTATCTCTTGTTTTTGTAAATGGTCATGTACTTAATGATCTTTGTACTGAACTCTTCAAGATAAATCAATGGAAGTACAGTTTTATATTTAATCTTGTTTTCTCTTTTGTGATTCTCCTTGATGGATGCCTTATGTTGTTTTGGAGCTTTAATATGATAAAATCAAGTTATATCTGTTTTCGTAGCTTCATTCAAACAATGCATACACAAATCTATATACATGATAGCCTGTTTCGCATTACAATTGTATTCTTATTTAACAGGTGCTACTGAGAGGTATATGTTTTCTCATGTATACAGGTTCCTTTGCAATGTGATGTCAAAGGGGGAGAAAAAGAACAGATCTTACTAAGGGGGAGATCTGCTTCAAGAGCTAAGGAAGTTTACTTGGTTGCGAAGAGTTAAGGAGAGCTCTAACCAAGGGGGAGAAATCAGCTTGAAAAGATTAAAGTCAAAAGCTCTCGACGAATCAGTCATGAGGTCGAAGCTGCTTTCAAGTGATTTCAAATTCAGTGCTGACTAGAAGATCCAAAGTCTGTTTGGTGTGAGATCATAGTAGTTGCCATCAAATTGCAAAGGGGGAGATTGTTAGGCCCTTGGTTGTTGCAATTGTTGATGGATTCACTCACTTTCACTATCACATGATCACACACATGAGCTCTTAGTTTTTGACTTTTGGATCTTCGATTCTACTTGCATTTGTACATGGTTTTGAAATGAATTTGATTCATGCATGTTTTAGAATCCAAACTCTTTTGATAACCTAATTCTTTGTGCATTACTTTTGAGAAATCAAATTGAGGATTTAGGTTTGTGCCTTGCATACATTCATCATTTTCAGAATCATTTTTGTATGCATTTTAATGTGAAAAGAGTTTTATCAAATCAAGCAAAGCCATTGGTTTTAAAGTTTTGAATCATTTTAGGCTTTTTATGTTCATGTTTTAAAAACCCTTAGATTGTTTTAAAACATGTTTTTCAAGCTTGATTTAGTGGCCAAAAGTTCCCCCAAGAAAAACCTTGAAATGTGAAATTTTTGGGAATTTTGGTCCCAGGGGGTCGACCAGCAGACCGGCCACACTGCAGGTCCACTGGGTTCTGAAGCTCAAACGGTCAGAAATATAGCCGTTGTGAAGTCCTGGTCGACCAGGCCCTGTCATGGGGTCGACCAGGTAAACTAGCCGTTGGACTGTTTTTTCCTATAAAATCCATTCTTCTCCATCCTTTTTAGGGGCTTGATTAATAAACTTTTGAGACCATTTTGGAGCCTAAGAAAGGGGAATGAGGTGAGAAGGCTAGAAGGCTTTTTGGAAATCAAATGCTTGAGTTTTAAAAGGGTATATCATACTTTTCATTTTGATTTCCATTCAAATTAGAATCAATGCATGTTTAAATCTTTGTATTACCATTTATGCATGATTTCTAGTTTTTAAAGAGTTGTTTTGCAAACTCATTATCATCTTTGGAATATTAGAGTGATTTGCAATCTCTCTTGACTAAATCACATGTGTTCTTAGACTTTTACATTCATACAACTTGTTTAGTTTATTTCTCCAAGTTTGTTGAATCTCTCATGTGATTAGCATTTATCTTCAATCATCTTTTTCTAAGCTTTGATTTTAAATTGCATCAAGCATTCATTTAAGAGCTTTTTGTTGAAATTGATTGAAGAAACACATTCATACACTTGTGCACACACTTTAGCATATTTGAGTGTATGTTTGTAATTAGTATTACACTTTCACATTAGCCTATTTAGAGGCAATTCAATTGAGCTTAAATTGTATCTCTTAGAGCATTCTTGAAGAGACACCTTCTTAGAGAAAATCCTCATTTGTAAAGGTTATTGCTTAGCCTTAGAAAAGCACATTGTAAAGGTTATTGCTTAGCCTTGAAAAGCATCTTGTAAAGGTTGTTGTTGAGCCTAGAAAAACAACATTGTAAAGGTTATTGCTTAGCCTAGTAAAAAGCATAATTAGTGGAAATCCGGTGGGGTGATTGGATCACAAGCCGGTAGTGGACGTAGGCATTGAGGCCGAACCACTATAAATCTTTGTGTAGTGGTGATTGCTTGTGGTGCTTGTTTTCTTAGCTTCCGCATCTTGTCTGGTAAATCATCTTATGTGACTTGTTTTTCTTTATAGAATTTAAAATTGGTCATATTTGTAGCACACCCTATTCAACCCCCCCCCCCCCTCTAGGGTTAGGATCCAGGACTTTCATCTCCAAGTCGGTGGATCAGACCAACAAGGTTATCCAAGCTTAGTGGTGCCGACTCATAGGTCAAATAACAAAATTAAAACATGTATAAAATACATCAAGTACTTATAAACAAGCGGGACGGGGTGCTCGAAGGCACAACTGTCATTTCATGTCGGGCAATGCACTTCGGGACTAATAACTATATCAAGTACAATTTCAATGCTTTCAGGAATAACAAGTCATGTAGTATAAAACTGGGGAACAATGAAATACAAATGAACTTTTGAAATCTCAAGATAAGTATCAGGGTTCAAGATTAGTTCAAAGTGAATATGGACCCCGTATGTCTATATCGATAAAGACTTGGTACTCCTTGAGTTTGGGGATATTCCGGGGTCCTTATACACTTTGGGGATTTTCAAAATTACAACTGATCTTGGTGGAGTGGTTTCTTTCTCAAACGAATTTCAAATCATAAGAATGAGTCTTCTCATCACACTAGGGCTCCCATTAAACCTCTCTAAATCATTTAAACATTTCATTTTTGCTCCCAAAATAGCCCTAGATGAACAATACCCATCGCTTGATCGGATCTAGAGTTCGCTCGAGCGGTGAGCTCTCTGGAATGGTTTTCTGGGTGGGTTCACTCGAGCGAAGTTGAGGTCGCTCGAGCGAACTCATCCAAATCAGGTTGGCTCAAGCGAAATTTTAGTTCGCTCGAATTAACCATTCTCTGGAACGAGTTCTGGGAGGGTTCACTCGAGGGAGTTACGGTTCGCTCGAGCGAACTGCCCTCTGGAATGGTTCGAACCCTTTTTTGGATACTGACAGGTCACTCGAGTGAACTGTCCAGAAACTGGTTCCGGGACAGTTCTTCTTCTCTCTTTCTCATCCTTTCACAACCCCTTTTTAGCCCCTTGTATATACCAAATGAGGAGAGCAAAACCCTATCCAAATCCTCATCAAGTCTCCTACAACCTCGATACCGTCCTCCTCCAATCATATCACATCCAATCACAAAGAAAGAAGGAAAGGAAACCACTATACCAAGAACGCATTTGAGTTATAAACCAGAGATAAATGAAGGTTATGACTAACACATTTCCAAGACATTAAATGCATTAATAAGACTCTTTCATGAGCATTTATTTCAATTCAATGCAAATAAATAAACATGAATGGAAAACAATAAAATCAACCACATTTCTCATAAGGCTATTTAATGCTCAAACTATCCATTCATCCATTTGCCTTAGGTCCAAGCTTAATCAACAACAAGCTCTAAACACTTCCAAGACAAGATCCAAAGATACAAGAAAAACCCCCAAAACAAACCCTAAATGGGTCAAAACAAGGAATAGAAAGAGAAAGCTTTCAATAATGAAAATGGGGACCCCTATAGAAAAGGAAAACACAATATCAAAAGATAGGAAGGATTACTTACATGAGAGTTCTTCAAAGATACAAGATTAGCTCAAGGAAGGTCTTGGGATGGAAGGCTTCCTCTAAGAATAGTGTCACTGGAAAGCTCTAGAGGTGAGGAAGGGGATGATAATCTCTACTTCTCAATTTGTGCAAGGTTGGTGGTGATTTGGTGATAGAAAAGAAAGAAAAGAAGAAAAGGAGAAAAAACCCTAGCTTGAGGTTTGTGCTGGAAAAGGAGAAGGGGAAAAGAGAAGACGAGTCTCCTTATATACAAGTCAAGAGTGGGTTTCACCGCTAGAAATCTTTGTGGGCTAAAATCATGGTTTTCAGGACTTCGAACAAATTCGATGAAGAAGAGAAAAGTGATTGTCGAACTGTCTAGTTTCCAAAAAGTATATGTTTCGCGAGTTTCGGAGATATCAAATTTTGTGTACAGATTTAGTGTAAAAAGACTGTTTTGCCCGCAATGCTGGGAAAGTCGGGTTTCGAAATTCCGGACGGGGTTAGGATCAACATAAAAGTTGTAGGGATTAATGAGATAATTAAAACGAGATTAAAACAATAAACACAAGTGTGAGAACCCGACCCCTAATTTCCTGGATTAGTGTTGTTTTATTTGTGGCTTAGTTTCTTATAGTGAGATTAGTGTTTGTTGGGTTGATTTTGTGAGCTAGAATGGTTTTTCACTAGTTTTGGGGAGTTTTGAGTGCCTTTGTGATCAGTGGGACCCTTTGGGGGTTCTCTTAGTGACATTGTGCGTGATTAGGTGATTATTTGAAATTTTCGATAATTCTTGTTTTAGCCTCGTTTCACTTAGTTTGTTAATCTCTACGACTTTCGTGTTCACTTCGTACCAATTCGAAGCTCCGAAAATCAGTTTTTCGAACCCTAGGGGCCAAATTGGTCTTTTCACATTGAATCTGGACCCGAATTTCGAGATCCCATAACCATGCTAAAATTATACTTTTTGAAAACTAGATTTTATGAGAAACATATTTCCCTTCTGCGCCAATCGCACCCGAAGCCCGGAAATCGATGTTTTAACCCTTGAAATCCCAAATTTTCCATTATTTTGACCCCTTTGACCAAAAAGTTGACTTTTTCTGTGGACCCTGGAAGTATGTCAATATTGACCTTGTTGGAAACATAATCTAACGCCGGACACTTTTCATGTTTTAAGTTTCTTGATCCAAGGTCTGGAAAGCCCTCTAATTTCCATTGCAAGTTCTACTTAGTGTGGACCCCACCTCCACTTATTTTATAACACCACCCTCTCTTTCTGCCTCATTTTCCCACTCTCCATCGACTGCAACTCTCTAGCTACAGTACCAGCAGCCATCCTTCTTCTTTTTCTTCAATTTCTCTTGCTTTAATGGAACCTCCAAGCCACCAATCCGACGAGGGAACTCCGGGAACTTCTTCCCCTTCACCTCCTCTCTCGTTTGACATCATTTTCATGGGAAGCCAAGGTGGGCAGCCCCTATTTCAAGCTTCTTCTTGTTGATTGATGACCCTAGAGGTAAGGACTCCTTCCCAATTTCTTTTTATGTGCAATGACATCCCCTTAAGTTCTATTTCCTAGTTTGGTTTGAGCCCATTCCTTGTCTTTCATTGTTTGACCTATTTTAGGGTTTGTTTTGGGGGTTTTACTTGTAGCTTTGGAGCTTGGATTTGGAAGAGTGTTTAGGCTTGATTTCTTGATTAGAAGACCCAAGGCAAGTGGATGAATAGATTGTTTTGATTATCGACATGTTTTGTGAGAAAAGCTTGATTTCATTAATAGTTTTGATGATTTTATTACTTGTCTTTTGCTATGATTAATACTGATTTCGAAATGTGCTTATTGGTGAGTTTATTTCTCTCTTGTTCATACTTGGAAATGTATGCATCATGTTGTCAAGATTTCAAATGGTTTCACATAAATGAGTTTTCTCTACCCTTGAGATTGATTGTGAATGGAAAGAATGGAAAGGGAGAAATTTGAAATGAGGAGAATGGAAGTGTTGAATGATGCATTCGAGGAGCTTTTTAGCTCATTTGATGTCTTGAAAACATTGGTTTATAAATTTCATTATTTCTTGTTAATAGCTCAATGGATCCTTGTGATTAGTGGGTTTCTTCCCTCTTTGGTGATTGAATGTAAAAAGATGGAGGTGTTTGGGAGGGATGTTTGTGAAATTTTGATTGTGTATGGGAGGAGCTTTTAGCTCATTTTATTGTATGAAGATGAATGGGAATGAAGGAAAATAGTTTAAGGGAGAAAAAGAGCTCAAATCTGATATCTGGAGGCTAGCCCCTGATACCTGGAGGCAAGCCCCTGATAGTTGGAGGCTAGCCCTGTTAGGTTTTTGTTTATTGTTAATTTGATGGATTCACGTTCACCTTCACTGTCAAATGATCACACACTCATGTTCTTAGATTTGACTTTGGAATCTAAGATTCTATCTTGTATTTGCATTTGTTTTTCAAATGATTTATTCATGCATGTTTTTAGAATCCAAATACACTTTTGAAAACCTATTTCTTCATGCATTATTTTGGAAAATCAAATTAAGAATCTAGGATTGTGATTTGTATACATTCACCATTTTTAGAATCATTTTATTATGCTTAAATCACACTAGCCTTGAGTTCCAGGTTTCATCTTTGGAATATTGAAAAATCTGCAGGAACTCATCCCAGGCCAGTGTGGTCGGTCGACTGGCCCCTGTACCCGGTCGATTGACCAAACTGACTGTTGGGAAAACAGCCAGTGTACCCGATCGACCGGGTAACTAGCCGTTGGGCCAATATGACCGTTGGGCCAGGTCGACCCGGGGGTCATGGGGTCGACCGGGCCAACTAGCCGTTGGACTATTTTTTGTATATAAATCCATTTCATTCCCTTCTTTCAAAAGGCTTGATCATTGAATCTTTGGAACCCCATTGAAGCCGAAAGAAGATGAATAAGCTAAGAGAGCTAGAAGGCTATTGGAAATCAAATGTTTGAGATTTAAAATGTATATCTTTCTAGTTAATTTTGATTTTCATTCCATATAAAATCAATGCATGTTTAACTCTTTGTATTTTCATATATGCATGATTTCTAGCTTTGAAAGAGATGTTTTGTAAACACAATATCACCTTTGGAATATTAGATTGCTTTGCAAACATTCTTGTCTAAATCACATGTGTTCTTAGTTGTTAATCTTCTTACAACTTGTTTAGTACTTTCTTTCAAGTTGCTTGAACTTTTCATGTGATTAGTATATAACTTCAATCATCGTTTTCTGAGCTTAGATTTTAAAATGCATCAAGCATTCATTTAAGAGCTTTATTTTAGAATTTGATTGAAGTAAACATTCATACACTTTGTGCACACACCTTAGCTTCTTCTTAGTGTATGTTTGTACCTTGATTTAAACTTTCATATCAGCCTATTTAAGAGGCAATTCTATTGAGCTTAAATTGTATCTCTTAGAGTGTTTTTGTATAGACACCTTCTTTGAGAAATCAACTTTTGTAAAGGTTATTGCTTAGCCTATGAAAAGCACATTGTAAAGGTTATTGCTTAGCCTTGGAAAAGCATCTTGTAGAGGTTGTTGTTTAGCCTAGAAAAACAACATTGTAAAGGTTATTGCTTAGCCTATTAAAAAGCATAGTTAGTGGAAATCCGGTGGGGTGATTGGATCACAAGCCGGTAGTGGATGTAGGCATTGAGGCCAAACCACTATAAATCTTTGTGTAATGGTGTATGCTTGTGGTGATTTCTTTTGTTAGCTTTTGCATCTTGTTTGGTAAATCATCACTTGTGACTAGTTTATTTTAAAAAAATTAAAATTGGTCTAAATTGGTCACATATTGTAGCTCACCCTCCCCCCCCCCCCCCCCCCCCCCCCCCACTTCTTTAGGGTTAGGATCCCAGGACTTTCAATTGGTATCAGAGCCTCATGCTCTATATTAGGATCAAGTGTTTGGAACTCTTGATTAGGTGTAAAAACCTTGAATCAAAACCCTAGTTTTGTGTCTGAATGAATACTACTAGAATGGATTCCACTAAGTTAGATTGTTTAGACTTTTGTGTAGATTCCTCTAGACCTCTTTTTCTTCCATCTATTGGCGATTCAAACCTTCAAATTAATGAATCTCAATGTGACTTAAAAGAAGAAGAATATGATGAAAATGAAGATGATCTTCAACAAGCCTATGAAGAATTATATACATTATCTTTAGAGCTTGATAAGAAAAAAAAAATAAGAGAAGAATAAAAAAAGGCTAAACAAAGAATTAGTCTCTTCAAAAGATGAACTTAGAGAGAAAGAAGAAGTCATACAATGTTTAGACTCTAAGTTTATGATCTCTTTACACAACCTATCCAATATCAAAGATGAACTAAATGAGATTAAGATAAGTTATGATGAGCTTAATAAAGAAAATTTAAATATAAGAGATAAATTACAAAGGCAAGACAAAGACATTATCAATTTAGAAACCAAGTTGACAATTTCCAAGGAAAACTTGTCTAATGCTCAAAGTAATATAAAAACCTTAGAACTTGGATCTAATGTTGCTAATGAACTTAAATTCGAATTAAAACTTGCCCATGAAGAACTAAACAACTATAAGGAAATTGAAAATGATTTATTAAAAGTCAAAAATGAAAATTCAATCCTTATAAACAAAGTAACTCAACTTGAAAGTTACAAACAAAAGTATGATTGCAAATTTACCCAAGGTGAAGAGAAATTTGAAAAATTATTTAGATTGGGTAAATCACAAAGAGATAGGACGGGTCTTGGATTTGATAAGTATACTTCACATGGCCCTAAATTCACCAACACTTTTGTGAAAGGTGATTCCTCTTTCTCTAGCACTCTCTCTCCTATGCCCAAAACTAAATGTCATTATTGTGGTAAGGAAGGACATTTCAAATTTGAGTGCAAATTAAGGAAAAGTCATATGTCTAAACCCATCTTTGAACCTAAGAAAATTAAATCTAATTCTATGAAGGGTAAGACTTTGAATTCTAAGGAAGACTCTAAGAAGTTCAAACAAGTTAAAACAATTCAAAAAGAGTCATCCAAGATAGACTTTAAAAAGACTAAGAGTCAAAATAAATCTATTAAAAAGAAACTTCTCACTTTACCTCCTTTAACCTTAGAAATGAAAGAATTCTTGAAAAAGGTTGAAAAGTTAAAATTAAAGTTCAAAAAGACAAAAAGAGGGAGGAAAAGCTAAAAGAAATGAGAAGAATAAAAAGAAAATGAAATACCAACTTCCAAAGACTAATCATCAATCTAAAATAGTCAAACCTCAAAGATTTGATGTCAAGTCTAAAAAAATTCAATCCTTATCTCCTCTAGTTGGTGGAAATTCAAAAATAGACTCCAAAGCCCAAGACCTTAGATGGATACCTAAGGTTAGACCTTTAGAAAATTACTAAGGCTTTTTAGATAGATAGGACCAACCTTTTCTCATAGTTATATGTCTAGTTGGTCTTGGATCTAGTTCTTTCTATCCTCTTCGTATCTCTTTAGGTTTTAGATTCATTTGGTTGAATCTTGTTTGTTAATAATGCATTTTGTATTTAAAAAGGGATTTTATGATTAAATGTGTGATTTTGATCAATTTGATTTGAAAAAGCTTTTAAAAGTTATACATTCTCAATCAATTGATTTGTTTTTCAAATTGTTTATTTTTTGAATGAACTCATAGTCACACCTTTGTTTTGTCAAAATTAAATGTTTTTGAAAAATGCTTTTTATCTTACAAGTGTTCTTTTCTTTAAAAGGAATTATTTAGAATTGATTTTGTAAAATCTCTTTTCTAAAACTTTTAAGCTTGTATGATAGATGGGGTTTAGGGTTTATAGCTTTTAGATTGACCCATTTCCTTCCAGGCTTTTTTCTCTGAACCTGTTCAGAATTTCAGTCTACCCCAGTTTGCCCGGTCGACCACGTGAAGTGGCCGGTCGACCGAGCCTGTGCTTTCAGCAACAAAATTTGTTGCGCTGAGCCTGTTCTGTTTCAAACAGAACTTCTTCATCCTGTGCAGATTGATAGCAGCGAGAGCCCGATTTCCATTTTTTTTCCTTTCTCCTCTGTTTTTCCTTCCTGTAATCTATATTCTCTTTAAGGATATGTTCTCCCATCCTTCTTGATCTTCCTCATCTTCACTGTTTGGGCGTCCTCTTCACTGAGCATCCACAACCTCTCTCAGTCTCCCAACCTCTGTTTTTCTATTTCTGTCTGTCAGTGGCTGTACTTTTTCATGGTGTTGTGTCTTCCTCCTTTCTTAAGGAGCTTCTGTAGTCATCTGGACACACCCATTTGGCATCATTCATTTGTGAAATCCTAAGCTCAAATTCCTGCACGCCAAGTGTTTGACAAATTACCTGAACCACATCCGTCTTCAAGTAGCAACTGTTGTGCCCATTTTCAGCTCTTGTCTTCATTCTTGAGCATCCTTCTCTTTAAAATTTTCAAAAATGGCTCGCACAAAGCAAACTTTTAGGAGGGAAAGCAAAAGGTCTAAAACAGGCCATGCTTTTTCATCTCATAGATCTGCCTCTATTTCTCCTGAAGCTGGCCCTCCTCCAGAGATTAGATTTAACCCAATTCCCTCTCCATCCTCTTCAAATCCTTCCGGAGCAAAGGGATTATCGTTGAGAAGTTGTGCATTATCAAAGACCTTGTAGACTACAATGTCCCGGCTATACTTGAAGCCATTGGATGGGATAGCATCCTTACTTGGAGTGGCAAATCTTATGCTTCCTCCGTCCATGGTCTATATCAATCTATCGTGCCTCTACTGCAAATTCATTTTCCATTAGATTTCTTCATGGTGAAGAGGTGGTCACCATTGACTTGATTTCCTCCATCTTAGGCATCCCTAGCTCTGATGGTCCCAGATTCATCTCAGATGTCCTACCTCTTGATGAGGGAGAATTAGTCACTAGTGCTCTTTGTGGCAAGCCTGAAGAATGGTCTGCCAAGAACTGTCTCCAAGCTTATTCTATGATTCCATCTCTTCGTATCATTCACATTATCTTCACTCACTCCATTAACCCTAGGAAAGGGAATCGAACTGAAGTGACTCCTTACATGGCAAATATTATCTATAATGTGATTATCGGAGTGCCTATGTATCTTCCTTCCATTATCATGCACCACATCATCCGGGTTATCACTGGCTCCCAGCCGTGTGCTGCTCCCTTCGGGTTTCTTATCACCGAGATTGCCAGATCTTTTGGTGTGATCCCTCCTGCTTCTGAGAGACCTGAACCAACCACTATTTTCAACAAAATGAATATTCTCTTAATGAAGCTGCCTCCTCCTCCACAAGCAAACCCAGTTGCAGAAGGAGATGCTGAGATTGAGGCTGCAGAGACAGAGATTGCAGATCAGCAGCAGCCCCAGCCTGTTCAGCCAGAGCATCAGCCACGTTAGCCCCAGCCCCCTCCTCAGCGTACCATGGAGGAACGCATGTCGTCTATGGAGCAAGTGGTTGCTACCTTGCGCTCTAAGTTTCAGGAGTTTAGGCAAGAGGTGTTTGGGAAGATGAATGAGACATTGAAGTACCTCTCGAACATCTCCAAGAGCTGCAGGCGCCATGATGATGTTATGCCCCCGTCTCCTCCAGATTCTTCTTAGACCATTTGGAGGGTTTCATCTTTTTGTGGGGATTGTTTTGGGTAGTGATAGATTGATTTTCACTTGATGTATTCTTTATCTATCAACTGACATGATGTTTTGATTACTGACCATGATCTTTTGACTTATGTATTGGTCAAGTAATTAATGTGTTCTGTACTGAACTTCTATTGTTAAATAAATGAAATTACAGTTTCACATTTCATCTCTTATCTTCTTGTTATATTTCTCTTGATGAATGTTTATGTGACTTTGAAGCTTTATATTGATAAATCAATTCATATATGTTATCTTAGCTTCATTCAAACAATGCATAGACAAATCTATATACATGATAACATGTTCCGCATTACATTTGCATTCTCATTTGGTAACAGGTGTTGCTGAAAGGTATTTGTCTTCTCATGTATACAGGTTTCTCTGCAATTCGATGTCAAAGTGGGAGAAAAAGAACAGATCTATTTAATGACACAGGGGGACAGGAGATTAGAAGATCTGAAGATCAGACACAAAGAAGATCAAACAAAGGGGGAGAGAAGAACATATCTAACTAAGGGGGAGATCTGCTTCAAGAACTAAAAGGAAGATCGCTTGGATGCGAAGAGCAAGGGAGAGCTCTAACCAAGGGCGAGAAATCTTGGAAAGATCAAGTTAAAAGCTCTCGACGAATCGGTCATACGGTCGAAGCTACATTCAAGAGATTTCTAGAACAGAGCCATTAAGAAGAACCAAAGTCCTAGAAGTGTTGTGATCATATTAGTTGCCATCAAATTGCAAAGGGGGAGATTGTTAGGTTTTTATTTGTTGTTAATTTGATGGATTCACGTTCACCTTCACTGTCAAATGATCACACACTCATGTTCTTAGATTTGACTTTGGAATCTAAGATTCTATCTTGTATTTGCATTTGTTTTTCAAATGATTTATTCATGCATGTTTTTAGAATCCAAATACACTTTTGAAAACCTATTTCTTCATGCATTATTTTGGAAAATCAAATTAAGAATCTAGGATTGTGATTTGGATACATTCACCATTTTTAGAATCATTTTATTATGCTTAAATCACACTAGCCTTGAGTTCCAGGTTTCATCTTTGGAATATTGAAAAATCTGCAGGAACTCATCCCAGGCCAGTGTGGTCGGTCAACTGGCCCCTGTACCCGGTCGATTGACCAAACTGACTGTTGGGAAAACAGCCAGTGTACCCGATCGACCGGGTAACTAGCCGTTGGGCCAATATGACCGTTGGGCCAGGTCGACCCGGGGGTCATGGGGTCGACCGGGCCAACTAGCCGTTGGACTATTTTTTGTATATAAATCCATTTCATTCCTTTCTTTCAAAAGACTTGATCATTGAATCTTTGGAACCCCATTGAAGCCGAAAGAAGATGAATAAGCTAAGAGAGCTAGAAGGCTATTGGAAATTAAATGTTTGAGATTTAAAAGGTATATCTTTCTAGTTAATTTTGATTTTCATTCCATATAAAATCAATGCATGTATAACTCTTTGTATTTTCATATATGCATGATTTCTAGCTTTAAAAGAGATGTTTTGTAAACACAATATCACCTTTGGAATATTAGATTGCTTTGCAAACATTCTTGTCTAAATCACATGTGTTCTTAGTTGTTAATCTTCTTACAACTTGTTTAGTACTTTCTTTCAAGTTGCTTGAACTTTTCATGTGATTAGTATATAACTTCAATCATCATTTTCCGAGCTTAGATTTTAAAATGCATCAAGCATTCATTTAAGAGCTTCATTTTAGAATTTGATTGAAATAAACATTCATACACTTTGTGCACACACCTTAGCTTCTTCTTAGTGTATGTTTGTACCTTGATTTAAACTTTCATATCAGCCTATTTAAGAGGCAATTCTATTGAGCTTAAATTGTATCTCTTAGAGTGTTTTTGTATAGACACCTTCTTTGAGAAATCAACTTTTGTAAAGGTTATTGCTTAGCCTAAGAAAAGCATATTGTAAAGGTTATTGCTTAGCCTTGGAAAAGCATCTTGTAGAGGTTGTTGTTTAGCATAGAAAAACAACATTGTAAAGGTTATTGCTTAGCCTATTAAAAAGCATAGTTAGAGTGTTTTTGTATAGACACCTTCTTTGAGAAATCAACTTTTGTAAAGGTTATTTCTTAGCCTAAGAAAAGCACATTGTAAAGGTTATTGCTTAGCCTTAGAAAAGCATCTTGTAGAGGTTGTTGTTTAGCCTAGAAAAACAACATTGTAAAGGTTATTGCTTAGCCTATTAAAAAGCATAGTTAGTGGAAATCCGATGGGGTGAATGGATCACAAGCCGGTAGTGGATGTAGGCATTGAGGCCGAACCACTATAAATCTTTGTGTAATAGTGTATGCTTGTGGTGATTTCTTTTGTTAGCTTTTGCATCTTGTTTGGTAAATCATCACTTGTGACTAGTTTATTTTAAAGAAATTAAAATTGGTCTAAATTGGTAATATATTGTAGCTCATCCTATCACCCCCCCCCCCCCCTCTAGGGTTAGGATCCCAAGACTTTCAAGCCCCTTATATCTGGAGGCTAGCCCCTGATAGTTGCAGGCTAGCCCTTCATAACTGGAGGCTAGCCCCTGATAACTGGAGGCTAGCCCCTGGTGATTGGAGGCTAGCCGCCTGGTGACTGGAGGCTAACCCCCAGATAACAGCACAATCACGGTCCCTTTTCCAGAGAGCAATATTTTCTCCCCAAAGGCGTGGTCAGCCTCATGGTTAGCCAGCGGCTAACCGCCGAACCCAGCGACGGCTAACCGCCAGCTGACCGCTAGGTGACCGAAATCACCCAGAAACCCTGAAATGAAGAGAAATGAAGAGAAATGAAAGGGGTTTCTATCCCAATCATTCATGAGCCCTTTTAGAGAATGATGAGGACTGTTCAACGGGAGATATGTATGAAACCCGTTTGAGAAGGAAACCATGTCACAAAGATTCATTGAAGTTTTGAATTCACAAAAGTGTATAAGGAGCCCGAAATGTCTTCAAATTCAAAAAGTACCAAGTCTATATCGAAATCGACATACGGGATCCCTATCCACCTTGAACTAGTCTTGAATCCCGATACTTGTCCTGAGATTTCAAAAGTTCTATAGTATTTCATTGTTCCCGAATTTATACTTCATGACTTGTTATTCCCGAAAGTATTGAAAGTGTATTTGTAATAATTGCTAGCCCCGAAATGTATTGCCCGACATGAAACAACAGTTGTGCCTTTGAGCACCCTCGTCCCTCCTGTTTATTTACTTACACTTGATTTACTTGCACATGTCTCGATTTGTTATTTGACCCATGAGTCGGCACCACTAAGCTTGGATAACCTTATTAGTCTGATCCACTGACTTGGAGATCCCCCCCCCCTCCCATCCCGCCAGCTGCAGTTTGGATCACGATTCCCGGTTTATTACCGTGGTCCCGTCCGGACACCCGGCTCGCTCCCATGGTTCCCGATACCCGGTTCGCTACCGTGGTTCCCGATGCCCGGCTTACTACCGTGGCCCTGTCCCGTATTATTATTATATGTATATGTATATGTATATTTCGTTGAATCTCATCACCTCGTGTGACTGAGATCAACGCCCCGATATGCTCTTGTCACTTCGGTGATAGAGGACTTAGCTTCGTGTGGTTGCCATCTTGCCAGTTCCCGATTCCTTGGATACATCACATGTTTTATATTACTTCTTTGTTTTCCAGTAAATGATTCAATTCTTCTATGAAAGTTATTGTTTAAACAGGTTTTAATGTTTTCCAAGGTAAATTCAGTTATTGTTATATTGTTTCTCGTTCCTTGTACACACACATGTTTTAAATGACACTTGTTTTGTCAGATCCCTATGTTTACACATGTTTTAAATGAATACCCAATTTGTTAAATATGCATGCTTTTACATATGTTTCAAATGAACATTTGTTTTGCCAGATTTCTATGGTTTCACACGCTTTAAATGAATACCCGATTTGTCGAATACTCATGCTTTTACATATGTTTCAAATGAACGTTTGTTTTGCCAGATCTCTATATTTACACATGTTTTAAATGAACACTCGATCGTCAAATATCTATACTTTTATAGATGATGTAAATGAATATATGTTTTGTTAGATCTCCATGTTTAACTCGTGCTTTAAATGAATACATGTTTTGTTAGAGATCCACGATTTTCCACCCGTTTTGATTATATGCAACCTTTGATTAAATAACATGAATTATCATATGTTTAATTCTCAGCATATTTATTATCTTTTCATCCACCTACCAGACTGTCGTGTCTAACCCACTACTTTTGGTACTCAGGTTCAGACTTCTTCGTCCCGAGATGAGTGCTTTCGTTGGCTGTAGGGCCAAGATTTGCAGGTTGTCTTGTCGGCTATGTCATGTAGACATTGAGCTTGACATTGGAGTTGCGTCATGTCGCGACCCCGGAACGGATCCCGGGCCCGAGGCGAGTTGAATTTTACGATTGTTTATGTTTTCCCACAGGTTCCCGCGGTGAGGATTCCCAAAGACACGCGGAATCTGACTCACATGATCAAGTATGCGGAAGCGTGTAGCAAATCACATCAAGATAAGCACCAATAAATCCTTAAGTGCTATGGCAAATAATAACAAGGCATAGTATCAAAAGAAGAAGTTAAAATGGCATTCCCATCAAGATTCAAGTTATGAGACTAACTCAAAAGTAAGTTAAGTTTTAGTTACAACCCATGAGAGGCCAACAGAGGCCAATACAATTCTCAAAAACAAAAGAAACCCATGACATAAGGACGAAACTCAAGAACCCGCCCGACGTCTAGTTGACATCGTCGGGCTGCCACTCTCTAATAGGGGTTGGCTCAAAAGCCTCCTCCGGACGCTCCTCCTCAAGGGTAACGTCACATGCACCTGGGCACCAACAAACAAGGGTCAAACACAACGGTTTGGCAGGTAATCAATTTAGGTGAAAACATGAAACAAATAACGTTATAAGAAAATATATAAGCAAATCCCTGATTTGAAATACTACAATGATTGAGATACATTTTCGAGAATACGAACAACGCTGAGATACTAAAACAACTAGCATGAGTACATATAATATCATGAATAGTTACAATCCACAAAGAGCCCATCCTTTCTCTATCATTTATAAATGAAAAGAGCAAGCACGCACGACAAGCACGATATACATAATATAATCACGACACGATTCCCACATATACGGGGATTTCCGGCCGCGGAACCGGACACGCACGATGTGTAATAAATACACGACCAGTCTGTAGACAGTCCACATCTTTAAGGACCCCCAGACAGTGGATCAAACTGAAAGGGCAGTCCAAGCTCAGTGGTGTTCACTTAATTCATGAATGCACAAAACACGCGAAACGCTATCAAAACATGTCGAGGAAAGAAAGGGGGAAAATCACTTATCAAACACAACAAACATGACTAGCAAAAAGGCATAATTGATATGCATAACACGCTTAGGAAGTGATCCCCCTTTTTTTTCTTGAAACAAATCTTCAAAACGAGCTTATACTTGAAATTCAAAACGAGTGCACGACGGTACTTATCGTACCAAGACGGAATTTCAAAATACGAAATCAGACAAGCATGTGTTAAGGCTACTAATTGACCTTTGTGTAATTGGGACCCCAAATGCTGATGATGGTTGTACTAGCGATGATGATTATTATATCTTGCCTTGTTATCTCATCAAGAAAAGTTTTACTCAAACAAGAGTTATTCCCCCATTTTATTACAAACATGTAAAACATATGGTTTTTTATTTTCTTTTCCTTATCATTTACGTAATAAAATATTTGAGCCTACAATGCTCTCCATTTCACCATTCAATCAACCATTCTCACAAAAAATCCACAATTTACCATCTAAGCCTCAACAATTATCAATTTCAAACTCAAAACCATTCATACAACTCAGATTCAAATAGGTTGAAAATGAAATAGTGCAAATTGAAGTAAATCAAAATATGTATACACTAAGAATAGTACTTTCACATCTTGATAACTTAGACAGGGCATTGTTCAAGAATATGAAATTAAAGCTAGAATCTCACAAATAACTTACATGCACATTCATAATTCATTCAATCACTTGCCTTAGCACCAAGATGAACTCAAAAGGTCTCCAAATTTAGCTCTCTCTTGTAGGGAATCCTGTATCTACAAAAACCCCAAGAAATGCCCTCAAAATCCCCAAAATTAAGAGTAGAAAAATAACCTTTTCAAAAGGGTTAACATGCATGAATTTAATGTTCTAAAGGACCTTTCCAAACCATTTTCAAGAGATGAAATCAGTCCCCTACCTAAAAGAAACCTATCTAAGAAGAAAAAGCTTAGAAAATGATGAAATTCCAGCTAGATTTCTTTGAAAGTGGTAGCAACGGAAAGCTTGAGGGAGGAGGAGATGAAGAACTCAGATTTCAATTTTGGACTGAGAAAGAGTGACATGCAAGAGGAGAAAGTGGCTTGAAAGGAGGAGAAACCTCTTTGGTCTGGCCTGGTTCTGAAACATGAAACATAGAGGAGAATGTATGTAGTTTTGGGTTTTAAACTTAAGCGGGTTGTGGCCCCACAGCTCTATAACTTCAAGGGCTTAGAAACCTTTTTGTGGGCGCCAGATGTGATCGACGAAGAAGAGAAAATCCATCACCAAAAAATCTAGTTTCCAAAAAGTATATTTTTCACATGATTTGAAAATAATGAAATTCATGCACAGATTTTGATGTGAAAAGTTTGTTTTGTCCTTTTGGCTGAAAACTGGATTTCTAGCATCAAATACAGGCGGAATGAACGTGAAAAATTATAGGGATTAATTTGAACTATCAAAAGGAATAACAATGCAAATTTTTTGAAATCATTAATAATCCCCCACTTACTCGAATAATACAAAGGGGTCCTAGAGTGTGCTAGGATAAGTTCGAAGGCTCTCAAATATTCCCCAAAGCCATGAAAATTCTAGTCAAACTCATCACCTAAGCCAAATGTCACATAATCCTGCTTAGAAAACTAATACACGGCTTAAATATCACAAAATACATCAAACCTTAGTCGAGGTCTTACACTTTGGATCTGACCCATTATATTTGGTGCTTAGGTATTGATACCGACCCCATCCCCGAAGGTGATGCGTTCTTCAAGGTGCCTTTAGTTGATGAGAAAGGGTGGGGATTGGCGGAATCGAAGGATGGAGTGCTTGCAGTTGGGGCTGTGTGACCTTACTTTTGGGGTTTCGAGTGTCTTTTGTTGTGAGCAGGGAGGATTCATATCCATTTATATACTTCTTATATTTCACTTGGAGATTATCATTGGACTTATGCTCCACTATTATACTTGCTTTATGAGATTGATACCTTTACTATTTCGGCACTTATTGATGTTGCTTTCGCTATTTTCTATTTGCTTCGGCACTTAATCGTTGTATAAATGTTGTAAAAAGTTTTAAATTAGACCTCACTAAAGACCTATGATTTTGGAAGTTCTTGGTTTATTTGAGAAGTAACGCACCAAATTCGGGTACCTTGGCAGTAAACTCGGTATTTGGAACTAGGGAGTTACATGTGGTCAGTTCATTTGATTGGAATTGGCTTTTGGATGGCTAACAAAAGTGAGGTCTGTTCACCGGATAGTTAGATATTTTGTAAATGCAATATAATTTCTCTTTTGCTATTCTAAATGTGAATAAAATATATCAAAGTAATGATTGACCTTTTCAATTGGCTATCGTTACCCCCCTCCCCTCATCAAATGAAAGTCCTGGGTCTTCCACTGGCTGGCCACTTCATTCGGTCCTTTTCTACTCCGTCTATCTTTGTTTGTTTGTCTGTTTGTCTCTCTTTCTGTCTCAAAGTCAGCGAGATCGCCCACCGATGCCTCTCTCATTATAACAAACCAAACCCAAGTTTATAGTCAACTATATCATCTAAAGGCAATATAAGAATTTTAAGAATCCCAGACCTAGTTCCAACATAAATGAGATACTTGTACGAGATTATAGTTTGCATCCTCCACTTAATACACAATATTAATTCATAAATTATTGTCTACTAAGAACCCCCACGGAATTAAGATTTGGTTTTAAGGGTGATTACGCAGCTGATTAAGAATCTAACTTCAATTGTGGTAATTAAAGGTGTTTTACCATCATGGGAACCTTTAGGGGATCGTTTTCTATTTCTAAAAATATAAAATATAGCCTGCACTTTCATTCTTATTAACCCAATTAAGTATTTCTAATGATTAATTACGATAAACAACAATTTATAAAGACCCAAGGGCTAATTTGTAATTTAACCTATGTATTAGGCTCAAGTGTAATTTTCAAAGATTATGTAATTCCAGTCAAAGATGTGGCCCCTCCTTGTTAATAGTTAATTAGACATTAATAAAAAGAATTAATGTGATTTAAGTGGATCACATTTACTAGTACGCCATAACACTTATATTCATGGTAATTTCAATTGTAAGTCACAGCCCCGCCCGATTCAACATTAAATTGTGCACACGTGAGGACTTCCCAAGAGGTCACCCATCCTAGTACTACTCCCACCCAAGCATGCTTAACTCCAGAGTTCTTACTGCTTTCGAGGCCGCACAATTTTAAAACGTATCATGTTGAGTTAATATGGAGTTTGACTTATAAGCCCAGGGTCATGACTTGGATATTTCCGATGCAGGACTAGTGGAGACTGTCACGCCCTCGAACTAGAACCTCGGGGGCGCGAATGGGATTAAGGATAGTTATATTTTTCTCCCAAGATCTGCTTGTGTGAAGACATCACATTCCGACACATTCTGAATATTTTGCGGAAGCTTTCGTGGCGTTGCGACCCGGAGTCCGTAGTCATCGGATTCCGCGACGCACTCAACCCCTAGTATATAGCTATTATATCAAGAACCATATCAGACTGGAGTAAACCATCACAACAAAGTACAGAGCTGACAGTAATAGGATATTACATTCCCATATATGTTTAAGTTACAATTATCAATGTACATTAATTAAGAATCCAAAAAAAAAAAAAAAAGCTAATAGAAGCCATACAACAACAAGCTAATAACCACTACCCATATGTGACGCAACTCCGATGTCAAGCTCAATGTCTACATGACATAGTCGACAAAACAACCTACAAAGCATGACTCCATAGCCAACAAAAGTACTCATCTCGGGACGAAGAAGTCTGGACCTGAGTACCAAAAGTAGTGGGTCAGACACGACGGTCTGGCAGGTGGATGAAAAGATAATAAATATATTGAAGAATAAAACATATGATAAATCATGCTATTTGATCTAAGGCTGCATATAATTAAACGGTTGCAAAATCGTGGATCTCTGACAAAACATGTATTCGTTTCAAGCATGGGTAAAACATGAAGATCTAACAAAACATATGTTCATTTACATCATCTATAAAAGCATTGATATTTGACAATCGGGTGTTCGTCTAAACCATGTATAAATATAGAGGTCTGGCAAAACAAACGTTCATTTGAAACATATGTAAAAGCATGAATATTCGACAAACCGGGTATTCATTTAAATCACGTGTAACCATAGAAATCTTGCAAAACAAATGTTCATTTGAAATATATGTAAAAGCATGGATATTTAATAAATCGGGCATTCATTTAAAACATGTGTAAACTTAGGGATCTGACAAAACAAGTGTCATTTAAAACATATTTGAAAACACGGATATCTAACGAATCGGGTATTCATTTAAAACATGTGTGTACAAGGAACGTGAAACAATATAACAATAACTAAATCTACCTTGGAAATCTTAACACCTGTTTAAATAATAACTTTCATAAAAGGAATGAATCATTTACCGGAAAACAAATAAGCAATATAAAACATGTAGGGTATCCAAGGAATCGGGAACTAGCAAGATGGCAATCACAAAAAGCTAAGTCCTCTATCACCAAAGTGACAAGAGTATAACGGGACGTTGGTCTCAGTCACACAAGGTGAGGAGATTCAACGCAAAGCATATATACAATATAAATATATGGGACGGGACCACGGTAGCGAACCGGGTATCGGGATGGGACCACGGTAATAAACCGGGCATCGGGATCCAAACTGCAGCTGGCGGGACGGGAAGGGGAATCTCCAAGTCGGTGGATCAAACCGACAAGGTTATCCAAGCTTAGTGATGCCGACTCATAGGTCAAATAACAAATCGAGACATATGCAAGTAAATCAAGTACAATAAATAAATGGCAAGGCGGGGGTGCTCAAAAGCACACTATTGTTTCATGTCGGGCAATACATTTCGGGACAAGTAACTGTTACTAGTGTAACTTCAATGCTTTCGGGAAAACAAGTCATGTAACGTAAATCTCAGAAATGAGGGAATACAATGAACTATTACAATTTTGGGTAAAAATATCGGTTTCAAGATTTATTTAAGGTGAATAGGGGTCCCGTATGTCGATTATGATAATTACTTGATACTCCTTGAGTTTGAAGACATTCCGAACTCCTTATACACTTCACGATTTTCAAAACTTTAAATGAGCTTATAGGTAGTACTAAATGGTAAGATTAAAAATCAAAACATAAATAGTCCATCCTAAGTATGATGTTAATCCTGAAGCATCGTACAACCTACTCAGTCACCGAAAGGGATAGGATTCGCGATACCCAAGGAAATAGACTTCGCGTATAGATATAAGGAGGATATCGCGTTGTCCCATACCGTTCAAGATTGAATTGGGTTGGATTCCGATGCAACCGAACTAACCGTAAAGAACGTCGGCTCAAGACATCCTCACATATAGTCCAATGAGTCCAAAAAGGGTAGCCAAAGTCCCACCTAAGCCCATCCAAAAATAGGGTAAAATTCCCTTCCAGCAGGGATTTCTCAGTTTGCCCGGTTGACCTGGTCTGGTCCCTGTGTGCCCGGTCGACCGAGCTCATGGCCAGTCGACCGGGAGTTGTAACTGAAATGGGGTTACAGTGTTTTGGTCAGGCTCCCAGGGAGCCTGACCCTGTGTCGCCGGTCGACCGAGCACACTGTGGAACAGAACCCAGGTTCTGTTCTGCAGTAGGCTGGGTCCTTCTCTTTTTCCCTCCTTTCAACACTTATACAAACTGAGCTTTTCCTTACTTCAACAACCATCCAAACTAAAATAAAACTCCCATCAAAACTTCAATGAACATTAACTCCAAACACCTTCTTCTTCACACTCAAACATCAAGGAAAAGAAAACCACTATCCATAAGATTCATCTACCCTTTTACAACATAATGGATACATTTATCAAGATGTATAATAGAGAAATCAACTCATCAATATGTATTTCAAAAGTAATAGAAATCAAGGCAAGGAAAACTATGAAAACACATGTTAAAATCATTAAGAACCGATAGTGTAAAACAAGAGATTTCCATGAAACATGTAAATGTTCAAAAACTTATCCATTCATCCACTTGCCTTGGGTCTTCTAATCAAGAAACCAAGCTTAAACACTCTTCCAAATCCAAGCTCCAAAACTACAAGCAAAAACCCCCAAAACAAACCTTAAAATGGGTCAAACAATGAAAAACAAGGAATGAGCTCAAACCAAACTAGGAAATAGAACCTAAGGGAAAACCATAGCTCAACAATAGAAGATGGAAAGAAGTCCTTACCTCTAGGGCCATCAATCAACAAGAAGAAGCTTGAAATAGGGGCTGCCCACCTTGGTTTTGCACAAAAATAACATCCATGGGAAGCTAAAGAGATGGGGAAGAAGATGGCATGGTGGGGTTTCCAAATGGTAAGGGTTTCCTCCATGAATGGGGAGGAGAAAAAAAGAAGAAAGGGAAGGGGAAGCTCAGTTGCAGAGCTCCCCTTTTGGCTGCAACGAATGAGTGAGGGGAGAGGGGAGAGTCATCTTTTATAATGGGTGGGTGTGGGCCCCACCACACTTAAAACTTGCCAAGGGTAAAACATCAATTTGTGGGCCTCGGATGCGATCGACGAAGAAGAGAAAAATGCTTCTCATAAAATCTAGTTTTCAAAAAGTATAATCTTGGCATGGTTCTGGGATCTCAAAATTTGGGTCCAGATTCAATGTGAAAAGACCGATTTTGCCCTCAGGGCTGGAAAAACTGATTTTCGGAGCTTCGAATGGGTATGGAGTGAACACGAAAGTTGTAGAGGTTAACAAAATAAGTCAAACGAGGCTAAAACAAGAATTATCGGCAGTTTCGAATAATCTCCCAATCACGCGCAAAGTCACTAAAGGAACCCCCAAAGGGTCCCACCAATCCCAAAGGCACTCAAAACTCCCCAAAATTAGTGAAAAACCATTCTAACTCACAAACTCAACCCAACAAACACTAATCCCATTAAAAGAAACTAATCCACAAATAAAACAACACTAATCCAGGAAATTAGGGGTCGGGTTCTCACAGAGACCCTCCATTTGAAGCTCGTGGTTGACACGCCACATCCCGTGGTTAAGAGTACGCCCGGACTGAGTTCTCACAGTCTCCTCCATTGAAAATAGAGTTGTCACCGGCTCTGATACCAACTGTCACAGTCTCGCCCAAATCAGCATGAAACTATCAGCTTTGGCCCACGTTCTCGCGCGAGGACTTCTCAAGAAGTCATCCATCCTAGTATTGCTCCCACCCGAGCATGCTTAACTCTAGAGTTCTTACGGTTTTCAAGGCGGCGTGGTTTTAAAACGCATCATGTTGAGTTAAGACGAAGTTTGACTTACAAGCCCAGGGTCAGGACTTGGATATTTCCGATACAGGACCAGTAGAGACTCTCCGTTTGAAGCCCGTGGTTGACATGCTACGCCCCGTGGTTAAGGGTACCTCCCGGATCGAGTTTTCAAGTAAGTGGGTGCCACGATTAAACCATAATAGGGGGCTAGGTGGTTTAGCTACACTAATTCTTTTGTTAAGCCATGTAGTTAATTAGAGTCCTAGTTGGTCAAAGAGAAAGCTAGAGAGAATTGAGAAAGAGGCTTACTTGTAATAAAACCCAAAATAGAAGTAGAGTCCTTTGTGATAAAAAAATCCTAGCTTAGAAAGAAGCACTTGCCCATGTCTTTAGAGATGAGATGTCCAAGGGCACTTTTGGTAATGAGAGAGGATTCCTCTATTCGAAGGAATCTTTACTTCCGTGGAATTAGACTTTCTTATTTGAGGATTTATGTGGGAGATGATTCATCATATTTCACGTTTGGCGAGCACAGAGGAATCGGCAATGATTCCTTCATATCCAAGTTTGGTAACGGGAGAGGAATTCTCAAAATAAATAAAAAAGCTTGAGGATTCAATAAAGACCTATAAATTAAATGACCTTTAAATGACCAAGATAACAAGCTTCATGGTCTTGGAGTTTATTAGTTCAATAAACAAACAAAATGGTTCAATTTACAAATATGGGGCCCATAAAAATGAAAAAACATAATGGTGATTAATGGCATCCATAGGAAAAAAATCAATGTGTTTTTGGACTAGCACCTATCTGCAAGAGGGGAGCGATTCACTATAACATGTGTAGGTGTCAAAAGTTTGGTGTATGAATGACCTTATTCACATCTAATTTACTGTGCAAACAAACTTGACAATGCAATAACCATTATGCATGTGAATCATTTACAAATGTAAATGAGAGCAAACAAATGACCCCTACATGGATATAAAAAGTAAAGTTCTTTGAAAATAAAAGTTATCTTGCATTCTTGAGCATCAACCTGGAAACATCTAAACCTTTTAGTTCTCAAGCTTTTGTATTTACTTAACAGTGATAAGAAGAATTCATGGTCAATGTCAAACAATTTCTGATTGTAAGTACCAAATCTTATATATAAAAAATTGAACAAAGCAAAAAAAAAGAAAAAGAAAAAAAAGCATAGGGGCTGAAACTGTTTCTCATGTCATTTAAAACCTTCAAACTGCCTTTGTTGATGAAATGACACAGCCTGCAGAACATGTTACATACTTTCCCCGTGACTACCAACTAGTTCACTGTCTAATTGTTGAGCGGAACAGGTTACATGCTTCCCCATGACTACCAACTAGTGAATCATTAATTGCCACAATTCACAAAAACTTACAGCAAACATTCATTAGATGCACAACATAGGTATTAAAAAAAATCTAAAAATAAGGTGCACCCTGTATATTAATATATAGGTTCTTGTTGAGTTAGTAGTCATAATTAATGCAATGCAACCCACATCTACAAAATACAACTCATTAATTATGTCAAAAAGTATCACATCCCGGACTCGAGAATCCCCTGATTAGGGTGGTTCCCAAGGTGTGATATGTGTACTCCCGTGAACTCGCACTTGTTCCGGAACAAACCTGAATTCACGAAGGAGAAAATTCCACATTTCACATGTGAGGATTACTCACTGACACCTGTCAATGCACATTTATCTTCGGAAACATGTACATTATCAAAATCAAGGCCATGGCTTTGATTAGTCCAATAACCAATCCATTTCACTACAGTTTATCTTTAACAAAGCTAATAATTTAAATATCTTAAAAGCATGGTACACAAGTACTCTAATGAATATCTACTAGATGCTTACCTCTATGGAACATAATCCTAATACAAATAAAAAATAAAACTAATCATATGCATTACCTTAAGCTAAGTACAATATGAAATACTTAATCTCAAACCCCTGATTACCACTTTGATACGTACTCCGGCGGTCATAGCTAACCAATATGCTTACCAATCAAATCTCTAATCTGAATGGTTATTAGTAATTCTCTTTAGTGTCCTGGATCCCCGTGACACCAGGAATAGTATCTCAAATACAATGATTTGGCAAGTATATGCATTAATAAGCAATTGCATAATGTATCAAGTCGAATTAAATGACAATTGATTTAAAAGATGTCAATATCAAGTAATAACCAGGCAATTGTGCCAAAATTGAATAGTTCATGCTTTACAAATCAAATGGAGAATAAACATACAAATTTGGCTTACAACATTGAGTTCATCCTCTCAATTAGAGAGCGAATCTAGTTGGGATGTCACCAGTGCCCCTGCCAAAGGTTAGCTGGCTACTCGGGTTTGGTGTTCAGGTGCTCCAGATGACTTACTGCAATAGTCTTAAATACTAAACTGAGTTTATCTTCGTCGGGTATCACAAGGTCGAAGCTAAGTAGTGCCGACTCGATCGAATCGAATAATAATCGAGTTTGAGTAAGTTTACATATTTTGTTCACAATCGAATCGAATAGTAATTCCGTATACTCGGATACTTACTTAATTTAAATTCACATCAATACCGAATAGTTGTATAACAAATTGCAATAACGAATTGGAAAATGGATAATCGAATCATAAATGCCTCTAATTGATGAATCAGAATTGATATTGATGAAGATATCCAATTTCAATATGAAATGCAATCGATTTAGAGAATTCAAGGTATATTACTCTAACCTATTATCCATAGTCTCTCACCGTCCAATACGAGGTAGTTTTAGAGGGTCAACGTACTACTATCTTGTTTGAGTGTCACTTATTAAAAAAAAAGGTTACATTGAACTTCTAAACCAATCCTCATGGCATAGTGGTAGACTAATGATTTTCCATTAGACAAAAGGAAAGGGTTAAAGGTTCCATTCTAAAGACATAAAGGTCTTTTGTGTCTTAATCCCCTAGTGGTTAAGGTGTGTCTCATAATTATCCATTACAGAGGGTTATGGAGGGTTATTATAGGTTAGGAGTGATCATTCACTCTTTTGAGGGGTCAAAAGGAACCCAACTTTCGCTCGAGCGGTTCCATATTTGCTCGAGCGGACCCTTTCAGAGAGATGGTCGCTCGAGTAGCCCCTTATGTTCACTCGAGCTATCCCTTCCAGAGAGCACTTCCGCTCGAGCGGACGCTCCAGATTTACAGAATCCGGGTTTTTCATTTATTCTTTCTTCCATTCATTTTTCAAACTTCTTCTAACATAAACATGCACTAATGAGCCTCCTTGCTCCAATTTACAACACATATAGCCTCCAAGCATCTACATCTAATAACACCATAAAACTAATCTAATCATATATTCCATTAAAGAAACTAGAAGTATCATAGAAGTAGAATTTTATGAATCAATCAATAAATATACAATATGTAAGTCCAAAGTAAGCTTATACTTGCCTCAATTAAGCTTACCCAAACTTTCTCTCTAATCTTTTGCTCAAATGAACCAAAATCCCCAAATTTCAAACCCTAATCACAACACCAAATGAAAATGCTAATGAATGTTTATGTACGACCAAATAAGAGTCTCTTGACCAATTAATCCCATTTCTTTGTGTTTTTGAAGAACACAAAGAAAGATGGGTTTGATCCTTACCTTAATAAGAATTCTGAATTTGGGGAAAACAAGCTCTTGCACACCAAGAGTAGAAGAAGAAGAAGAAGATGGAGAAGATAAAGTTCCAATCCTTGCCTCCAAATTACAATGCAACACTTGCCTTTGATGATTGAAAATAAGAAAGGAGTAATGGAAAGAAGAAAAGCTCTCTCTCTCTCTCTCTCTCTCCACAATGAACGAATGGAATGAATTGAGTGGGTTTAAAGGGATAAGAATGCCCATTTTGCACAAAAGTCCACTAGTTTGTGGTTTTCCCAATTTGAGTCAAATGATGGCCCATTTCTTCAACGGTTGATCTAATGAAATAAAGCTTAATACGAAAATCGACGTGATCAACGACACATGCGATGACGCCAGGATGATGTGCAAATGATGCAGAATGAGAAAATCGATAATTACAAAAAATCATAATTAGTAACTAAGTATAATTAAATTAACTAAAATACAATTAATTATCATTTAACAAGATCAATTCGGGTCAGGGTGTGACAAAAAGTTGGAAGATATGAGTAAATAGACATAAATCAAAGCCCAATCATTTTTTCATGTTCTTGTATATGACAACCATATTTGTCTTCAATGAAACTATTGTCCTCAATAAAACTAGTATTTGCTCAGTGCATTTTGGCTGTTCATTTGGCATTTGCATCAGTATAGTACTTGTTTATTTTCTTTTCTCCTTTTAGAATCCTACAGCCCATAATATCTGGTCAATCGACGTTGTCAATTCTTATTGGCATGATTTCATCTGCCACTTTGAAACACCCAACCATTCGAGCAAATAAACCATCTGCTGCTCCAAAGTGAATTTGATGTTCTCAGCTTGTGAAATGCCATTATTCAGCCTCTATATCTATCTCCATGTAAAACAGTATCTAGATGAGAAATGAGAATTGCAAAATGCATATACCTTGTGAAATCCATGTCGCTCACCATCGAACTCCACTAGTGCAACATGCAACCCTTTCATTTTCAAGGCAAGATAATTTTATGAGCTTGATCCGCTGGCACAACCTGTTAGGGATTTTGTATTTGCAATTTGATGGATGCATTTTCACTTTAGCATCATTTGAATTTTCACACATGCATTGTTTTAGAAAATCTTGAAATCTTGTTTTATACATGCATTGGATTTTAGACTTGTAGAATTAATGATTTATGCATGTTTTGATTTTAAACTTGGATGCAATTTGTTTTGAGAAGATTTTTATCAAATCAGTTATGTCTCTTAAGTTTCATGAAGGTTTGAGCTAAATGTTTCTTTCTTTCATATGTTTTAACCTTAAGCTCAAATCCATTCAAGCTTTCCAAAGGTTCTTTCTTTAAAATCATTATTTTGATTTGGAGTTTTCATGACTTTAGAATTTCAGTTTTCATCCTTTTTCAGTCATGAATTCATGCTTGATAAAAGTGTCTCAAAGTCCCCTGGAAGATGCCCTCTAATATTGCAAGTTTCAAAAATTCAGGAATTCTGGGCATTCACCAGGTCGACCTGCCTATGTGGCCGGTCGACCGGGCATACTGCAGGTCGACAGGGAGTTTGAGCACCAATGGTCATTTTTCTGACCGTTGTGTGTACCAGGTCGACTGGGTAAGGGTCTAAGTCGACCGGGGAAACTAGTTGTTGGACTGTTTTTTGCTTTAAAATTCATTCCATTCCCTACTTTTGAGAGGCTAGTTGGATGAACTTTTGAGACCATTTTGGAGCCTAAGAAAGGGGAATGAGGTGATAAGACTAGAAGGCTTTTTGGAAATCAAATGCTTGAGTTTTAAAAAGGTACATCTTACTAGTTATTTTGATTTCTATTCAAATTGAAATCTATGCATGTTTAAATCTTTGTATTTTTATTTATGCATGATTTCTAGCTTTTAAAGAGTTGTTTTGCAAACTCATTATCATCTTTGGAATATTAGAATGGTTTGCAATCACTCTTGTCTAAATCACATGTTTTCTTAGACTTTAATATTCATACAACTTGTTTTAGTTCAATTCTTTAAGTTGTTTGAATCTTTCATGTGATTAGCATTTATCTTCAATCATCATTTTCTAAGCTTTGATTTTAAAATGCATCAAGCATTCATTTAAGAGCTTCATTGCAGAAATTGATTGAAGTAAAACATTCATACACTTGTGCACACACTTTAGCTTATTTTAGTGTATGTTTGTAGTTTGAATTTCACTTTCATATCAACCTATTTAGAGGCAATTCATTTGTGCTTAAATTGTATCTCTTAGAGTGTTCTTGAAGAGACACCTTCTTAGAGAAAATCTTCATTTGTAAAGGTTATTGCTTAGCCTTAGAAAAGCACATTGTAAAGGTTATTGCTTAGCCTTGAAAAGCATCTTGTAAAGGTTGTTGTTGAGCCTAGAAAAACAACTTTGTAAAGGTTATTGCTTAGCCTAGAGAAAAGCATAATTAGTGGAAATCCGGTGGGGTGATTGGATCACAAGCCGGTAGTGGACGTAGGCATTGAGGCTGAACCACTATAAATCTTTGTGTAGTGGTGTTTACTTGTGGTGATTGTTTTCTTAGCTTCTGCATATTGTTTGGTTAATCATCATTTGTGTCTAGTTTATCTTAAAGAATTAAAATTGGTTTAAATTGGTCATATTTGTAGCACACCCTATTCACCCCCCCCCCCCCTCTAGGGTTAGGATCCCAGGACTTTCACAACCTGTGAGATAGTTTACAATCATTTTTAGCTTTTCTTGTAAGCCAGATTTTCAAACACAGGTTCTTGGAAAATCGGGCTGATGTGGGACATATTGCCACTTAATTCGGTGTTCCTGCTTAAGATGGAAACACGTAAAATACAACTTACTGGACAGGGTTCACGATACTTGGGTCACCACCTATAAATGACAGCATCAGCTTGGCTTCCTAATACTTTTGGTTTCAGGGCCTATACATGAAAAGAAAGTCTTGGTGTTGAAAATAATTATCGGCAACTCAACATTTAGTTAAATCCATCTTTGATTCAGTCCGCAGATGGCCTTAGTGAGACTTAATTAACTTTCATTGCAAGTAGGTTTTAGCTTCAACCATGAATGACAACAATTTATTTAGAAGCAAGTGTTTGTATCCACAAGCGTTGATAATCATATGCTATCTAATGTTCTCTCCATTGCTCGTGAAATGGTAAGTCAAGAAAAGGCCTTACTCTGAACTGATCTGCTACTTTTCTTTATGAAAATTAGAGTATTTGAAGGATAAAAGTTGAGGTCGTTGATATGCATACCATGTCTTTTAATCCTTGCAATAGAATAACATGGCAAGAAAACTAATCAACAAGCATTGATTGGTGTCCTCTCAAAATAGGACTTTTCATTCCCTGTAACATGTGAAAAATAAAGACCTCGATCACTAGTCAATATAAGATAGAACTAAAAATCAATGTAAGTTTTTTGTTCATTAACTACATACCAACAAGATTATCAATATAACGAGACTCGGACTTATGGGCCTTTACTTTCAATGATGATAAATCAACAACCTATGCAAACAATAGCAAAAGGGAATGGCCTGTAAGACATGTATAGTTTTATTTCAGTTCTATTAATAAATACGGACCAAACTGTAGCACCTTGAGATTCATTCTCATACTACCCTAAGTATATGAACACAAGCGAAACGTTACACAAGAACTCAAAGGAAGTAGCATTTCTTCTATTGCATATTGACATGCCAACTTTTTTATTTTTATTTTTTGCTTTGAAAGATGATTAAAAAAAAAAGGATTGAGGATCCGTAGAGTTCTCTTACATTTCATTACAGGCGTAACCGCCTTACTAGCTAGGAAGCTGAAAAGAGAGAAAATTAAAAGCAAGCCTGGAACATAACCAGAAACAAAAGTAGTAACAAAAATGCCTCAGAACGCCCATAATCAAAATAGTAGATGTTGTCATGGTTTGGTCCATATTCATGATGTGAGGCTGGCACCGGAGATGTGGATCGTAGTCGTACTGACTACTTCCGTACCAGCTTGGATGGCATCCGTATTTGTCACTTCCATACTAGCCTGGCGACTTTGTTGAGCAGCTTTCGCAGCTTGGTTCACTGCCACTGGGGATTGTGGCTGGTAGAAAGAGTTGGTGTACGCTCTTGCCCTTGTTCTATCTACCTGGAAAGCTTGATTAATATGTGGAGGGAAAGCAGAAAGCAAAGTTAAATTTTACAATTTCCCCCCCAAAAAATAGCCAACAGAGGCTAATAACAATTCCCAAAAGATAAAAGATAATGTTCCCCCAGTGTTACGCATTTCGAGCCCCAACCCAATGTCTAGATGACATCGTTGGGCTGCCATTCACGCTCAACAAGTTACCCTACAACCTCCTCCTCGTGCTCCTCTTCAGGGGCAACGAAACCTGGATATGAGCACCAAAATGAAAGGGCAGACACGACGGTCTGGTAGGCAAAAGAATGAAGTATAATTATGCTATAACACAGTAATTTAGAAAGTTCATAAAACAACAGGTATGATAAAGAAAAAGTTAAATAAAACAAAGTTAACCAATGACAATAACACTTATAAGATCCCATGAAAATCATGATGACCATGCAAAACAATTCCTTGGCAAAATAATACTTGCAACCACATGGAGCTACATTCTCCATCACACGAAATGGTGAAGGGAGTCATTATCATAAATTCTAGTAACCCAGTAAAACTGAGAACACACATGAGTCCCGCCGCAGAATGGGCTAAATAAGCTAGCAAGCACGTACGAATTTTCCAAACTAATGTTGGACAAGATTTAAGGACCCAAGGCGGCGGATCAGACCGGCAATGGTCGTCCAAACTGAGTGGAGCCGACACAAAATCACATACTTTCAAAACAATGTTTGACACTTCAAAATTCGGGAACTACTCACTCAATATCAAGTACACACGCGCTTGTTCACTAAATTACATGAAATAGTAGTCCCGACACGATGTGTATAAAAACACGATTCACACAATGATTCCTAAATTGGTTTTAAATCAAAACCTTGGAAACATTCTTTTCAAGACGATATGAATAAAAAAAATGAGAATTTCGTTCATGAATCTCAATTCCACATCGAAACCTTGAGATCGTAACCGTCGAATCATACATACTTTGAAATCCCATGTCGATCATTCGTTTAGATGATGCCCAATTTATAAACAACATTAAGGATATCAAGGTATACACATCGACCAAGAAGGGTCTACAAGTGATTGGGATAGAAAAACCCTTCATTTGTCTTCAAAATTCGCAACCATCATTGTCATTGCAATGACCACTACCCATCACCATTGTCGGCAATGTGATGACCCCACTCATCATCGTCATTATGATCAATAAAAAAAATCATCATCATCACAATCATCATTTTATCGCTGCCACTATCATGACCACCACTATAGTCACCGTTATTAATTGTCCTCATCCTACTAGCCAACATACTTTCTTTTACCACAAGGGAGAGATGATAATTTTTATAAAGACTTCTAGATTGTATAAAGTTTTTCTAATACTATCATCATCATCATCAATCACAACATCATTCTCATCTCTCTACCATCATTCTTATCAAATCAAATATCCTTATAGTACACCTATGGTAAATAAAACTATATGTTCCCCACTTGTGGTAGTTTGGATGACTCATATTTACTCTCTCTCTCTCTCTATATATATATATATATATGAGAGAGAGAGATGCTCCTGCGAGAGCATCTCTCACCTTACTATAAGAAATAAGGGTGGGGGACCTCACATTTAAGTTGTTGGTATTGAATATGGATGTGAGGGCCCCCCACCTTATCTCTTATATTAAGGTGAGAGATGCTCTCACAAGAGTATTTCCCCATATATATATATATATATATATATATATATATATATATGGAGGGCCTCCCCTAAGCTGTAACTTAGGGGATCATAAGCTAGGGCGTGTGAGAACGACATGTGACAGAAATGGCTGGAAAATTTTCAAGGCCCCGCCCATTTTTCACATTTCCCCTTTTCTAACCTAATGGTGACCTCTCTCCCTTTATCGATGTTTGTCAATTCCCACAAGTATATAGTTGTCTCAAGTAATATAGACTATGGAAGTCCGAATATTGCTCCCACGAGGATCGTTATAAGAGAAATAACAATGATCAATGAAAAAGAGTATCAACTCATATAGCTAACAAATGCAAATGAAAACAAGAAACAAAATAAAAACAAGGGAAATAAAAAATGCAAACTAAAAGAAAATAAGAAACTAGATAACAAAGAGATGTAAGTAAAAATAGAAGAACTCAAGGGAGAACAAGGTTAGTAACAAAGTTAATGACAAAATAAAACTAACAAGGTTAATAACAAAAACAAATGAGCAATATTAGATAGATCAAATGAGTAATTGTGTGAAAACAACGAGTGAAAGATCAAAATAAAAAGAAAATAGAAACATCCATGGAAATGAGCTAATAACTAGTGAGTAAGATAGGGAATGAATGAATGAAAATAAGTGTGCTACAATAGTATAAAATCAAAGGGGGAATAAAAGCAAACACATAGAAAGTATGAACAAATAAGCTAATGAATATGATGGTGTGGATAGAGAAATGGAGTGTGAGAATTAAAACAAGTGAATAAGTGTATGAGAATGTGAATACAATCAAGCTAAAGTAAGTAAAATAAGCAACATGCAATACTAATGGATAGATTGAATCATCTAGAATCCACTAAGTAACACTAATCCAACTCTAATGCTCTTCTATTTTTCCAAACAAATACTCAAATCTAATGACAAATCAATGGTTAGATTTGGAAAATATAACTTTAAAGCTCTAAGATAGAAATTAACAATCTAATAGCTAAGATTCTCTTCCCTTCATAAAAGAAAAGATTCCTAATGAATATCTATCAAAAGTAAGCATAAACCATCAAAAGATATTAAATCCTAAGCATGATTTATCAAACCTAAGCATAGATAGTAAAAAGAATGCTAAGAAATAAAATAAGCATAGAAGGTGGCACATTGCAATGAAGAAAAATCTATTCTAGCATGTTAAGCACATAAATAAAGGGAATTAAGAGCATAAGCAAAAGGAATAGTATTAACTTAACTTCATCTAGAAGATCCAATCAAGGGATTAGCCACCCATTGGAGAAGACAAAGTTTTTTTTACAAATCTTTAAATTTTACAAAGCTTTCCTTACTTTCTCTCTACAATTGCTCTCAATTACATGAATAGCTTAAGTAAAGAGGAGGAGCCTCTCCTTGCTTGTGTGTCACTAATGCTTAGAGCTCCCTTCCTTATATAGAAACATTTGCCTTGCTCTATTTTGGTTTCTTTCTGATGTGGGACTTCACAAGAACGGAAATGTGAACATATGAATGTAATGCTCATGTATTGGCCTAACTTTGTCATTTCTTTATCCCATTTTCTTCCAAACTTATCCTTACTCTCTTTAACTCTTCAATCTCAACTTTAATCTTCAAATTAATTTTCAATTAACACCTACAAAGAGAAATTAACATAATTGAGAGTATTTTCGAACATATTTTGTATGGAGGCCATTGGAACTCATATAAATGCATACAAATGGTCATCTATAATGGAAAGATATGAGCAAAGCATGATGGGGAGGAAATTTATTATTTTTTTACTAAAAATAGTATTTTGAGTTCTTTTATCTTTGAAAACTCATAAAATAATACTATGAAAATGTCTCTTTTGTGAACTCATCAATCAACTTCTCCTCTCTCACCTCTCTCTCCTTTCGTTCTAGGCCCTAGCCCTCTCAATGCTCTTCCTCTTCGTCTTTCTCCTTCGCCGAAAGGGGAAGATCAGTCGACAGGGAAAAGCCTAAATCGTCGCCTTGGCAATCATTCTATGCCCTCCATCTTCATTGTCTCATTGGCAATCAATCGAAAGAGAACTGACTTCTCTTTTCATGTGAAACGTTAATGGGGTTTTGGAGTTCTTATTTTTTATCTGAATTATTTTCCTTTCTTTTAAATATACACACACCCCACATGGATTTGGTGTTTTCCCCATTGCAAAGAAATCAACTCTCTCTCGCACACAAGGAAATTTTCTATGTTGTGTGTGATTTTACATTTCCTTTTGTAATTCTGGTTTCATGTTTTCTTCGTTTTTTTATGATCTGGGCTTCCTCTGTTTCTCTATCTTGTTTTCATTCATTTTGGAGATCTGGATTTGAGTTTTAATGGGGTTTGCTATGGTCTTCAATTTGTGTTTCTTAATTTAATTATCGTAAATTTGTTGTGTTTCCTTTGATTTTTTAGGTTTTATTTGTTTATTTATCTTCTGATATTTATTTTTTAATGGGTGATTAGCCTCATGTTGTTGTTGTCCTTCGCCCTTCACCTCATGTTGCTGATTAGTAGATAAATGCCTCCTTGTGCTACATTCAACCGTCTTGGATACATTGTCTCTGTTGTTAGCGTTCAAATAGAAGGGAAGGTGTGGATGAAAATGAGCACACATGCTCTCTTTTTTTTTATCATTCATTGCCGTCTTTTATTTTGAGAACTTGCAACTTTACTGCCATACAATTTTTACCTTTTGTTTTGAAGTAACTATTTCATACATGATGCTTCTAATAACAACTCAGAAATAGGTTGCAACTGATAGTTTCATGTACTATCATTTGAATGTGGGTTGATGTTAAGATCTTCCATCTTAATCTCATATTTTGTAATGTGGTTTTCATGTAATAAGAATAGATTTTTATTTTCTAATTGTTTGTATTGGTTTTTCTTTGCTTTCTGTTTTTTCTTTTTCTATGTTATGCAAAGTGAAAAAGTCTTCTTCCACCTTTGAGAGCTCAAAGAGGAATTCAACTCGCAGGGTGCCTTGGAGCATTTTGAGAAGGAGGGTTTTTAGATGCCAACTTGAAGTGTGCCTTGGAGCTTTTTGAGTCGATTTAGTGGAGAGTCCAATTTAGAAGACGAAGACACTGTGGATGATGAGTTGACGATTTTTTGTTTAATCTTGGGTCATTGCCCATTATTGGTTGACTTGCCATTGTATTTGACACTCTTCTTTATCAAATTGTTAATAAAACCTACTGTGCGCTTCATTTGATGTGTTGTGAATGACTATGGGTTGCTTCAACATGCCAATAAAGGGTTCGGACTTGAAAAATAAAGAATGGAAGAAGTCTTTTAGAGCTTGAAGATAGCAATGAATGATAAAAAGAAAAGATTTTGTTTAATGCAGCTTGGATGTTAGATGAATAGGGTTAAATAGTTGATGTTGAACGTGACTGATGATTGCCAAGACCAGGTTTGATTTGGAATGTGAATGGTTGATGTTGATGTTCCAAGATTCAATGGTCACCAAGTGGGAATTCACAAACGTCTCAACAGAAGATAACCATTGTCACAAAATTCACCAAATATTCCAAAATCAAAACATCTCAACCAATATAAACTCTCATCATTTCATAACATCTCCATTCACATTTAAATCCAGAATTCATTCCATCATTAAAATTACATTACCATGAAATCCATTACATCTTTAAGATGATTACATTTCTTTGAACATTACATCATTTGAAATAAAAAGGGCAATAAAAAGTGTTCCAAATGCCGAGAGTGAATTCCATCACCACAGATGCTTTCCAATATGTTTTTCGTCATCTGACTCTGAGGATTCCTTGTTGTCTAAGCCTGCAAATGGAAACTAGAAAAATAATAATAAAACAAAACAGTAAATTTTGTCCTCTTGAAAACAAATTAACTAGAAAAACTTCCAACAAAAAGCATCTCAATGAGATAGCGGCATTAAGAAAAAAAAGGTTTCCTCCTTCTTTTTAGAGAAACACATGCAAAGAGGGTTTTTAATGAAGGATGGAAAAGATGTTAGTCCGAGTATATACAGTAATAGTTCAGTATTTAAGAAATATTTAGGAAACAGTTCCTCACAATAGTGAAACAAAACAACAGTAAAACATAACTACAGAATGTAATCTAGGAATGGAAATTCACTTCCTGTTTGAAGGCAAGAAACAGTACTCTGTTGTTGAAGTTATGAATATCAGAAATTCGCAAAAGAAGATTGATCAAGGCTAATGTTTAACACTATCCCCTTAAGATAAATTTCGCCCCCGCAATGGTGCTTACGAGCTTCAACATCGTTTGTCTCCCAAGATATAATGATCAGTTCCACAACAGTTGCAGCACTACAAACTATGTGACAAGCGAACCAAAAGTGCAGCAGGACTCTCCTTAACTCTAATGATGACTCGAAAATGCAATGCACAACAACAGCGAATTGGATGATCAAAAATCATGAACGAGATGCATATATATAGCTTGTATCAGGTCTCTTCATGGGGGTTCTGTTCAGAACAGTGACTGTTCAGATGAACAGATGCTTCTTTTTTAGACACACCTCTTGGGGTTGGACACACCCTTTCATATGCGAATGGACACACCACTAAGAACATATCCCATTGGTAAAAAGGAAAATTTTATTAAATAAAATTTCTCCAAAAATAATAAATGAATAGTGGGCCAAGCAAGGCCCAACTCGCGCGTGAAGCCCAAGCCCATGCCCGGCCCAGTTCGTTCTAAGGCGGGGTGCGCGCGTGCTAGTGGTGACCCCACCTTGGTCTAAGTCCTCCCTCCTCCACAAAAGTGGGATGCCCCTTGGGGCTCATCTTATACTACTAAGGTAAGCATATTTATACCCAAGGAATGTTTTGCTCCCAAGCAATGTGGGAAGCAAGTTCACCACTTCCTTTTGTTTCCATGTTTAACATGTTTACGTAGTGGTGTTTGAGAGGCAATTTCTCATTCACTCCTTAATGGATTAGAGCAACTCAATACATGTCCTTAATATACTCATGGAGTAGATACATTTCCATGTATTCCCACTTAAAAGGATAAGTAGGTCCCACTTAGTTTTTGGCTCAAAGTTGACAAAAACTAATGGTGCGCTTAGCCATTTTTCCACGACTCCCCCACATGAATGAAATTGACTTAAAGCAATGAAATGATATGCAGACACACAGAGAGAGTACAATAGAAAATCTTTTGTATAGAGAAAGGTAGCTTGTGGCCTTAAACCTTCCCTTGTGAAGTACTATCGGATTTACTCATGGTTCAAAATCTCGGTCTCGGTCGCGATATTGGCCGGGCCGAAAAACCGATATGATATCGATATCGGTCGCGGATATCGGTCTGTCGCAGTCATCGTGGTATGAATTTTTTTTTAATCCAAGAAAATTCGCAAAAATATCCAAAATATTAGAAAATGCTGGAAAACAATATTTGTTTCCATAAATAACAGCAATAAATCAGAATCTCGGTCACCTTAAGTTATGAGTCCTGTCTGTGTCGCAATTCACTGTCTTTTCCAGTATTTCATATAATGCAAATATTATTGATGCTCATGATCAATTTATTAGTGTCAAATATAAGAAGATAAAGATAATATATCAATCATCATTTAATACTAACTTAATCATCAAATAAAGTTGTGAAATTCAAGACCCTGAAGATTAGTGAATGAGATAGTGAGTTAGTGACTGAGATAGATAAATCATAAAGCACTTGGGCATCAAAATGTTCATGGTTTACCTGAAATTAGAGGGGACTAGTGGAGAGTACTAGTAGAGACTAGAGAGAGACTGATGAGTATGAGTGTATGACAGATTGACAGCCTAATACCAAGTGGAGTGTCACCCTAGCTCGATATCATCATCATCATCATTTCTTTGGTATTGGCTAAAAAGATATGATCCATACTGCTGTGCAGCACTAGCACTACCATACCAATAACCATATTCAGATTGATAAGATGATGAACTATCTTGATCCCCTGTGGCTGTGGATTGAGATGGCTGGTTGTAATCAAATGGCATGAAATAGTCATGAGGGGCATAAATAGGTCGTCGAGAAACTGGTGGGGGAAGCCTCCCTTGCTCAATTAACATCTGTTCGATAGAAATAATCGGTGTTGGTGAAGGGGGTACCCAATTAGGGTCATATGAATAACCCTCATGCTGTCCATACATGGCACCTTGTTGGCCAACATAACCCCCATGTTGTCCATACATGGCACCTTGGCCAACATAACTCTCATGATGACCATGAGTAGCGGCGCCGGCGCTACTACTACCCCTTGCCTCAGTTTGTCCAACATGTCTGACATAGCCACGGTGAGGATCTAACTCAATAGCATGAGGAAAATGCTCAACTGTCTCATAAGTGACAGGCTCATCATCTCTATAATGACCCTCATCCCCGGGAGAGTCAGGTGGAGTTCCTGCTGATGATGAAGAAGCAGAAATACTTGACTCACTCTCTTCATCCACCTCATTTCCCCTTGGCTCACTGGTATTAGGTGCACGCCTCTGCTGCATTGTCAAGTTTATTTCTTCTATCATTTCTACAGCCCTCACTGGCTCAGGCCTATCCCTAGTCAATTCCTCCATCAACTGCTCAAACACTGGGTCTTGGTCTAACACCGGTTCTTCTTGTTCCTCCAACCATTGACCTAACATAGTATCCTCTTCTGAAAAGATATAGTCCAAATTAATTGGACAGAAATAATCCCGGTGATCCTCAAACTGTCTTCTCCTTCTATTTCTACTCCGGAGCTTGAGGTTGTAGTGAATGTAGACCAATTTATTTAGCTTTTGCATTGTCAATCTATTTCTTGGTCTTGTGTGGATAAATGAGAATGTGCTCCAGTTTCTTTCACAATTGGAAGACGATGTAGTTTGACTAAGGACTTTAATAGCAATCGCCCTTAGTGCAGGAGCACTCTCTCCATAATTCAACCACCATTCAGCTGAAAAAAAATAGAAATGATATTAGAGTCAATAAAAAAATAATGAGTCCTTAAATAATATAGAGATGACATTACAATCAATACCAGAGCCCGTACATTGTATATGTCAATCTGAAGACATTAACGTATAAAAATAAATTAGAGAAATTACAATGTTATATACTTTTTTGCTTAATTATCCTACATTCATACCTGATTAGTAGTGTAATTCCATGGGGATCCGAACCCTAGAGGGGGAGTGAATAGGGTGAGCTTCAATTATGACCAATTTAGATAAATTTTAACTTCTTTAAATTAAACTAGTCACATGTGGTGATAGACAAATAAAATGCGGAAGCTTAATAAAAGAATCACCACAAAGCAATCACCATCACACAAGTATTTATAGTGGTTCGGCCTCAATGCCTACATCCACTACCGGCTTGTGATCCAACACCCCACCGGATTTCCACTATTTATGCTTTTCAATAGGCTAAGCAATAACCTTTACAATATGCTTTCCAAGGCTAAGCAATAACCTTTACAATGATGTTTTTCAAGGCTTAACATCAACCTATACACTATGCTTTTATAGGCTAAGCAATAACCTCTTCAACCACAAGGTTGGTTATCTCACTAAATTAGTGTCTAACATACACTTGATGGAGATTCATTTAAGCTCATTACAATGCCTCTTAATTAGGCGGATATGGAAGTGAAAAACTAATACACACTCACACTATGAATGCAAAGATGAAAGTACATGAAGTGTGTGTGTGTGGTCCTCAATCATTTTGAAAATGAAAGCTCATAAATGTATGCCTAAGGCTTTTGAAAATTTTAGCTCATAAAACATTTATGATTGAGGAAGTAATGCAATCACATGTTAAAAGTAACAACTTGTTAATGATATCAAAGTTACACAAGTTGTATGAAATGGATTAGCTCTAAACATGTGATGCATAGGGATGTCAATCAAATCATCAATGTAGCTCATAAAACATAAAAATAGATTTGATTGAAAAGAGGGGACAAATCATATGTAATTATAAATGCAACTTGAAAATGATATACCTATCAAAGTAAGGCAAGTTGTGAAACATTAAAACAATAATACACATATGATTTGCAAAGATGTTGAATCCAAAACATAAGATATATTTGAAAGAGATTTTCTTATGATGGAAAACAACAACCAAAGATTCAACCAAGTATATGAATCATGTTACATATTTCATTAACATGATCTACTTAGATTTACCAAAGATTAAGTACTACTTGTATTGAATCAAATGGTGATGCATCCAAAACAATAGATCTATTCAAAGTATAAAACATGCTAAGGATGCAACACATCATAGGTTATCATGTTACTAAAGATTTACCAATGATAAAACAAAACATGAAAACATATGATTTGTAAAGAAGTTGAATCCAAAACATAAGATAGTTTTGAAAGTGATTTTCTCATGTTGGAAAACAACAACCAAAGATTCAACCAAGTATATGGATCATGTTACATATAATTTCAAAGGTTTTTCCATTAACATGATCTACTTAGATTTACCAAATAAAGTACTACTTGGATTGAATCATATGGTGTTGTATCCAAAACAATAAATCAACTCAAAACATAAAACATGTTAAGGACACAACACAAACATAGTTTAACATGCTAGAAATGATTTACCAAAAATAAAACAAAGCATGAAAACATATGATTAAGGAAAGTAAAGCCTACTTGGTGATTTAACTTCATTAATCCAAGCTTTAGCTTTCCTAATGCTCCCCTTCATCCCTTGGTTCTTTTCCCTTGAATATGCCTCAAAACCTCTTAAGGAGGGGCTTAAAATTCCCAACTTTTGGCAAAGGAAAGAACTCATTTTTATAGCAAAAAGTTGCCAACGGCTAGTCCTCGGTCGACCTAGACACAGGTCTCGGTCGACCTAGGACACACAACGGTCAAATTTCTGACCGTTGGTGCGCCAGGCAAAATTCTGCTGCAATGTTCCCGGTCGACCGGGACCTCTGCGCCGGTCGACCGGCGACACTGCCGGGACACCCCCTTTTTGACAAAATTTCCAACTTTTGCCTATTTGAAGGTTTTTCTTTGGGGGACCTTTTGGCCACTAAATCAAGCTTGAAAGAACATGTTTTAAAGATTCTAATGGTTTTTAAAACATGAACATAAAAAGCCTAAAAAGATTCAAAACTTTTAAAACAAAGGCTTGCTTGATTTCTTGAAAACTCTTTTCTAAAACAAATGCATCCAAGATAAAAAGACAAATCATGCATAAATCAATACTTTTACAAATCTTAAAAGCAATGCATGAATAAAACAAGATTTCAAGTTTATTTAAAACCAATGCAAGTGTGTAAATCAAATGATGCTTGAATGATAATGCATCCATCAAATTGCAATCTACAAAAACCCTAACAAGTAGCCCAAATTGCTTCATCTGTACTCTCTGTCAATCTTTCAATTACATTTTTTAGTCCCAAACGGATTTCATCAGATATGTGTCTATCCGTAAATTGGGGATTAAAGAAGTATCCTGTAACAGTAAAACCAATGAATTTTAGTCATTGATAAATTAATATAGTGAGGACTGAGGACTAAGGACTGAGGAGAGAATGGAGAGTTGAATACAACAATTCAAGTATTAAAGGATATTCTTCACTTACCGGCAATGTGTAAATCATGTTTTAATTGTCGTCCCCATCGGTCGTCGATGATCTTCCAAAACTTTTTTGTAATATTTACAATCTGCTTGAATAGCCAGTTTTGATCTCTCTATTGCCTCATGTAAGAAGCCCATTGTTGGCTTATCATCGCCATCAACCAATCGAAGAACCTTTATTAGGGGATCAAAAACATTCAAAACACCCTTCACATGAGGCCAAAACTTGTTGGATTCAATTGTTTTACATACTTCAACAGTAATGGGACTTGGCCTCTTTCCCCATTTTGAATTCATGAAATCATTTGATTTTATCAATCGGAGAAGTCCTTCTCTATACTTGTAAACACTTTCGATAGCAATGAAGTGGGTGGCAAATCTAGTGATGCCAGGCTGTAGTAATTCTTGATTGTCTGTATGCATTTTCATCATGGAAATGAGTCTATATGATTGATAAAAAAAATTGGTGATCTTCTTTATCTTACCAATCACAAACTTCATGACTTTTCCTTTTGCAATATCTTCAAGCATTAAATCCAAGCAATGTGCTGCACATGGAGACCAGAAAATCCTTGGCCTTTGTTTCATAAGCATCATTCCTGCAGCCTTCATGTTTGCAGCATTGTCGGTAACAACCTGAACTACACAATTTGCCCCAACTTCTTCAATCACCTTATTCAATAACTTATTAATATATTTTGCATCTTGAATGTAATCAGTTGCATCAACTGATTTGATAAACATCGTGCCCATAGACGAGTAGACTAGAAAATTCAAGAGATGACGATGTATGATGGTCGTCCACCCATCGCACATTAGTGTGCAACCTCTTTCCTTCCATGCCCATTTGAAAGTTTGCACCCAAGCCTGCAACTCTTCATACTCTTTCTCAACACAGACATGCCCAATCTCATAAGGGGTAGGTGCCTTTATACCTGAACCATATTCTGCAACTGCATCTAACATGGTGGTGAAATAAGGAGATGATGCCTTGTTGGGAGGAATGCCTCCATCCAAAAAAAACTTCCCAGCGGCTCCCACTAGATGTTCTCTTGCTTTACCAAACTTGCCATTTAATGCTTTCATAATGCTGGGCTACTTTGATGCTGGTTTTCTATAAGCATATGGGTCAGTTGGCCCCACTTGCTGATGTGCATGTGTAGGAGTTCTTTCAATCTCCTCAATGTCTGGATCTCGACAGGGTTGTTTTTTACTAAATGTCCGACGCAAACTTGCTCCCCCAGGTTCGAATGACCACCCTGCTCATATTGGCTACCTCTAGAGGCTGCTTCATATTGCATTCTTCTTCTCTCTTCCTCCTCCTGAAGTAACCTAACACTTTCTCTCCTAGCCGTCCTCATTTCCGAGTCTTTATCGTCATCATCATCGGAGGAACCAAATACTTCTTTTCTACATGCATCAAATTCCTCAGTTCTTCTTCGTTGTTGTACAACTTTTTTTTTGCTGATGCATTTAGGAGCTCCTCCATTTCAGCAATCACATTTGGTGGCACTTTATGACATTTTATCACCTGTCATGTTACATGCCCCAAATGTTGTTTCAATCGAGTAATCCCGCCATTGAGCACTTTTCCACAATAATTACATTTCACTCTACTTTTGCTTCCAACTGCTTCACCATGGTTCCATGCCGGATCTATTTCACGCACGATCTTGTTCCTATAAAATAAGAAATTCATGCAATAGTAATACACTAATACTCTAACAACAATTATTTTTAGGAAAAGTCAAGATTTAATAAAATCATTTTCAAAAATTCTAAATATATAGATATAGCATAAAAGTATGTAGATCAATCATTTACACATCATACAATGATCATGAATCATTAAAATAACATATTTATGATAAAATCCCCCAAAAATGATATATTATAATTCAAATATTAAAAAATCCAAAAATAAAATAATTAAAATATAAATATAAATCATGTTTATGACTAAGAGTAGATGTAGATATATCATCTACACACTATTAATAAGTCTTTGGCATCACAAATATTCTAACAAGTAACAACAATTAATTTTTGGAAATTCTTTTTTAATAAAATCATTTTCAAAATCCTAAATATATAGATCTAACATGAAAGTATGTAGATCAATCATTTACACATCATACAATGATCATTAATCATTAAAACAACATATTTATGATGAAATCCCCAAAAAATGATATATTATAATTCAAATATTAAAAAATCAGAAAATAAAATAATTAAAATAAAAATCTAAATCATGTCTATGACTATGAGTAGATGTAGATCTATCATCTACACACTATTAATAAGCCATTAAGCCTTTGGTGTCACAAATATCCTAACAAGTAACAACAATTATTTTTTTGAAAACAAAAATTAATAAAATCATTTTCAAAATCCTAAATAAATAGATCTAACATAAAAGTATGTAGATCAATCATTTACACACCATACAATGATCATGAATCATTAAAACAACATATTTATGATGAAATCCCCAAAAAATGATATATTATAATTCAAATATTAAAAAAATCTGAAAAAAAAATTAAAAAAAAAGTTCAAAATCATGTGTATGAGTAGATCTAGCATGAAAGTATGTAGATCTAACTTCTAAATGAAGAAAACAACACAAGTGAGTAAGTGACAAACCTCTATGCTTCATCTATAAAAAAAAATAAAAAATAAAAAAACACATAATAAAATGCTTTAAGTTGATTTCCTCTTACCTTAGATAATATTTTCTTCAAAAAAAAGAAGTGAGATTTGAAAATATGCAAGAGAGATGGTGGTTGCTGCTATGGCTAGTAAGGAGTTGAGAAGAGAGGAGAAGAAGATGAAGATGGGGGAAAAAATAAAAAAATTAGGGTTTTCACCCTTTTTTAACATATCAAAATATCGGCCGAGATATCGCTACAACCGAGATGATCAAAATCTCAGCCGATATGGGCTGAGATTTTGAAGAATTTTCCCTCTACCGATATCTCAGTGAGATATCGGTGCGGTATCGGCAGATTTTTTTATCCATGGATTTACTAGTTAAACAGTGAACATGATGTCTTCAACTATTCAGCCTTTTTCGTAAACCGAGATAATAGAGTTCACACAGAATCTTCCCGGACACAGTTGGTTCTCATGATTGTGTTCATTTTGGCCCTGAACAATGCCTGGTTTCATGAGTGCTTTAAAGAATTTAGCCTTTTTATTCTCATAAAATCGGCCCAGTTCACGCTCACATAGGTGATTCTTATTAAGAGTATCATGCTATACCCCATCCGATTAGCCAAGATATAAGAATCATTAAAGCTTTGCTTAACCTAATTACCTCTATAAGTATCACTATTAATATCATAGGAATGAGCAGGAGATTTTATCTCCATAGTGATATCGTTAAGTCACACACAATTCGGTTGTCCCTTTGAACCTAGATCTTTGGATTTCCAGTCAATTAGGTAAGGTTTCCATTATGGCGACTTTTCATTCATAGGCTTTAAGCCCATTCACCTCGATGAACGATTTACTTGCTCTATCGCTAAACCTTTGGTAAAAGGATTCGCAATGTTATCTATGAACTTTATGTACTCAATCGTCATAATGCCATTAGAGAGCAGTTGTCTCACGGTATTATGCCTTCGACGAATATGTCGAGACTTACCGTTATATATTTTACTGTGTCCTTCCAATTGCCGATTGACCATCGCAATGAACGCAGATAGGAGGCACAAGTTTTGACCACATTGGAATATCTTATAGGAATTGACGAAGCCACTCAGCTTCTTCACCAACTTTATCCAGTGCAATAAACTTAGATTCCATAGTGGATCTAGCAATGCATGTTTGTTTAAAAGATTTCCATGATACCGCTGCACCACTAAGTGTAAATAGATATCCACTTGTGGGCTTTGAATTTTTGGTATCTGATATCCAGTTGGCATCACAATAGCCTTCAAGTACAGCTAGATATTTAGAGTAATGCAATCCATAGTCTTGGGTGTATTTTAAATATCTTAAAACCCTAACTAAGGCCTTCCAGTGGTCTGATCATGGGTTACTTGTGTATCTACTCAATTTACTAACCGCATATGCAATGTCAGGATGAGTGCAATTCATTACATACATTAGGGTGCCAATTATTCACACATATTCTCGTTGTGATATGCCTTTTCCATTATTCTTGGATAAATAGATACTAATCTCTATAGGTGTTCTCGCTAGACTACTATTATCTTGAGTATTTTATCAATATAGTGTGATTGAGATAATATCAGTCCATCCGATGTTTTAGAAATCTTTATTCGTAATATAACATCGTCAACACCTAAATCTTTCATATCAAACTTATTGTTCAACATTCTCTTGGTAGCTTGAATGATAGCATCATTGCTACCCATAATGAGTAAATCATCAACATATAAGCAAATAATGACACATCCATTGTTAGTGTTCTTAACATATACACATTTTCATTGATCTTAAACCCATTTGACATCATCAAACTGTCAAATTTCTCATACCACCGCTTTAGTGCTTGTTTTAATCCATATAGAGATTTAACAAGCAGACAAACTTTCTTAGTATGACCTGGAACATTAAACCCTTCTGGTTGTTCCATATATATTTCATGATCTAATTCACCATTTAAGAAAGCTGTCTTTACATCCATTTGATGTATCTCGAGATTATGTATAGCAACAATTGCAATTAACATTCGAATGGATGTTATCCTCGTAACTGGTGAATAAGTATCGAAATAGTCCAAGCGTTCATTTTATCTATACCCTTTAACAAGAAGCCTAGCCTTGTACTTTTCGATTCATCCATTTGCTTTCATCTTTCTCCTGAATATCCACTTGCATCCAAGAGTTTTGCAACCTTGTGGAAGATCCACTAGTTCCCATGTATGGTTTTGTAAAATGGATTCAATTTCACTATTTATTGAATCCTTCCAATATGGTGCTTGGGGACTGGACACTGCTTCTTTAAAGCTTTGAGGCTCGTCTTCTAACAGAAATTTTAGAAAATCTGAACCAAACATCTTTTATGTTCTAGCTCTCTTACTCCGTCTAGGTTCATCAATTTCTTATTGGTTTTGATTACTGCTAGTAGCAGTATCATGAGTTCTTTTAGGAGAACTCGTTTCCTACGATGGTTTATAAGGAAATACATGTTCAAAGAACGATGCATTCCTTGACTCAAAATAGTATTAGGATGCATATCGGGAATCTCAGACTTGTGAATTAGAAACCGATACGCACTGCTATTATGAGCATACCCAATTACTACACAATCAACTGTTTTTTTGTCCTATTTTAACCTTTTTAGGTGTAGGAAACGCCACTTTAGCCAAACACCCCCACACTTTCAAGTATTTGTAAGTAGGCATTCTGCATTTCCACAATTCGTAAGGAGTCTTATTGGTTTTCTTTTGAAGTATTCGGTTGAAAATATAATTTGTGGAGAGGACAGCATCCCGCCATAAATTCTGAGGCAATCCAGAACTTATTAACATAGCATTCATCATTTCTTTTAAAGTTCTGTTTTTCCTTTCAGCAACACCATTTTGCTGAGGTGAATTAAGTAGTAGTTTGGTGTATAATACCATGCTGTGAACAGAATTCACCAAAAGGTGATTCATATTCACCCCCTCTATCGCTTCTTATCACCTTGATTTTCTTATCAAGTTGATTCTCAACCTCATTTTTGTAATGTTTGAACATTTCCAAGGCCTTATCTTTACTTCTCAGTAAGTAAACATAATGGTATCTTGTGAGTCATCAGTGAATGTAAGAAAATATTTTGAACAAACTTTAGGTCACAGATATCAAAATGAATTAACTGAAGGGGTTTAGAAGTTTATTCAATTGAATGAAAAGAAGTTCTAGTAAGTTTAGCTTCTACACATGTTTCACATTTGATATTTGAATCAAAACTGCATTTAGGAAAACATTTCATATTAACTAATCTACGCAAAGCATCATAGTTAATATGACCTAATCTACCACGCCACACATTAGAGGACTCAAGCATATAAGCAGAAGAGTTTTTTCTTATTAGATACAATTGTCATTACATTCATTTTAAAGAGACCATCGCTCATGTACCATTTTCCCACTTACATCCCAGATTTAGTAAGTACAAACTTATCTGACTCAAATACCAGTTTGAAACCCTTCTTACTCAGTAATGAGCCTAATACCAGATTCTTACGAATATTAGGTATATGCAGCACATTATTAAGGATGAGTTCATGTCACATCCCGGTCCCGAATCACCCTACCTTAGGGTAATCCCTGAGGTGAAACACACGTACTCCTGTGATGTTGTACCTATCTTGAACCAAATACAACACACGAAGGAGAGAAAAATAACTTTTCACACGTGAGTCTGGCTCACTAGAACATATCAATGACATTTAAGATATAGCGATAGCTATAATTCATATACAAAAGGGTATCATTTCCCATTCAGTTCATTTAAACATTCAAGTTTAATACAAAAGAATTACATAATTATATACATTAATTACAAAAGAGGGTGTAATAAAAGAACCCTATACAAACACTACGAAAAATATAATCAAAAGTATAACTATCAACTAAGTGTGACCCACACAAAAAGGGGCTGGCCACACACACTAACTTGAGCTCACAAAATGTACACCGCGCACTTCGAGGGAGGTATCTATGCTGGCCCTTGCTCTGGCCACTCCTCTAGTCCTAGAGGAACCTCTTAGGTAACCTCCTCTCCCTCCTTGGGCCCCCTCAAGGCCGAAAGTTGTACCCGCGACTGTAACACCAAGAGTAGTATCTTAATACGATGATCTAACAAGTATAGGAATTAATAAGGAAGTACATAATGTTACAAATTGAATTAGAAGATGATTAGATTAACAGATGTCAATGATAAGTAATAACTAGGCAAATTGTGTGAAAATCGAATAATTTATGCTTGTGAATCAAAGTAAAATGAAAACATACTATTTGGCTACTACATTGAGCTCATCCTCTAAGAAAAGAGTGAATCTAGTTGGGATGTCACCAGTGGCCCGGCCAAAGGCTAGCTTGCTAACCAGATCTGGAGTTCCGGTGCTCCAGATGACTTACTGCAGTAGTCCCTAATAATTAAACCAAATTCAACCCCGTCGGGTATCATAGGGTCGAAACTAAGTGTGCCGACTCAATCGAATCAAATGATAATCAAATTTGAGTAAGTCTATATTCTCTTGTTCATAATTGAATCGAATAGTAATCACCTATACTCGAATACTTACTCAGTCCACAATACCAACGAATACCAAATCGGATATACAATAATTAAGTCACGAATAGAATTTAGACAATCGAACCACAATAAATACTAACAATGCAACCAATCCACTAGTTAGGATATGATATCAATAACGAACTTGTACTCCAATATGAAATGCAATAATTTAGAAGAATCAAGACATTTTACTAACCAATACTAGACTATTAATTTTAGTCTTCCATCGTCCAACACAAGGTAATTTTGGGAATGTCAACGTACTACTACCTTGTTAGGTGTCACTATTTATGAGAAATACGTTGGATTTCCAAACTAACCCTCACGGCATAGTGCTAGACTGATAAATGCCTATCAGACCAATTAGTGAGGTTAATGGTTCCCATTCTAAGGCCATACGGGTCTTGTGGATCCTAACTTCCTATGGAACAAGGGTGTGCACCATAATTTCCTACTGGAGGTGATTAGGGTGGGGTTATTATAGGTTAAGGGTGGCAATTCACCATAAAATTGGGTCAAAAGAATCACAATCTACGGTTTTAGGTTCGCTCGAGCGGACCCAAGTTCGCTCAAGCAGACCCAAGTTCGCTCGAACGGATCCCATCCAGAGGCTTGATCGCTTGGGCAACTCTAATCGTTCACTTGAGCAATGGTTTCAAAAGGGTGTTCGCTAGAGCGGACCAATGTTCGCTCGAACGAACCCTATCCAGAGAGCTGGTTGCTTGGGCGATCCTTTTTGGTCGCTCGAACAAGTGCTTCAGGAGAGCGTTCGCTCGAGCAAATGCTCCAGAATTCATGATTTCAGAATTCTCATTGGTTCTTCCTCTCATACAACTTCACAACTTCTTCTATCACACAACCTGCATAATGGAGCCTCCTTGCTCCCATTTACACATTATACAACCCTTCCATACATTTTCATTAACTTAAAATCATAAAACAATCCAATCCATTCATTCATTAAGATATTAAAATCATTAAGAAAGAGTTTCAATTGTATCAATGGTAATTAACAAAATGCAAATCCAAATCAAGCTTATACTTGCCTCAATAGAGTTTTCCAAACCCTCTCTTCACCCTTGCCTCAAGGAAGACCCAAAAATCCCCAAAAATACCAAACCCTAGACACAAATACACAAGAAAAAGGCAATGAATGTGCATGTATGATTTCCAAGAGTCCCTTTGACTTTTTTTTCAACTAAAAAATCCCAACAAAAGGGTTTGATGCCTACCTCTTAGCAAGAGTTACAAATTTGAAGAGAATAAAAAATGGTGGAGATGATTTCTTGCTAACAAGGAAGAGAGGAAGATGAAGAAGATGATGATGAGATCAACCCTAGCTCCTAAGGCACATGCACTCACGCCTTGTAGTGATTGAAGGAAGAGGGAAGAAGAGAAGTGAAGAAGTGAAATGAAGAAGAAGAGAAGAGGAAATGAAAGGAATGAAGAGTTGTGCGTGTATATATATATATATAAAGGGATAAAAGTGCCTCTTTTTGCAAGAAAGCCCACTAAATTAGTATATTTTCAATTTGAGTCGAATGATGGCACACTCACATAATAGTTGGTCAAATGAAGTAGAGTTTAATGCGAAAATTGACGTGCTCGACGAGATACACATGTTGACTCGAAGATGACATGCAAATGATGTAAAATGCAAAAATCGATAATTACGAAAAAGCCCTTGACTCTACCCAACCGAGCCAAATCGGTTCTAACTCACTTGTCTAAGGTTCAATACTCAACTAACTCAGTCTATAGAGGCTAATTAACACTAATTACCATAATTAGTATCTAAGCATAATTAATTTAGCTAAAACATACTTAATTAACACTAAACATGGTTAAATTGGGTCGAGGTGTAATAGTTCCTTTCCAGAAGTCATCTTCAATACCACCTGTCCTTGGCCTTCAACCTTAGAAGTGGCAGAGTTGCTCATGAAGAGTTGTTCTCCAGTTGATGCATGATAAGTGGAGAACATCTCTTTAATAGAGCAGACATGTCGAGTGGCCCCAGTGTCCACCCACCATTCTCTGGTGTTGCCAATCAGATTGACTTATGAGACCACAGCAGAAAGATTGATGTCTGAAACATCAAAGGAGAGTGTGTCCAATTCTGTCATGTTGGCTTGCGCTAGTTTCTTACTTGTATTGCCTTGGTCCTTTCGCTTACGACAGTCCTTAGCACGGTGGCCTGGTTTGTCTCAGACATAGCATTTCCCTTTGAACTTCTTATTGTCATTGGGACCTTGTTTTGGACCATTGGATTGTTCTTCCTCTTCTTGGGATTCTGCCCATGTTCCACGACATTAGCCTTAGCTTTAGTGAAGGTTTTTCTTACTTTCTTCTCAGATGCACGATTGTCTTCCTCTATCCTCAATCTGACAATCAGGTCTTCAAGTTTCATCTCCTTTCACTTATGCTTAAGGAGTTCTCCCCTTCTATTTCATTGTTTGGCCCATTTTAGGGTTTGTTTTTTAGGGTTTTGTATGTGCTTGTAGGATTCTTGAGAGAGCTTGTTTAGTAGCTTGATTTCTTGTTTCAAAGACCCAAGGAAAGTGGATGAATTGATGTTTTGAGTTTTGAATGGCTTTCATGAGAAGTATCAATTATTTCATTATTTCTTTCATGCTTTTATTGAGTTGCATTGGTTTGAAATAAATGCTCATAATGAATCTTGTTGGCTTGTCTAAACCTTTTAAATGTTAGCATTTATTGGCCTATCATTTAATGCTTTCAAGTGACTTAAATGAATGTTTGTGATTTGGTGGATTTCTCCTCTTTTGTGAATGATTAAGAATGGAAGGAAAGTGAAGGGAGAAATGTAAATGAAAGAGTGGAAGTGTTGAATGATGAATTGGAGGAGTCTTGGACTCATTTTTATTGTAGGGATGTAGGGGGGATGATGTGAAGTTGGTTTAAGGGAGAAAGGGGCTCAAATCTGAACACAGTGAGGCTTTTCCCACACCTGGCGGTCAGCCAGCGGTCACCTGTCGGCGAGCCGTCTAGCGACCCGCGGCTAACCGCCAGCGGACCGAACCTTCGCGGTCACTTTTCCAGAGAGCAACTCTCTCCCCCAAACCAGCGGTCAGCCCTGCAGTTAACTGCCAAATCCAGCGGCGGCTAACCGCACCATGGCGGTTACTTTTCCAGTAAGCTGCAATTTGCAACCCAGCCGCGGTCATCCAACGGCTAGTCGCCTAACCCAGCGGCGGCTAATCGCAAGATGACCGTCAGGTGACCGAAATTGCCCAGAAATTTGGAAATAGAGAGAAATGAAGAGGATTTCTGTCCCAATCATTTGTTCAATCTTTTTTAGAACGATGGGGAATCCGTTTGAGAAAGAAACCATATCACAAAGATTCGTTTGAAGTTTCGAAAACCTCAAAGTGTATAAGGACCCCAAAATGTCCCCAAACTCAAGGAGTACCAAGTTTTATTAATATTAACATACGGGATCCCTATACACCTTGAACTAGTCTTGAACCCCGATACTAGTCCTGAGATTTCAAAAGTCCTATAGTATTTCATTGTTCCCGAATTTACACTACTTGACTTGTTATTCCCGAAAGTATTGAAAGTATACTAGTAACAGTTACTTGTCCCGAAATGTATTGCCCGACATGAAATGACAGTTATGCCTTTGAGCATTCTTACCCCGCCTATTTATCTACCTGCACAGGTCTCGATTTTTTATTTGACCTATGTGTCGGCACCATTAAGCTTGGATAACCATGTCAGTCTGATCTACTGATTTGGAGATCCCCCTCTTGTCCCATCAACTTCAGTTTGGATCCCGCTACCCGGTTATCACCGTGGTCTTGTCTTGATGCCGCACATTGCTACTGTGGTTCCCGATGCCCGGCTCGCTACCGTGGTCATGTATAGTATATGTATATGTATTTATAAGATCCACTGTTTCTCCTCACATCGAGCGACTGAGATCAGTGCCTAGTTATTGCTCTATCACTTTAGTGATAGAGGACTTAGCTTTGTGTGGTTGCCATCTTGCTTGTTTCACGATTTCCTTGGATGCCCGTATATGTTTTATACTGCACTATGTTTTCAATAAATGATTCATTTCTTTTATGAAAGTTATTGATCGAATAGGTTTAAATACTTTCAAAGGTAAATGTATTTGTCATGTTTTATTGTTATGTCTTTTCACCTGTTTGTCAAACCGTCGTGTTTGACCCACTCTTTGGTAATCAGGTCCAGACATTGTCTATCCCGAGGCGGAGTCAGACGAAGCGGTCGGTGAACCGCAACGCCTAGTTGAGTGGCATGCTGATGATGTCATTTAGACATTTGGTGGCTACGAGAGATGTAGCGTTTTGGGAAACTGTTTAACCATTCTTCTGGATTATTGTTTTGTTTATATTGACGTTTGTTGGCCTCTATTTTTTGGGAATATAATTAAGTGATCTTTTGTATAAACTTTACCTTACTTTTGGGAAACATGCTAATGATCATTGCTCATTCTGATACAGTGTTTATACTTGTGATATTGTCTTTATGACTAGAGATGGTTCGAATAGTTGATTTGCTACATGCTTCTGCTCTTAATAGAAATGTTCATATATGGTTGTGATGTCCTCACCGCGGACACCTATGGGAAATTAAATAAATGTGCACACTTTACACTCATCACCTGACATCTCACCAGCCAGTCTCAATCTCCAATTAGTCCCGATCCAGGATTAGTCCGACAAGCCCGGTCCGGGGTCGCGACAGACTGGTATCAAAGCGAGACGTGTTTCAAGCAATTAAAAGAAACTAGAAATCCTAAAGACGTGGCGAGGATTCGTTAAACTCTTCATTAGCTAGTATCGTGTGAGCAGTGTGTGACCCATTTACTTGATTATTATGTGCTAACAACTTGTTTTGCAGCATCATGCCACCTCGTAAGCGACCGATAAACGGCAATCCCTCCGCAAGTAACAGTGATCATATAGGACCAGTTGAATAAGATATGGTCGATAACACCATGCAGAACCAATTCCAACAGATGATGTAGACAATGCTTGACCAACAATGTCAGGCAAATGAAAATCAAACTAGGCTACAAGAACAGATGCTTAAGAAAGATGAAGATCATGCTAGGGAATTTGCAAAGATGCAAAGCCCATTGCTAGAGGTATTACAGAGGATGCCTGAACCAGTCCAACCTCAACCTGCTATAGTCATCAATCAGAGGCAACATGACCCGAACGCTTTGTTTGAGCGGTTTCGGAAGAGAGTTCCGAAAGAGTTTCTTGGAATAGAAGATCCATTAGCAACAGACGATTGGCTGGAGCATACTGAGAACATCTTCGAGATTTTCCAATGCACCGGAAGAGAGAGAGTGAAACTTGCATCATCTCTTTTTATCGGTGCAGCAAACATTTGGTGGAAAACAGTTAGGGATGAGTACAGAACCATGGCAGATGCAGTGGCTTGGGTTAGCTTCAAGAGACAGTTCCACGACAAATATGTACCCACACACATTAAGAGACAGAAAGCAATAGAATTCCAACAACTTGTCCAAGGCAACATAACAGTACTAGAGTACCTGACAAAGTTTGAGAGACTATCAAGATATGCTCCAGAGTTAGTGGACACAGTAGAGAAGAAGATTGATAAGTTCCTAGAGGGACTTAACCCTTTCATTGAGAGAGATGTCACGGGAGTAGTACCACCTGTCACTTTCGAATAAGCCGTCAAGAGAGCCTGCAAGTTTGAGAATTTTCATAACAAGATCCTTAGAGTCCAAGGAAAAGGACAATCTCATCAGCAGAACTATCAGCATAAGAATCATCAGAACAAGAAGTAAAGGACAGAACCGAATACTCAAAATCCATTGGTTTGTACCCACTGCCGGAAGAACCATGAGAGTGCATAGTGTCGTACACCCACAAGGGCATGTTTCAGATGTGGTTCCATGACCCATCAGATATGGGACTATCCAAGGCAGAATAGACAGAATCAGCAGCAGCAAGGGGCACAGCGTCCACCACCACCACAGAATGCAATCATTGTTCAGAATCAGGCAAGGACACTCCAGCAACAAGCACCACAACAGCAGCAGTATAGACCATAGCAGCAGCAGCAGGAGGCCCGTCAACAGGGACAGAATCAGAATCAACGTCCCCCACAACAGAATAGGAATGCACAACAAGACGGGCCACAACAAGCTCAGAATAGGCCACAACATCAAGGGCAAATCTATGCGGTCAATAGGGCTGATGCAGAGGCAACAGGCAATGTGGTGGAAGGTACACTTCTTGTTTGTGGGATTAAAGCTAGGATCTTATTTGACCCTGGCTCTACACATTCATTTTTATCCCGTGAATTTTCTTAGTTGATTGATATGCATGCTAGAGAACTTGAGTTCATTTTGACTGTGGCAACCCCAGTAGGTAAACAAGTTATTTGTAGAACCTTTTACCCTAGTTGCACAGTTCAGATAGGAGAAGTGGTTTTAACCGCAGATCTCATTTTATTAGAGATGCATGATTATGATGTCATCATAGGGATGGATTGGCTAGCAGGGTACCATGCCACAATGGATTATTTCCATAAGACCCTCACTTTCAAGTTAGATGGAACACCAGCAGGGGTGTTGTTTCAGGGAGAGAGGAGAAATCCTAGTGCAGGGTTTGTCTCAGCGTTGAAGGCTGATAGACTTTTGAAAAATGGATGTGAAGCGTATTTGGCGTTTATCACGGAGGATAAATGGTCCCAAGGGGTGGAGGAGATCCCAATTGTTTGGGAATTTCCGGTTGTTTTTTCGAAGGAGATTCCAAGTTTACCACCCATCATAGAGATTGATTTCACTATAGAGTTGTTACCAGGGACTGCTCCGATATCTATTGCACCATATAGAACGGCTCCGGCAGAGTCGGGAGAATTGAAGACTCAGTTACAAGAATTGTTAGACAAAGGTTTTGTGAGACCGAGTATTTCACCATGGGGTGCTCCAGTCTTGTTTGTCAAGAAGAAAGATGGTTCGATGAGAATGTGTATAGATTATAGAAGATTAAATTAAGTGACCATCAAGAACAAATACCCATGGCCAAGGATAGATGAATTGTTTGATCAACTACAAGGTGCTTCGTATTTTTCGAATATTGATTTGAGATCTGGTTACCATCAGCTGAGAGTCAGAGAATCAGATGTGTTGAAAACAGCTTTCCGGACAAGATATGGCCACTATGAGTTTCTAGTGATGCCATTTGGGTTAACTAATGCACCAGCAGTATTCATGGCGTTGATGAACAAGATATTTGTAGAGTATCTAGATCAGTTTGTGGTAGTATTCATTGACGATATTTTGGTGTACTCCAAGACCAAAGAAGAGCATGAAAAGCATTTGAGGATAGCACTGCAACTCTTGAAAGAGAACCAACTATATGCGAAGCTCAACAAGTGTGAATTTTGGTTGGAACAAGTAGCATTTTTGGGGCACATCATCTCCAAAGAAGGATTGTCAGTAGATCCGTCCAAGATTGAAGCAGTAGTGAATTGGGAAAGACCGAAGAATGTGACAGAAATTAGAAGTTTTCTGGGATTTGCAAGCTATTATCGGAGGTTTGTGCAAGGATTTTCGTCGATTGCGTCACCATTGACAAAGTTAACAATGAAGAATGTGCCGTATGTGTGGACAGATCAGTGTGAAATTAGTTTCTAAGAGCTGAAAAAGAGATTGACTACAGCACTAGTCCTTACTTTACCATCTAGAAGCGACGGTTTCACCATTTTTACCAATGCTTCGAATGTTGGGACTTGGTTGTGTGTTGATGCAAGAGGGAAAAGTTCTCGCATTTGGATCCCGACAGTTGAAAGATCACGAGAAGAACTATGCCACCCATGATCTTGAATTAGCAGCGGTTGTTTTCGCGTTGAAAATGTGGAGACATTACCTCTATGGAGAGAAGTTCGAAGTCCACTCCGATCACCGCAGCTTACAGTATTTATTTTCTCAGAAGGAATTGAACATGAGGCAGCAAAGATGGATGGAATATATCAAGGATTACGATTTTCAAATCAAGTACCACTCGGGGAAAGCAATGTAGTTGCCGATGCCTTAGCAGAAAATCAGTAGGCTCGGCAAATTTTAGTGGCACTTGTATTTTTGAACAATTTGAGGAGTTGAGCATAGATCTACAGCCACTAAGGAAGGGTGTTTTGTTAACTAACATGTTAGTTTCAGAGCCTTCTTTCATCCAGAAAATCAAGGATAGTCAGTTGCAAGATCCAGAATTGGCCAAGATTTCAGAGCATATAGCAGACCGTCCTGATTTCCGTATTGTTGATGGAGTTTTGTACTACCGTGACCGTCTGTGTGTACCCAATATTGAAGATTTGAGGAATAACATTATGACCGAGGCTCACAGCACAAAGTACTCTATGCATCCAGGCAGCACAAAGATGTATCAGAACTTGAAGGGCAAATTTTGGTGGAACAACATGAAGAGGGAGATTGCAACATTTGTCTCTTGTTGCATGACTTGTCAGCTGATTAAGGCAGAACATCAGAGGCCTCAAGGATTGTTACAGCCGTTAGAGATCCCAAAATGGAAATAGGAGCATATTACCATGGATTTTATTTCGGGACTATCGAGGACCAGCAGAGGCAACGATGCGATATGGGTTATTGTGGACCGTCTAACCAAGTCAGCTCATTTCATTCTTAAGAGGACAGGGAAGAAGATGCACATGCTACCTTTGACAGAGTTGTTTGTCAACGAGATTATCAGTCGACATGGACAACTAGTTTATATCACATCTGACAGAGACAGCAGATTCGTCTCGAGATTTTGGAAGATATTGCATGAGTCTATGGGTACGAGATTACAGTTCAACACGGCTTATCACCCTCAAACAGATGGCCAGTCAGAGAGGACAATTCAGACTCTCGAGGATATGCTCTGTGCTTGTGTATTAGATTTTAAGACTCAATGAGATGAGACATTACCGTTGTGTGAGTTTGCTTACAACAACAGCTACCATTCGAGCATTGGTATGGCGCCTTTCGAAGCATTGTATGGCAGAAGGTGTAGGACACCTGTATGTTGGGAAGAAGTCGGCATTCGCAGTTTCCATGGACCGACTATTGTAAGTGAGACCAGCGACAAAATCAAGTTGATCCAAGAACGTCTGAAAGTGTCCCGGAGTAGACAGAAGAGCTATCCAGATTCTCATAGAAGAGACTTACAGTTCAAAGAAGGAGACAAGGTTTTTCTTGAAAGTGTTACCTACAAGAGGAACATTGAGGTTTGGGCAGAAAGGCAAGCTATCAAGGAAATACATTGGACCATACGACATTGTGAGTAAGATCGGTGATGTGGCTTATAGGTTAGCCTTACCACCTGAGCTATCCGGCGTATACAACGTCTTCCATGTGTCTATGTTGAAGAAGTATGTCCCCGATCTGTCTCATGTACTCCGACATGAACCTTTGGATATCAGAGAAGATGCTACCTATGTGGAGAAGCCCGTATAGATCATTGATACGAAAGAACAAGAGTTGAGGACACGGTCTATTTAGTGGGTAAAAGTACTATGGGAGGATCACTGACCGGAAGAGGCAACGTGGGAATTACAAGATCAAGTGCAGAAGAAGTATCAACATCTACTACCAGAGGTGAGTTTTATATTTCATTTGGAGGACCAAATGCCCTAAAGGGTGGAGGATGTAAGACCCCGACTCGAGAGAACCCGATTAGTATTAATTAAGTCGTGTGTTAGTCTTAAGCGTGATTAGTGATTTTGGCTAAGTTGGGTTTGGATTAGCCTTTGAAATAATTTTGGAGAATTTTGAGTGCTTTGGTGACTAGTGGGGGCCCTTTGAGGGTTCCTTTGGTGACTTTGCGACTACTTAGGGGATTTTCTGGAATTGTTTTGATTTATGTTTTTATCCCGTTTTGTTTATCTTGTTAACCCCTACAACTTTCATGTTGATCCCATCTCCATTCGAGATCCCGAAACCCGATTTCCTAGCCTTGAGGGCAAAACAGTCTTTTACACTAAATCTGTACCCAAAACTTGATATCCCCGAAACCCGCGAAACATATACTTTTTGGAAACTAGATATTTTAGCTTTCATTTCTTCCTTCTTCGTCGAATTCATTCGAAACCCCGAAAGACATGATTTCAGCCCAAAGAGTTTCTTAAATGGTGGGACCCATTCTCATTGCTTAAATAAGGAGAACCCATCTTTCATTTCCCTTTTCCAGCACAAGCTTTAGCCTAGGGTTTCTTGCAACTTTTTCCTTCTTCTTCTTGCTCTCTTCATCTCAATCTCCCACCAAACTTGCACCAACATCAAAATGGACTTCACTATTCTCTTCCTCATCTTGAAGGCTACCCATTGATGTCATTTTGAGAGAAAACCTCTCATTCCAAGATCTCCATTTAGCGAACTCTTGCCATTAGAGGACCTTACAAGTAAGTGATCATATCCATCTCCTAAATTTGTATTCTTCTAGTCCTAGAGAAGCTCCATCTCCATTATTGGGAGTTCTCCCCTTCTATTTCATTGTTTGGCCCATTTTAGGGTTTGTTTTTTGGGGTTTTGTTTGTGCTTGTAGGATTCTTGAGAGAGCTTGTTTAGTAGCTTGATTTCTTGATTAGAAGACCCAAGGCAAGTGGATGAATTAATGTTTTGAGTTTTGAATGGCTTTCATGAGAAGTATCAATTATTTCATTATTTCTTTCATGCTTTTATTGAGTTGCATTGGTTTGAAATAAATGCTCATAATGAATCTTGTTGTCTTGTCTAACCCTTTTAAATGTTAGCATTTATTGGCCTATCATTTAATGCTTTCAAGTGACTTAAATGAATGTTTATGATTTGGTGGATTTCTCCTCTTTTGTGATTGATTGAGAATGGAAGGAAAGTGAAGGGAGAAATGTAAATGAAGGAGTGGAAGTGTTGAATGATGAATTGGAGGAGTCTTGGACTCATTTTTATTACAAGGATGTAGGGGGGATGATGTGAAGTTGGTTTAAGGGAGAAAGGAGCTCAAATCTGAACACAGTGGGGTTTTTCCTGCACCTAACGGTCAGCCAGCAGTCACCTGTCGGCGAGTCGCCTGGCGACCCGCGGCTAACCGCCAGCGGACCGAACCTTCGAGGTCACTTTTCCAGAGAGCAACTCTCTCCCCCGAACCAGCGGTCAGCCCTGCGGCTAACAGCACCATGGCGGTTATTTTTCCAATAAGCTGCAATTTGCAGCCCAACCGCGGTTATCCAGCGGCGGCTAACCGCAAGATGACTGTCAGGTGACCGAAATTGCCCAGAAATTTGGAAATAGAGAGAAATGAAGAGGATTTCCATCCCAATCATTTGTTCAACCTTTTTTAGAACGATGGGGAATCCGTTTGAGAAAGAAACCATATCACAAAGACTCATTTGAAGTTTCGAAAACTTCAAAGTGTATAAGGACCCCGAAATGTCCCCAAACTCAAGGGATACCAAGTTTTATTAATATTGACATACGGGATCCCTATTCACCTTGAACTAGTCTTGAACCCCGATACTAGTCCTTAGATTTCAAAAGTCCTATAGTATTTCATTGTTCCCGATAGGGGTGTAACGGTTCGGTTAACCGGTTAATTTGGGAAAACCGTTAACCGAACCGTAACCGCGGTTTTCTGTCTTTAAAAACCGTAACCGTAACCGTATCCACAAAGACCGTGAAAAACCGTAACCGCGGTTAACCGTATTAAACGGTTTGGTTACGGTTAATAACCGTGGAATGACTTCCTCACATAAGGGGATAAATGTGAATGATTGAAGGTAAAATGACACATAATGAACAATTAAATAAGATAAGAAATATTTCATTCAACTCCCTTATTTTTTCTTTTATTTGTAAACGATACGGTTAACTGCATACGGCTAACCGAACCGTATAATACGGTTCGGTTCGGTTAATAACCGTGAATTATTATAGAAAACCGTAACCGAACCGAACATTGCGGTTTTTTCATTTCATTAATCGTAACCGTAACCGAACTGTGAAATACAGTTATTAACCGCGGATCGGTTCGGTTAGACGGTTTTTCGGTTTTTTTTTACACCCCTAGTTCCCGAATTTACACTACTTGACTTGTTATTCCCGAAAGTATTGAAAGTATACTAGTAATAGTTACTTGTCCCGAAATGTATTGCCCGACATGAAATGACAATTATGCGTTTGAGCATTCTTGCCCCGCCCGTTTATCTACGTGTACTTGATTTACTTGCACACGTCTCGATTTTTTATTTGACCTATGTGTCGGCACCACTAAGCTTGGATAACCTTGTCAGTCTGATCCACTGATTTGGAGATCCCCCTCTTGTCCCGCCAACTGCAGTTTGGATCCCGCTACCCGGTTTTCACCGTGGTCTTGTCCCGATGCCGTAGATTGCTACTGTGGTTCCCGATGCCCGGCTCGCTACCGTGGTCATGTATAGTATATGTATATGTATTTATAAGATCCACTATTTCTCCTCACCTCGAGTGACTGAGATCAGTGCCTAGTTATTGCTCTGTCACTTTAGTGATAGAGGCTCTAGCTTTGTATGGTTGCCATCTTACTTGTTTCCCGATTTCCTTGGATGCCCGTATATGTTTTATACTGCACTATGTTTTCAATAAATGATTCATTTCTTTTATGAAAGTTATTGATCGAATAGGTTTAAATGCTTTTAAAGGTAAATGTATTTGTTATGTTTTTCACCCGTTTGCCAAACCGTCGTGTTTGACCCACTCTTTGGTACTCAGGTCCAGACATTGTCTATCCTGAGGCGGAGCCAGACGAGGCGGTCGATGAACCGCAACGCCTAGTTGAGTGGCATGCTGATGATGTCATTTAGACATTTGGTGGCTACGAGAGATGTAGCGTTTTGGGAAACTGTTTAACCATTCTTCTGGGTTATTGTTTTGTTTATATTGACGTTTGTTGGCCTCTATTTTTTGGGAATATAATTAAGTGATCTTTTATATAAACTTTAACTTACTTTTGGGAAACATGCTAATGATCATTGCTCATTCTGATACAGTGTTTGTACTTATAATATTGTCTTTATGACTGTTCGAATAGTTGATTTGCTACACGCTTCCGCACTTAATAGAAATGTTCATATATGGTTGTGATATCCTCACCGCGGACACCTGTGAGAAATTAAATAAATGTGCACACTTTACACTCATCACCTAACATCTCACCAACGAATCTCAACCTCTAATTAGTCCCGATCCCGGATTAGTCCAACAAGCCCGGTCCGGGGTCGCGACAGGGTAAATGTGAAAACTGGGCGGGCCTTGAAAAATTTTCAGCCATTTCTATCACGCGTGGTTCCCACACGCCTCAGCTTATATATATATATATATATATATATATATATATATGAGCAAGGCTCTCCTAAGCTCAAGTTTAAGATAAAATTTCATAAGCTCATGCTTGTGGGGCTCACCTCTGGTCCATCCAAATGGACCAAACACATGAACCCCCTAAATTGTACATGTCCACCAACTTTCGGTGAGATCCAAATTTACTAGACCGTTGGATTGACTATGTATCGATCTGAATGAACTATTAACCATTAAACTTTTGAGCCCATATGGCGATGATAGAAATCATGGTTGGAGCTAATTTTTTGCAAACAGAAGGATCCCAGGGAGTCCTTGAAATTCTCCCATCCCCATCCCCATAAGGGTTCTCAAGTGGGCCCCACCACACACTTGAGCTTACCTTATCCTAAGCTTGAGCTTAGGAGAGCTATATAGCGTTTTCTCCATCACTACGCTCCTTTTCCTCATCCAATCAATATGTTTAGCTGGCATTTTGAATTTATACATAACACATCTCACTTGTTTTTAGGGACTTAAGATAAACTCATTTGAATTTCATTCCCTAAAGGGAGGAGAAAAAATTGATTAATCTTTCTAAGATGTAAGATTATTTCTATATACTTCTCGACGGTCCCACTTGTAAAAATAAAAAAAAAATCCCTCTCTTATGGGGACTCACCAAATCTCCATAAGTAAGAGTTGGGCCCGCTGTTAATGATCATGTGAAATACTTAAGATTCATAATTTCATAGTGGCAAGGAATTCACCATGCTTCTCAATGGAGTCCATTCATGAAAATCAAATATATTAAAACTACATAGTGTTAGATTGATGATTATAAAAATAAAAATAATATTTTTATAATCTCATGGTTGGCCTAACTCCTATTGAAGAGAAATTAGATGAGGGCCAATAAGTATTGGAGTCACGACCAATGATTGATTTAAATTTTTTATTTTAACGTGGGCTTCCTTAAAAAAGAAGTCACTAATTTCTCATATGTGACCCACACTATGGATAGCCGTAAATTTCTCATCTTTATTTTAAAATGGGCTCCTTAGTTTCTCATATGTCAACCCCACTAAGGATATCCAAACATTTTTAACCTCCAAAGAGGAATTAAACCGAGACATCAATGGAGTGTCTCGTTTTTTTTACCTAGTCTTATCCTAAAAACTAGCTAACCTCAAGAACCTAATTATCTTCTCCTTCGCACATGTGAGGTGGCATTATTTTATTGGACAAGTTAAAAGGGGCAAAAACTCCCCTTTTGTGATGGAGAGTTTTTGAGAATTTTTCATATATATATATATATGAGAGAGATGTTCCTATGATAGATATCTCTCACCTTATATGAGAGATTGGGTGGGGGCCCTCACATCCATATCCAATGCCAACAACTTAAATGTGAAGGCCCTCATATTTAAGTTATTGGCATTTGATATAGATGTGAGGGCCCCTACCTTATCTCTCATAGTAAGGTGAGAGATGCTTTCATCTCTCACCTTACTATGAGAGATAAATGTAAGGTCCCTCACATTTAAGTTGTTGACATTAGATTTGGATGTGAGGGCCCCCACCTTATCTCTCATAGTAAGGTGAGAGATGCTCTTATAAGAGTACCTCCCATATATATTTATATATTAGGAATGTTCTTGTGCATTCATCCCTCACCATATGGTAGGGGACACTTATGTGGCTTTCCCTCTTTACACGTGAATATTTCTCTCCTGCATATGACATACATGACTTTCCCTCTTTTACACATGAATATTTCCAATTATACATGTGTCCCTCACCATAGGATGAGGGACACTTGCATGGCTTTCTCTCTTTGCACATGAACATCTTTTTCTGCATATGACCATATATGACTTTTCCTCTTTTGCACATGAATATTTCCAATTATCTAAGTGTCTCTCACCTTATGGTGAGTGATGAATGCACATGAATATTCTCTTATATATATATATATTAATTTGTGTACAAAGAACTGACGCCAAACATGAGTTAATGCCTTTGTGAAGAAGTTAGCAATTTGAAGATTGGAAGGTGCATATAAGAGAAATAATATTATCATTGAAACCTTCAATAATAGAATTGTCAGCACCACTACCATTGTCACCATCATCATCCTCCTCCTAATAACAAACACATTCTTTTACTCCTAGAAGGAGAAGACTTTTATAAAACCTGTAATTCGAAAAAAATTATATTGCATAAAATTATTATTTTTGGCTTACAAATGGAAAGGATTAAGCATAAACAACAAAAAAACATGGAAACTTGGACGGAGTCATATAGGGTTGAGAAGGGGCAATTGTCCCCTCTCAACTTGTTCCTTCCCTTTAAATCGGGAGAAAGATATGGATAGATATATTTTCATCCTATTCTTTTGTCCCTTCTCAACTTTTCTTTTTCTCAAGTTTGCCCCTCAACAATCTTTTTTCCCTCTTAGTAAAGAATGAAACTTTTAAAACACATAAGGGGATTTTGGTCTTGTACTCATAAAAAAAGACAACTCATCAAATCACATATAAGATATGCATTATGCTGTGATTTTTCTGCTTTTGTTCTTCCTTTTTCTTGCCCATTATTAAGCCTAGAATCCTAATCCTCTCAAATTTTGAAATTCATAATCACCACGGCTCATTTAATTTATAATCAATTGTTGCGTTTTTAATATTTTTACTTCAGAATTCGAATTAAATTAAACCTGATTTAATTTCTAATTAATAAATTTCAGGTTGCTATAAACTGGGGTATTTTAAAAGTTTTTTTTATACTAATTACATATCAAAGGTTCCATCAAGGTTGGTAGTTTTATTAGAGTTTTGGAAAGGGTTTGGGCTCTAAACAATGGGCCAAAGATCCAAACTTCTTATAAACGTCAATCCCATATTATGATCTAGATAATTTTTTAATTTAATTTTTAACTAGAATCACGTGCTCTTAAGTAAAAATGTTAAAATTATGCAATTTACAATTCCTATGTATTCTTTCGTACTCATTTTTATCATTGTTGAATATAAAGAGCAATCTAAATTCATCCTTTTTTTAAATGTTTTAGGGTATAATGTAATAATTGGTCCACAACTTTTTGTACCAATTATAATATAATAAAAGTCTTTGAAGTGTATTTAATAAAATTTCTAATTCTTTCTCAATAGTTTTTAAAGAAAATCTTAGCTCCTTCACTACATACAAACTATGACCTTACAAAATATCATGGTCTACATCCAAACAAATAGTGTTACCTTAAAAACAGAACACAGTTTTTTTTAGAGAGAACTACAATGAAAGCATTAACCATATTATTTTTAAATAACATTATCCTCCTTAATTTTCTTGGAACTTTACTTAAAAAAATAATCAAAAGATTATATATTATCTAAATATATTATTTTCTTTCCCTGTTTGGGAGTCCAAAATCGAAAAGGAAATGCACGTTGACAAATTTAGGTCTCCACCTAAAGGCCGCGTGCGGCCCCGGCCCCAGCCCCCACATCTCCCCCTTCACCTCCTCCTCGTTCTCCTTCACTCCATGGGACTTGTACAGATGTTTCAAAACAAAACCTAAGAATCCCAGAGCCATTACAAGTAGAAGAACGAACAATATTATATATGTCATGAAAAACACTCTCTCTTTATGAAACGCACGAAGATAATTGCAGAAAGAGAAGTTCAAGTTCGCGTCCAAAGAAGATCATCGACATGTTTTTATGATGGCCAGCTCTCAGCAACGATGCGTCTTCGGTATCTCCTCTCTCTCTCTCTCTCCATCTATCTATCTACTTGCATATACATGATTTAATTCAGATTTCGGCGGAAAAATTTGAGAAGAATTAGGGTTTGATGATCTGCCTGTTTAATTTATTTGTTCGTTTGAATGTGACAGTTGGGAATATACCATACGATGCGACAGAGGAGCAGCTGATACAAATCTGCGAAGAGGTTGGGCCAGTTGTATCTTTTAGGTCAGTCCGCAATGCCCTAGATTCTTGGGTTTATTTTTATTTTTATTCTGTTATGTTCAGTTGGTGGTTATCGTTTAGTATCTCTGCTGATATTGATTTGGATGGATTTAGTTGGGCTATTTAGGGGGAGGCATACAAGCTTGTTTAATTGAATTGGATTGGAATTTAGAGTCGCTATAAGCCCGTATTGCTTAATTTATATTGTATTTCTTGGAATTCAATGTAAAGGGAGCTTTTTCGAAGGAGTATTGGAGGTTGGGAGTGAGGTTCGGGACTTCATGTGCACATGTATTTGCTCTGATACCATGATGGAAAAAGGGGTTTTCAAAAAAGTTATCTCACAAAGGTGAGGATGTTGCATTATCCCACCATTAAGCATATTACAATGACACCCCGACAAAAAATAATAGACCAGAAAAAAGAGAGAATTGAAGGATGTACACTTCCTGATGGAACTGTTGTTGAATGGAATCAATCTTTTCCAGTGGAATGGTTCTGAAAGTGTCACTTTTGTATAGTAGCTGTGCTCCCTTTCGAAGGATGAGGTGCCATTAGATGGCCCTTAAGTGTGGTCAAGCATCCCATAGAAGAATTAGAGACAAAACAGCACCTAAAACATAGAGGACAAATTCAATGAACTCAAGGAATCCAAGAACAAAGTCCAGATTGCATACTCAAGATGAATAACTCATAACAGCCCCAAAAGATGTCATGAATTGTTAACTAAATCAACTCCAAATAAAAAAAAACTTGGTCTGAGTATTCATAAGATATCAGATAATGGACTCGAAAAATCTGTCGCAAATCAGATCAAGGATGACTGAGATAAACATGGTGCAAATTCAATCGCAAAATGAGAAAATCTCCACATTGCATAATTCTGGAAATTCCGAGATAAGGTTACTGTCTGAATTTTATCTATATTTCTACAACTCTGATTGACCCAAAATTCTCACTAGAGTTTCTACATACATAGGCAACGTACTCGAAAAATCAGCAAATTTATAACAGTAGGCTGTCGATAAAATTATGAAAAAAACCTGGTTTTCGAGTTAGGTTCATTGCAATTTTTTTTATCTTGTTCTAGAAAACTCAAAATTGGATGAAATCAGGTTATATAGAAACTAGACTCATAAGCCAATCTACAGAAAAACCCACAAAAATTCTTGAGTTTGAGAATCCAAGCGGAACAGTGCCTCAAATGGTACAGGTTTTGGGAGTTCTGCAGTTTCTGTCCAAAACTCTATTTCAGGAAAACTACCATAATTTCATGCACACAACTCCAATTTTCACAAAATCACAGGCATTTGAAAGCTAACTCATGGGAACATAATCTGGGTGGTTTGATGAAAATCAGCCACAAAACTCTAGGTAACAAAGCGCATGATTACAGGTTATATACATAGAATTTCAGAAAAAAAAAGAATCATGGTTTCATCAAAACCCCAAAATCGATCTACTTGAGGAACAAGACCAAAAAGGGTTGGGTTTTATGTTACACATGAGATTTACATAGTTTTGATCAAGAGAAACAAAAGGAATCAGATTCTGATTACATCAGGGTTTATGTGGAAATCACAACAGAAATAACTTTCTTCATTGAAACAATAAAAATGATCATGGAATTTTGAGCCCTGGTACATGATCAGGTCCAGCACTGTCATAGGTAATTTTAAGGGTTCTAAAAATGCTTAGATGAATGAAAACACATGGAGATCATAGAACAAACATAGGAAGTTTCACCATCAGTCATCATGAAAAACATAAAAGGCACAATGAATACATGGGACATTTTAAACAAAACTCATACATGTTACACGATCAGGTTAGATTCTTGATTTGACATGTTTGATGGTTCTAAAATCATGGCTAGATCATGTAGGACATAAGTAATCAAATTATCATGCAAAGGGATCAAGTTCTAAGATCATGGATCATCAATAACATGACTTGTTTTTTTTTTTTTTTTTGAATGATCAACAAACATAATTCTTGGAAGAAGAAGATCATGTAGGACATAAGGAATCAAGTTATCATGCAATGGAATCAAGTTCTAAGATCACGGATTATCAATAAACATGATTCTAGGAAGAAGATCAAGGAACACACAAATCATGTTGCAAAACCAACGACATGGGTTTCATGGCTAAGCAAGAGATTAGGAACAATGGAATCAAAAGGAAACCAAGGGGATTAAGGGTTTTGATGATCACTTACTTGATCTAATGCAAACAATGATGGAGGCTTGTTGAAGAAGATGAATGATGATGACCCCCTTGAAAAACCCTAGCTGTCCCTCCTAGTTCCTAGAGATGAGGGTTAGGGCTCATTTGTTGCAATTAGATCTTCTAATCCCTCATGGATTCTTCTTTCTTGTTCAATTCCTAAGCAGACAGGTCAAACCCAAGCGGCCACATGGTGCAACTCAAGGCTAGATGGTTGACCAAGCCTCTCTTGGTCGTCCTCACCCTCTATGGGTCGTCCTATGAGCCCTACAACTTAAGTGGCTAAAGCACATGGCTATCCAATGCCTGCATGCCACTATGACATATACATTTTTGTTAATAATTGCACTAATCCATTTATGCATGATGATTCTAATTGTTTCACTTACCATTCAAAAAAAGATTCTAATTGTTTCTCTTATGGGTGGGCCCACTACTAATCCTAGGATTGCATAAACCAAACCAAACCAAGCCTTTTCCCACTAGGTGGGGTTGGCTATATGGATTTGACGACGCCAATCAAATCTATTTAGGGCGATGTCCTCCGTTAGATCCATGTAGGCAATGTCATGTTTAATAGTTTCTTTCCAACTTCTCTTGGGTTTCCCTCTCCCTCTCCCTCTCCCTCTCCTACTATGGGCAATCTCCATGCTTTCACACCTTTTAACAGGTGCCTCCGTTGGGCGCCTTCTAACATGGCCGAACCATCTCAGTCGATTTTCTCTCATTTTATCTTTAATCGGTGCTATTTCTACTTTACCCCTAATTTCCTCTTTCCTAATCCTATCTCTCCTTGTGATCCCGCACATCCATCTTAGCATTCTCATCTCCGCAACTTCCATCTTTTTAACATGATTATGTTTTACTGGCCAACACTCTGATCCATATAACAACGCTGGACGTACCGTCACCTTATAATACTTTCCTTTAACCTTGAGGGGGACTTTCCGATCACACAAGACCCCCGAAGCACTCCTCCATTTGGTCCACCCTGCTTGAAACCTGTGACTTACATCATTATCAATCTCTCCATCCTGTTGCACCATAGATCCAAGGTACCTAAAGCTTTCTTTCTCTACAATCTTTTGTGTGCCCAAACTTAATTCTAAGTTAGTAGGTGTCCTACTTTGACTAAATTTCATATATTCTGTCTTGCAACGACTTAGCCTAAACCCTTTTGTCTCTAACGTATTCCGCCACAATTCTAGCTTAGCACTCACTCCTTCTCTTGTCTCATCCACTAAAACAATGTCATCTGCAAATAGCATACACCATGGCACCTCATCATGAATATGTCTTGTAATCTCATCCATAACTAGGGCAAACAAGTACGGGCTTAACGCTGAGCTTTGGTGTAAACCAATCGTGATAGGAAACTCTTTAGTCTCTCCGCCAGTCGTTCTTATAGATGTCACGGCTCTATTATACATATCCTTTATCGCCTCAATATATGCGACACACTATTTTCTTTTCCAGTACTCTCCATAGAATCTCCCTAGGAACTCGGTCATAGGCCTTCTCTAAGTCAATGAACACCATATGTAAATCTCTCTGACCTTCTCTATACTGTTCCATTAACCTTCTCAGGAGAAAGATGGCCTCCATGGTTGATCTCCCAGGCATGAAACCAAATTGATTCTCTGAAATGTTTGTTGTTCTTCTTAGTCTTCACTCAATAACTCTCTCCCATAATTTCATTGTATGGCTCATCAATTTAATCCGTGATAGTTCGCACAGTTCTAAATATCTCCTTTGTTCTTGTATATGGGTATGCGAATACTTTTCCTTCATGCATCAGGCATCTTCTTGCTCTTTAGCACTACATTAAAAAGCTTTGTCAACCAACTTATGCCATCCTCCCCCAAGCACCTCCAAACCTCAATAGGGATACCATCTGGCCCAACCGCTTTCCCATTCTTCATTCTTTTCAATACTTCTTTAACTTCTTCCCTACTAATTCTCCTATAGAACATATGATTCGATTCTTTTCTAGAAATGGTAAGTTGCCCCAATTGTATGTCACTACTGTAAGTGCAGAAAATATACTCACAAGATCAGGGGTGCCTTTGAGGACTTATCCAAAGGACCAGGGAAAGAGCCGCCCGATCTGAGGACCTGAAAGGGGAGAAGAAACAGTCAGAGGACCATGGCTGTGGGCAGTGCAGGGCTCTCCGATGCCTAAGTTAGTGCCGGGAAGCTCGTCGGAGAAGAGAGAGTGGAGTATGGTTGCATGCATGTGAGTGTGCGTACCCCGTTTTGGGTGGTGGATTACCTTATATGAGGAAGTTCCTCGCTGCCTGTGTGAGTGGGCCTGGTGACGTGACTGTTGGGGTCTTATCAGCCCATAGAGTCATCAATGAGGGTCCATCATAGCCCACATTGCATTTAATGAGGGTCCTATCAGCCCATACTGCATTGAATGCCAGTCACATTGGGCTTGATCTCGCCCTGTTTTGTTGGCTGCTGAGGTCCCATCGGATCCTTTCTTGGGCCCTGTCCTGATGGAGCTGTAGCTGACGGATGTGGCCCTGTCAGGGACTTGATGAGGATGGACAGCTGGGATGATGTATCTGTCCCGTCAGCGCGTGCTCGCATCCCTCCATGTGTCCTTATACGGGACGTGGCTGTCAGGCCCTGCCTTGGTTGGGTGGCTCGTGGTGCAGCTACAGGCGCACAACCGAGACCGAAATGAGCATGTCGTTAGTATAGCCGAAGCGAGACAGCTGGCTCTTACCGATATCAGGAAGATGGGTGCCGAAACCGCAGTGGCACAGGTAGGAGTGTCGGTCGATCCGTGTCCGAGACCCCGGTTGGCGCTCTTGCCAAAATCAAGCTAAGCTTCGGGACGATTCCCGCACAATAGCCCCCCAGCTCTTGACCTCTAGGGTTCCCCAAGTCTTGAGGTTGAGAGCTGAGTTGGCACCCCGACGTCGTTTGGCATTTACCCCAAAGTCATCTCCCAATTAAAGGTTCTGATGGTTCAATGTGCCGCCATCGCCTCACTTGCCCGAGGCAATTAAGTGAGTGATAAATGCGGAGTCATGATTAATGTGAGGAGGCGGACTGACCGCGCCACATGTCGCCATCTGACGGGTTTCCCCGTTACTTTGAGGCGGCGTGTGGAGTGAATCGAGGCAACACTTCGCACGCGTCTCCTCTTTGAATTTCGGGATGGCGCCCATCTCCTACCTTTATATTCGGTTTGGCTCGTCTTTCATCTTTTTTACTTTGGCCCTCTGCGAGAACCAGTAAAGAACCTTCAAGCAGACCTCTCCTCCTGTGATCCTCTGCTGCAGTCGCTTCTTCCTCGTCCCTCACCATTAAATCTGTGAGTTTCCTTCTTTAATCCTCTTTTCTTGTTTGCCCTAGCTTTTAGGGTTTCCATCCTGCTTCCCGTTTCGTCCGCCCTGTCTCTGTCTTTAGGGTTCTTAGAAATGGGGGCTTACAGTTACTAGATAGACACCCCCTGGCTCTGGTAGAGCTCAAGGCGGCGTACATGATCCCGGAGGATGTCCGGGTGAAGGCCTCCGACCCAACCAGCCCGTCCGGCTATGCTTTCAGCAATGGCTGGATGCCATTTCCCCTAATCGCCATTATCGAAGGTGGGGTTAGGTTCCCCATTCATCCCCTCCTTAGGTCATGCCTTCAAGCCTGGAACTTGTGTCCGTGCCAGTTGATGCCTAATGGCTTCAAAATTATCATGGGCGTCGCCGAACTGAATAAAATCCTGGGCATCAATCTCGGCGTCCACGATATTGAGACGTTTACGACCTCTGCAAATCCCGAGAGGGCGGCACGTATTACCTCCGCATTAAAGCGAAGTGTCAGCCCCTTGTCACGGCATTGGAGGACTCGAATAAATATGCCAGAGATGATCGCCTGTTTGTCTCTGGCAACTGGGAGTTCAGGGCGACCGAATCCGAGGCGGTGAGGAGGGTCCGAGTCCCGCGGCTCTTCGGGACACCACCGAGTAACGCCCTGACCCTTCTACTGGGTTTCAGATTATGAACTCGCATCTTTTTCTGCTCCGTTTTGACCCTTCTCTCTTTTGCAGACCTCTCCCAGCGAAGGCGAGACGCCCAGCTAGATCGTTGGAGGAGGAACACGGTCTGGTTGAATAAAGTTTACCGATACCGAGGCCACCACAACAGAGCCGCATACTCTCTGCTAGGGTACGAGCCAAAGTACGTGTCTTATACACGGAAATTAGGCCGTCCCAGGGAGATCGTCCTTGCCCTAGCCGAAGCCGCGAGCGGAGCCGTCTCGGGCGCTGAGGCCTCCACGTCGGCTGCCGGCGCCGAGAACGATCCCTTAAGAGAGATCGAAGACTACTCCTCCCCAAGCGCTGAGGAAATGGAGAGGAGCCGACCGGTTTACCAGCCGCTGAACTTGGAGGACGCCCTGTTTGGCGAGCAGGTGGCCGGCCCCAGCGTTGATCCTCCCCCTTCCACTTTCGTTGTCCTTCCCCGCACCGAGATCCGGCCCGTCGCAGATGCTGAACGGGAGAAGCCTAGAAAAAGGGTCAAGGGAAAGACACCTGTCTTGGGAGATCGGCCGCGGCCCCTCGAGTCTGTAAGGGAGAGGGCCGTGGAAGAGGAGCAGCCTCAGGCAGGGGCCTTGGTGGAGCGGCGCCCTGAATTGCCCCATGCCACGACTTCGGCCGAGCCGGATGCCTTCATGCCGGACCTCAAGCTGTGGCCGGGGAGGCCGCTGAACATTGAGGATCGGTTGATCGACAATTCAGCCGTGATTGCGTCCCTCAGCCGAGCCTGTGCGCTCCCTAAAGACATGGAGGCACACAGCGCAGCTGACAGCACACAGCTGCTCATGAAGGCACTGCAACACTCTATCTCGGCAAGTGCCGTTTTTTTTTTTTTTTTTTTTTTTTTAACTGTAGCTCCGGGTATTCCACGCAATACTAACTCATTCTCGTCTGTTTTCTTGCAGGGCGTCTAGAGGCTTCAAGTAGTCCTGAACAGGATCCTTGAAGAAGATGGTCGGCTTAGTCGCCTGGTGGATGAAAAGCAGAGGGCCGAAGCTGAACTGTAGGCAAAGTGCGAGGAGCTGAGGGAAGTGGAGGCTAAGAAGGCTGAGCTTGACGCTCAGGTTGACTTAACGGTGGGCGAGCTCTGTCGACTGAAGGCCGAAACTTACGAGTTGTAAGGGAAGCTCAACACCGAGGAGAAGAGGTCGGCAGGGCTGGCGGCCGAGCTTGAGTTAGAGAAGAAAGCAAGGGCGGAACTTCTCGCGTCGACCCGGGCCGAGGTCGATGCCGCTTTCCTAGATGGGGTTGCAGATGCGGGCCGGAACTACACTGCCCAGATCAAAAGGCTGAGTTCGAAACTGTTTCAGCTCGGCTGTCGTGCCGCACTCAAGGAGATGGGGGTCCAAGAAGATCATCCGTTGTACCAGAACCCTCCTGAGTTCGGGCGAGCCGCATCCGCGCCCCAGGCTCCTGCCGAGACTCCCGCTCCTCCTCCACCGGAAACTCCCGCTGACACGGTGCCGGGTTCTCCTGAAGCTACTCTAACAGGCGACGCCGAAGTGGTGAATATTGAAGATACTGAGGCTGGGCCGTGCTGAATTTTGTTTTCATATGAGAAATGTACCCTTTTTCTTTTTGTTTTGTCATGAACTTGTAACTTTAGAATGTACAAGTTTGCGATCATAAATAAAATTTCTCAATTTGCCTCAAATCAGTTTCCATTTTGAATTCTATTTGTTTGTAACTTGTCATCTTTCCGCGTTTTTTCAAGTGTATGAGTTCAGATTGAGGCAGACCGGCCAGTTTAGGACCTGTCATGAGTGTCCTAGGGCCTCATGGATTTCATTCATCTCGACAATTTAGCCGAAACGGACTCTTGTCCGTGTGGCGCCGTCTTTCCGATACGAGGACAACAATGGCCATAGTGGCTTCATGCCTGGGTGGCTTACGTCGACCCAAGGCGATCTCATCAAGGGCCATAATGGCTTCACGCCCGGGTGGCTTTATGCCGACCCAAGGCGATCTCATCAAGGGCCATAATGGCTTCACGCTCGGGTGGCTTTATGCCGACCCAAGGCGATCTCATCAAGGGCCATATTAGGCTTCACGCCTGGGTGGCTTTATGCCGACCTAAGGCGATCTCATCAAGGGCCGTAGCCGAACTGCCGACACGGGATGCCTCGTCCTTTGAATAAACAGTTCCCTTTTATTGAAATCTTCTAAGTACAGAGTACATGCTTTAGAAATAGAATTTCTTGAGATGGGACGCATTCCAGGGCCGAGGTAGCTGTTTGCCTTCCATGTCTTCGAGTCGATAGGTTGATCGCCCTTCAGTGGAGACTACCTTGAAGGGCCCATGCCAATTCGGCGCTAGCTTGCCCTGGTTGGGGTCTCTGTCGTTCGGGAGTGTCTTTTTCAGAACCAACTCGCCTACTGAGAATTTCCTTTCTCTAACCCTCTGATTATAGCCTCTGGCCAGCTGCCGCTGATAGGCGGCCAGCCGAATTGCCGCTGCTTCTCTTCGCTCATCGGCCAAGTCCAGCTCCACAGCTAAATGTGACTCGTTACGGCCCTGATTGAAGAGCTCGGACCTTAGAGTAGGGAGACCAATTTCTAAAGGAATGACGACCTCCATCCCATAGGCGAGGGAGAAAGGTGTCGCCGAAGTGGATCGCCTCGGGGTTGTTCTGTAGGCCCACAGGACGCTCGGAAGCTCTTCTACCCACCTTCCCTTAGCTTTGTCGAGCCGCTTCTTTAGTCCGTCAAGTACCACTTTGTTAGAAATTTCTGCCTGACCATTGCTCTGTGGGTAAGCCGGGGTGGAGTAGTGGTTGCGGATGCCGAGCTCCTGGCAGAAGTTTCTGAAGAGGTTGGAGTCGAATTGGGTCCCGTTGTCCGAGATCAAGGCTCTAGGAATGCCGAACCTTGTGACGATATTTTTCCACACGAAGTTCTTGGACTCCTGCTCCGTGATGGAAGATAGTGGCTCTGCCTCGATCCATTTGGTGAAGTAGTCGGTGGCCACAATTAGCCACCTCCTATTCCCTGGAGTTCGGTGAAGTGGTCCCACAATGTCGAGCCCCCATTGGGCGAATGGCCATGGGCTAGAGAGTGGAATGAGGTCTTGCGCTGGTTGATGGATTGAGTGGGAGAATTTCTGACACTTCTCACACTTTCTGGCGTATACTTGTGCATCCTTCTGCATATATGGCCACCAGTAGCCTTGGCTGATGGCTCGGTAAGCTAGGGATCTCCCTCCGATGTGGCTACCGCAGATCCTTTTATGTATTTCAAAGAGGTCTTCGACTTTGCTTGGATGAACACATTGGAGGTACGGGCCTGTGAACGACTTCCTGTAGAGCTTGACTTCGGGAGACAACCAGAACCGGGCTGCTTTGAGTCTGATTCGATGAGCCTCGCCACTGTCCTTGGAAAGCTTGTCGTCCTTGAGGTAGGCTATGATGGGGTCCATCCAACTCGGGCAGAGATCAAGACACAACACTTCCCGAGGTGGATGGAGCTCAATGCTGGGCGCGGCCAACAATCCCACTTCGATGTTTCTTTTTCTTCCTGCTTCGACAGCAGAGGCCAAATTTGCAAGAGCGTCTGCGTGAGAGTTTGATTCTCTGCCTATCTGTTTGATTTCGGCCGTCTGGAACTGAGAGAGCATCTTCTTTGCCAGGGCTAAATAGGCGGCCATCCTGTCGTCGCGAACTTGGTAATCCCCAGTCAGTTGGTTCACCACTAGTTGTGAATCACTGAAGATCACCAGCTGTTGAGCTCCGAGGATTCTGGCGCTGTTCAGTCCGGCTAATAGGGCTTCGTACTCAGCTTCATTGTTCGACGCCTTGAAATCCAGGGTCAAAGCCTGCTCGATGACCAGCCCTTCTGGAGATTGGAGGACAACTCCTGCACCGGCTCTTCTCGAGGTGGAAGACCCGTCGACGAAGACTCTCCAAACTGGGCTGAGGGCTTGGCCTTGTGATTGTTCAGAGCCCGTGGGCGCCTCGTGCCCCCTGCCCCCCAGTTCGGTGCCGAGCTGGATTGGTGCCGAACTCGACGAGAAAATCTGCTAATACTTGGGCCTTGATCGCTGTCTTGGGCTGATACTGAATTTCGTACTGTCCCAGTTCGACAGCCCATCTGGAGATTCTTCCTGAAAAGTCAGCTTTTTTGAAAACAAACTTAAGTGGATGTTCCGTAACAACCACTATAGTGTGAGTTTGGAAGTAGTGAGAGAGCTTCCACGAGGCACTAATGAGTGCCAGAGCGAGCTTCTTTAGTGGTAAATATCTGGTCTCGGCATCGATGAGGGTCTTGCTTGTATAATAAATTGGCTTTTGGAGCTTGTCCTCTTCTCGGACGAGGACCGAGCTCACCGCATGATCCGAGACCGCCAGATACAAGTACAAAAACTCTCCGTGAATCGGAGTTTGAGAGTAGAGGGGGTGAAGAAAGATAGGGCTTGAGTTCCTGCAAGGCCTGGTCACATTCCGGAGTCCATTGAAATTTTAAATTCTTCCTAAGAAGCTGAAAGAAAGGCCGGCACTTATCTGAGGATCGGCTGATGAACCGATTCAGTGCGGCTGCCATGCCAGTGAGCTTTTGGACCTCCTTTGCCGAAGTGGGACTCTGTACTCTGAGGATAGCCGAGATCTGGTCTGGATTCGCCGAGATCCCTCTGCGTGTGACCAAGCTTCCCAAGAACTTGCCGGAACCGACACCGAAGGCGCACTTGGAGGCATTGAGTTTGAACTTGAACCTCTTCAAAGTGTCGAAGACTTGAGCCAGGTCTTCCAAATGGTTCTGCGCCTGCCTGGACTTGACGACCATATCGTCAATGTAGACCTCAACAGTTTTGCCGAGCTGAGCCTGGAACATTCTGGTGATAAGTCGGTGGTAGGTGGCTCCTGCATTCTTCAGCCCAAACGGCATCACCTTGTAACAGTAGGTGCCTCTGGGTGTTATGAAGGCTGTCTTCTCTTCGTTTGGCTCGTACAGTGGTATCTGATGATAGCCGCGGTACGCGTCAAGGAAGCTCATCCTGTCGTGTCCGGCAGTGGCATCGATCATTTGGTCGATCTTGGGGAGAGGAAAGCTGTCCTTAGGGCAGGCTTTGTTGAGGTCGGTAAAGTCAACACACACCCTCCACTTGCCTGTTTTCTTCTTGACGACCACCGTATTGGCTAACCAGGTCGGGTATTGGACTTCTCTGATTACCCCGGCCTCGAGCAGCTTGTCCACCTCCTCGACCACGGCCTCGGTCTGCGGCACCTAAGTCCTGTGATCTCTCTGCATCACCGGTTTATGGTTAGGGTCCACATTCAGTTTATGGCACATTACCTCAGGATCAATGCCGGGTATCTCTTGGGGCGTCCGGGCGAAGGCATCTTTGTTCTGCACCAGGAATTGGATTAGCTCGGACTTATCTGGCTCCGCGAGCAGGAAGAACCGTTTCGGATCGTTTGAGTCGATTCTGATTTCGGTCAGGTCCTCCACGCTCTTCGTCTCCAGGTCTTGGCCGACCTCATCTAGCTTCTTCTCCATTTCGGCCATGTTGACTTCCTTGGGCTCTCGCTCCCCGGACTCTACGGCCATTGGACACTGCTTGGCCGTCTGCTGATCTCCTCGGACTGTAACGATTTCTACTCTGCCATTCCTCCCTTCCAATGGAAATTTCAGCTTCTGGTGAAGAGTTGAGGGGACTGCCTCCATACTGTGGAGCCAGGTCCTGCCCATTATGGCATTATAGGGTGAGGGTGCGTCGACAACCAAGAAGTTCGTCACAATGGATGCGCCACCGACCTCGACCCTGAGCGTCACCTTTCCTTTGGGGTACACAGGCTTGGCGCTGAAGCCTATGAGGGGAATTCGGGCTTCCTGCAGATCCTTTTCCGTTAGGCCCATCCTTCTGAAACAGTCGAAATAAAGGACCTCGGACGAGCTGCCGGGGTCGACGAAGACCCTCTGCACGGTGCAGTCCTTTACACCATGCACGGTGCAGTCCAGTTTCAGAGTGACAATGATCGAATCGTTATGGGGAAGCTGGACCCCTTCCAAGTCCGCATCGGAGAACCAGATCTTGGGTCGCTCCCTCCGAGCCTTCTTCAGAGCTGAACCGAGTTCGGCCGCCATCACCTGCTCACCGTGGGAGGCCCGCCTGGACTCTGCACGAGCCCGGTTAGTCCCCTTAGGCGGGGGAGCTAAATGGATGACGTTAATGATTTTCTCTGACCCGTCGCTGTCGTGGCCTCTCTCGTCTCGGCGCTGAGCTCGATTGTCATTCCTGGTGTCTGCCTTGATGTAATCCTGCAGGTGCCCGTCTTGGACGAGCTTCTCCAGATGGGACCTCAGTATCCTGCATTCCTCGGTCTTGTGCCCGTTCTGCTTGTGATACGCGCAGAACCTGCTCTGATCGCGGGAGGATGGGTCTCCCCTCATGGGCTGCGGCCAATAGAAGAAAGGCTTGGTCTTAATTTTACTCATGATCTTGTGAATGGGCTCCTTAAAGATCATGTTCACTGCTTTGTAGGGGTCTGCGGACAGCCTAGGCTTTTTGCTTCCTCCCGAGGTGAATGCTGGAGCCCTCGCCGAGCTGGCTGGTGCCCAGCATTTGTCCGATTCCTCTCTTCGGAACGATCCCTTATCTTTCTTCGAGGGTCTTCCACCTCGGTCTTTCTGTGCGGCCCCAAAGCTTTCTCGAGCCCGGACCTGGTCGTCCTCTTGGGCGATGTAGCGGTTGATTACGGACACTGGGTTCTTGGCCAGATCTTTGCGAAGATCACTGTCTGGCAGCAAGGCATTCTGGAAGGCGAAGATCGCTACTTCGTCTTTAGAGTTCTCGATCTGGCTGTAGACTGTCTAGAATCACTTGGCGAACTGGATGACGTTCTCCTCTCGCTTCATCTTCAGGGCCATAATATCTGCATCCGTCTTCGGCATAATTCTGTAGGCCTGGAACTTCTTCATGAAGGATTGCTGGAGCTGCTGCCAACTTGAGATGGACCCCTCTGGGAGCGCGCAGAACCACTTCAAGGGGAGGTCTCCCAAACTGGAGGAGAAGACTCGACAGTTCAGGTGACCCTCATCCCCCCAGACAGACATCCTCTGGGAGAAGTGCCTAAGATGCGTAGCTGGGTCCGAGGTCCCGTCATAAGTGACGAACCTCGGGACAGTGAACTTCTTCGGCAGGGGGTATTTCCTGATGTCGCGAGAGAAGGGGGACGCGCCGAGGTCGATGGAATCGCAGACATCCCCTTGGTCTCGGGCGAGACCGGCCACCTCTAGGTTGCGCTGAACCGTCCCTAATGCACTCGTCCAACCACTCCTGGCTGTCATACCTGTCCTCTGGAATAGTGTCTGACAGCTTCCTAGGGTGGCTGTGGCTAGTGCTCGAGCCTTCATCACGAGCTCGGTCACGTCTCTTCTTATTCAGATGATTCCTCAAGTCTCTATCAGTGTGCTTGCTGCGAGAGACCCCTCCTACGTCTTGTCGCCGCGACTGCTGCTGCCTGGTCGAGCCTGCCGCTCTCTCCAGCTGCTGCTGGAGTTGACGGATCAGAGCGTCCTTCTCTTTGATGGTGTCATTTTGTGCTCGAATCTCCTCAAGGGTGGAGTCAAAATCATCGTCAGGATTGTAATCCTCGTTATCACCGTCCTCTGGGTGATCAGAGGGAGCTGGCCCGTCGTCCACTGGAGACTTGCTCCGCTGGACTCGACCCAGCAGGGGGTCTTCTCTAAGCTGCTGTCGAGGATCACCCCGCCGGGACGCCGTTATTCCCCTCGAAAGCGATTCCGATCGAAGGTTATGCTCCTGAACATCGATGGGGATGAAACCACGCTCATCATAATCGTCAGCAAGAGTTCTCTTCTCACCTCTCTCCCTGGTGGCGAGTGGTCACGTCTCTCCTCCTTTCACAGCTCTCTTGGTCATGGTGTTGGGGAAGACTGCAAATTCAGATTTCCCACAGACGATGCCAATTGTAAGTGCAGAAAATATACTCACAAGATCAGAGGTGCCTTTGAGGACTTATCCAAAGGACCAGGGAAAGAGCCGCCCGATCTGGGGACCTGAAAGGGGAGAAGAAACAGTCAGAGGACCATGGCTGTGGGCAGCGCAGGGCTCTCCGATGCCTAAGTTAGTGCCGGGAAGCTCGTCGGAGAAGAGAGAGTGGAGTATGGTTGCATGCATGTGAGTGTGCGTACCCCGTTTTGGGTGGTGGATTACCTTATATGAGGAAGTTCCTCGCTGCCTGTGTGAGTGGGCCTGGTGATGTGACTGCTGGGGTCTTATCAGCCCATAGAGTCATCAATGAGGGTCCATCATAGCCCACATTGCATTTAATGAGGGTCTTATCAGCCCATACTGCATTGAATGCCAGTCACATTGGGCCTGATCCCGCCCTGATTTGTTGGCGGCTGAGGTCCCATCGGATCCTTTCTTGGGCCCTGTCCTGATGGGGCTGTAGCCGACGGATGTGGCCCTGTCAGGGACTTGATGAGGATGGATGGCTGGGATGATGTATCTGTCCCGTCAGCGCGTGCTCGCATCCCGCCACGTGTCCTTATACAGGAACGTGGCTGTCAGGCCCTGCCTTGGTTGGGTGGCTCGTGGCACAGCTATAGGCGCACAACCGAGACCGAAATGAGCATGTCGTCAGTATAGCCGAAGCGAGACAGCTGGCTCTTACTGATATCAGGAAGATGGGTGCCGAAACCGCAGCGGCACAGGTAAGAGTGTCGGTCAATCCGTGTCCGAGATCGAGACCCCGGTTGGCGCTCTTGCCGAAATCAAGCTAAGCTTCGGGACGATTCCCACACAACTACTACTGCTATCGTTAAATAACTTGTAGAAGTAGCTCTTCCAACGCTCCTTTATCTCCTCATCCTTTACTAATACCTTTTCATCCTCATCCTTAAAGCATTTAACTTGGTTTAAGTCCTTCGTTCGCCTATCTCTGGCTTTGGCAAGCTTGAATATCTCTCTTTCGCCTTCCTTAGTGTCGAGTCGCCTATGTAGCTCTTCAAAAGCCTTTGCCTTTGCTTCTCTAACTGCCTTTTTGGTTTCTCTTTTTGTTTCTTTATACCTCTCCAAGTTCGCTTCATTTCGATCATTTTGCCAAGTTTTAAAACTCTCTTTTAACTCTTATCTTGTCTTGGACGGCCTCGCTCCACCACCATGCCTCTTTTTGTGCCGGAGCACCCCCTTTGGATTCTCCTAAGACTTCTTTCCCTACCCTCCTAATACACTCTGCTACTTTATACCACATATTATTTGCACTCTCATTTACCGCCCAAACGTCTTCCTTTAGTACTTTTTCCCTTAATGCTAGTTGCTTATCACCTTAAGTTCCACCATTTAGTCCTTAAGCATCTATACAACTTCTTTTTTCTAGTCCACCTTTGTAGCTGCACATCTATGATCAACAACCTATGTTGGGAAGTCAAGCTCTCCCCCTGTATAACCTTGCAATCTTTACAAGCTAAGCGGTCTCTTTTCCTAGTTAAGAAGAAGTCAATCTATGTCCTTGAGGAGCCACTCTTATAAGTCACCAAATGTTCCTCTCTCTTCCTAAAAAAGGTGTTAGTTACCATGCGATCATATGCCACTGAAAACTCCAAAATATCCTTCCCTTTTGCATTTCTATTACCGTATCCATATCCCCCGTGTATTCCTATATATCCATCTACGTCACGTCCTACATGACCGTTCAAATCTCCTCATATGAAGACCATCTTGCCTTGGGGTATCTCTAGTAGCACTCCTTCCAAGTCTTCCCAAAACTTCTCCTTAAGTCCATCTCCTAAGCCCACCTAGGGGGCATAAGCACTAATTACGTTCACTATCTCTTCTCCTAACACTAACTTAATTGCAATAATCCTATCTCCACATCGCTTTACACTAACTATATCTTCCTTTAAGTCCTTGCTTACCACTATGCCGACCCCATTCCTCGATCTATTAAGTCCTGTATACCATAACTTATACCCAGTCCTCTCAATCTCTTTAGCTTTCTGTCCCACCCACCTTGTCTCTTGCAAGCAAGCAATTGCGATTCGTCTCCTTTCCATTGTATCCACCACTTCCATAAGTTTCACAGTTAGGCTCCCAATGTTCCAAGTACCTAATCTCAGCCTTCTATTTTGGACCCGCTTCCTTACCCCCCACACTCGTCCCAAGTGTGAGGACCCTTGCCTATTTAGCACTGCACCCGGGCGTCGATGCAGCGGTCCTTGCTCACTTATCACTGTACTCGGACCATACAGCGCGTCGCTAAGTAGGGGACGCCCCCACGAAATTTCGTTAGGTCTCAAATCCATAAAGAAATCCAACTGAGTATTGTGCTGGCTGTCGGCTACCTAACGCACAACCCTCCTCCTTTGTCCGGGCTTGGGACCGGCTATGTCAAGGATACCCCAACATAGGCGGAGTTAATCCTAGGATTACATATTTTAACAAATTACATTTAAGTTCAATTGTTCAAGAGTTACTCTGAAATTACAGATTAGTCCAATTTAACATGTATACAACTCATATTATATTAGAATAACAAGAATGACTTAATTGTCTTAAAAAATATAGAATGGGGCCCGGAAGATACACAAAATTGCATATTATCAGGTTATTATAAATGATATACTAATATCTAGGTAAATCTGGTTTTGGGTCTTTATAAATTTTGCTCTCAAGAAAAAGTTGGTCAAGCCAAGCTAGAGTTGGAATCTCAAGCTGGACTTGAGCTCAAGTTAGGTTCAAGCCTCAGATACCTAATTCAAGTTGGTGCTTGAGCTCAATCTTGGTCAAGCTCAATTTTATTTTACATCCTTACAGTATTTGTCAAGTAAGTTGCATGGTTATAAGTACACAACCCTATAATGGTCTGAGGTGTCTGATTTGGCAAATCCCAGAGAATGGAATTTGTGTATTCATTACAATATTCAAATAAGTTAAACAAATGTTTATCTTTTTTTGAGATGAATATTGTTCTAAAAAAGCACTAATAAAACCATGTCATAAAAAAAGCACTAATAAAAGACGACATTCAAATGTTACTTTATATAATTAGGTATTATATATTTCATATTTTTTTTATATTCCAAGAAGAAAACATGTAAAAATATTGACCAATTCCAAAACAATGTTTAAATTAGCAATGTAAGAATTTGCGAAGAACCTCATGCATTGTGTTTTAGTGTGTCTGGAACATGGTAGCGTAGCAGGCGCATTATCGGCTATAGTGGTTGGGGCCACTACGCTATTTTGAAAATAGCGGTGCTACAGTCTAAAATCTAATAGAGCCAATTAGTTTTTGTTCATAACACTGCTTTTCCTATTTCTTCTCCTCAATTGCCTTTCTTATGGCTGTCTCTACACTTATGGTTCCAAATCACTAAAAAAACACAAGATTGTTTGCTAAACAAGATTCAGAATTTTTTTAACATATAAAAAATTCACACCGTTATGCTGTTACATGTCGCCGCAACTGCTACGTATTGCCCGCTACGTTGCGTTTTCGCCACTGACCTCTACGCTTACTGCAACCACTATTTTTATCCTTGGTATGGAATGGGTACATTGCTCATTTGAAAAACTCCTTTCAACGTAGCTGATATTCCAGTTTTATATGTAAAATTCCTGTCAGTGCTGTATTTAGGCAAGGTCCTGACTCCTGCCATATCCATTCTGAATCAGTGCATCATAGGTTGAATGAATTGGCAGAGAGCAAGTTCTGAAAAATGGATTTGCTAGAAGAAGGGAAAAATGAATATATATTTTTTAATCTTCTGTTAGGGTAATTATAAACTGGCTCATGACCCTCCCATAAGGGGTGGATGCTCACCCTTGCGCCAAGCATGTTTTCAGCAACAAATTGATTAGTTTCATTCCATGATCAGCTAATCACAAAGTGAAATTTGCGAATGAACCTGCTACTAAGACGTAGATCATAAGTTTGACAATTAACTGTGAATACCTGAGTTGTCATTTACCTTCTAGAGTGTTTAATAGCAATAGTTTTTGTGGTAGAAGATGATTGATATTTGCCACACTTACATCTTCTGTTATTCCTTTATCTCCACTTCTCCATGCGTGCATGCTTTTTGAATGGTTTTTCCACTTTGTTACAATTTTTTGTTCATTTCAGATTAGTACTTGATAGAGAAACTGGGAAACCTAAAGGTTATGGGTTTTGTGAGTATAAAGATGAGGAGACAGCTTTAAGTGCTCGTCGCAATCTCCAGGGCTATGAGATCAATGGTCGCCAATTGCGAGTTGACTTCGCCGAGAATGATAAAAATGCTGATAGAAACCGAGAACAGGTAAACATTGGTTATGTTGATAGTAGGTTTACATTCCAATCTCGACATTTGATAATCTCTTGTATGACTGAAACATAAACTTTCAAGTGCCAGCCCATGTGTTGAGCTTTCATATCACCTATAATCTGGTTTGTCATGTTGCACTGCTGATTCAGGTGGCTGTTGAAGAGTGTTTTTTATTTAAGCACTCATGAAATCAGCATCTTTTTTTTTCTGCTTTTGAACCATATGCAGAAAGAAATTGATTGTGCGTAGAAGGGTGAGTACGATTTCAAATGGTTAGTATGCTGAAGTGACATTGTCATTATGGATTATCTTAGAAGAAAACCTGTCATGATGGACAAGAGCTCGTAGTCCAGTTGATAGACGATCATTGTTGCTACCATGAGAGAGTCATGATATTTATCTAAACCAAACCAAACTTAACCAAGCCTTTTCCCACTAGGTGGGGTCGGCTATATGGATTTGACGACGCCAATCAAATCTGTTTAAGACCATGTCCTCCGTTAGATCCATGTAGGCAAGGTCATGTTTAATAGTTTCTTTCCAACTTCTCTTGGGTCTCCCTCTCCCTCTCCCTCTCCTACACGTCTCATAGGAAACCGAAATCCTCTCTATCAAGGAAATCAGCTCATTTTTTTCTTTTCTGTGAGGAAAATGCTTTGTCCCAACAGACAGAAAAAGGGGCTGCATGGAAAATCATGACAATTTTCCTCTCTACTGCAGATTCCTCTTGTTGCACACACCCCTGAAGTTCTTATTCTTTACATCTGTTCAACTTACAACAAGTTAGCTTTGTTTATTTTAGTTCATGCCTGAAGTAGAAAATTAATGAAACATACAACACAAATTCTGTGCAATCTGTTTTCTTGACATCTTTGAGTATGTTATCAGTATAAAATAGTCTGTTTCATTGAAACCTGTTATCAAGTTATTTCTAATGATCGACTTGTGAACAAACAAGATATGATGTGTTGGCATATCCCATAACAGAGAATTGGCAAATTAAATGTGTTGATAAATTCTATATTAGTTGGTAATTTACGCTTCTTTGATTGAGAAACTGAAACTTGCCATTGCTGTGTGATAGGATCAAACACAATTTAAATATTGGAATCGACATTTTCTAGAAAAATGACCTGAACATTATTTCTCCAAAGCTTCGTGAACTTTGAGATGATATTATATTAGATCACAACTTCTTTTGAATCCAATTTTATAGTAATTTCTTTGCCAAAAACTTAAACCTCTTGATCCACATATCCTCTCGTCTCTCCACTCTTTGCTTTAGGTGCAGAGTTCTTTAGCTTCAGCCACATCTGAGCTGTACTGTTTGTTTTTTAGCTGCCAACTATATTCTTATCATTCATCATCATCATCAATCTTGAAACCTTTTCCTTTCGAATCTTTTTTTTTTTTTTTTGAGGTCTACATCTTCACTAAATCCTGCCTTGGCAAATTCTCTATCTTCCACATGCTTTAGAAGAATTTGGGGAACTACTCCTTGAATGGTAAAAGAAAATGATCAAATTCATGATTGTCGAATGGGGCTCTATGTCCAGAATTTTCTTGGATATTTTGACGTTGGATCTCAGCAAGGTTGGAAGGCAACTATTAACTGTGCTTTTTTTTTTTTTTTTTTTGGAGTGGTGGTGCAGTAATGAGGTGTTAACCTACATGCCCGGGGATTATCCCTGGGCAGCTATGTGAGGATGAGATGCCTCTTCCACTGAGCTAGGAGGCATGTCTCATTAACTGTGCTCTTTTGAAGTCCCATATTATTCAGAGAAATAGTCTGCTTTTGTGGCTTTCTGCAGTTAAATATGGAGGGATGCTCTCTTGATCATTTGATTCCCTTTTATTTATTTATATTTTAAAAAAGAAGTGCCAAGAGTTTCATTTGAAAAAGAAATTAAGTAAAGAAGTTAAATCTTTGGAAGACAGTGTTTCTTTACCAACAACAGTGGGGGCCATGTCCCTAATTCAAGCTACGATAAGTTCCAATGCTGAGCAGATATGGCCTAAATGATCCATAAGAAGGAGATCGACACAAGAGGAGACAAGAAACTTAGATGCATACAAATAAACCCTGATAAGAAGCTTACTCCCTGTCTCCCTGATCCAAGATATAGGATTATCATTCAAAGGAAAAAAAAAAAAGGATCCAAGATTAAGTTTTCAGAAAATGTAGGTCTTCACATGTGATGCAAAAGCCCGGAGGCCACGATGAAGATATACACCTCCGACGGTGAGATCGAGCCCTAAGACTCAAAACCCTAAGATCACTTAGGGGGAAATACCCCAAATGGAACTCACAAGAACAATTCTGAATTTTATTAAAAATATAGCATAACTTACAATCAAGCATCCACCGCTATTTATAATAGAGGAATGATCTAAATAAAGAAACTACCATTTTTCAGTGATTCCTAAAATCACTCTCTAAAATCTCTAAGTAAATCAAATCACTAAAATCTCAAATTACTAAAATTACTAAACTATTTAAAGAAAATAAATCATTCTTGGCGGGGCCCATTAGTGGGTCTTTTTCTTCTTGGACTCACTACATCAACTCCCCCCCCCCCGGGAAAAACTCGACTCCGACGAGTTGAAAGGTTGATAACACAGAGAGAATCCAACCACAAGTTCAGAAAATGTCCACCTGGGTCGAAAATCAAGCGCACAGATGTCCACCTCTTCTATTGATCTGCATCTGCATGGCATGGCGTGGGAGTTTGACGCAATGTTCTCAGCCATCTAAAAGTAGATTGAAAGTATTGCTTCTTCTGATGTATGTATTTAGCACGAATGTGCGCTCTTTCCATGAGAAACTGCAACTGTAAAATCCACCATATCTTATTGCAATCTTCAAGCTTCCATTGTTGATCATCCCTAAAGATGAAGTCAATGTGAGGAATTTTAATAACTTGATCTTCTTGTGAAATGACTTGGGACAATTGATTTAAGTTCCGATGATGCAATTGGATTTTCTAGAAGTGATATGACAATGAGATCTACTGGATGTTCAATCTTTTTGCTAACTTGGTCAGAGTCTTCAATATTTTCTTGACCTTGTACGTTCTCAACCCGTTGTAGCTCGAGTGGCACGACCTTGATCAATATTGCTTGTACCCACAAAATCAGTGTTGCCATGGACTTGTATTTCAATGTCATCTTTGTTGTGTGAAGTCAGCTCTTTTGGTGCAATCATGACTACTTTTTCGAGTTTTTTGCTCCTTTTGTGGTGCTTCTGTGGAAGGTGCAGATGACGATTGAGATGTTGATGTCATTGGCATGAGTCTACTCCATCTTCCGTTTATGAAAAGGGTATATGTGTTTGCCTCTGTATCATGATGCACTTTCCGATCAAAAAGCCATGGACGACCAAAAGAGCAATATTCATATGGATCACATCACATCAAATCTAATCTTCATAGCTGCCAATCTTGAAAGATACCAAACATTTGTGAGTCACGGGAATGACATGACCATTAGAACAGGTGACTTGGTAGGGCTTAGGAAGCTTCTCAGTTGTCAAATTAAGCTTGTCAATAACCTCTTGTGCGACAAAATTAATCGCACTACCATTGTCAATAACCACATTAACAACTTTGTCAATGACTATCACCCGCATGTGAAATTTCTTATCTTGTCTCCATGCTTCTTCTTCTTCTTCATTGGTATTGAGGAGCCTGTGAATGACAAGAGTGAGATTTTCTTCTCCTGCAAAAAGTCTTTCCACAATATGAGCTCTTTGTCGACATTGTTGCTCGCGAGACCTTCTAAGCATGCGCTCAACACGGATGGCTTCTAAGTATGCATCGTGATTGGTTTTGCAATAATTCATATTTTCCAAGATATCTGGTCGCAAACCTTGGACATAACGAGCTAAATCATGTCTCTCATCTTCCTCCAATTCACATATCTCATACAACTCTCGAAAGTGGCGGGTGTATTCATCAACCGTCCAATTTTCTTGCACCAAGTTGAGAAATTCCTCAAAATAGAATTCCTTTTCAAAATACCAATTGCCATATTTGCGCTCATACAAAATTCTTTGAATTTTAATGGGGCTCCCAAAAAGTTTCATATTGACTTGAATCAATTATTCAAATATACTGCTTTGCAAATTTTTGCACTTTCCTCTTTTTTTTTTTTTTTCTTTTTTTCTGTTTTTGGTGTTAGTGGGCTGGGTCAGGGTCTGACTCAGACCAGGCCCAGACTGCAGGTCCGCCCACATTGTGGCCCAGTTCAATGCTGAGAGACTAAACACGTGTGAAGAAGAGAAAAATCTCCTCTTTTTGTCTTTCCTAGGGTTTTGTGTACAAAGAAAATAAATGGAGGTGGGACGTCCTTCTTACCTTCGACTTTGATTTGGAGGAGAGGACTTCCTTCTTACCTTCGACTTCGATTTGGAGGAGAAATGAAAGAGCGAGGCGGCTGGTGGAGGAAACACCGGCGACGCTGCTGGTGGCTGGGGCGCTGGGGTAGCGCTGCGATGCTGGGTTGCTGCAGTCCACTATTTGTTGCTGGTTGCTGTTTCCTGATGGCCAGGGTGATGGAAGATGCTGGCGGCTGGCGTATGCTCTTAGACACAGTCTTCTCCTCCTCTGTTCTTTCTCTTCTCTTCTTTTCTTTTTTTTTCTCTGTCCTGCTTCTCTCTCTTTCATTTTTTTTTCTCCTTTCTTGAGCTTCTGTCTTCTTCTACTCTTTGCTCTCTTTCTTCTTCTTTTTCCCCTTTCTTTCTCTTCTATCTTCTTCTCTATGTTTTCTTTTCTGTCTCTGTTTTTTCTTGTTTTCTGCTGCTCTTTTTTTTTTTTTTTTTTTTTTTTCTGGGGCTGTCGGGGATGTGGGTATGGTGGTGTTCTGTGATGGTGGGATGGGGTAGAGGGGGTAGAGTGTGGAAAAGGAGTTTTCGGAATGGATTGGGATGGTGGCTGGGTCGGCTGTGAGTGGGTTTTTTGGGAAAAATTGAGATTGGGATGAATGGTGGGTTTGGTGATTGGGCCTACACATGATTCGGTTGCGTGGGTATTTTTTTTTTCAGGATTGGGGATGGGGTTGAGTGCGATGTGGGGTGGGTGGTACGTGGGTATGGATGGTTCTGATGATGGTTTGAGAGTGACGATGGATGAGGTTAAGGATGATGATGATGGCTGAAGATGATGATCGGTGGGGTGACGAGATACCTCGGATCGGCGATCGAACCTGTAATATCTTGAGTTACCTGGGCCCAGGATTAGTCTGACCCAGGTAGTACCTCAGTTGTTTCCTTATCATGAAATAAGAAATATTACCAATTATGGTAGTGGAAAGTGTCTCACGTTTTTGGGACTGGAGTTGTATTACAACTCTAACAGAGGAAATAAGAGTAGTAGTAGAATTAGGAAGTTTAAGATGAATAGGACTGTATCTCCTCTTTATATATATATATATATATATATATATATATATATATAGATAGATAGATAGACAACCAACGAGACCTTCCCTGTAATCTATACTTCTTCTTTGTTTTGAGAGAAATATTTGAGAGAGAGAAGTTGATTATTGGAATCCAGGGGAAGAAGAAGAAGGAGGCCATTGAAGGATGTCCTATTCGCACCCCGCATATTGCAAATGCGACTATCACATACAAAAGGTGAGTGAATCTTCCTGGTTATTGTCTAAGTGATGATATGGATGTTGTTATCAGGAATTGTCAAGTGTTGTGTATTGGAAGTGCATTGGATGACAACTAGAAGTCATCGACTTGAAGTAAATCAATCTGAGAATGGTAAATTTGTTGATTAATGAGGTACTCTTTCAGTATGGAGTTTCAAACCAAAATACCCG